>OY992525.1:745200-1945200 GCA_963921215.1 Scoparia ambigualis
AAATCATTTAGCATTAAGAAAAGGAACAAAACGGTTTCAAAAAGAAGCTGATTTGACTTTTAAAATATGACCGATTGAATCATGGCAGAAAATGGCGGCATTCCGTTGAAGGGGTCAAAGTGGCTAGACGTGTTGGCGAAAGAACTGACTTTACTGGTTGAATTATTAGCACTGTACGCTGTATGTAGATAATAAATTGTGATGTACCTGGAGTAAGGAGTAATATGTAGTATGTATGTTATTTGTATGCTCATACCTGGCAGTGCTGAGGCATAGCTCCGAGTCCCGTTCGGACAGCTCCAGGCTAGTGTCCGGGGCCGACGCGTCCCGCTCCAGCTCGGCCGGTGCGGGCACCTGCGCCGCGCAGAGCTCCGCGCTATGGCCACACGGGGGGTGGAAAAGGACCATTAAAACATACATACTTTTATCTATTGCTATAAGGCGACTGCTAGAAACCGCAAGAAACTTCAAGGGCTGGTCAGGTCAAGTGTTTTAAACATGGCAAAAATAACTAAATAGAAATTCGTGTTTTTTTTTCATTTTTAATTAAATAATTCGTTATGTGAATTTTAATTAAATAGTCTTTAAGTATCTAATTTATTTTAAAGCAATAACATAAGAAAAATAAAATGAAAAACAATTAAAAATAACGATTATTTACAACACACGGGCAGCGGCCGGTCGTTGACCCACCCAACCGTCTGTTGACCCGTCCGCGTCAGCTGGCCGATAAGTACCTACGTTAGTCTGCAATGAGACCCCATTTAATTTCCTTTTACGAAATGTGCGTATTATTCTTATGTTATTGCTTTAAAACAAATTAGATACTCAAAGACTATCCAATTAAAATTCGCAAAATGAATTATTTAATTAAAAATATTAAAAAAACACGAATTCCTTTTTTGTCGTTTAAGTCATGTTTAAAACACATGACCTGACCAGCCCTTGTTCTTCTTGCGGTTTCTATCAGTCACCTTATATAATAAAAATGAAATGCTGTTGCAGTCTGGCTTATACTGAAAAACAGCTTGTCGAAAAATAATAGCGAAAACCCTAAATAAAACATAATAAATAGATAAGAAGTTATTAATTGGCACATATTTTTGCTGTCGAGTAGCGGTGACAGAATACTACCACCACCTCTCTTCCAGTATAGAGCAACGATGGGCTCATCACCTGTCACGCTGAGCACATGTGCAGTCGCTATTTGGTGAAAAGTGGACTATGGTAGAGGACTGCTTTTGCTGTCCTCATTGCCTAGTCTCTGACTAACCCTTCGGGGATAATAATTGTATATATGTATGTACACATTTGTGCTGCACTGGTCAGAAGTAGCTATTACTGGTGGTTTTTTAAACGAACGATAAAGTATTAAACTTAAAGGTCTTAAGTTTAGGAAGTCATCGTTAAGGGTTAAGGGTCTTCCTTGCGTTTAAGATCATCCTTCTATTTGGACCGGACAACATCCGTCGCGTTAGCTTATAACAAATAAAGTAGGTACACTTTTACAATTACTACGGAGAGTGTTCTAAAGAACTTTTTGATCTAATCCCGCCCTCTCCTTTCCTCTCCCGGACTACACGTGTTGGTCTTAGGAACCACCATCATACTGTGCAGAATATCAGCACTCGTACCAAAAAATTTGGCAAGTATTTCCTCTGTAAGACCATTCGGCTTTGGAATTCTTTGCCGGCGCATGTGTTTCCCAGCTCCTACAGTCCCGGGTCTTTTAAGCGGGGCGTGAAACGGCATTTATGCAGGCCGTCATGAATGGGTGCACTCGTTACCGTGCTTGTTCCACGGCGGGGAGCGCTCTCATTATTTTGAACTGCATCGGCTGCTTACCATCAGGCAGGATGTAGTCACTATGACGAGTCAAATTAAAAAAAAAACTACTCACCCGCTGCTTTCCTCATGCACGCTGTCATCTCGAGGCTCAGGACGCGGCTCCTGCGGCGTTGGCAGCTCCGCCGGGCTCAGTGCGGAGGACGAGTCCATCTATACATAAGGATGGCAAATATAGGCAAGGCGAGGCAACTAGGCTATAGACAGGAGAGAAGCAAGGAGAAATGAAGAGAGGAGAAGATAAGTAAAGAAGAAAAGACGCGGCTCCTGCGGCGTCGGCAGCTTCGTCAGGCTCAGTGCGGGATGGCAAGGATGACAAAGGGCCGGCGAGACGACGGCTAGGCTATATTCATATTCATTTATTCACTATACATTTTCAACAAAAGGTACAAAATGATTTAAGAGTAGTTCATATAGAGAGCGGGGAAGACAGGAGAGAAATAGACGAGGGGAGGAGATTAAAGGATTGCATGATTAAGAGGAGAAGAGAAGGATTACGAAAATGGGACAAGGGGGAGTAGGGAAGGAGAGAGGGGGAGTACAAGAGGAGACAAGATGGAAAATAGAAAAAGATAAGACAAGAGAAGAGGAGGCGATGGTGAGAGAAAATAAGAGCAAATAGATAATATGAGAGGGGTCAAGAGGAGATGAGGGATAACGACTTTGCTGCATGGACTTCGTTTTCTTTCCACCTCAATCTCTTTTCTGGATAACATAACTTTAGTATGATTAAATTGCTAATGACCTGTTCCGTCCTGGACTGGTCCGCGTCGTTGTCCAGCTCGCCCGCGGGCTGCGTGGTCGACTCGCACTCGTCTGGAAAACAGACGCGGCGGTTACAGTTGAATATTCACTCACAGCTTGCACACATATAGGTACTCCAGTAAGCGCGTGACCACGGCCGGTGCTACTCGGTCGAAACATCGGATATAAAAGGTATGCGAGGGATGCTTTTACTAAGTAGTACACATATAATCAGACTATTATCCCCGTAGTGTTAGTCAGAGACTAGGCAATGAAGACAGCAAAAGCAGTCCTCTACATAGTCTACTTTTCACCAAATAGCGACTGTGATCCATCGCCGCTCTATGCTGTAGTATGTGCAGTCTTTAGTCCGTTAGTCGTCTTTTACGACACCCAAGGGAAAAGAGGGGGTGGTAGTATTCTGTCACCGCTACTCGACACGCTTAAGTAGTTTTGTCGTTAAATCCCGTTTAAATATGTGTGCATGACGGAACGCGACAGTTTGAAAGTATGGCAAATGGAAAAGGTTCATCACCGCCAACCTACGGGTTCTAATTTCTATTTGTTTACACTGAATTAAGGGGTGAAAAGGGGAGGGGGCGGAGGAGGGCCATTTTTCCACAGACTTTCATCATTACCAGCCAATAAAGTGCCACTGTGGGAATATTGGGCCATAACCCACCACGCTGGCCCAATGCGGGTTGGTGCGTTTTAACGACTGCCATCTTACGACAACAACCGGGACCAACGGCTTAACGTGCCTTCCGAAGCACGGAGGAGCTCGAGATGTTTTTAATTTGGTCACCCATCCAGCGATCCGGCACAAGTCAGCACAGCCATTTACAATAAAAAAATACGAAATTTCAACTTCTGGGAACACATATTTTTGCTTTGAAAAGTTAGCAACAGTCTTCGATCATAATAAACTATAGATACAGGATACAAGACGCAGCTTAAAAAACCCGGTCCGCACCACGAAACAAGGCGCGAATCAAAAACGTGCCTTGTTTTTCTATCAAAATTTCGAATTTAGAACTTTGTTCCAACTAGCTTGAATCTAGCGAGCCTAGTTCCAAAGTGATCTCAAGTTTAGATAGCTTGAATCTAGCGAGCCTAGTCCCAAAGTGATCACCAATATTATTTTTAAGAATTTGTACTTTAGCGCCTAAAGTTTAAGGTTTACTTTACAATAAATGTTTATCTATACAGCGTGTTAGTTAACACGAAGGACATATTTAATCCTATGGTAGTTTAGGCCTGGGTAAACATAAACAAATAAAAAAATACTACTCAAAGCATATAAAATAGTTCAGAAAATCGATGTTAAAATTTCATAAATTTTCCGTAATGTTTGGGCACCCTAGTGCTTTCGACTCATTTACGCGTACGGTATTGAATAAGTGCTGTCGTGGTTGGTGTGACCCGTTTTTCCTTCATACTTGATTATATTTGATCTTTTCCCGCGCTTAGTGTATACGCTACCATTATTTAATATAGTTAATATAATTATGCGAAAAATTAAGATTTTTTTTTAATTAATCGGATCGGGAATCGATTACCTAATGTCCTTCCTTAATATGTCCTTCGGTTTAACTAACGCGCTGTATATCTCGCTTCTCTTCTGATGTTGATCTATGGATATGCATGTATTTACGGGGAAGCATTATTTGAGGTTGATTTTGTATGAGACCGTGCATCTAATTGCTTATATGATCGAAGGCAACAATGTTTTATATAATATAAGAGAAAAACCTCAGAAAATATTACGTTTTCAAAAATAAGTCACAAGCCAGGAGTTACAAACCTGATAGTTCCTCCTCCGGTATTGCGGTGCTCTGCTTCTGCGCCGCCCGCCGCCTGACCAGCTCAGCTATGACCCCGTGCAGCTCCGCCAGCCTCGCGTCGTGAGCTCTGGCTGCGGTGGCCGCCCTCTGCCTCTCCGCTGCCAACGCCCTTGCCAACGCATCCCGCTCAGCTTTCAAGGCGGTGACGTCATCACGCCCGCTGGTTTGTGACGCTATCTGGAAGGAAATAGCTATATGATGATGGTCCGTTTTAAAGTAACTTGGGTGCCGTTAATTATTTTCCTGTCATTATTTTCCTATTCTCAAATAAGTAATTTTCTTATGTTTCTCATAATTCTTATAGCACAGAGTAAAACCAAAATGTAAGCAGTTCAAGCGTTGTCCAGTAAAAGTGTATTTAATAAAGAATATTACTTTTTTACTTCAAAAATAGACAGCGAGCGGTCCCAAGGTAACGGGTGTTAATAATTCAAAATCTTAGCTCCGCGTCCTTGTACAATACAACAGGAAAATGAATTGCGACGTCCCGGCACATCGTTATTTTTAGAATAATCCTAATAAGTAATCATAAATGCGCATATGAGTTTGTTCATCCCATTCTTTCATGTCGTGACGGAGCTACCAAAGCAGCTATCGCAGCAGGGAGGAATATGCTGTCTTCGCATCTGGGGCATTACTATCAAAGAACAGTTTTACATTAATCTTACCATGCAAATTCCCTTACGATGACAGTAGGGCTCCTGAACTTCAGATGGGAGTGGAATAAAGCTATAAAGTACACAACAGACTTCAGGCTACACAAAACTGTCAAAATTCTTTAATCGATCATTAGCTGTTGTGTAGGGCGTCGAGTTCAAAATCCTAAAATCGTATATATAAAAATTCTTTTTACGATTTTGGGGTATTTTTTTGAAGAATCAACCTACCATCTGATGGAATCCATTTTGCCCCGGCGCCGGGGGCGCCGTCACCGGCCTTAAACTGGAGTATCTCCACGAGGACTCTCTGGAGATCTCTTCCTCAGCAACGTTCGGGCAGCAGAGGTACCAACTCCTACTCCTCCTCACTCCAGGTGAGGAATCCAATTGGGTTAAAGGCAGCCGTCCGACTACCTCCAGCTCCGCCAACAAAGGCTCCTTCTCTTTAGGCTCTGGCATAGGAAAAGTGCCTGCAGTGGAATAGGTCTCCTCAAATTTCCTGCCATTTTCTGGAGTGTTATACTCCGGCAGAGACCACTTTCTATCTCGCAACGGGGGCACTTCTCTCACCGCTCCATCGTTGATCACTTCATTTGCCTCCACGTATTCGCTGAGCTCGTTTTGTAAGTCTTTTGTTTCGACTGCCTCTGGTGAAGACTTGGTCTTCTTGAGCTTCTCTAGGTCAGCATAGTAGTAAGCGGTCGAGCGAGGCGGTTCCCCGCTCACCGTGTTCGTACCAGCCAGAGTGTGGGTGATCATACCATTTTTGGAGGAGGACGTCACCTCTGTCCTTTGGGATGTCGACTTGGTGGTCATCGATCACATTTCGGTTTGAAGATTCCACATTTTGTGCTACACGGTTGATTAGCTATTCTTATTGTCTTCGTTTTTGTACCGTGTGATTACTAAATTTTTTATACATCACTGGATTTAATACACAGACTTTTAATAAGGTATCGTGGATTTTACGCAACATTTTTGTTAAGGCAATTTGCTCCGAGGGCAAGACTGGCGAGAGTAACTAACAGTTGGTACGAGAATACCACGACCATATTGGAGAAGTTGTTGTTAAAGGTAAGCGCAAGAGTACCCTAAGGCCTGCTGACGAGCTAGTATGAAGTTCTTTTTGTCTTCCTGAAGTTAAATGTATTTATGAAGAATGTTTATGAGAGCAAACAATTAAAACTATATCAGGATAGTCACAAATAGAAATATGCGATTGGTCGGGTACCTACTGCGTACTCACCATGGAATTCTGTTATTTCAAGAATGCCAAAAAAACTGTACCCAAATAGTACCAAATAGTACCCAAAGGATATAAATAGTACCCTTATAGCTAAAAAGTTATATCTCTGCCTACTCAAGGAGACGTTCGATGTACGTATTGTCGTTGTTGAAATCGTGTCCCGTATATTTTTGATTTTCATTTATTGATACACAAAACAGAATACGGTAATGTACTGGATATATAGGTCACAGTTATCAGATATCCCAACACATGGTGGGTGATACATGATAAATATATGCAGTGATGCTATGCGAATGACACAACAAAATTACGGACTATTTTTTTTAAATCGTTTATTTAAACTTTGACCGAAGAGCTAAACCTTGTATTTGATGCGCCAGCAATCTTAGTAATAAAGACATTTGAACGATATCTAAAATTCATAATGTGTGGTATCGTAAGTTTGCAAAACCAATCATTTTGATTCTTAATCGTCCGCGTGAACATCCCCATATTGCCCCGTGACGAATTTCTAAAAAGAAATCTCCTATACAAACAAACCTTGTCGTGGAAATTACAAACACAACAAAAAAGAATTAGCCAAGTAAATGCAGTATATCTGAAGTGACACGCGTACAATCATTTCGGAAATTAATTTTTATTAATATAAGTAGATCTTAGATTAAAACAAAAATATAGATAGACGAAGATGTAACTCACAAATATGATATATTATGTCATTGTATGTTTACGTTAATAATTAAAAAGAGACTTAACACCATGGACTTCATACTATTAAGTCCATGACTATCACTTAGTCATTATAGTATAATAATATTAGAATTAGCTAAGTTCCAAACGTCCATTTCTGTTTTAATTGTCGATGTTTCATCATCAAAATTATTAGAAGCGCCGTCATATGTTTAAAGAAGAATGATTGTAAAGAAAAATAAACAATAAACCAACGGACGGTCGAGATTGTCTTGACAGTGTGCCATGTTGCAGGCGCTTCGTTTGATCTCAATCCACGAAGGGCTCATAAAAGTCTACGGATGCCGCGACCCAGAAACCGGTGAGGAATTGATAATTTTATTGAAGTGACGTCAAAAACAATGAGAACCAAATTGCTTAAGAGCTCAAAGAGGTATTATCAGCTGTCGTAAATCTCTAGAAGACTTCAGAAGGGAATCTGGCAAACCGCATAATAGAAACCAGAGTGCTGAGGTTGAGCGTCGGGCTCGATGGCGCTGTTTTAAGGTAGTTTAACGCATTTCGGTTGCCCATACAAACTTACAAGCTTTACAAACCGATTAGCCAATTGTAATAAAACTTTGCATACTAAAGGAAAATACAGAGATCTAAATAGTTTGTTTAACATTTTAGAAAAAACTATTATTGAGTTGAGTTATTGCGATTTAAAGTCCACTGTAGACAGTTAATCGCAATAACTGTTTTTAAAATGTTTTCAACGAACTATTACGATGTCTATATTTTAAACTTTAGCAAAGATGCTTTAAAATTGGCTAATTGGTTTGTATGAACTTGGAAGTGTGTATGGGAAACTGAAATGAAAGGATAGGGCATGTATGCCGTATCTTTCTCTTTTGCTTATATCTATGGATAGACAGTACAATGTCGTATAAGTTGTGGGTTGCAGAGGTTTGTGGAGGTTAAGTAAAACCAGTACCTAGTATGACAGATGAACATTCTTGTATTTAGTCCATTACAAGTCAAACAAAACGAGACCCTTAATACAAATTAAATTGCTATTTAAGTATACAATATTGCTAACTCGACAATTCGTTCAATGTTGTATTTAGTAACTTACTTATAAAAGTAGCGGTGCAAGTACGAATTACGGCACATACGACAACAATATGGATTGACGTCGCCAAGGGTGCGTCAGCCAGTCGTCCAGTTCATCGAGCCATTTGCTCTGAGTCACTGTGGGTACAAATTAGCTGGCCAATTGGTTCAACGGCTTGTACACTCAATTGAATGAGAGAAAAAAAGGGTTAATAAAAAATGTGCAGCTTGAAATTAAACACTACACGGATTAAAATTTTAGCATTTTCCCGAGACGTTTCAAACCCTTTCTTTACAGGGTCCGTGGTCACAGGGAGACACGTGACCACGGACCCTGTGAAGGGTTTGAAACGTCTGGAAACTAAAAAACTATGTAATGTAGTAACACGAGTTTTAATCCGTAAAAAGTGTTTCATTTCAATGTGTAGTTGTAGGTTTGTGCAATGATCAGGCTAACTTACATAAGTTCTTTTAATGTATTTAACTCATTCAACGCACAGTACAAGTGACTTAAAAATACGAAAATTTTCACAATTTCGTGCAGGACCCCCTTACACCCCCTGATACTTTCGACACAGTTCAAAGAGTCTTTCGGTTGCCGATAATGAACACCGTCATACATTATTGCAGGCAGACTATTATCACATATAAATATATATAATATATTATATCATATAATATAATATATTATCACAGTATAAATATAATTATATTTATACTGTGCTATTGTAAAGAAAAATAATAACAAAGACTTACTAACAAACATAGTATAGTACTACACGAGTCGTGCGTGACCACCGGTGACGAGTTACGATAAGGCAGGCGCAACAGGCCGGCATGTGGCCAGACGAGGAAAACCACACTCGAACGGTGTGCAAATGCACAGTGGTACTATCTATCAGTTATTATTGTGGCAACTGCGAGTTGTGCCCTTCGTGCAACGAGAAGTGAGCGAGCTTGACAGCTCCGGTTACCTATCTTGACAATAGGCAGTGAACTACACGTGTTCACGGGGAAACTCTCCCGAGACACTAGTCTTTATGAGTACCGAATGAAGAGCGCGCTTTGGCGGGCACTGATTTGGCGTCAGGACCTAACGCAGATGGTCTCCTGCGCGAGTGTTCTACTAGCGCAGGGACGTCTGGCACTTCTTGCATAACCTAACGGTTGGTCTCGAGGTGCCAGTACAAATAGCGATCAGGCAATGAGGACCACAGAAGCAGACCACTGTCATACTGCCACGTTTCAGCAAATTACAACTGCGCAATTGTCGCGTAGCGGTGAAAGAATACTACCACCCCCTCGTTTCCCTTGGGTGTCGTAAAAGGCGTATAACGGCCTAAAGACTGCACATACATGCAACAGCATAGAGCGGCGATGGGCTCACCACCTGTCGCGCTGAGCACATGCGCAGTCGCTATTTGGTATGCCGTGGACTATAGTCTAGCTATGCGATTCTCTAAGCGACAAGACGCTGCGCGCATGGCTGTGATTGCTGTCTCTTTCCAATTCTGTGAGAGTCAATTCTCAGAGCTGCGGTAGCTGCTGCTACCAAGGCTTTAACTTAGAGAATCGCACTGCAGGAATGCTTTTGCGGTCCTCATTGCCTAGTCTCTGCCCAACCCTTCTGGGATAAAAACCGTGATTAGTTAGTCGTCTTTTACGACACCCAAGGGAAGAGAGGGGGTGGCAGTATTCTTAGTGAGTCGCTATACATGCACAGCTTACGGCAAGACATAGTTATTGAAATGTACCACTTTTTACGGATTAATTGGAGTTTAATTACTAGTTAGTTAGTTTTAAAGAATGGTCAAGTCAAGAGTACCCTGAACCGACGGGCGTGTGTGTTTTTTAAGCAGCAATCGTGTATACTCATACAGCAGTTTCTAGGTCATCAGCTCATTCTGTTATTTTTTTTCTTTTAAAAGTTTTTTTGTCTTCCTAAAGAATTGTTGTCACTAACTATAGGGTCTAACAATATCAATAAGCGAACGTTTAATGGGAGCATTTATACATCACACTGAGCATGCTCAGAAAATTAGTTAGTAAAGATAGGTACAGCATGTTTCATGATGTGCATTAATTTAATTGATTTAGTTTGTTAGAAAACATAACTTTGAAAAATCACTACTTATAAAACTGGAGCCCATTTTTTGTCATTGTATTCAGAATGATGTATATATGTCGCAGGGATATGATAAAAACAAAGATTTGGTCAATTCCCTAAGTGATTTGATCAAATCACGGAGGATGTTAAAACAACAACACGATTTTATCATTTCCCTAAACAAATCTAAGGATTTGAACATCACTAGAATATATATATTTTTTTTTTATTAGGCAACAGAAATACTGGCTGCCCTACTCCTGTAGGTCACATGTTTTTAATCATTTCACGGAACCAGTTCTGGTATTTGTTCAAACCCCTACATTTGTTTAGGGAATTGACCAAATCTCTGTTTTTATAATATCCCTGCGACATATACTCACATCACACTAACACTCATCAATACATACCGCAATTCCTAAAGCATTGTTTACTAAACAAAACAAGTTTGCCTCGATCACCGACGCCTAACAAAACATAAGGATATGGCCGAAAGCAAAAAAAAAATCAACCCTTTCAGTCACTATAGCCGCTATTTTAGTAGCGGTAAAGCCTACACTCGTCTGGCAACAAGCGAGCATTTAAGTTTGTGGGTTCCCATAGAACTGGCGCTTTGCCAAAACGCTAATCGTATCTCGCGTATCATAACGTGAAGCATTACGAAATAGAACAAACATTGATTTCTATTGCGGAAGAGGAGATTGTGTAAGAAAGCTTTTCCGCTATGGTTCAGACGTTCTTAAGGGGCCTAGCTAGACAAGTGGCATGTATGACTGATTGTAAGGTGCGCCGTGGACTTATACAGTGCACTGCTTTGAATGAAATGGATAGATGAATGAAACATACTTTATTTATTGCACTATAAAAACAATTTAACACAAAACAAAGAAATACAGTAAGACAAAAGGCGGCCTTAATGCTAGGGTAGCACTTCCTGCTAGGCAATTTTTGGGCAAAAGAAACCATATAGTTGAAGAAACAATCACGGGCTAGTGCACAGTACGTATAAGGAGGAAAATACTATGTTAATAAAATATAGATTTAATGAATATCAGAAAATTAGATAGAAATAGACTAAAGGGGGTTCAAACATTTTTGTATGGAAGCTGGCATATCCACATGCCGCCATTTTGATTTTTTCCTGAAGTTTCCGCGCACGGTGAAAGTGGTACATATACCTAATATATACTTTAACAAAATATGAAAAAATGTCAAGTAATATTGTAGTAGTAGTAGTATTAGTAATTAATAAAAGTGCTTTGTTATGCTACTAGGTTGTGGTGCCTTCTAATAAATAATTAAATCAACCTGGGAACTATCATTTGAATGCAGTATGCGTAAATATACGTAATTAGGTTTTTAACGATTGCTAGTTTTTCGTATGGCGATCATTACCTTGGATTAGAGATATTCACTTTAGGGTACCATATTACTTGACATTTTTTATTTGTTAAAGTATCCTCTATCCGATCCATATACTTACCGTAACCACTTTTTTCGTGCGCGGAAACTTTAGTCAAACTAAAAAATCAAAATGGCTGCATGTGGATATGCCACAAAGGCACACTATAAATATACTGTGACAAAGGTTCTATCCCCTTTTACAAATATGGAGGAGATGTAGTTAGTTGTATAAGTCAATGTTATAATGTTAGGATGAAGAGTCCAGCCATTCGCTGGCTTTTGCGGTCCTTATTGCCCAGTCCCTGACTTACCCTTCGGGGATAAGTCGTGTGACTGTATGTCTGACTATGTCACCAGGAGACGCTTCTTCAAAGCTTTACAAATTCCTTTTTTAGTCTAATGGCTAAGC
This sequence comes from Scoparia ambigualis, assembly GCA_963921215.1. Lineage (NCBI taxonomy): Eukaryota > Metazoa > Arthropoda > Insecta > Lepidoptera > Crambidae > Scoparia > Scoparia ambigualis. The sequence goes on from OY992525.1 coordinate 757,247, forward strand.
CACTTAGAGCCAGGGGGTTATATAGGCACTATTCCGAGCAAAGGGTTACATCTTTTGTACTTGTATGGTTTGGTTGGTGAAAGAGCTTGTTAAGTCCGCCTGGTTAGATACCACCATGTTAGTAGCATGTGTTCCGACAGTTTAAGAGAAGTGTTTGAGGGTTCCGGGTTCGCGCGCTTCCACCGTCGGCCTTATCGTCACTTACAACACGGTGAGATAAAAGCCAAGCGGTTCCCAGTAGTGGATAAAAAAGACATGATTTGTGTATCTCGACGGTTCTATTTTTGGTGACTGTTTGATAAACAAAAGCTTGTGCCAATGAAGCCCTTCATACGATACTTCACATGACAAGGTAACTCAATTGAAAATTTGGACCGCCGTTTCTGGCATAAAGACCCTGTTTTTTTATATGATTTAATTACAAATGTAAGTATAATTTTTTAGATTTTTCCCTATACTTGTACTAAAAGACGGTAATACTTGCCTTTCAAAGTTCTAGGTCAACGAAAAAAACCTTTTTTTGATTCCCTTGAGGGTGTCGAAATATACGTTTTTTGCGGCTTAAACGGCCGTATTTTTTTTACGTTAACTTAGGAGTTTGATTTTTTCACAGCTTTATGAGACTGTACACCTGAGTATATCGTTTTAATTTAAACTCGATACCTCCACGCATTCCCGAGATAAAGGGTCTTGACAGACAAACAGACGGACGGACGGATAACAAAGTGATCCTATAAAGGTTCCGTTTTTTCCTTTTGAGGTACGGAACCCTAAAAATACCCATTACGCTAATATCGACGGAAACTAAACTCCTATGTTCGGCCCCATCTAAAAGTGCCGACTTTTAGATGGGGCCGAACATAGGAGGATCCCCCCTAACTGTTTCCTGTGTATGTGAAGTGTTCATCCAACTATCAAAGCGCTTTGCTTCTTTTTAATCCGCGCAAAACTCCAACAATCTCCAAGTCGTGTCTTAACAAAGCAGCTACGTATAGCGCCACTTGTAATCTTGAGCGCGGTCAAGGTCGCCCATCGGGGTCGTAAAGGCCCCCGGAATGGCCAGGAGAGGGGGTAGAGGGAGGATGGAGGCGATTCGATAGACTGAGCAGCTGATCCACCCACCTTTCTGCTCTCTCCCCGACAGAGAGTGGTTGGTTAAAAGTTGTTGTTGGACTAAAATTTTTCAGCCAACCCACTCGCGATATATTATTTAACATATTAAATTTGATATAAAATACTTTTCATCCATTAACCTTCTCGGTGAAGGTCGTTCTATACTCGGATCTTAGACTAGAACAACTTTCCCAAAGAAACCTATGTACAAAAAGGACAAAGGACAAGGATCTATGTAACTCAAACTCAAACTCTAATGATATTTATTCAATAAACTCAATTAGTAAGTAGGTACTTTGAATGGTCCAAATCTTTTTTAACCTGTCACCCATTCAAGACGTCATTTTTTAACTGTGGCAAAGAACAAGTGGCAAGAAACCACAGCGCACAGAAGCAACGATGACGATGAAATACAAAATATGAAATTGAATGTAAACTATGTAAGTGGTACTCTATATAAATTTATTATATACAATTAGAAATAGCTGTTGGAGTACTTGGAGCATTTCAGTTCAGAGCCAAGCTGTTTTGTCTTCTGTGTAATCTGACACTTTATAATAAGCTTTTATAAAGCTTTTCTTTGATTTTGATTTTAAATTTATCAAGATCTAATTTCAGAATATCATTTGGATTGTACGTACAACTGTCGCTTATTAGGGTAGGATAAAACTATGTTCAGTTTTATTTCGAGTGGGTTATTCATATAATGATTAAGTGCCCTGTGTGCACTAGTTTAAAAAATTGTCAAATCTGGGAACTTTAATGGAATAAAATGGGAATTAAAATATCACCGGTAAGTGGTCGGCCGAGAACTTCGTAGATTGTATTATTAACAAACGCTAACGAAGCTAATGAGCTGTGTAATTTAAAGTACCACCAACATATCTTTTCCCTTGGGTGTCGTAAAAGGCGACTAATGGACTAAATACTGGGCGATGGGCTCGCCACCTGTCACGCTGAGTGAGCACATGTGTGGTTAGGGCTGCCAACTATAATGTTAAAAACAGTATTATACTGTTTTTCATTACATTATACTTTTTACTGATAAACAAAAATAAAGTATTCAAATTACTGTTTTAGTATCACTGTGCAATGGTAACCATTACCTGTTTAAAAAGTTAAAAAGTTGCGAACGTTGTCCGCGCGGTGCAGCGCAGCCATATTTGAATTTTTGAAAAAAATAAAATACCTACTGTCCATTTTCCTAAAATAATGTTTATTTTTCTTACGTACATCAATAATTTTTTTTATAGTTTGCAACCCTAATTGTGTAGTGGTTGTTTAAACGTGGACTATGGCAGGAATTGATTGTGCGGTCCCCGTTGCCTTAGTCTCAGACTAACTTGAGGGATAATAATCGTGACATGGATTTAAGTATGTATGTAAACGCTAACGAATCGGCACGGAGCGTGTGCCACTTGTCTTGGGGGTGGTGATATTACGTAACATGCTTACGTAGACTTTTACTTTGCCCTTGATAAGGAACATGGTTAAAGTTTTACAGGCATCTTGTAGACATCCACTAAGAGAGGATATTAAAAATTCATAGACCACTGGCTTCTAAGCGGACGAATTCGCGGCCGGGTTGTTAGTCTATACAGGGTGTTTTATAATAGGTAGGTACATATTATATATATACGACGACCTCCTTGGTCGAGTGGTTTGTCCACCGGTTTTCATGGTGTCGCCATCTCTGAGGTCCCGGGTTCGATCCCCGGTCGGGTCAATTTAGAAATTATTGTTTATCTAAATTGTTTCGGGTCTGGGTGTTTCTATGTATAATAAGTATGTATTTAAGTATTTTAAGTATGTTTATCCGTTGCCTAGTAACCATTTAACGAGTTTCATAATGAAGCTTCTCTTGGGCTAGATAATTGGTGTGAGTGTAGGGAAGTTTATTTATTTATATATAATCCCGCAACTGAGCCACCCTGTTAAGTGTAAAGAACAAGTACTTTTATGTAATACAAGCGGCCGCTCGCGGTTTCACCCGCGTAGTTCCCGTTCCCGTGGGAATATCGGGATAAAAAGTATCCTATGTGTTAATTCAGGTTATAAACTATTTGTATGCCGAATTTCATCTAAATCCATTTAGTAGTTTTTACGTGAAAGAGTAACAAACATCCATCCATACTTAGAAACTTTCGCGTTTATAATATTAGTAGGATGTATGCGAGCAACTCCGAAAAAATCAGCTGTTCCATACAATTCTGCAAATACATACATACATAAATCACGACTATTATCCCCGAAGGGTTAGTTAAAGACTAGGCAATGAGGACTGCAAAGGCAGTCCTCTACCATAGTCCACTTTTTACCAAACAGCGACTGAACATGTTCAGCTTGACAGGTGGTGAGCCCATCGCCAGCGGCGATATGCTGTTGGATTGTTGGGCAGTATGTAGTCCGTTAGTCGCCTTTTACGACACGCAAGGGGGGTAGTATTCTTTCACCACTAGCGACATGGTTTACACTTTCAGAGTTGCTCTAATACAATAACTTGGCCCAGTTTCGGTTATATCCGCATTACCAAACAACCAGCGTATACAGATTTCCTCGATATTTCGGATTTTCGGACTCAAAAACAACAACTCAAAAATTAATAATTAGTCAAAATTATTCTAGTGACCATGAAAGTTTTAAATGTTATAACAAAATTATATTTTAATATGGTAGGTACCTAGGTAATTCATCATCATCAACATCAACCTATAAACGTCCCACTGCTGGGCACAGGCCTCCCACGTAGACAAAAGCACGTGGGGATATTGGGCCATAAACCACCGCGCTGGCCCAATGCGGGTTGGTGGGTTTAACGACTGTCACCTTACGACAACAATCGGGACCAACGGCTTCACGTGCCTTCCGAAGCACGGAGGAGCTCGAGATGTTTTTAGTTTGGTCACCCATCCAGCGACCCGGCATTGCGAAAGTTGCTTAGCGGGCAAGATCGCAAGCCGAACGCGCTAGCCGCTGCGCCATTGAGGTAGTTTTTATTTTACTACCCATAATAATACACCTACCCATGATAACAGTTTAATCCCATTCATGACAAGACATCGGTGGCAAAAGACTAGAGGGTGGAAACTGGAAAGGGAAGGTAGTGAAGTGGATCAGGACGTAGAACTACCCTCACTAGTGCGGGCTGAATGATTTATCGCCACTCCTTGCGACAGAGGGATCTTTTTATTTTACAACGGATTACGCTTGGTAAGTAGGGTTCCCTACGCCATATCGAAGCACCTGAATGACATTTCACTTACATATCGTTTTGCGGAATGTTTGTTTAATGTAATGTTTATTATACCGAGCGGTTATTAGCCCGATGGTTCATTACCTCCAAAATTTATGCTCGACTAGATCAGTCTATGTTTTGCTTAGCAATTCTATCATTTAGGAATATTTTCTAGGGATTCTACGACTGGTACAAGGATTTTCTTTTCTTTCATCCCGGTCAGTCAGCCGCCATCGAGCTATTTATTCGTATCATTTTTCACACAGTATGCAACCGACGGAAACAACTACATATTACGAACTTGGTGCTTATCATTTTAAATCAATTTTATTAATACGCAATGTAATAAAATAAAAATAAAACACTTTCGCTTGTGACCACGGCTGCAGCATCGCACCCGGAACGTCAAGCAGTAAGTACCTACGCAAGTAATAACTCAATTAATATCGCGTTTAGTCCTGTAAACATTAGTTTAATTATAATGCAACGCGTAAGTTTGAAATCTTATAATCATCAGAAGTTTCTTATTGTTATTGAAGAGGCCTATTACATCTCGACTGTGATGTTTGCGTAAAATGCCCATTTTCGCATTTTGTTGTAATTTTACAGTTGTATTTATCGTTTTTACCGAAATAGGAAAATAAAATATTGCTGTCCACTCTGCGAGGATAAGCTGAGTTCAGATGGCCGCGGCTGGCGCATCGGCGCATCACATTTTAAAGTATTTTGGCAGTTGTATTTATCGTTTTTATCGAAATAGGATAATAAATTCACTATAAAATCTTTATTCATAATGAAGTAAAGATTATTCTGGTATACATTTTGCTCAATAATTTTATTGTAGACTGATAGGAGAAATTCACAGTTAACTTAAAAGCGATTTCCGAAGTTTTCGGTATAGAATAAGATTTTTTTTCTATATAAAATCAATGATATCTAAAAATTCTGAGGCCGCTACGCACTATACGACATAAGAGATAACATTCTAATTTTTTTATTTCATTAGTTCAGAACAGTAGTTCAATCTAGGAGCTCAAAAAAGTGCCTTCGCGCATTTTATGAAAATCTTTCTCTGCAATTTTAGGTTTAATTAAAAGTTAAGCAAAATTTACAAAAAGCGAGGCCGCTACGCACTATTCCAATAACTATTCTACAATATTCAATAAGTCAAAATTATTTTTGTTTCCGTGATCCATAACGCCAAAATTGGCCATTTTACGCAAAAATCACAGTGGAGATGTAATAGGGCTCTTTTTCAGCAAGTTTATAATTTTGTGAATAAGTCAGTACCTACTTAACATGATGGTTTTTATGTTTGTATTCATTCATACGAAATAAACTTTTTTCATCACAATTAAGTTTATTCATATGAAATAAATTTTGTTACCGAAGTGTAGTTTTTTGTTATATTCAAAAGAGATCAGTATATTTTTTCATTCTAGCCATAGATAACAAACATCGTGATTGGGGATACTTTGCGTATAATCAAATTGATTTAAAAAGATAAGGCTTTAACAAAACTAATGCCGGTTTCACACGAGGGGAGAACAGTGAGGCAGAACAGTGGGCAGCACAGTACTGCTACTGTTTGAACGCACAGAAAACTACTGTCTTGACAGTAACCAAGGCAGAATAGTACTGTTCTGTGGCTTCAAACAGTAGCAGTACTGTGCTGCACACTATTCTGCCTCACTGTTCTGCCCTCGCGTGAAACCGGCATAAGGCACCAAGTTCGTAATAGTTTTTTCCGTCGGTTGCATACTGTGTGCAGAATGATACGAATAAATAGCTCGACGGCGACTGACCGAGATGAATGAAAAGAAAATACTTGTACCAGTCGTAGAACCTATGGGAAATGGAATGGGAAAATATTCCTAAATGATAGCATTGCTAAGCAAAACATCGACTGATCTAGTCGAGCATAAATTTTCGAGGTAATGAACCATCGGGCTAATAGCCGCTCGGTATAATAAACATTACATTAAACAAATATTCCGCTAAACGATATGTAAGTGGAATGTCTTTCAGGTAACGTGTTACTGTTAATAGTGCTTCGACATGGCGTAGGGAACCCTGGTAAGTAATATTTTTCATTTAATTTCAAACACTAAATCGCTGAAGCAAACACGTCACGAACGAAGTTTCCCACCAAAATGTTTCCCACAGACATTTCAGAGTCTCGATTTCTATTTATACACGTTTCCATTTAGCCAGTGACTGATTGAGTGTCGCTCAGATTGATCTTTCAAAAGATCAGCAAGATAAACAGTTCGCAAGTCTTCAATAACAGGCCTTGAGGCGTGCATTAACGAAGTTACCGACTCCCCCCTTCTGTCTCCCTTCCCTTCACGCCCCCCTATTCCCTCATCATGTTTGCGGTGGACGAATGTCACTAATGAGGTCATTTGAGGCAGAATGCTTTGCCCGCTGGGAGTATACACTGTAACAAAAACCTTGATGGATCCGTAAAAGCTGTGACCAGCTCCATTTTTTTACATAAGAATGCAACCTCGTTGTTTCATTAGGTTTATCCCATACAGAAGCTTGCCTAGCCGCAAAACGTTAGAGTCGCCGACATACTAAAGTTCAAAAAGTTTTGTAAATGCTTTGTAAATCGGTAAGAAGTCGTGGTAGGTCGAAGGAAAAGTCGCAGGCAACTTCTAGCATTGCGCAGGACAGAAGCTAGTTATGTTACTTGTATTATTATGTATTCTATGCTTATGTGGGCTGTACCTAGCAGTGTGTTAGTGATGCAATGACAATGATAGTACTTAGTTTTTTCAGTTTTGTTAGTCCAGAGAAAAGTAGACATATAAAACTGGTAGAAAGTAAAAATTACTTCGATGTCAATACTCCAATTTTTTATTTCTTACACATTTCTGGCAAAACCTAGTTGCAATTAAATCCTCGCGATTTCATGTCTTCAAATCTTCAATTTTCTCTTTTTCCTTCTCCACAAACTAACATACTCTAGAAAAGCTTGCTTATACAAAGCCTAGTTGAAAGCAAAACATCCCTGTATTCGCGCACATTCCTGGCAAAACCGTAATCGAATCAATCAAAATAAATCAATAAACACTCAGACAAAGTAAGATCTGCCATCTTATTTTATTAAATTATTTTCCTTCCCAACAAGTTTCTCTAGAAAAGCCTGATGTAAACAGAAAGCAAAATATCCCTCTATTCACGCTCATTCCTGTCAGAATACTCAGAATTAGAACCCAATTAGAACCCGCAATAAAAACCTCGCCAGACTCAAACAAAGTAAGATCTACCGTCTTCGTTTCTTTAAATTCTTTTCCACCTAGTTACTCCAGAAAATCCTGGTGCCAACAAAGCTAAATATCCCTCTATTCACGCACATTCCTGTCAGAAGCTAGTCGCAATTTAAGCCCCTGTAGACTGGGAGGCGTCTGGCGTGGCGACCCATTGTCCTAGCACCGATTGTTAGGCCCGCTAATGGAGTACAGTTCATCACACATCTGAGGATACAGTGACGTACCCTATGTGGACGTAAGAATGCTTCAAATTTAAACCATTACAACAGAAAGATGGCTCACGTCAGACAATATCTATTTCGGGACTCCGCTAGGCATCAATGACATTTCTTAAAATCAGCCAAGTGATTAAAAAAAAGTTTTGGCCACTTTATCATTCCTAAAGTTAATTAGTTTGTAAACTAACCAAAAATGACTGCAGGAAAGCTAAGATTTTTTTTCGAGATTTCCTGCAGTCATTTTTGGTTACTTAACAAACTAATTAACGTTAGGAATGATAAAGTGGCCAAAACTTTTTTTTAATCACTTAACTAATTTTAAGAATTTTCCACTTTGCCGCCTTTGAAGCCAAATTTTAGTCAAAGTAGCCCCAAAACTACTCCATTTTTAAAATGATTATGAAAGCTGAGAGTCTGGCGCATTTTTTAAGCCTACTTAGGAACCATAAAGTCACCTGTTCAGATTTTTAAATTAAAGTTGAATATTTAAGTCATAATTCACCAAATGTAAATTCTTCACTTTGGACCAACATTTTATTAACTTTCATATACTTTCATCACAGTTACGACTTACGACCACTCATGAAGATATAGTTGCAATAAAAAAATCTCGACAAAGTCCTCTACTTTTTTTATTTATTATTATTGATGAAAAATTATTACTGTTTCAGATTTTTTATGTGACAAAACAATTAAGTAAACTATATAGTATTACGTTTTTTTTTGACCTTATATAATTATAATTTGACTTATGTAGATGCATTTTGTAATTAATGATACTTGCCTTATGCTGTTTTTCTATATATAAAAAGCTATTAAATTATATTGATATTTAAAATATTTGCACGCCGTTTGTACCTATATGGCAGCATGTAACGGCACATTTTATGTATAAGACCTTTGTCAAACCACATGTTTTGCAAATAAATGATTAATTGATTGATTAAAGTTGGACATCGTAATATCTCAAAAATTCAGAAAAAAAATAATCATAACTTGAAAACTATGAAAAATCGCGAAACGTACATGGGGGTGATTCGGATGCCCCACGACACGAGGGACCTAATTTTTTCTTTTGGACGTCAACGTTTAGGCCATCCTGTATAAGGTATGTGCAGTCTCTAGTCCGTTAGTCGCCTTTTACGACACCCAAGGGAAGAGAGGGGGTGGTAGTATTCTTTCACCGCTACACGACACGGTTACTATCGGCACTTATCTATCTGTGTATAAAAATAAATCGTCAAATGTGTTCTCTAAGCACAAAACTCGAGACCGGCTCGATTGATTTGATCAATTCTTTTTTTGATGTGTTTGTAACGGCCAGAATAGGTTTACACAAAAAAAAGAAATTCGTCACGGCAAACGACGTGTGTTCACGCGGACAAAGTCGCGGGCGGGCCGCTAGTGGTCAAATAATTTTAGTCAAAGACAAAACATCATAATACATTTATCACGCTTCCTATTTGCTGCGATTCTGACACACAAGATTAACTTGAAACGTTTTTCGTAGTACCAATACCTATAATACATAGTAACTAGTAATGCCTACCTATAAAGGCGCGTCCTCACTGAGAGCATTCGCGTGTAATCAGCATTCGGCGTCGAATATTCGAGTGGTGTGGACGTTGAGCCGAACGTTACAAAGTTTACACGCGAGCACGTACTTCGACCGGTGTGGACGTCGCAACGCTGTTCGCGGAAATGGCTCGCATTCGAATGTTCACGCCAACAAAACGCTCGAAAGCGAGTACTCAGATAATTAGTAGGAGTATGTATGTAGGAATATTACTGGCCACCTGTAAGCAAGGATCAGTTCCTTGATCGTTATCTTCTTTCGTATTATCGTGTAATTGTCAATGTCAATAAAAAATATATATTGCTTTGACTATTCTCTGATTTCTATTTGACATTTAGTATTCGAATGCTCCAAGCTCGAAAGTTCGACTCGAACGTTCATAGTTTTGCACGAAAGTGAATGTTTAGTTCGCTGGGCCGAATTTGTTGCTCGCCGGCGATTGCTCGTTTACAAATGCTCTCAGTGAGGACGCCCCTTAATGTGTTGTTTAGTTCGTTGTACATGAAACTTTCTTCGATCAATAGGTACCTACACTCATAAAACTGAAATATTTGAGGATAGGTTTACGTAACTTCAAGTTTTGCAGATTGCAGTTCATGCTTGTATTACGAGATGGTTTCAAAGTTTCAAAGCTACAGCATCGCTAATATCAGTGCAAAATAGGATTCATAACATTTATGGCAGACTATCTTTTGCCCGCGGTGTCGTTCGCGTCAATTTTTCGAAGTAAATAGTAGATCATGTGTAGCGAGTGGTTCACTAAAAAAATTCTACCGCCCCATATTCTATTTATGTCTAAAGTAGCAGTCCTCAGTCTATTTAACCTCTTTTAGAACGCAATAGGGGTATGAGACAGTAGGCTGCTTCTATAAACGCGAATACTCGCAATTAGTTCTACTTGAGTTATCCTTCTAACCTTCAACTTGAAACGTAGGATTTAATACTATGTGAACTAGCTAATAGTGTTTGTTACTTACTCCACTACAGGAGGTATGTCATTACCTTTTGTAATATTCAAAATCTCAACTAACTTCTTGAATGAAAAGAAATGAAAACCCAAATTACAACTGAAGATGTGCTCAGCGCAAGACCATCGCCGCTCATGCTGTTGGATGTATGTGCAGTATTTAGTCTGTTAGTCGCCCGTTAGAAAGAAATAGATTTAAAAATAGTTTATCACAATGGCTCCTAAAGCACAATTTCTACTCCGTCAAGGAATATTTGGAAATAATATGACATCTTGCTTTTAATTATCATTGACATTATATAAATAATATTTATTTTTAATAATTATGACATTTTAATGAATTATAATTTAATTGTATTGTTTGTATAAATTGTACAGACATTTTGACATTATCATTAACTTTTAATTTGCAATAATATTAATTATTAATAATTATGACATTTGAATGTATTGTAATTTAATTGTATTGTTTCTCTTAATTTGCAATAATATTAATTTTTAATAATTATGACATTTAAATGAATTGTAATTTAATTGTATTGTTTGTATAAATTGTAAACATACTACCTAGGTAACATTAATAATTAATTTCAGACAAAAAGTCAATTGATGTAGGTAGGTAGTTATAATTATGGATATTTGCAGGCCTACATACTTATGGCAGAATATTGTTGATACTTTAAATCATTGTTTTACATCTTAATGTTGTGTACATGATATTCGGCAAATAAATGATTTATGATTTTACGACACCCAAGGGAAGAGCTATACCACACAACTTATATTACGTAACTGATCACAACTAAAAATACATTCATTTGATTAAATTAGGTATACATTCTTTCTATATTACGTACGACTCCACACAAACGCTAACACAGTTATTCACAACTTAATATTATAGAGCGCTAACAGACGTTTCAGCCAAGGCCAGAAGTGATCTAGTTGAATAATAAGGCTTTGCCGAGTTCCCGAAGCTCTCATTGTTGTCATTTTCAGGCGATTACGCAAACCACTTACGTCACCGCCGAAGATTGAATACATTATGGTGCAGATTTTCGGATTATCGATCTAATATGGGCAAGGCCACGAGTTCAGCTTAGGCAAGCGATGACAGTCAAAACTTTGCGGGTATCTTTACAGGTACAAAGAGCTTGTTTTTTTCAATCAGGAACGGGGAAGCGCTTGGCCTTCAATCTCACCTGATGGTAAGTGAAGATAAGGCCGAAGGTGGAAGCGCGCTTCGCTCGGAATGTTCAACCACCGAGGAATTAGCTATCTTATCTCTAGCCCGTCGGAATCCAACAATGCTATTAACTACTTGATTTTTAACATGTTTGAGTTGTTGATTTTGAGTGTAGATTTGTAGTGACCCAGAAAGTTTAAAATGTTAATCCTAATAACATTGTTGTATCAGCGTAACAGGTGGTAAGCCCATCGCTGCTCTATGCTGTTGAATGCAGTCTTTAGTCCGTTAGTCGCCTTCTACACACCTAAGAGAGGGATTGGTAGCACATGAGTATAAATACCCGGTTGGTAGTATTTTTTTAGTGAGCACACAAGGCTCTTGAAAACCGACTCGACTGATTGTACATAGGTGCGAACTATGCTTAAAGTGTGTACGAAAAACCGAGCAATTTCAATGGGAGCGGTCCTCACACGAAACTTGATGTTCGCAGTGTTAACCTTGAGTGGCTTATTTGGACGATAATCTGCTTTAATACCGCGGGAGCCGACAGTGAGGTGCTTCACGTGTGTAATGTTACCCAAACGCGGAACATTATAATGCCAACACGTCTTGGATTCTTATATAAACATACATATCATACGTCACATCCGGTTCCCGAAGATTTGTTTTGGAGACTGCTTGATATATGACCTTTGCAGTGTAACCGGACTTTTTTCAATCCAAATGTCACATACTGAAATTCGTAAAGACCAAAGGGGATGGATATGGCAATCTTAATAATGTCGTTCTTGAAGAACCGGAATCTGATGGTAGGCCTTGACTAAGTCAACTGGAGAAGAACTTCTCTTCCTGATATTCTGGGAGAAAATCACTTTAATAGGATAACGGTCTGTTAGCAAGTTTCCCTGAATAAATGTATCTTGACTTAAACTTAGCCCTGCATTAGACCAGTAAACCAGTACTATTTACTCTATTACTTAACACATTAAAGAAAGTTTCCCCATTGAAGCGGCAAGGCACAAAGCTAGTGAATTAAAACAAAGAGCATTAGCCAGCCAACACCATAATAACAGAAGGTTCGGAATGCGACGCGAATGACTCTGTTCAATATTTATAGTCGGTGACTATCAATCGGTTGGTTTGTTACTAAGGCTAGAGACCAAGGCCGCAGACATATTGCGGCACTCAACGACTATTTAATAATAATAATAATAACGAATTTATTTGTCTTCAATCTAAAATACAAAGTACACAGGGAACATTAGTACGCAGATGGTAAAGTTAAATGAAGAACAAAACGGTCTATGGCTCAGAAGCCGCAGATAGTAAATATCCACAGCTCCTGCTATTCTGCCACAGCCTTTTCAAAAAATTGTACATAGTAATAAAACGCGACATGAGTTGCGAATTGCGACACACGCTTCGAAATATTTATAAAAAATGTAAGTCGCCATATCACTGGACAGAACAAAACATTTACATACTAAGCAATCACTTATCTCAAAACAACCCGAAAAAACATAAACAAAAAAGTGCCTACATAATATGAGTGGGGAGTGGACGACCAGAGCTCAGCGCCAGGGATTGATTGTTCCAGCCTTTATACAGTCCAATGACAAAGGCCTTTCCACATGAACAACGGCACATGGGGATATTGGACTAAATAATACTACGCACGCCAATGCGGGTTGGTGGGTTTTAACGACTGCCATGTTACGACAACAACCGGGACCAATGGCTTTACGTGCACGGAGGTCAGGATGTATTATTTATTGGGTGACCCACCCAGTGACCCCCGGCATTGTGGAGTTGCTTAGCAAATAACGCATTAGTAGCTGCACCATCTAGCTCCATAATTTTTCTGTCAAAATCAGTGCTTTCTTTCATGCGTAGACTAGACTATTTTACAATGAGAAATCGTAGATGTTCTGAGATCTTAAACATTAAAAGATATCCTGAGTGCGGCAGTTAATGTTATAAAAGCTTTGTCCTTTAGTCCTAATTTCGAGTCTCTTTTCAAAACTCGCATCATTTGAGTACTTAGACTCATAATTACTCAGTCCTAATTTCGAAACTTGAATCTTTAGAGTTCTTTAAATCAATGTGGGAGACTATACTCACACTAAAAGGGTAAGTCCTTCTGGTTAGACTGTAGTCTATATTGAATCTTAAATCTGGCTGGCCTGTAGGCTTACTCTTGAAACACAATTGCATTGATCAATTTATTTTATTTTACTTTATTTTACATACACAAGACAAATTACAATTTTTACAAAGTTTTACAATAAAAATAGTGGTTGTAATCTAGATCGTAATTCAAAATATGTGTACACCTAAAAATTAAATACAAAAAGAGAGGACGTTAACATTATTTAAAGTTAATTAGTACAAACTGTAGGTTTTACATGCTAAATGTCCACATCTGCAAATAACCATAGGTTGTGCAGGTGCGCACATTCAACGTGGTGGATTGGGAGAAAGAGAATTTCCAATCACAAATCTAAAAAATGTCACATGGCTCTTTTGTAAGCGACAATAGCGCCACATTGGAATTAAATTGCGTGGAAATTGATTGACCAATTTATTATCGAGATGGCGTTCCGGAATTATCTTTACTTATCCCAATATCGATACATATTAATCGCATTGGAATTGTATTGAGATTTGAGATTGAGTTTGCGTTCAAGAGTAACCCCCCTGGAACAGATAAGTAAAGGCCTAGCCAATTAGCTAGAACGCTTGTAGAATAGAAGTTATGTCTTCTTTTGCTTCATTTACTCTTACGTCGATTCAAGAGAACATCTACAAATAATAAAATAAAAATACAAATTGTATGAAAACCTACAAAATCAAACACCAGAAGAACAGACGTCAGTAAAGAAAAGTAAAACAAAAGGGCTTTAAAAAGTTTGAACAAAACAAAAAAGTGTAAATAAATACTTTTTGCGTAACAGTCACGTTGAGGAAAACGATGTATATTAGGGCGAAATTGCAACTCACCTCGTTTATCCTCTAGACAAGTGGCAAATGCTCCCTGTCTATTCGTTAGTGTCTGTCAATTTTTTATTTATTTAATTAGCCTATTTTGTCCCACTGCTCAGCAAAGGCCTCCCCCAAACCCTTCCACGCATCTTTATCCTTGGCGCTTTCCCACCAGTTTCCCACAAAGGCATCGAGATCGTCTCGCCAACGTTTCCGCGGTCGTCCCCGCCCACGCCTCCCATTCTCAGGCACCCAAGGCGTGACGGTGTGTGCCCATATCTCGGGTTGCATGCGGCTAACGTGGCACGCCCAGTCCCACTTTCAGCATGGCTGTTTTGCTCCCTACGTCAGCAATTCTAGTCATGGAACGCAGTATGGTGTTGCGAATTCGGTCGACTCGTTTGTAGCCGAGGATACTACGTTCCATTGCTCTCTGACAAATCTTGAGCCTGGATTTTTGAAGCTCAGTCAATGACCAAGTCTGTGCACCGTAAGTTAGAATGGGCAGAATATACATGTCGACGAGTTTGCGCTCAAGCGTGATTGGAAGGACTCCCTTCATGAACCAGTAGCTCTTCCAGGCATTATCGATGCGGCGATCGATCTCCTACTCTTGCCTGTTCTCGAAGCTTACTACCTGGCACAAGTAAATATACTGATCGATATAGTGTATCTCTTGCCCATCTACCTCTACCATACTTTTCGTGCTGTTGGTCATTATTTTCGTTTACGACTGGTTCATTTGAAGTCCAAGCTCGAGCAAACAGATCAATGGCATCCCCAAATCGCAGATTCGTTAGGCATTTGCGTCAGACGACAATGCCCTTAGTTACGCACGAATCAGCCAGCATCCTGAAGATCTCTTGGAGTGCGCTCGTAAACAGTATGGGGGAGAGCGGATCACCCTGGTTCCCAATTCCCACTAACTACTCTCCCCCCCCCCCCCCCCTGAGAAAACGCATAGTTTTAGAGATAATATGCAATAATTAAATGTTGAGGTTATGAATCTTTAAAAGTTACATTATTATACATTTAAGGGTAAAAATTGGGGGTTAGGAAGGTGGGGGGGGGGGGGGGGGGGGGTTAATTTCTAACCTATCATGTAAAATACAGAAGTAGGGCAGCTAGTACCCATTTCTGTTGTCTAATAAAAAAAATAACCTAGAAATTCAAGATTAACATTAATATAAGATTATGTAAAAAAGTTACCTAATCTGACAATTATTCACAAAAGATGTAACAAAAGTTAGCTAAATAAAAGAAAATAAAAATTAAATAAAATTGTTTTTTGAGTTTTGAGTAAATTTATTAAGACGTAAAAATAAAAACGTAACTTCGTGGCTCTATAAACTTATTACCTTTGCTTGAACACAACTAACAAGTACAATAAAAATCACACCTGTCAAAATCGAGTCCAAGGCAAGGACTAAAATATATCGATTTTCATTTCATAATTTTTTTCAAGGAATTACGAATATTCTCGATGTGAAACTTTGCATAAATTACTTCTCTAAGTATTGCAGATCTTTTCAATAAAAAAATACGAAAATCCAACTAAGGAAAAGTTCCCTTTAGGCAAAATTTACTTCGTATGAAAATGATTTTATATAAAAACAAGTAAACTTCTCATCCACTTACTTACCCTATGGTAAACTATTTTTATTTTTTATATATGGTTTTAGTATATAAGGTTATATAAGGGTTCTTGGGGCCAGCATTAATGTAGACTGGTACAATAGATTTGATGTATAGGTAAACCGTTACCTATCTAAAGATTTATTTTCAGAGATTATTATGATTGTACAAAGTATAATAATAGAAAAATTGTTCTAGTTTCTAACCTGTTCTCTCCTTTTACCATAATTTTTGTGTCTATAGGTACTGTTATGTTAGTATTATTTATGCGATACAGTCTACAATAACATTAAGATGGTGTCTTCTTAAACGTACACATATTATCATTTCCTAACTAAACGCGAACAATTAGTAAGGATGTTCTAAAATCAAACATCAAAAAGCCAAGGTCACTTCTCGGACACAGGGCAAAGAAGTCTTGCGTAAAATCCACAATAAAGCTTACCAGGGAAAAATATAAACAAAACCTTACTGCACAGGTTCAAAACTTCGTAGTCAAACTCGGCGATAACACAACGAAAAAAAACACCAAAATTTTCTTCGAACACTTTCCGCCGGTGACGTCACACTGCAACACACAAGTAGGTCACAAATACCGTTGCACCGTCTAATAAGGAACACGTATATTTTTTTCAAAGTTGCGAAACGCAACACACAGCTTCGTATCCGAACCGGTTTTAACACAGCACACGCGTACACAGCCGTCAAGTCGCCGCGAATCGATAGATCGCCTCTTATTAATAGAATAAAAGTGTTATTTCAGGCCTTACGCGGTTTTGTTCTATTTGTTTTGATGACGATGACGTTTCACTGGACGCGGGACGCACGGGCGCCGCGTGACGTAGACCGCCGCGGAATGGCGCATTCTCGATGGGTTGCCATGACAACGCTGACGGTTACCCACTTCACATGTCAATGTTTACCCACACACATGTAAAAATCAAAATAATGCTGTTCGTTAGTCTAGGTTATACTCAAAACGGCTTAACTAATATGAACATATGTTTTTTTTTTGTTCGTTTTAATATAGGGGCGGTTTAAAGTAAAATATAATAGAAAAAATCTTAGTTTCATTTGACCGACGTGCGAAACAAACCTGTCATTTCTTTCATTGCCACTTTAAATTACTATTAAATAGATGGCGTTCGTGGTAGAGAGTGTTCAGATATTATGATAACTTATAAATTCGAAACGATCACTTTAATCTAATCACATTTAGGCAGAACAACGTCTGTGGGGGTCATCTAGTTATTAATATATAAGTCATATCATAAATATCGGTATATAAATTTTAGATTGTTACTACACATCAACCGAATAAGCAGCTATGGGTATTTCTTTGACCAATATCTAGCGGTTACCTACTAACCCAAACTATGAAACGAAGATTGTTTGTTTGTGATATGGACTCCTCACTTCATACTTCAATCAAATAAACGACATTTACACACGTTACATAAGACATCAAGGGTGAGCCTATCTCTAAAAGAGATCTCTTCCAGCCAACTCTAGCTGTTGTTTTAAAAGCAAGTATGTATGTATTATGATACAGAATAGTAAAAATGATTGTATTTTGTTTTAAAAATGTACATATCTTAATACTTTATTATGCAAACGAGCTGTCCCGGTGAACTTCGTCAACGAATCAATTAATGTCAATTTTATTTAGAATAAGAAACTGAACAATAACGTCAAGCTGTCAATTTTAAAGTCAATTATGTCAATATTATTTTTATATCTTCTAACTTTTTTCATTACTTACATCCTCTTGGCTGTCTTCTATGTCATTTACTAAATCACTTAATTTTTTTATCCATATTTTTTAATTTTTTTTTTAATTTTTTTCACACAAACTTTGTCCTAACAATTTCGAACACAACAAAAAAAAGAATTAGCCAAATAGGTGCAGCCGTTCTGAAGTGATGCGCGAACAAACATTTCGGCAATTGATTTTTATTAATATACATTATGATTACACATTATACTATATATTTATTTTGTATTATAAACTCATTAATATTCGTAATCTTTCATATCCCGTTTTACGTACGCGAACGGAGCAACACGAACTCTGGCAACACCATATCAAAATGTCAAAGAACTATAAACAGTGTCACTCTTAAGTCGCGCGCCGTTTTCGTTTTCTCGCCGGACTACTTTCGTCCCGCTCAACCTGTAGGTGTAAGAGAAAGTTAGACGATGTTTAGAAGTGATAAAAGAGTGCGACAAGGCGTTGCGTATTTTTATAGTATCGCATCGTCAGACAGGGTTGCCCACGCACTGATTAAAATTAATTATTCAATGTGCAAGAGATAAATTATGTTGCGTAATTTAAGGAGCTATCTGTTTTTGATCTTGCTAGTTAAGCGACTTTTGTGATGCCGCGTCGCTGGATGGGTAACCAAATTAACAGTACTCCGTAATCGTAACCAGAGGTCCCGGGTTAGTTTTCCAGCGGGGGTACATCTTTGTGTACGGTTTGGTTGGTGGTAGGGCAAGGAACTCAATTAGTAAGTACTTTGAATTGTCCAAATCTTCACAGCGCACAGAAGCAACATAAACACACAACATTTACAAAAAAAAATATGTCGTTACCAGGTCATGAAATACAAAATATGAATTTGAAATATGAATTTAGACCTTAAGTTCTGAACGTGTGGGGGTAATTACCCCCACACCTTCAGAAAATAGTTATTTTAAAATTGGGGAAAATAGTTATTTTGCAGGGTAAAAGGCGTAGGAAAAATTTTGTGGTTTAGAATTTATCTACAGTAATAGATTTACTTAAGTAATATTTTCTGAACATGCATAATCGTCAGTCTAACTCTTGGATATTAAGATCATTTTCTGCAAGATTTTTTACGAAGGGGTAAAATCAGTTTCCCTAATAGATCATAGCGGTACCAAGATTAAAAAGGTTAGGAACCACTGATTTAGACATATACATTTGACGTATATTATGTGTCACGGTAGTTTTTAATATCATCTTTCACGGTAGTGTACAATGATGTTACAATAAAATAATATCATTGGTAGTGCATATATTCTCTGATGGCGGCGCAGCGGCTAATGCGTTCAGCTTGTGATCTTGCCCGCTAAGCAACTTTCGCAATGCCAGGTCGCTGGATGGGTGACCGTTAAAAACATCTCGAGCAATGATATTATATGTGTAGATACGTTGCCTGCCCTCCGTAGTGACTAGAACAAATCCAGGTAATTGACTGGACCTCATTTAGTCACACGTCAGTCATTGTCACG
The DNA here is from genome assembly GCA_963921215.1 of Scoparia ambigualis. Lineage (NCBI taxonomy): Eukaryota > Metazoa > Arthropoda > Insecta > Lepidoptera > Crambidae > Scoparia > Scoparia ambigualis. Next base: position 776,698 of record OY992525.1, read on the forward strand.
TCAATACGATCGTTACCGTTATAAGTTTTGTGTTGTTATTTGGATAAAATGCCTTCCTGTGTATACAGAAATTGTAAAAAATTATACTGCAACCATGAAACAAGATTTTTTTTTAATTTCACTCGTAATTATTGTAAAAATAAATTTAAAATAGAAAATTTCATTTAGTGAGGACATTTGCCCTGTTGCCAATTCGATATGCATGAGTGAGACGCGTGTAGGTACTATGTAAGAGAGAGACGTTTCTGTAAGAGTGAAAGAGAGAAAACAATGGCGGAGATGGCGCATAAATTCAATGAGCTCATTGGTCAACTCAACTACCTTAAAGAGTATACAAAAGTTAAAATATATGTTTATCTCTTTTTAACAATAGGCTAATGATATGATTGCATTTATTTTCTTTCCCTTTCGACGTGATTACGTCATAGAAACCATTTCGCCATTTTTAAATGCAATTTGTTCAGGTGTAACTAGTCTATATATTAAAGGTCATTGATCTCGAGCTCCTCCGTGCTTTGGAAGGCACGTTAAGCCGTTGGTCCCGGTTGGTGTCGTAAGATGGCAGTCGTTAAACCCACCAACCCGCATTGGGCCAGCGTGGTGGGTTATGGCCCAATATCCCCACGTGCTATTGCCACGTGGGAGGCCTGTGCCCGGCAGTGGGACTTTATAGGTTGGTGACGTTGATGATGATTGATATGTGTTTTGGCAGAATAGCAATTTTCGAAGGAACTCTTTGTCTTTGACACTTAGCTTGCACGCTACCAAAAGTACCAAACGTAATGCGTACCTACCTAAACATATCACTAGGTACTCTTTTATTGCGTCTAGTTTTTTTTCCAAATGAAAGAACATAGCCCTTCTTAGCAGTGGCAGTTAGATAAAAATAGTCGAGGCCCGCGTAATTATCGTTCTAATAAAAAAATAGCAGCCTAAAGCAGCGCGACCAATCCTCTGTGGTAGGTATAGTGGTTAGATACATAGATACATATTCCCACGACTATTATCCCCGAAGGCTTAGTCAGAGACTAGGCAATGAGGACCGCAGAAGCTGCACATGTGCTCAGCGTGACAGGTGGTGAGCCCATCGCCGCTCTATGCTGTTGGATATACAGTGGGACGCTCGGTAATCCGGCACTCCCTGTAATGCGACATGACTATTATGCTGAAGAGAGTGGTGCATCCTACGACGAACCTTTTACTTTTGAGAAGACTGAGGTACAAGGGGATCTGTAATTTGTCGTATTACAAGGTTATTTGTAAAAATTCCGGACTATTATATAGGTAGTCGGTAGGGTTGTCAGGTGCCCGGCTTTAGCCGCACATGTTTGGCTTTTTACAGTCGTGTCCGGCCAAATATTTACGTGTCCGGCCTATCCGGTTTTTGTTAGGCTATTTTTGTACCATCGTGATTTCTATTCTAAATTAGCAGAATATTATTTTACGATTCCAGGCCACAACGCCAACGTCGAAAGAGTTTTCCATTTAATAAACGCCCAGTGGACAAAGGAACGCAATAAACTATAGATACAAACAATTTTATTATGATTTATCATTCTCCACCTTTCATCCCAAAAAGCGATAAATTACCTATAAGTTTTAGCCGTTTGTGTCGCTAGGAGAGACACTTGCCCGCCATTTTTGTCTCGTACCAGGATACGTTTGTTTACGCAAAATTCTATTGCCATGGCTTATATTTCGGTTCGACGCGATTCTGTTTCGGCGTGCAGTGGTACTGGGGGGGGGGTAGCGATGCGCGTTTGTCTGACACATACTATAGTTAGTTAGACTAGTTGTTAAGTCTTAACTACAAGTTAGTTAACTGTTTTTTTTAAATTTATTATTAGTATTGACGTCAATAAGTGCCTGTAAAGGTTTACATTGAATAAATAATTTGACTTTGTAACCACCTGATAACCAGGGTTCAATTCTCAGATATGTTTCGGATTTTCCGGTGCTGCAACCGGGTTTGCGATAATTCTAAAATTTTACTAGAAAAAAACAACAGTTCTCAGGAAAGCTAATGGGATTCGAACCCATGACCTTTGGATTGCCGGTCCACTGCTCTAACCGCTCTACCGAAACCCCAGATGACTCGTTGAATTTTTCCAGTAGTTAGTGATATGCTGCAAGCCAGCGTTATTACGTCACTGTGAAGTCTTCCCTCACAGTCAAAAGAAATACTATTGCAAGTATTTAACAATTGAGAAAGACGTAACGTAACAGTGCACCAGCAGTCTTGGACAGGTATCTAATTATGGACAAAAAATAATAAATTAAAAAAATTACAGCAACAATTGGGAAATGCATCCTAGCAACACTTTAAAATAATGTTTTACTATTAAACGGTCACAATTATGTAATTTCGTTAAATTCAGCTCTTTTATTTTAAAATGGCGTAAAGGTGTTTGATTGAGCACGCTTCGAGTCGTTATGAGAAAATCCATTTTTACTAACCAAATCTTTAAGGAAGTAAGTACGCACAATTATTTTTAGCTACTATTAAATTAGTCTCAAAAATTTATGGCGTATTATTATGTTATATTGCTTATATTTGCAACATATTTCACGCTTTTTCGGCATGATTAAGGTTATGGTATTAATGCTATTTGTTCGTGTCCATAACTGGATATCTTTTATAAGATGTTCTATTAATGGATAAATTAAAAACTAATTATTTAAGGTTTAACATAGCAAATATTTCTCCATATCTTTCTTTCAATGGGGAAAAATAGCAAAAGCTGAAATATTTAGAGTACTTACCTAGAATTATTTTACAATTTTACATAATAAAGTGTCAGTAAAAAGTCCTAAAGTCTGTTCTATGGGTCCAAACACATATTTGTCTGAAGACTATTGAGTATTTGTTGGAGCAATGGGTCCTCATGATGAGCGAGAAACAGGTATATCATTTCAAGTTACAGGATTTGTAACTGGGTGTTGTCCATTATTGGGTGTCCATCACTAGATTTCTACTGTCCATTATTGGTCCAAAAAATAGGGTTTTTCACAATTCCTATTCCTTCCTTAAAGGCCGGCAACGCGCCTGTGATTTCTCTGGTTTTGCGGGTGTCCATGGGCGGCGGTGATTGCTCTCCATCAGGTGACCGCCTGCTCGTTTGCCTCCTTCTATTATATAAAAAGTAGGTATCTATTTTTTTACTATCGAATGCAATAATATCGATGTTATTGCTGACAACAATAGTATTGCTCACAGAGTGATATCGATAGTATCGATAGTTTTGACACGTGACGATACTATCGAACTATCGGTAACGCCTTTACTATCGATAGACTATCAATACTGAACGATCGATTGGCAATCATAATCATTTATTCATTCGATAATACAGGTATCTTATCTTATCTTAGTGGGGCCTGCAGAGGTCTCCCTCTCGCAGCAGCACGTCGACCCATTGCGATCTTTTGTGCAACCCCGTCCTATCACTCTGTTTCCTCTGTGAAAAAGACTGCCATAAGTTTGGCAATGTCTCTAAAGGCTAAGAGCCTAAAACCTTCTGGTTTCGGGTAGGCCAATCCCAGGAGACTCATGCTTTGCCTAGCAATGAAGTCATTCACACTTTTTCACAGAGGAAACAGAGTGATAGGACGGGGTTGCACAAAAGATCGCAATGGGTCGACGTGCTGCTGCGAGAGGGAGACCTCTGCAGGCCCCACTAAGATAAGATAAGATACCTGTATTATCGAATGAATAAATGATTATGATTGCCAATCGATCGTTCAGTATTGATAGTCTATCGATAGTAAAGGCGTTACCGTAAGTGTTGCATGGACTCCGTTTTCTTCCCACATGCCCTGCACAAGCTGTCTGTTGCTAGTTGCATTCTATGGAGCATTTGTTTGGTGGCATACTTTCATTATTTACGCATTTTAAAATGCGAAGTGAGTTTGATCATTCGTTTTTTAAGCTTTCAAGTTTTAAACCGCTAAACCGATTTTGATGAATTTTAGGGCAGTAAAGTACAGTAAATGGCGGACTTAACGCCATAAGGCATTCTCTTCCAGTGAACCGCTGAGGATGTACAGAATTTTTTATAGGCAGTGACATCTTGAATTGTTTGAATCTGGTAAGTACATTAATGAAGAAATACATAACTTTAGTATTATATTATATGTATAAGAATTTATTTTATATGTATAAGAATTAAGATGGCATTAAGTCATTGTCATTACTTTACTACTATGGTTGTACATTATTTTTATTATTAGCCTATGTTGTCGCCGTGCCGGCCTCCCTTCTTTTTTCACACTTTTCTCAGACTTACTATAATTTGGCCCGTGAAATATAATATTAGTACAGACATAAAATTACGACTATTATCCCCGAAGGGTTAGTCAGAGACTAGGCAATGAGGACAGCAAAAGCAGTCCATCGCCGCTGCGTATGCTGTTGGATGTATGTGCAGTCTTTAGTCGGTTAGTCGCCTTTTACGACACCCAAGGAAAGAGAGGTATAGTATTATTATATATAGTATTCTTCACCGCTACACGACACGGTTAGTGTAATATCAAAAATAATATAAGTTATCGTTTACCTCCTCCACGTGAGTCAGCGATGATCTGCTACCCCACTCGTCCCATGTGTCCCTCTCACCTGTAACAATAGTCATCATTTAAATCTGAGGTGTCAGGTGTCGGTAACCGAGCGGATAGGTGGTCGGGTTGAATGCGAGAAATTGTGGTTCAACCCCAAAGCTTCGAAGTATAACAGCTTTATTGAGTCTCAAGGGGTTTGAAGGGGAATATCATTTACCAACAATCGTTATCTTATATTATCACTCATTATCATCTACTATAAGCAATTACTTATAACTTGACACTGGCTAAATGTGTTGACTGAAAATATTTTGTACAATTAAATATGGTCAAAAACTGACCATATTTTTTCACAAGTATAGTGTAAGAAAAAAAGAATATTAGATGATACGAATTCTTTTAGGAATAAAAGAAGATAGGTCATCTTAGTCTATAATACAAAAACCGGCCAAGTGCGAGTCGAACTCGCCCATGAAGGGTTCCGTAGCAGCAAGTAACATCATTTATAAGTTCTTGTAGTTCGTTGTGACTTTGATCGATGTTTTAATATTAGTGTATTTTTTTAAATTAATTAATTTATGACGTATTAAAAAAAACTACTTACTAGATCTCGTTCAAAGCAATTTTCGGTGGATGTTTGCATGTACATCATATATTTTTTTTAGTTTTATCATTCTCTTATTTTAGAAGTTACAGGGGGGGGGGGGGGGGGGAAGGCACATATTTCACCACTTTGGAAGTGTCTCTCGCGCAAACTATTGCTCGGTTACCGACATATTCAGTTAAGAAAAAAATGATATAAGTAACCTCAATATAATTTTTGAAGACCTATAATTTTAGACCTATTTCTGTGCTACCCACATTTAGTAAAATTTTTGAAAAGTTGATGCTAGATCAAATGCAAATTCATTTTTATAGAAGTAACTTTTACATTGTAAACAATATGGTTTTACTAGGGGTCGCTCTACAACTGACGCCGGTGTTGAGCTTTTAATCCAAATATTTGATACCTGGGAGGAATCACAGGATGCCCTAGGGGTACTTTGTGATTTATCCAAGGCTTTCGATTGTGTTTTACATGAAACTTTGGTCAGGAAGCTTAACCACTATGGAATTAGGGATGCTTCTTTCAGCCTTCTAATCTCATACTTGAGTACTTTTGGGGTTAAGTTACTCGCGTCCGTAGGTTTACCCTTGAGACCCTACACGTGACCCCTGGGTGGTGCTAAATGAGTGACACTAACCGAGTGGTAGAGCCACGCTGCGTTGCAGCATGCATTGGGTCGGCTCGCCCAGCGTAATACCACCCCCTCACGAATATTCGGCGTGAAACAATGGCACTCTGTGCTGTTATGTTTCGTCCGGAGAGTGAGGGTTCCGGAGACCCCTCCCCCCCCCCCCCCCTCACAATTGATATGAACTTTAATCTAGATTTACCCCAGGGGGGTACCAACACATCCAGTGTCGGATAATCCCCACCTGAGCGTTCTCGCTCAGGCTGCCCTACGTATTCTGGGGAGGGCAAAAGTTCGCTCGTGCCAAGGCATGCTGCAGGCAGAAGAAAGGCGAGACAATTGGAACCCCCTCCTACGCTTCGCGTGGACTTCTGCAACATCAGGGGAATCCACTCTAACTTGAGCGCCGTCCATTACCACCTCGAGACGGAGAAACCGGCCTTGCTCTTCCTCACCGAGACGCAGATATCCCCCCCTCCTGACATCTCTTACTTGCGCTACCCAGGATACAACCCCGGTGTTTGTGCCTATGTCAGGGAGGATATGTGCGTCCGTCGCCTTGGCAATCTTGAAGATAGGGACCTCTCCATCTTATGGCTACACGTCGACTGCGGATGTCATCATCGCGTCTACGCGTGCCTGTATAGGTCCCACAGCGGTAACAACGGAACTGACCAACTTATCGAGACCGTCCAAACAGCGACAGACTCCCTTCTCCAACGGATCCCCTCGGCCGAGATTGTGGTATTTGGGAGACTTCAATGCCCACCACGTCGAATGGCTTGGTTCACGCGCAACTGACCACGCGGGTAGAGCCGTTCCTGACTTCGCTTTGGCCTACAGTCTGTCCCAATTGGTAACCGAGCCAACACGGGTTCCAGATGTGGAGGGCCATGCACCTTCTTTATTGGACCTTCTGCTGACCTCGCACCCAGACGGCTATCAAGTTTCTGTTGATGCACCACTAGGCTCATCAGACCACTGTCTGATTCGCAGCACTGTGCCTCTCACAGAAACTTCAAATCCGCAACCAGCGGCTAGCCGTCGAGTCTGGCATTATAGGTCGGCGGACTGGGATGGGATGCAAAGTTTCTTTGCGTCCTACCCGTGGTGGCGAGTTTGCTTCTCGCTGGATGATCCTGATGTCGCCGCTGACTCTGTCGTTGATGTGATACTGCAGGGAATGGAACTTTTCATTCCAAACTCTGTGGTTCCCATTGGCGGGAAGTCCCAACCATGGTTTGGTCGTTGCTGCAAAATGGCGTCTCGCCAAAAGCGTCAACATTACCAAGCCTGGGATAATGCGGTGTCATCAAAGGATCCAAACACCAGTGCGCTCAAAAAGAAGTACAACTTTGCCGCCGGGTCTTTTAAGAAGGACATTGCCAAGGCGAAGTCATCATTCATAGGTAGAATCGGCGAGAGGCTAGTGCGTCTTCCTTCGGGGACGCGTGCGTTCTGGTCTCTCGCCAAAGCTATGTTAGGAAATTTTTGTAAGCCGTCCCTACCACCATTGCACAAGAAAGACGACTCCCTGGCCTACACTGCAAAGGAGAAAGCCGATCTCTTGGGCTCTCTTTTCGCATCAAACTCGACCTTGGACGACGGAGAAAACTCTCCACCAACTATACCGCATTGCGCTTGTACAATGCCAAACGTTCAGTTCCTGCAAAGGTCAGTTCGTAAGGGTCTTTTTTACCTTGATATCCATAAGTCGAGTGGGCCTGATGCAGTTCCACCCATTGTGCTTCGGACGTGTGCTCCTGAATTGGCACCAGTTCTAACGCGCCTTTTCCGGCTCTCTTACACTACTGGCGTCGTCCCGAGCTCTTGGAAGACAGCCCTTGTCAACCCGATCCCAAAAAAAGGCGATCGCTCAGATCCGTCCAACTACAGGCCAATAGCTATTACCTCTTTACTCTCCAAAGTAATGGAGTCCATTATAAACCGCCAGCTCTTGGGGTACCTAGAAGAGAACCAGCTACTAAGTGATCGCCAGTATGGTTTTCGTCGCGGTCGTTCGGCTGGTGATCTTTTAGTGTACCATACTCACCGATGGGCGGAGGCAGTCGAGAGTAAAGGGGAGGCACTAGCAGTTAGCTTGGACGTAGCGAAAGCCTTTGACAAGGTATGGCACAGGGCTCTTCTTTCTAAACTTCCGTCATACGGGCTTCCTGAAAAATTGTGTTCATGGGTTGCCAGCTTCCTTACTGGGCGTAGCATCAGAGTCGCAGTCGACGGTTCGTGCTCCGACATGAAGCCCGTGAATGCTGGAGTCCCGCAGGGGTGGGTGTTGTCCCCTACTCTGTTTCTTCTGCATATCAATGACATGTTGCATAACAACAGCATTCATTGCTATGCAGACGATAGTACTGGGGATACGCTCTACACCGGGCGAGCTAATATTTCTCTGGAAAGCGTCATCGAGAGCCGGAATAAACTTGTGACTGACACCGAGAACATGTTAAGTCATGTCTCGAATTGAGGCCGACATAACCTAGTCCACTTTAACCCCTCAAAACCACAAGTTTGCGCATTTACCGCAAAAAAACATCCCTTCGTCGTACCTCTAAACTTTGAGGGAGCTCCCCTTGATACCAATCCGACTATTGGAATCCTTGGCGTCGATATTTCGAGTGACGTTCAGTTTCGTGGTCATTTGGAAGGTAAAGCTAAATTAGCTTCGAAAAAACTGGGTGTGCTTAATAGAGCGGGTCAGTATTTCACGCCGGCCCACCGCTTACAACTGTATAAAGCACAGGTCAGGCCGCATATGGAATATTGCACCCATCTTTGGGCTGGAGCACCCCAATACCAACTCCTTCCATTTGACCGCATCCAACGCAGAGCTGCTCGAATTATTGACGACGTGGATATTTCAGGTCGGCTCGATCCACTGGCTCTTCGGAGAGACGTTGCGTCTCTCTGTATATTGTACCGTATATATCATGGGGAGTGTTCTGAGGAATTGTTCGGCTTGATCCCTGCCGCTGATTTCCTTCACCGCACTACACGCAATCGACTGTCATTCCATCCACATCACCTTGATGGACGGCGGTCTACTACTGTGCGTTTTTCAAGAAATTTCTTGCCTCGATCTACAGTGTTGTGGAACCAGCTCTCGGCGGCGGTATTTCCGGACCGTTACGACTTAGTGATCTTCAAAAAGCGAGCCTATTCCTTCCTTAAAGGCCGGCAACGCGTCTGCGATTCCTCTGGTTTTGCGGGTGTCCATGGGCGGCGGTGATTACTTTCCATCAGGTGACCCGCTTGCTCGTTTGGCTCCTTCTGCTATAAAAAAAAAACAGGATTCAAAAGGTCGACATTAACGGTAAAAGATCTCCGGGATCAGTGGTTAAAATGGGAGTTCCGCAGGGTTCAATACTTGGTCCATTCTTGTTTTTGGTTTATATTAATGACTTACCTTTTTCTGTAAAAGACAGTCATGAGATAGTATTGTTTGCTGATGATACTTCACTTTTATTCAAAGTGAAACGGCGACACCTAAATTATGACGATGTGAATAATGCGGTCTCAAAGATTGTTCACTGGTTTAGTGTTAATAACTTGCTATTAAACGAGGAAAAAACCAAATGTGTAAGATTTGTATTGCCTAATGTTAAGCAGGTAATAACTAGTGTACAAATTAAAGATAAGAATGTGAATCCTGTGGACACCACTGTGTATCTAGGCATCACGTTGGATGCCAAGCTTCAGTGGGGCCCATATATAGCTAAATTGTCGAATAGGCTTAGCTCTGCGGCTTATGCAGTAATGAAGATCCGTCAGTTAACTGACGTTGATACAGCTAGATTAGTTTATTTTAGTTACTTTCATAGCGTAATGACGTACGGCATTGTACTGCGGGGAAATGCTGCCGACATTCAAACTATCTTTGTGCTGCAGAAGAGGGCTATTCGAGCAATATGTAACCCACAGGCTGGTGACTCTCTTAGAGAGAGATTTAAGGATATAAGTATAATGACAGTTGCATCACAATACATTTATGAAAATCTGATGTATGTTCATAAAAATATTGAAATGTTTTCAAAAACAGTGATATTCACAAATTAAACACTTGAAGTAACAACAAATTAGCAGTACCTTATACTAGGCTTCATAAAATAAATAATTCTTTTAAGGGTCTGTGTGTACGATTATACAACAAAGTACCAAATGATATTCAGAAATTAGATCTTGATAAATTTAAAATCAAAGTCAAAGAAAAGCTTTATAAAAAAGCTTATTATAAAGTGTCAGATTATACAGAAGACAAAACAGCTTGGGTCTGAAATGCTCCAAGTACTCCAACAGCTATTTCTAATTAATTTATGTAGTGCACCATATTTAATTAAACTATTTACATTCAAATTCATATTTTGTATTTTGTGACCTGGTAACGACATATAATATATATATTTTTTGTAAATGTCGTTGCTTCTGTGCGCTGTGGTTTCTTGCGCCCGTTCTTTGCCACAGTTAAAAAATGATGTCCTGAATGGGTGGTAGGTTAAAAAATATTTGGACGTTTCAAAGTACTTATTAATTGAGTTTATTGAATAAATATATTTTGACTTTTGACTTTTTGACTTTTATCCATAGATACCACCCCACATGTAAAGGTTTGATAAAAAAAAATTTTTGAGTTTCAGTTCTAAGTATGGGGAACCCCTAAATTTTATTGTTTTTTTCTATTTTTGTCTGAAAATCTTAATGCGGTTTACCTAATACATCTACTTACCAAGTTTCAACAGTATAACTCTTATAGTTTCGGAAAAAAGTGGCACTGACAAATGGACGGACAGACAGTCATGCCGAACCCATAAGGGTTCCGTTTTTTGCCATTTGGCTATGGAACCCTAAAAATGAATTGCTGTTCGTTTGTCTTTAGAATACTAACATGAACCCACTCCTACACAGTCATTTTAGATTACGGGATGGGTTAACAGGACTATTAAAAATACGCACATTAATAATATTCTTATAATAAAAAAAATTTAACAAGTATATGAAGCCCAAATTACTAGGATTAGAAACTTGAAATTTTGCATCATGCTTCCTTTTACAGTGTAGGCGAGTGAGCGAGCACTAAGAAAGATTTTTAGAAATTTGCTCTTTAAGGGGGTAACAAAAGGGGGGGTAAGTAACTAACTACTAACACTAAGATAAGTAAAGGCCGGCAACACGTCTGCGATTCCTCTGGTTTTGTGGGTGTCCATGGGCGGTGGTGATTACTCTCCAACAGGTGACCCGCTTGCTTGTTTGCCTCCTTCTGCTATAAAAAGAAAAGTAATAAGTCCAGAACGCTAATTGGAATATAATTATGTACTCCATAGTTTATTCAGCTAGGTAGCCTGACACAAAGTGGTGACAGCAAGAATCTACTTCTCCCTTTAACTCGTTCTCTTGAAAGAAAGAAGAAGTAATCTGTCATTCTTGCAATTAACTGCCCCCAACATTGTAACCTTATTATGATAATAAAGTAACAAGTACCTTCACATTACAAACTATTCCTGTTAGCACTCTTCTGCAGCACAAAGATAGTTTGAATTTCGGCAGCATTTCCCCACAGTAAAATGCCGTACGACATTACCTATGAAAGTAACTGAAATAAACTAATCTAGCTGTAAGGCCTCGTGCGCACTGCCCGGTTAGCCACACTGCGGCTGTCCGTCCGGCAGGCCGCAGGATGCGGTTGCAATAGGCAAAATAAAATAAAAAATAGAAAAAAAAAAGTAAAAAAAAATAGAAATAGTAAAAAAAATAAAAAAAATAAAAAAAGTAAATAGTATAGAAATATCACAACAATAAATGACATTAGGCACGGCGTGACGTAACGGCTTTAGATTGGCGTTTAATGTCATAAGACTGAATGCGTATTATTGTCGATCTTTTTCTTTAAAAATATTAATAATTCCAATTTTTTATAATGAATATTTTAGATATTATGTTTCTTTATATCATAATTGATCATTAGAAACGCCAATCGACCCGATTTATTCTTAGTGGACACAAGCCTATTGCGGCTAACCGGGTGGCGGCTAGCCGTAACCGCAACCGGAATATGCGTATAGAAACCGTTGTGGTTTGCGGATTGTTGAAGCCATTTCCAAGATGGACGTCACAGCTATTTATTACATTTACTCAAGTGAAAAACTTTTTGACTTCAGTTATGAATTGTTCTGTTAAGAAATTCATAGCTGAGCACAGGGTGGTGCATATAGCAATTATCCGGCTGACCGCCAGTCGGGCCGCGCTGCGAGCGACTGGAGCGGTTGGACGATAGCCACATCCCAGTGCGTATGAAAACTGTGTTTTTGTACATATTTTTAATAGCGGCTGGCCGGACAGCGGTCTGTATTGTATGTAGTCTAAGAGAGATACAGAAGAAATAGATAAATTATATAGAACTCACAGTAGCTAGCCTCGCTGTCCGCTTCCATGTTGGTATGATGCATCTCATACGGGCTCACATAATCTGCAAAGAAATAAACTATTTATACAGTTTATGAAATATTTTTAAAAAGTCTTGAGATCTGTGCCTTAGAAGGCACTTAGAGCTGTTAGGCCTGGGTTGTTGTTGTAAGATGTCACTGGTTAAAAACAATTTAAAAATTGCTCAATAAAAATTTATGAAATCAAGTCCGGTGTGTTTATTTAATGTCTCTACAATAAAATATTAACTAGGTACTTATTTATTTTACTTTTATACAATCTACTATGAAACAGATTCGTTGATTCTTGGATTCCTGTGCTGTAAAATTTTAAATATTTTTATATATTTTAGCACTTTAGTAACGCTTAAATATATGTAAGTAAAATTTTAAACATTGAAAAAAGACGACAACCTCAGGCGGGAATCGAACCACGCACCTTCTGCATTCCGGGCGGCTGCCTTAACCACTTGGCTACCAAGGTCTGTATTGTTTTATTCATAGAAAATGTGAAAACTTAAAAAATTATAGACATTGATTCTGTTAAAGTAATCTAAGCAAACTTACCTAAACTATTCTCTATTGCAGTTGAAAGACACTGTAGCACAATATAAACAGTTCGTACGTAATAAATGTTTCCTTATTAACCATTTTATTACCATTTTAACACTTTATTTCACATAAAAACTGTAAATTATTGTTATCATTAACTAGCGACTACTGTATCACATCACACACCCACTTTTGTTTATCCGAATATCGATGCACATGAAAGAAAGTTCTGTTCATAGTTAGCGCTAAATGCACAAAGGACAATACTCAGCCAGCTTTTCAATGATGGTTTGTGTTATTTTATTTATATTTGACGAGAAATAGCTAGAGTTCAATAAACTCCTGTGTTTACAACCAGCAAATCTTGTGTCAGTCTCACTGTCTCACATTCACTTCACATGTCAAGCAGTCCGTCCGTCCGCCTCCCTCAGTGTTGCCAGAGGCCGATAGTCAAAAGTAACACGAGGCATCAACTTTTGTTAAAATATTTCCTATGGATTTTAGAGGTGAAAACTTCTAAGATTTGATGAAGCAATGTTGACTAAAAAAACATAAGCATCAAGCACTGACAAATTTCGACGAGTGAAAATCAGACCTTGAGAGACCAGAAATTTCATTGTTCAATATTCCCTAATTTGGTGATTAAATCTGGCAAATAGAAAATATCAAAAATCTGCAATTTGTAAAATTATATTCCATTGACTAGGTAATCAATTACTTTAATTAAATCATCTCCATTATTTTTTCTGAATTTCCCCATTGTTGTGGTAACCGGCAAACAATGGTGTTACCATTGGTTGCCTAACATCGCATGTGTCAATATGGCGCATGACAATTTCTAATAGTCAATAAAAGTAAAGTCAGTTCAATAAAGGGGGACCTAGGACCTCAGAACAAATAACTAAAGCAGTTATTGTTCTGAGCTACGGACTATTAAGTATTCTATGTTACAGAGCGAGATAGAATGCAGTCAAGGCTGAGTCAAGGTCATTTTTTGCTTCAAGTAGATATGGAGGAGTTTGGCCTCCAGTTTTCTCTATAACTTCATGTTGCTGACCCACTCGCTTAACATAAGAGGCCTATTACATCTCGAATGTGATTTTTGCGTAAAATGCCCATTTTTGCATTTTGTAGTAATTTTGCAGTTGTATTTATCGTTTTTATCGAATTAGGATAATAAAATCGTGCATAATATTACAAATCTCCATTCTGTGAGCATAAGTTGAATTCGGACGGCCGGCGCATCGCATTTTGTAGTATTTTTGCAGTTGTTATAATTTTTATCGAAATAGGATAATAAATTCATTGTAAAATATTTATTCCTCATGAAGTAAGAATTACTCTGGTATAAATTTTGCTCAATAATATTATCGTAGATAGGAGAAATTCACAGTTAACTTATACCGATTTTCGAAGATTTTTGGTTTAGAATAAGATTTTTTCCTATATAAAATCAATGATATCTAAATATTCCGAGGCCGCTACGCACTATTCGACTATATAAGAGATAAGATTATAATTTTTTTATTTCATTTATTTGGAACAGTAGTTCAATCGATGAGCTCAAAAAAGTGCCTTCGCGCACTTTATGTAAACCTTTCTCTGCAATTTTGTGTTTTATTAAGAAGTTAAGCAAAATTTACAAAAAGCGAGGCCGTTACGCCCTATTCCAATAGCTATTCTACACTATTCAATAAGTCATAATTGTTAATGTATTTTGGTTTCTGAGATCCATAACGCCAAAATTGGCCAATTTACGCAAAAATCACAATCGAGATGTAATAGGCCTCTTAACGTAGTGTAGCTCTGTCTCGCTCTCAGAACAATAACTAAAGCGAGGGAGTGCTAATTTTCATAACCAAGCTGAATATAGCTGCTACGCTTTGTACTCTTATAGGAAATTTGTTAATGTTAGAACAAGATAGATATACTTTGGACAGGACGGCGAATTACAAGGTAGTACGCAACGCGCCTGCGATTCCTCTGGTTTTGCGGGTGTTCATGGGCGGCGGTGATTACTTTTCATCAGGTGACCCGCTTGCTCGTTTGCCTCCTTCTGCTATTAAAAAAAAAAAGTACCAGTTTTCTGATCTACTAGGGATGGAGGAGATATAATATCTATCGACATCGATTATATCAAACGAGTCGGATTGGGCGGGAACTTTGATTTTTTCTTGTTTTTGATATTTATGCCCTTAATAGAATAATGTTTATAAATTTTTAACTGATTCGATAGGCCAGGGGCTCAAACTACCCTTGTCTATCAAGAAAACCCCAATTGATAGACTGAACTCTATGTAATCGACATTAGGTAAAAAATAAGGATAAGTCGATGAGATGCTGTCTGTACAGTCAAAAGCACGTGAGACTATACAGTTTGGACTTTGTACCGCCCTTATGACGGAGTTCAAGTGCTATTATCAAACTGCAAGTGCTTACCGTGTTGTACTGTTGAATGTACAATGGTGGTGCAAATTTAAATTTAATCAAGGATAGAGCGACATAAAACGTCGGTACTTTGTAGTTAGTGTGGCAGTGCTAGCATCTGAGCGTAGTTCAGCGAAAGCATTGCCAATGGGTTAGGTGTATAGTATTCCAGTAAAACAACCATTATTACATTAATTTATATAAATTGTGTTGAATAATTACCCGAAAAAATGTTAGTAGGTACTTAACATAAAAGTGTGAAATAAAAAAAAATTTAAAGAAAACCAAAAAACCGGCTGTTTGTAGTCACTGGTAATACTTTGCATTGTGTCACTTTTATTTATGTAGGGATTTTCGGTCATATTTTCGTTAGTGTAAAGTTATGCAATAAGTTTCCCCGATCTGCCCACTGTCCTTTAAGGCGGGTCTCCTGCGACACTGTTTTGTGTTTTCTAACACCTAACATCAAACATCTAACAAATATGGGCGTGGCCTACGTACATATTTTAACATATTTTGTTAGATGTTTGATGTTAGATTAGATGTTGATGTTGATTGATTAGATGTTATTTTATTTACTTTACACTATACACCACATACAAAGCAAAATCATTCATAACAAATTTACCTTTTCAGAACCCGCACCAAAACCAAATAAACATAATTTAGTGAATGGTACTTATGAAGAAGTGAAATTATGAAGAACTCCGAACCTTTTTATCAAGTCGCCAAGCTGACTGAAAAGTAAAATAAAATATTACTAAATGCATGGAATGTAAAAGAACTTGTTGCACTGGACACAATTCAACGCAGAGCTGAGAGGCTAATTGGCGACAAAGAACTGATGAAGAGCAAGTTTCACACCCTAGCTCACCGCCACAAAGTTGCCTGTCTGTCGGTCTTTTACAGACTGTACTTCGGAGAGTGTACTCTGGAGCTGCATGAGCTCATACCGCCATTCCCCTTCTTCCATCGGAAATCCAGACGCACTGCGAGCTACCACCCTTTCTTGGTGGTTATTTCAAAGCGCTACTCAACATCTTTTATACTGCGCACAGCAAAGGAGTGGAACTCCCTCTCTGCGTCTGTGTTTCCGAGTACTTATAACTCGTCCACCTTCAAAGCAAGAGTGAATAGGCACCTTCTGGGCTAGCTCGTTCTATCGCAGATCCTGTCTTAGCCCCTGGGCTTGATTGGGATCAAGAGCAAACCCATTCAAAGTTAAAAAAAAGAAATTTCTGTGTGCACTGCTTCAATGAAAAACATAAATGAATGTAGTTTACCTTTTCTCTCACGTTTTCTCTTACATTAAAACTAAATTAAAATTATCGATGCTTTTATTTTTGTACCTAAAATATGCACAGACCCTATATTTTATCATAGTTATAAATTTTAAACAAAACAAGCTGTTGACGAACGTCTTCAGGTTCATGTCAATCAATTCATTATTGTTAATATCTTTAGCTAATAATAATATCTACAATAATAATATCATACCTACTACTGATCTACCGCAGTCTACCTACCCACCGGGTTCCTGTGGGTGACAACATCTGCGGGGTCCGTTTTCCTGTCGGCGCGGTCTTCGTGTACGCGGCCTAGCTTTCGCCTCTGCACGCCGTCCTTCAGGAAGATCACCGAAGCTAAGTCCTTTTTAAGTCCTAGTCAAGCGGACAGAGTGAGTGATCCGTGAACCCTACCTGAGTTTTTGTAAATTCTTTTCTAAAAGATTAGGAATAAACTTCGTAACCTATTCACTGGTTTCATTCCTATTCTGAAGCAGGGACTAAACCGCTACATACTAATTAGTATGTAGCGGTTTAGCCCCCCAAATCGCTTCAGTGGCAATAACAATAATAATTAGTTTGTTGTAACAATACAATATGTCGGAAATGGTACCTAGTTTATGATTTCACGATAATTATCCAACAGTTTTTTTTGTTAAGATAATTCGTAAATATTTTATTTTTTGCAATGTTTTATCTGTGGATTACAAGACCCGAAACACGGGCGGCTATTATTGAGCTTCATGTGACGTCACATTTCACAAAATTATCAATTAATGTGACGTCACAGAGCAAAATGTCACGTGACCAACCGTTTTCGTACAAAATTTGAAATCAATAAAGATAAATATGTTTTTTTTCTTTTAAATAGGTAAAGCTTTTTCGAGGTAGAAAATATTGTACGGGGCATTGATTAAACAACCACAATGGTACGGGGTATAAAATAAGCGTTTGTAATTTTTAAAATACTTTTTCGAAAACTGTCAAGTAGCCCATGGGCGATTTTCTGACAGCCCAAATTAAAAAGTAAAAATTAGTTCAAAACACTCGATAGATGTCGTTTTATGAAAGCCGAGCCGTACTTACCTGTGCTGTAATAAATTCTACACTTTTACTTGTCTACCAAAAGAATAAAAAATAGTAGTTACTTACCTATTTTTATTCAGGACATCCAGAACCTATTTCTATTTTGGAATAGAATAAATATTATGCAGCCATACACGTGCTCTTCATGAACTCGCCATTTATGAAGCCATACTAATATGCTAAACGCCATCTATGAAGTTATTTACGAACCAATTTCTTTTTTTTATCTCGGAAATCGCCCATTGCTGTGCGGGTAGTTGCATCCAACAGCATAGAGCGGCGATGGGCTCACCACCTGTCACGCTAAGCACATGTGCGTTATCATTTGGTGCGCCGTGGATTATGGCAGAGGACTGCTTCTGCGGTCCTCATTGCCTAGTCTCTGACTAACCCTTCGGGGATAATAGTCGCGACGTCAATATAGGTATGTAAGTAAAAGAAACAAAACTGCCTTGTCATAAACAAATATATTTAATGCATAAACATGAACAAAAGACTTCAGTAAAACTTCGAAGACTCAAAAACATGGAAATCTTTAGGCAATAAAAACATGTCCGCCTTAACAAGACCTAAAAAGTATATTCCCAGAAAAATATATTTATTAACAATCATCATAAGTACACACACGGCTTCGATCACATATAAATATTAGATACACAATCCCTTAAGGGGGTCCTGCACGAAATTGTGAAAATTTACGTATTTCTAAGTCAATTGTACTATGCGCTGAATTAGTTAAATACATTAAAACAACTTATGTAATATGTAAGTTAGCCTGATCATTGCACATGGTCATGGCCTTGTTAAAATTTGAAATAAAATTCTTTAAACAATAACAGACAATACATAAATCTTATTTTGAGAGTATGACTATTTTTTGATTCATACTACTAAGGGCATGCTCTATCTTCCTCTATTGTTTATATCTATGCTAGGTAGTGTTGCCGCTCGATAGTCCACTATCGATAGTCAATCGATAGACTATCGATATTTGAGCAAAAGCAATAGTATCGGTGTAGGCCTATCGATAGTTAGATATTATCGACACACAACAATACTATCGATAGTATCGATAGTTGTTACAATGGTCATAGCCGATACTATCGATACTAACGGTAGTAATTACGATATTGAACTTAAATACTATATAAGGTGACTGTTAGAAACTGCATGAAACTTCAAGGGCTGGTCAGGTCAAGTGTTTTAAACATCACAAAAATCACAAAAAAGATGGCAGACTAACTAAGGTACTTATCGGCCAGCTGACGCGAACGGGTCAACGGCCGGCCGCTGCCCGCGCGTTGGAAATAATCTTTATTTATTAGTTAATTCTTTTATTTTATTTTTTTAAGTTATTATTATTAAAATAAATTAGATATTCAAAGACTATCAAATTAAAGTTCATTAATTGAATTATTTAATAAAAAATAAAACGGCACGAATTTCCTTTTTGTAATTTTTGTCATGACTAAAACACTTGACCTGACCAGCCCTTGAAGTTTCTTGCGGTTTTAGCAGTCGCCTTATATATACTATCGATAATATAACAGTATACCGATACTTTTGTACCAAACTGAGCTATCGATAGGCATATCGATATTATAGATGACTAGCGGCCGCTCGCGGTTTCACCCGCGTGGTTCCAGTTCCAGTGGGAATATCAGGATGAAAAGTATTCTATGTGTTAATCCAGGTTATAAACTATCTGTATGCCGAATTTCATCCAAATCCATAAAGTAGTTTTTACGTGAAAGAGTAACAAATATCCATCCATACTTACAAACTTTCGCGTTTATAATATTAGTAGGATAGGATTTCCAAGGTCAACTATCGATAGTCAAGCTATTGATAGTTCAGCAACACTAATGCTAGGTACTCTTATCGTGCGACCGTTTTGAGAGCGTTGATAGTGCATCGAGTTTTTATGTGATCGAAGACACACAGCTTGAAAAAGCATCAGTCATCATTCCTTCTTCCTCTTGCTCGTAGCGTCATCGTCCCTGCCGCTGCTCCGTCTCTTTCTATCCTGCTTCTCATCAGGTTTGGCGCCACTCTTGCTGTCACTGTCACTCTTGCTCTGCCTGGTCTCTGGCACGTATTTCTTGACGCGCGCCGGCTCCGGCGAATATGCCCACAGCATCATTTCTATGTGCTCGTTCGTTGGTTGCTCTTTGGAGTCGAAGAGCTTCGCGTCGGCGTTCTGTAACGAGATACATAACATATTTTTTAAGAAAAAGAGTTGGAAATTTCCTTAAGGGCGAAGAGCTTAAAACCGATTATGAGCACAGTGCCTAAAATGCAAGATGCCACTGCTGCTATAATACCTAAAATTCTGGTTTCGGATAGTCCACTGTAGTTGCAGTAACAATAGGTGCTGCATAGACTTTGTTTAATTTAGATGGAGATACATTACAATACATCCAACAGCATAGAGCGGCGATGGGCTTACCACCTGTCACGCTGAGCACACGTGTGCAGTTTTTATTCGGTGAAACGTGAACTGAAACGGATCAACTATTTTATGTTCCCAACGAATCAACCATTTAGTTGATCCGATAGAAACATTTATTATTCTTCTTATGTTTGTTCCTATCTACACAACTTAAGTGAATGGTACCTATACTTAAAAAAAAATAAGATAATAAACTTGAGTACCTACTCTGTGATTACCTTGTTATTGTCACAGACATTTATTATGAAGTGTCTGTGGTTATTGTATTATTCTCGTACCAAATAATATTTGGTCCGAGGTATTATTGCTTAATCTTCAATACATTGAAGATTAAGCAATAATACCTCGCAAGCAAGAATTACTGTCAAATTTAAAAAAGGCACATGTGCCGAAGGAGAACCGGCATTTTCCATAGAAAAAATGCTTAATTTGTATACAATAGAATTTGGTCATAAAGTAAAGCTAATATTATTTGCTACCTAAACCAAGTTTTGTCTTATTTTTATCGAATCGCGGATAAGAGTTATTTAATTATTAATATTTTTAATATGGAAACACTAAGCCTTAAAAAAACAGACATGTTACTTTAAAATGTTTAACGTGGCTACTTAAACCATATTTCTTTTGCTTTTAAAAAATGGAAATGTCAACAATGCCGTCACGTCCTCAGAAAAAATTAACTAATCTAAGATCACGTCATGCTTGATTTGACAGCTAGCGGCTGTCATTTGTCAACAACTGTCATTTGTTGACAGATATTGCCAGTTAAATAATGAATAACAGATTAATAAATTAAAAAAGTATACAACATAAGCATAAAACGCCGGGTCTCCTTTGACAGTTAAAAAATAAAATACATGTGAATGGGCGATTTTCCGAGATCAAAAAAAAAAGAAATTGGTTCGTAAATGACTTCATAGATGGCGCTTAGCATAGATTAGTATGGCGCTTAGTAAAAGGCGAGTCCATGAAGAACACGTGTATGGCTACGTAATATTTATTCCATCCAAAATAGAAATAGGTCCTGGAGATCCTGAATAAAAATTTGTAAGTACAATTTTTTAAATTTATTTGATAGACAAGCAAAAGTGTAGAATTTATTACAGCCCTTAGGTAGGAACGGGTCGGCTTTCATAAAACGCCATCTATCGAGTATTTTTGAACTATTTTTTATTTTTTAATTTGGACCGTCAGAAAATTGCCCATTCAGGCAAAACGTATATCTTGAGTTTATTTATAAAATAAAAATTGATGCGATGGGAACAAAAAGGAATTTAAGTGAAAAATGTATTTAATCAATTAAGTGATTCCATAGGAACATAATAATATGCCTGAATCGACTTCCACTCTTATCAACTGGTTGTATCGATCATTTGATCGGAGTGGAACAACTGGGCAGAGGACTGCTTTTGCGGTCCTCATCGCCTGGTCTCGGACTAACCCTCCGAGAATAACAGTTGGGATTATATGTATGTATGTACCAGCGATATATACGTTACACTAGATAGGCCCTTCCGAACACGCACTATGTTCCACTCATCTGCGGAGTCGACTCGGCACCTTGCTTTAGTGAGGCTATCACATTCGCGCGTGCGGAGCGGCGAAAATAATTGTTTATTTCTTTTCAACACCTGTGTACACCTAGACGTTTATTACAATTCAGTTGTCAAGTAAGTGAAATTAATAGATAATCAAGTCATTGTTATGTAGTTATAACGAATTATTAGAATAGAATTATTTTTTTCAATTATTGTTATTGCCAATCTATTTGGGACACCATCTTGATACACACTACGTTGTCTTTGACCGACCTGGCGCTGCGGCGCTGCGATGTCTGTCTGTTGATTAGACGACATTTAAATGTGCGCTGCAGCGGCTGCAGCGAACTTTAGGTCTCTCATTCCAGAATTTGAATGAACTGAAAAGGTTTGTATGAACGTTCTTGTCTATTCTTTTAGGTCAATGGTATGTACCTTTTCCTTGAGCGGCGTGAGCGCGGCGTTCCGCACTATGTCCCACGTCTTTCCGCCATCTTTCTCAGCTACCGTGCGCAGCCGTTTGTATTCGCCGTTGACGGAGCTGTAGGCCGCTATGAAGGATTTCTGTGAACATTCGTTTGAAAACGATGAAAACGGCTACCTCACGTTGATTTCGAACCGACCGAGGTAAAATTGAGGCCTCCCACCAGTAGGCCTAGCATGCGCAACACGAGATATGTCACGGACGAGAGACGACAAATCATTTTAAGGGGAGGTTTTCGAGCGCTTGTCTCTCGCTGTCTCGACGCACAGTATGTCCAACAGCCTAAAAATCGGACATCCTAGTTTTTTAAAATCCATGCGATAGAGTATTCTACAACAAATGCCCGAGTAAAACTCCCGCGAGGATAACTTGTATAGTTTTTTTTATAGAAATATTTGAAAAAACAATCCCGGAAAGAGCAAAAATACGTAAACAAATTCTAACTTTGAATACTTCCGTAAAATTAAAAAAAATTACTGAGTAAGTTGAAAGGCCTAAGCGGCTCAGCTATATTTCAAGCGTTTTCTGGATGCCCTACGACTTACCAGTGACGAATAAATCTCGATCACGTGATTTTCGTTATTATTTTTTTCTGGCTCTGTTTTATGATTTGGGGATTTGCAATCAGCACAAAACAGTGGGTTACTTGTATGCGCTAATAATAAAAAAAACGAAGTCCCTATTCCGTAGCTACAAGGAGAAAAACGACATTGACAAAAATCCCAGAATCCGGGAATATTGTAATTGCTTTTTATGAAAGCTATTTGAAAGTCTCGCTTTCATTGGTAACGACGCATGTGTACCCACGGCGTCAGATTAACCTACCCTTAACTGTCAAATTTCTCCAATGAATATTGATCCTTAAACCCCAAACAATAAAGTTCAAAATGGATTGTAGAAATTTGACAGTTTTGGGTAGGTTGATCTGACGCCGTGTATGCTCGTTTTGATCATCTTGAGTATGTTGTTGATACTCATCGCCGTCGTCGTTGTCGTCCTGGAGGATCAAATGGCTGAAGTAAATTTAATACTTCAGCCGTAAAGGGTGTCCTTTTTCTATGTTTTTGGCGCCAGTGAAGGCCCGTATAAGAAATTATGGGGCCTGAAGACTCCAAGGCCCTGTGGAATAAGTCTGTCATCGTGCTTATTCTGCTACTTTTCCGGCTGTGGTGCTCTCTCTATAAAATTTATTTCTGGATTCTCCAGCCTGTTTTGAGAATTTTATTTTTACGGACAGCCTTTACGGCCGAAGTATTAAATTTACTTCAGCCATTTGACCTTCCAGAAAAGGAGGAGGAGGACGACGACGACGGCGATGAGTATCAACATCATACTCAAGATGATTAAAACGAGTACACACGGTGTCAGATCAACCTACCCAAAACTGTCAAATTTCCATTTTGAACTTTATTGTTTGGGGGTTAAGGATCAATATTCATTGGAGAAATTTGACAGTTTAGGGTAGGTTGATCTGACGCCGTGTGTACACATGTGTCGTTACCAATGAAAGTGAGACTTTTGAATAGCTTTCATAAAAAGCAATTAAAATGTTCCCGGCTGCTGGGATTTTTTTCAATGTCGTTTTTCTCCTTGTAGCCACGTAATAGGGACTTCGTTTTTTTTATTATTAGCGCATACAAGTAACCCACTGATTTGTGCTGATTGCAAATCCCCAAATCATAAAACAGCGCCAGAAAAAAATAATAACGAAAATCACGTGATCGCGATTTATTCTTCACTGGTAAGTCGTAGGGCATCGAGAAAACGCTTGAAATATAGCTGAGCCTTAGGCCTTTCAACTTAATTATGAATTTTTTTTAAATTTTACGTAAGCATTCAAAGTTAGAATTTGTTTTTGTATTAATGCTCTTTCCGGGATTTTTTTTTCAAATATTTGTAAAAAAAAAACTATACAACTTATCCACGCGGGAGTATTACTCGGGCATTTGTTGTAGAATACTCTATTGCAAGGATTTTAAAAAACTAGGATGTCCGATTTTTAGGCTGTAGGACATACTGTGCGACGGTACGACGGTAAGGGACGGGTATAACAGCGAAGCGGCGCGAATAATAGCGTTTCATATTTAAAAAAATTGATAAATAAAATAAAAAAAAACGATCGGTTATAATCTCTCAAGTTATCTATGAACTTCATTTTCATAAATGACTCATAATATCAATTTACTTATTTTAAGAATAAAACCTAGAAAAGAAGATAAAATGACACAAAAATATGTAACTTTGTGAATGAATTCTATCAAGCAAACTTTATCTAATCGTATTTCCATCGGGTGTATTCTACAGAATAAAGCCTCAACAATATTTCTAAAATTTCGCAGATTTTAGTTTTACTGTTTACTACTTCAAAAATTAATTCTAAGAACGTGTTATTTTAATTTTTCACTAACACCTAGCTAAGTTGTCATGTTAAGGATTGTAGACAAAAATATCACAGTTTATGCAAAAAATACTATTAAGTCTATTTTTGACATATTATGTAGAGTTCTAAGCGCATCCATGTGTCTTAAGTGTCGATAGACATTACAGATAAATGAATAAAACACGAGAAAACGGGTCGAGAAGAGTTCTCTGTTGCGCATGCTAGGCCGGCTGGACAATAGCACGGGGGATATTGGGCAATAACCCCCCACGCTGGCCCAATGCGGGTTGGTGGGTTTTAACGATTGCCATATTACGACAACAACCGGGACCAATGGCTTAACGTGCCTTCCGAAGCACGGAAGAATTCTACAAGCTACGGAAAAAGATTGACTTAACATACGCGGCCGAGATTCCATACCTGCTGGTCCGTGACAGAGCTGGCCATCTTCTCCGCCGTCTTCACGTGGCCTAATCCAATGTAGCTGTTGTTCTGCTTGCTCATGTGTTTACTATCGAAGTCGTCCAGGAACTTGTCGAACACCGCTATGGCCTTCTTGATGTTGGACAACTTTGTCTCGTCGCGGGTACCTGGCAAGGTTCAGGGTAGATATAATACTTTAAAAAATTGTTTACGCTCACATCAATTATCTAGACCAAGATAAGCTTCTTTTGAAACTCGTTAATATGGTAAGATGACGGATAAATATACATAGACATAGAAAAAACACCCAGACCTAGGGTAACCAGATCCGAAAATAAGTTTTCCTGGAAAAATCTCTGCCTCAGCAATAAATTTCCTGACATTTCGGCATCAAAAGTATCTTATTTGTGCGGGGTGCGGCAAGGCGCGACGACAAGTTAATTATTTTTTGTGCATTCTCTTATGTCGGTCTTCCAGTCACAAATCGCAAAAATAGAAAGAGAAAATAACTCTGTCATGGGTATTCTAGGAATAATAAATTCGACCTCTGAAATATTGAAGGCAAGAGCAGAGGCTACGTTTGTTACGTTAAAAGTGCGAGAATTGCTGTCGAATTGTACCAAAGACGCCAAAGAAACATTCATAAATGACGTGAAAAATGCCTACATGACTTTTCTTGAATATAAATGGTTGCAGCTGCTAAGCAATTAATTAATTATTTATTAGATTTTATTCTTTGGATAATTATATTTTATTTCTTATACTTATTTTCCTCTTTTGTTAAAATTCCTGACAATTTCCGATATTCCCTGTTTTCCTGACAGACAGTTTCAGTTCCAGTCAGGAAAATTCCTGTCATCTGGTAACCCTACCCAGTCCCTAAATCAATTTAGAAAAACCGTTTTCCTCTAAATTGACACGACCGGGAATTGAACCCGGATCTCAGAGATGGTACGACGCCACACCCGGCGTGCTAACCGCTCGACCGCGGAGGTCGTCCAATGAAACGAAACGCTGACATTATCCCCAAAGGGGTGGCCTTAGGCAATGAGGACCGCAATAGCATTCCTCTACCTGTCTTTTGCCAAAAAAAATATAAATAAATACGTCTAACTATCTAAACCATGTTTCACACAATTATGTCAAAAAATAAATTACTTAAGCCAAAAAAGATTATGCTAAAATCGCTATGCCAAAATAAATTGGGATAGAAAAATAAGTCGAAACAAGTGATCCCTATTAAAAAATTAAACACTTTTTTACTGTAAAGGGTTCGAAACGTCAGGATAATATAAAAAACTATGTAAATAGTAAATTAAACGAGAGTTAATCCGTAAAAAAGTGTTTCATCCAATGTGTAGTGCTCGCTTAAACCTCAGAAAACAATAAGTGATCCCTATTTATTGGTACTCACAAGTGAGCACCCTTTGCGCCCTCCCCACCAGTCCTTTAACGGCCAGCTTCTGGTAGTCAGGGTCCCGGCCTTCCAGTTCCTTCAAGCTGCCTTCCGCGGTCTCCTCGTCCTTGAATCCTAGCCCCGGGACTGTGTCAGGAGGGAGCTCTTTCTTTTTGGGCTCTGGCTCTTTCATTTCTACGTCAGAGGCAGAAGAGTCTGATGATTCCTGAAAATATTGACATATAGAAACATTTAGACCGGGATTAAAGCTGATTACTTATTAATGGCATCCTACGCATACCCTTTACCCTTGCGACCCTACACGTGACCCCTGGGTGGTGCTAAATGAGTGACACTGACTGAATGGTATTCCTATTCCTTCCTTAACCCTATTCCTTTCTTAAAGATCGGCAATGCATCTGCGCCTCCTCTGGTTTTGCTTTGGTCCATGGGCGGCGGTGATTGCTCTCCATCAGGTGACCGCCTGCTCGTTTGCCTCCTTCTTACTTAAAAAAAAACACCTTTGTATACCCGACTTTTGGACCGAGTTGCACCGGTGGTAAATATACTTACATAATCACGACTATTATCCCCGAAGGGTTAGTCAGAGACTACGCAATGAAGACTGCAAAGTATATAAGTGTACATTGACATGAGTTGACGCTTCGCATCCTGTATTTTAGGCGCTGAATGTTACTGAATTGTAGCTGTGCATGTTCATAACATTTTGTATGATAGTTTTTCTCGGTGACACAACGGCTATAAAGAGTTCCTGCCAGTAACCTTTGCAATGACGGGTCACTAGAATAAAGTAGAGAAACATGTCTAGGTCCTCTACATTTGGGAGGGAATTCGGTATTCTGTCCTATTTTTTATTTTATTTTATTTTATTAGTTACATTAAACGGAAATACAGCATTTACTTAGTCATTTTCAACTTGTACAAACATTGGTAGACTGCACTTCCAAAGTATGTGCAGACAGGCATTAAACACATCGATATCAAAAAGAATCTAGTACTTATAAAACATTATTTCGAAATTAATTACAATAAATCACATTAATAATTGCTAATTTCAGAATTAAATAAGGATTTTCTATCGCCGAGAAGATATTGCACTGCTGGGATGAGGTTTGAAGGATACAGATCCAGTAAAATTACAGGCCAAACAAAGAGGCATAAGAACAAACTTCAGGGTTATTGCGCGCGCGTAGGTATAGCCTCCCGGGTCGCTGGATGGGTGACCAAATGAAAAACATCTCGAGTTCCTCCGTGCTTCGGAAGATTTGTCGTCGAAAGATGGCAGTCGTTAAAACCCACCAACCCGCATTGGGCCAGCGTGGTGGGTTATGGCCCAATTTCCCTATGTAAAGTGGTCTATGTGGGATTCCTGCGCTTAACAGTGGAAGTGAGACGTTTATACGCTGATCATTTGATTTCACATCAATCTAAAGAACAGTCCCATAGTGACAAACCTAACATAAGCTACTGTTATTATTATATTGTATAACAAGCGGCCACTCGCGGTTTCACCCACGTGGTTCCCGTTCCCGTGGGAATATCGAGATAAAAAGTATTCTATGTGTTAATCCAGGTTATAAACTATCTGTATGCCGAATTTCATCCAAATCCATTCAGTAGTTTTTACGTGAAAGAGTAACAAACATCTATTTATACGTTCTCGTGGGAATATCAAGATAAAAAGTATCCTATGTGTTGAATGCTGAATTTCATCTAAATTCATTCAGTAGTTTTACGTGAAAGAGTAACAAATATCCATACATACTTACAAACTTTCGCGTTTATGATATTAGTAGGATATTGTAATGATTTATGTTTGTTGATAAATAAATAAAATAGTTACCTCGTCGTCATCGCTTTCTTTTGGCTCCTTCTCTCTCTTACTCGCTCTGTCCTTGTCTGCCTTCGGCTCAGTCTTCTGTTCCTTGTTCTTGTCTAACTCCTTCAACCAGTTTTCGAACACCTCCATTGCTTCTTTGATGTTCTTAATTTTCTCTTCGGCTTTTGTCACTGAAAAAAAACAATGGAATATTTTGTAAAACTTTCTAACAGTGTCTGGTAGCGATGAAAGAACACTACCACCTCCTCTCTTCCTTTGGGTGTCGTAAAGGCGACTAACGGACTAAAGACTGACTCCAACAGTATAGGGCGGCGATGGGCTCACTACCTGTCACACTGCGGACATGTGCAGTCGCTATTTCGTGAAAAGTGGGCAATGGTACAGGACTGCTTTTTCTGTCCTCATTGCCTGGTCTATAACTAACCCTAGTAAAAACCAAAAGTAAATATAGGGTAAAAAAAGTAATAATAAAATATTTGACGTAAAAATAATGAATATTTTCTTTGTTTTAATTACAATTTTTTGCCTGCTTTTTATATCCTATAGTTCTAGATGCGTGTGGTCACCCTCGCGGTTAAAGCGACGGCGCGCTGTCATTGGTGCACGGGGTCAGAGAATATATACACTACCGTGAAGGGGTGAAATAGCGGTCAAACACGACGTCGACGTGGCATG
The DNA here is from genome assembly GCA_963921215.1 of Scoparia ambigualis. Lineage (NCBI taxonomy): Eukaryota > Metazoa > Arthropoda > Insecta > Lepidoptera > Crambidae > Scoparia > Scoparia ambigualis. The sequence goes on from OY992525.1 coordinate 805,484, forward strand.
CAAAATTCTCATACAAAACACAGAAAAACGACGTTTCGTCCATCAGAACTGTACCTATTTTTATTACATTTTCAACAACGGGTAAAGAAAGAGATTTTCTATGTCTGTATGTTTGATTTTTTTTGCATTAAGTCATTTATTTAATAACCAGGAGCGCTCAAAATTATCACTCCGTTTTCAGGCATCTTTAGAAACATTATATGGCTGGTTTAAAAATAAATTAAACATAGAAAATCTCTTTCTTTAACCGATGCTGAAAAAGTTATAAAAATTGGTCCAGCTCTGAAGGAGGAAACAGGGGACTACGAAACGTCGTTTTTCTGTGTTTTGTATGAGAATTTTGCATGCCACTTCGACGTAGTGCTTCCTCTTAAGCGCTTTTATAACCGCGGGCCACGCGCTAGGTGACAATAATTTTAATTTTCCTAAGGGAAAGTTGAGACAAAAATGTTAAAAAAAAATATGTTTTTTTATTTCATTTATTTGGTTGAACTGCTGCTATAAGATCACGTAAAAAAATTTGGCGGGGGGTCTAAAAGGCTAGGTGTTTGTGAAAAATTAAAATAAAACGTTCTTAGAACTACTTTTTGAAGTAGTAAACAGTAAAATTAAAATCTGCGAAAATTATGAAATGTTGTTGAGGCTTTATTTTTTAAAATACACCCGATGGAAACACGATTTGATAAAGTTGGCTCGATAGAATAAATTCACAAAGTTACATATTTTTGTGTCATTTTATCTTCTTTTCCAGGTTTTATTCTTAAAATAATTGATTTAATATTATGAGTCATTTACCAAAATGAAAATCATAAATAACTTGAGGAATTATAACCGATCGTTATTAGGATTAGGAATTATACCGATTGGTAATTTTTATTTATTACATATATCAATTTTTTAAAACATAAAACGCGATTGTTCGCGCTGCTTCGCTGTTATACTCGTCCCTTACCGTCGTACCGTCGAGAGAGCGAGAGGAGAGAAGCGCTCGAAATACCTCCCCTTAACCATGTATGTATTTACTACTGACTTGTGAGCACCCGTTTCGCCCTGCCGAGTAGCCCGCGTACGGTGAGCCGCCGGTAGTTCATGGGATGGTCCAGCAACAGCTTCAAAGTCTCCTCGGCTTTAGCCTTGTCCTTGAAGCCGAAGCCGGTGTCCTCTTTGTCCGTTTTGCCCATTGTCTGAAAGCCAAAAAATATACATATTACATATAAGTACGGACGCAACGTAGTGTATAGAATAGAATGAATCGAAATCAAAAAATCAAAATCAAAATATCTTTATTCAGTAAGCTTAAAATAAGCGTTTTGAATCTTCTAAATTTTTTTTTATGGGCATAGGAACCCACCTACCCACCCTACCCATTCAGGAAGTCTTTTAGCTGTGGAGAAGAACGGGCTCGAACTCCACAGCTTTATAATATAGAAGTAACGACATTTACAAAACAATATGTCGTTACCAAATTATACAATCAATAATCCTATAACAATTTTAAAATAAAATAAAAGATAAAAACAAAAGTGAATCTAAAAGTTTTTCATGAATCATTTATTTATCTATCTATAATAATAAAATCTCGCGCTAGCCGCTGCGCCATCGAGGAGCTCGATGGCGCAGCGGCTAGCGCGTTCGGTTTGCGATCTTGCCCGCCAAGCAACCATCGCAATGCCGGGTCGCTGGATGGGTGACCAAATTTAAAACATCTCTAGTTCCTCCGTGCTTCGGAAGGCACGTTAAGCCGTTGGTCCCGGTTGTTGCCGTAAGATGGCAGTCGTTAAAACCCACCACCCCGCATTGGGCCAGCGTGGTGGGTTATGGCCCAACATCCCCACGTGCTAAGTCCACGTGGGAGGCCAGTGCCCAGCAGTGGGACTTTATAGGCTGATGATGATGATGATGAATAAAATCAATTGCCGAATTCGTAATATTTGATTAATTGCGTTAAAAAACGCTCACATAAACTCAAAGATAACGAAAATAAACGTTTCGTTGTCTATCAATTGCCGAATTGTTTGTACGCACTTGTATTGTTTTTGGAAATTCGTCACGGTATACAGGGCGTTCACGAAGACGAAGTCGCGGAAAATATGGTAACATAAATATAAGATAATTAGACCAGTTGTAGTGTATGATAGTTTAACGCTATTACCCAATTGGCTGCACATTCTTAAAGTAGAGAAAAAAATTCCATTTGTAAATATACAAATTAGGAGAATTAACGTAAAGGTTAATAATGAAAAAATGTAGAGAATTAATCTTGGTACCTACAGTGTCTCGAACATTTCATGCTAATCATTCGTTGAGGTCACCGATTCACCTCGATATTTTCACAGACATAATGTTTCTTATAAAGTTAAGGAACAGCGCATGAGGCGAGAGTGAAAAGGAAAGAGTTGGACCAATTAAGTGAGTAAGTAGGTAGGTACTTGAGTCAAATTATAAGTTTATTACCTACATAGAAAACATACAAACACGAGGCTTATATTTTTTAGTTATTTTCAATTGACCTTTTATTGAAACCTCGCCGCGGGCCGTTGAAATAAAAAAAGTAGATTAACGGTGGAAGTGAGCCCATCGCCGCTCTAAGCTGTTGTAAGTACAGTCTTTAGTCCGTTAGTCGCCTTTTACGACACCCAAGGGAAGAGATGGTGGGACGGACGGTAGCATTCTTCACAGCACTTTACCTAGGCAGCAGTTACATAAATATTCTTTTACTTTACTCACGAGACGTCATCGTTACCTAAATAAACGGATTCTTGATAATAATGTATGTAAACCACATTAATATTATGTAAACAGAGCCAGCACTCGTGGTTAGGTACTAAAATGATGTCATACTTGTTGCTACGCATGAGAATTCCGTCTTTAAGCATTACAATACCGATACAATGTATTTTGGTAAGTATGTAAAACTATTCGGAGCCGTGTGACATGACATAGCGGCTCTATAAGAATACTAGGTAAGTACCTACTACTAATAAAAATAAAAACCCCTCTCTTCCCTTGGGTCTCGTAAAAGGCAACTAACGGACTAAAGACTGCACATACATCCAATTCAACAGCAAATTGCAATGTCTAGTCTAGCTGAACTGAATATTTTCAAAATGACCACTCATTTCCCGGCAAACTTACAAAAGAACCGTCTCAGCTCTATATCAGCGGCCCGCCCGGCCCGCGACTTCGACCTTGAACCACCGTTCCGGTATCCCGAGACGAATTCTCTTAGGGACAGATTGTCAAAAAACCGAAAATGGTACAGGCGCACACACAATTTTTTTTTTCTTTTGTTAGATCATCTGCGATCAGTCCCTAGACTATGAGCGGATGGGTTGAGAGATTTTCATGTGTGAAGTGTGTCCTCCATCGAGAACACTACTTAGAGTCTATTCTACTCTTTCGTGCAGTTTAAGGATGTCATGCCTTTTGAGGCGATTTTAATAGCTTTGGCTCATCAGCTCCGCTGCCAGCTTATTGGGATGTAAGGCGAGCCGTCTTTGGTAGTTTTCAGCGATGGATCTTATTTCCTCCATTACTGTGTTCATTACACACAAATTAATAGAAGAAAATATCTCCCACACTGTTTCCACATTAAAAATAAGTATTTTTCCTAAACTGACCTACCAGCTTGTACATACTACCTTAGATGCGCGAACAACATTCCTGTTAATTGGTTTTTATTTATACTACTTACTTAAAAATAGATTTAGATAGGGTAGGTACTTACCTACTCTTAAATCACAACATAAAAAGTTTTGAAACATTTTAAATGAGAGAGAGCTCGCCTTATCAGTAAGTACTATTATTAGTTATTGTGCTGATGGTGCAGCCACCTTGTCCATGGACGCGCGCGCAATGACCCTGAATCTTCAGTTTACGCCTCTATGCCCTTTAATTTCACTGGATCAGGGGGCCTATTGTATTACTTACCTCAACATCTATCGCAACACCTTTCAAGTAGAAGTACATTGCTTCACTAGTTCAATTATTTTTAAATAAACAAACTAGCAAAGCAATGTACTTGTACTTAAAAGTATTGCGATAGGTGTTGAAGATAGACAATTATCTCTCTGGTACCCCTCAAGCCGGCACGCAGCAATGCTGCTAAGCTGCAGAAATGTTACATACCTACTATTGGGCAGAATCCTACCAAAATGCAAAGTTCATTCCCGAAATTCCTGAGCATGACCTACCTACCTATGTGGTGTTTCATTATAGAATACTAACTACCAATACCAACCTACCTATCTCTTTCTTTGGGTGTCGTAAAAGGCGACTAACAGACTAAGACTGCACAACATCTGCTGACGGCTGGTCTTCATTACCTTGACTCTGATTTACCCTTCCGGGATAAAGTCGTAAATAAATATGTGTATGTCCTATGTAAAAACAAACAAAATACACACTTACATAGTTGCTAAGAAAACTTCTTTTTTATCGATCACACAATAAACTTATTACTTAAGTAAATCACTGAGTTTTAAATGACTATTTAATATCAACTTCACTGTTTTCAGTCTACTATACTCTCATATAGCGTTTTATATTAATAAACTTATAATGTCGACTGCTCGCACGCAAAACGTCCGTTGTTAACCTACCGTGTTGGAGGATGTCAATGTATTTTCAATTCCGTCGCGCTAGCCGTGGCGGGGGGCACGCGATCGACCAAAATATCGGGGGTGACGTCATTTGCCTTTACCGGTCCCCACAACACAAGGTTGGATAACATTGAGTATAATAACTAGAGACACTCCGCGAAGCAAGTTTACACGCACTGCCCTGTCTACGTAATAAAATTCGTCTTGCAATGCGCGGTGCTGCTGGTGTGTTTTTCCCTAGCAAATGGCATTTGGTACTACTGTACAGCTGTGTACTCACAGCAGTGTCACGTAGCGGTGAAAGAATACTACCACCCCCTACTTTTCCCTTAGGTGTCGTAAAAGGCGACTAGCGGACTAAAGACTACACATACATCCGACAGCATAGAGCGGCGATGGGCTCACCACCTGTCACGCTGAGTAAATGTGCAGTATCTATTTGGTGAAAAGTGGACTGTTGTAGGGGACTGCTTTTGCTGTCCTCAGTGCCTATTCTCCGACGAATCCTACGGGGATGAAAGTCGTGATTATGTAGGTATGTATGTATGTACTTTAAGTAGTAAACACATACATACATAATCACTACTTACATTCTATGTACCATAGAATAATAACGCATATAACGATAGTCTCGTATTAGAAAACTGTCGTGGCGTGAGGCAAGAAAAAATGGATGTAGGAGTAAGTTACGCGTACTATCTCGGCGACACGCACACAAGTGTACAAGTAATGTTGCTAGAGGAATCAGATTTGCCCCAAAAGTAAGGAAATTGGAACTGTTGATAGATAGATGAGTTTAGATTATTAGTACTGACGCGGGCCGTTTCGGTACCATGCCAGTATGGCTTGGTTTTACTGGCCTCATTTATCGTGCGTGTTCTCGCTTACTATGCGTTATAATTCTAAGCTATGTACACAGAGTGTACAAAGAATTACGAATAGATAGCGAGTGAGCGTTTCCCAAGTAACAAATTATCGTTGCATAATAGTTGAGAAAACGTTTTACATTTCCTTTTGGTTCTATAAAGTGGGTCATATAAACGTGTCGTAGACGTTTATACAACGCGAAATAGGCCCATACTAAACGACATTATTGTTATTTACAAGTTATATAAACGTCAGTCAACAACTTTTAAATGTTACATAAAAGTTTTCTGTACTGAAGTCCTATAACAATTGCATAGACATTAGAAGATGACTGTAATGTCGGTTAAGTGTTTAACATCGACTTTTAGAGTACACATTCAGTTCATTCCATTCAGTCGTTCCTGTGATGTTTGCTGGAAAAGTGCGTGTTATCAAATACAAAATTTAAACGGAATATAAGTTATAATTTACTTAACTAGTTTTACATTTACTTTAACAATAATATACACGAACAGAGTGTAAGGATAAATGTGTGCAGTGCACCTAGTTCTTATGGGACGTTTAGTTTTGTGGTGAAATATAGGTGTGTTGTTGTGAAATTTTTTACGCCCCCTTCGAATTTCTTGAAATTAAATTATTGTAGACTATTGCTTAAAATTTGTTTACATATTAAAATAGCAGCCATCTTGTCTAAGTTAAGAAACGACTTCTATACATCAATTATAGAATGAAAAGGTCGCATAATGCGAATTCTTGCGACCAAGATGGTCGGCCATGATAACTTATTTTAGAGTTCCGTGAGATAATAAACATGAACAGATAGTTAACCTTTAATTTAAATAAAACCTTTGTACATGGTGTCATATTTTTTTTATTTATCCGACCTACAACCTGGCTGCATAATACGACGATATAATAAAGCAGTCCTAAAAACGTTCACGTAACCTATACTCTAATACCACTATTCGACGTTGTATGAATCAGTCGTAAAAACGTCTACCTAACCTATACACAGGCACCACTATACGACGTTGTAGGAATCAGTCGTAAAAACGTCTACTTAACCTATACACAGGCACCACTATACGACGTTGTATAAATCAGTCGTAAAAACGTCTACCAAACCTATACATAGGCACTACACGACGCTGTATGAATCAGTTGTAAAAAGTCTACCTAACCTATACACAGGCACCACTATACGACGTTGTATAAATCAGTCGTATAAACGTCTACCTAACCTATACACAGGCACCACTATACAACGTTGTATAATACAATCGTAAAAACGTCTACTTAACCTATATTTTTGTACCATTATACGACGTTGTATAAAGTAGTCGTAAAAACGTTTACTCAACTTATTTAGTGGACCATTTAGTTACGGGACTAAATCGTTGTAGGAAAAACGGTTACACAACGTTGTAGTTGTCTAATAACATCAATTCAACAGTTATATAACCGAAAGTCGTATAACACAGTTTTTATATGACCAATTTGCTAGTTGGGTTGCCACTAATCTAGGGGGGCTGAGTTGTTTGCGGCCCATAATATGGGCGCATACGCATACGGCATACGGCCCATAACTCATATTACGAGTTCATAACACCTCAGTCACAAATGTGCCTCAGTGGTGGTGACTGTGTCATGGTGTAAGTGATCCAAGCGATTGCGGACATTGTTGCTGCAACTCAGTGCGCAAAAAATGCGTCACGTTACGTCTCTAAGTATAATATCTCAATGTTGGTTAATGTTTATTTCTTTCTTGTGACATCATTTTAGTCCCAGTTATGTCGAGAATGTGTAATAGGCCTTGGGATGGGAGGTGCGTTTTATCGACGAATCTAATATACGAAATGTAATCAATAGGCAAGGAGCACGCGTCGGCCGGCTTTGGGTTGCGATCGCGCATGTAAGGCTACTTTCGCAAGGTATTGCCATTGGCTGGGTGACCGATTTTCCTTTTTTTTAGGGGGAAACAATTGATCTTCTTTATAACAGATAATACCGATCGGGGAAGTGCACTTCATCCGGATTCCTCAACTACGTCAACTTCTGTGGTCTTGTTACTAAGCCAACGGTGTTATATCCAGAGGTCCCGGGTTCGATTCCCAGCGGGGGTGCATTTTTGTGTGCTCGGTTTGGTTGGTGGTAGGGCTGTTAAGTCCGCCTGGCTAGCTACCACCATCTTATTTAAAGGCTGGCACCATAACAACGATGTTTAAAGCATTGTTGTGTTCCGATTCCGACAGTTATAAGAGATAATTTTTTGGGGGTTAAAAGTTACGCGACCGTAGGTTTTACCCTTGAGACTCTACACGTGACCCCTGGGTGGTGCTAAATGAGTGACACTAACTGAGCTACGCTGCGATGCAGCACGCATTGGGCCGGCTCGCCCGGGGTAATACCACCCTCTCACGAATATTCGGCGTGAAACAATGGCACTTGGTGATGTTGTGTTTCGTCCGGCGAGTGAGGGTTCCGGAGCCCCCCCCCCACCCCCCCCATCACCATGCATGCCATGATATGGCAGCAAACTTTAATTTAGATTTACCCCAAGGGGGTACCGACGACATTTCATTTCATTTCATTTATTCCACGAACAAATAACTTTGTGTAGGAAATACAAATAAATAATACATTAAAACAAGAAAGAAAGTAACCTAACAATCATAAATTAATTAATTAAAATATAAATAGTAAAAATTAATTAATTAAAATATAAATAGTAATAAAAATTCAAACATTTAAAAAAAGCAATAAAAATCAATACAAATTATAAATAAGTTCACCAATTAAAATAAACATCATTAAATAAAAATATAAATTTAAATAATCCCAGACAATAAAATCAATCAAGTAAATTCATCAATACATACAAACATTTTTCTAACAAGAAGCTCCTTAAACTGTTTCGAAATAAATTTACATTAGGTACCAATAGACATTATGATCAGTAGGCAGAGCATTAAAAATCTTGACCGCTTAATACCTTACACTGTGCTTAATTATTTCGAGTTTGGGCGCAAAGAATTGTGTAAGTCCCTTCTCCGTGTCTTTAAACGCTTTTCTCTTTCATCAGGTGTTTCATATTTTTCAGGCTTTTTTACTAAATCTGTAAGTATAACTAATATATAAAGACTAGGTATGGTTAAAATGTTTAGTCTTTTTAAAATGTTCTAAAATGTTCCCTACAGGATTCCCGTTGTGGGATTCGCACTGTTCTAATGGCTCTCTTTTGTAGTATAAAGGCTCTATTTAAATTATATTTGTATGAGTTACCCCAAAACTTAATACTATATCTTAAATGTGATTCCACCAATGCATTGTAAACTATCTTAAGTTGCTCTTCAGTAGTTTCATCCCTTAAACTTCTGAGAGCGTAATGGCTGAACTAATTTTATTTGCAATATTTTCCAATTCCCGCTTCCAATTAAGAAATGAGTCAATATGTATGCCCAGAAACTTAACTGTTTCTACAAGAGTGACTTTATTGCCTTGCACCTTGCACACATTCAGTGTCGGAGAATCTTTTATTTTATTTTATTTTATTCAGAAAACCAACAGCGTTTACAAACAATTCATCTTAAATAGTATAAACTTAAATTAAGGCCAATTACAGGTTTTCCTAATGTATCAAAAAATAAGTTGTTGAGCATAAACTAATAATAAATTAAATAAAAGTAATCGTTGACTGACTCTTTTTAATTAAACTGCTTATGCAATGAATTGAACTTTTTCTAAATAATTTATAAGTCTTGCAAGAATAAAAAACAATATACCCATTTAGAAATTACATCATTAGGCAGGTAAGGTAGGTACTTAAGAACATTCAAATTGACAACACAAATGCAGAATCCTCGAGTTTATTTCGCAAAAAAATTATATTACGAATAACTAATGGTATTATTATACATAAGAAGATATTGCATTATGATATTAATAAAATTTCTGTTAAAATAGATAAATAAACAAATAATAACAATAAAAAATAATAAAATATTAAATAAATACAAACAAATACTTACACTCCTTTTTGTATTTTTTTTTCCTTGCAATTGTAAATAAGTAATTTTATGTAATTTTGAATGTCCTGGCCCAGGCTGCCCTACGTATACTTGGTAGGGCAAAAGTCCGCTCATGTCAAGGCATGCTGCAGGAAGGAGAAAGGCAAGACATTTGGCACCCCCTCCTACGCTTCGCGTGGACTTCTGCAATATCATGGGAATCCACTCTAACTTGAGCACCGTCCATTACCACATCGAGACGGAGAAGCCGGCCTTGCTCTTCCTCACCGAGACGCAGATATCCCCCCCTCCTGACATCTCCTACTTGCGCTTTTGGAACATGCATTTGTTGCTCGAGGCGGTGTTTGTGCCTACGTCAGGGAGGATATGTGCGTCCGTCGCCTTGCCAATCTTGAAGATAGGGACCTCTCCATCTTATGGCTACGCGACGACTGCGGACGCCATCCTCGCGTCTACGCGTGCCTGTATAGGTCCCACAGCGGTAACAACGGAACTGACCAACTCATCGAGAGCATCCAAACGGCGAAAGACTCCCTTCTCCAACGGTTCCTCGCTGCCGAGATTGTGGTATTGGGAGACTTTAATGCCCACCACATCGAATGGCTTGGTTCACGCACAACTGACCACGCAGGTAGAGCCGTTCATTCATGACTTCGCTTTGGCTTACAGTCTGTCCCAATTGGTAACCGAGCCTACGCGGGTTCCAGATGTGGAGGGACCTTCCATAAGGACCTTCTGCTGACCTCGCACCCAGACGGCTATCAAGTTTCTGTTGATGCACCACTAGGCTCATCAGACCATTGTCTGATTCGTAGCACTGTGCCTGTTACAGAATCTTTAAAGACGCAACCAGCGGCCAGCCGTCGGGTCTGGCATTACCGGTCAGCGGACTGGGATGGGATGCGAAGTTACTTTGCGTCCTACCCATGGTGGCAGGTTTGCTTCTCGCTGGCTGATCCTTATGTCGCCGCCGACTCTGTCGTGGATGTGATACCGCAGAGAATGGAACTTTTTATTCCAAACTCTGTGGTTCCCATTGGCGGCAGGTCCCAACCATGGTTTGGTCGCTGCTGCAAAATGACGTCTCGCCAAAAGCGACAGCATTAACAACCCTGGGTTAATGCGGTATCATCTAACGATCCAAATACCAGCGTGCTCAGAAAGAGGTATAACTTTGCCGACAGGTCCTATAAGAGGGACATTGTCAAGGCGAAGTCATCATTCATAGGTAGAATTGGCGAGAGGCTAGTGCGTCTTCCCTCGGGTACGCGCGCGTTTTGATCTCTTGCCAAAGCTATCTTAGGGAATTTCAGCCGTCCTTACCATCATTGCACAAGACCGATGACTGCCTAGCCCATACTGCAAAAGAGAAAGGCGATCTCTTGGGCACTCTTTTCGCATCAAACTCGACCCTGGACGATGGGAAAAACTCTCCACTAACCATACCGCATTGCGCTAGTTCAATGCCAAGCCTTCGGTTCCTACAAAGGCTCTTTAGATAAGATAAGATAAGATAAGATAAATTTTTATTGCCATTAAAATTGTGTAAATACATAGCAGGTGTTATGCATAAAATAATGGGAGCAAACAATTTACCCTAGTCGGGAATGCAATTTTTAGTACATGTTACATAGGAACAGCCAGTGGCGGTACCTTCATACAAGCCGAAAAGCCCGGCTTGCCCTAACAAAAGCTCAATATCACTTCTGGTAAAACGCAATTATTAAAATCACTTAATATTTTTTACCATTGTTAATTTTCTTTCATCAGCATTCAAATTATCAATTTTATAAGTTTCTCATATTAAGAATCACCAAACAAATCGCATTAAGCTGCTTATAAATCGTGCGACGCTTTACATCTCTCTCGCACAAGTTGGCTTGCAACCGGGCTTCGGATTTAAAGTATATCCGCTCTCTTCTAACTTTAACAAAATTGCTACTCTATAAACATAATACTGCGTAAGTATGTATAGATTCTATGAGAAATTCATACTCTTCGTCAAAGCCAGCTTGCGTTATGAAGTTCGCAAGTAAGGCCTTCTCCAAATCAGGCTTTATTTCTACCGAATTACGTGCAACTTAAACGCGGGCGAACCAATCAGAGGCGACCGACGACAGCTCGAGCTCGTGTGAACCAATCAGAGGCGAGCGTTAATACGCGATTGTGCTGTGCAGCAGCCACAGGCAGCAGCCAGCCATTTTTTATTCTTTGTTATTGTCACACTTCACTTTGTTTGAGGGATTGTTTCTAAGTAACAAGTGTTTTCGTAATTTGTGATAAAAAAATGTGTTCCGAGTTCAGTTCGTTCGTCGCTTTATTGGTCTCTGTGACGAACTTAGATGTGTTGGGCATGTGATGTGTTGTAAACAAATGTGTACTTAAACGTCTTGATGATTGGCATACGAAAGGCAGAGGTAAGTAAATAAATTTTTTGAACATCACACATGATTTATGTATTTCGCAAACTATTAAAAGTCATCTAGAGCATTAATTATAATAGGTCTATGTAAAAAACTCTTTGGATTGTTGGTTGCTTCCATGCAATTAATTAAGTAATAATTAATAAATTAAGTGTAGAGGCCTACATATCGACTGTGATTCCCGCGCAAAATGCCCATTTTCGCATTTTGTAGTAATTTTCCAGTTGTTGTTATCGTTTTTATCGAAATAGGATAATAAATGCATGCTTAATATTACCATAGACTAATATCGTCCTTGATATTACGAATCTCCACTCTGCGAGAATAAGCTGAGTTCGGACGGCCGGCGCATCGCATTTTGTTGTAATTTTGTTCTTAGTTGTATTTATAGTTTTCATCGAATTAAGATAATAAATTCATTATAACATTTTTATTCCTCATGAAGTAACAATTATTCTGGTATAAATTTTACTCAATAATATTATCGTAGATAAGAGAAATTCACAGTTAACTTAACGCGATTTTCGAAGTTTTTTTGGTTATGTTTCATTTTTTTATTTCATTTGTTTAGAACAGTAGTTCAATCCAGGAGCTCAAAAAAGTGCCCTCGCGCAATTTATGAAAATCTTTCTCTGCAATTTTGAGTTTAAATAAAAATTAAGCGAAATTTACAAAAAGCGAGGCCGCTACGTACTATGCCAATAGCTATTCTACACTATTCAATAAGTAAATACTGTTAATGTATTTTTGTTTCTGAGATAAAGAACGCCTAAATCAGCCAAAATAAAATTCTCAAAAATCACATTCAAGATGTAATAGAAGGAATAGCCTGTTTTTTTACCAACGACGAGAACGTTTGGAATGCCACGGCCTATGACGATTTGAGTAAAAAATGTGGCTAGTGTCACAAATGGGCACCAACATTGTACCTAGGTAGCAAGATTAGGAACTTCAGGTTTCGTGGCTTGCCCCAATCTGAAGCCCTAGGCACGCCACTGGGAACAGCCACTATGCTGTTTTTGTACCAAAATATTCAGTCAAACTGTAGAACGCCTTATCTATAAGCCATATTTTTAATTTAATTTTAAAACAGCTTAAATCTCGGACCAAGTACGAGGCTTAACTTTACTGAAACTTTTTGATCTGTGGGCAGATGTTTGAATATTTGGATGCCAGTTACCTATGCACTATTTGTGATACAGGGCATTATTAATATTTGGTAGAGCCAAGTCATAATTATGCGTATCTCTTCCGCAAAATACAATTATTTGTGCTTTTAAGTTTAAAATACTGAATATTGTTTTTTATAAAAAGAGCCATCTCTAATACATAACCCAACTAACAAAGTTGTCATATAATATGAAGCCTAAATAATATTTGGTCATATAGAGGTCATATAGTTGTAACTCAAATTCCCATTAATCGTGTTACAATATATAATACGAACGATTAGTCGTATAATATTTTAATCATTTAATTGAGTCCTGTAAACGTTTACACAACCAAATTACATGACCATCTTATAAAGATCGTAGCTGTGACATTTAAAATACATTCACTCGTTTATCAGTCTCGTTTACGACTACTTTACGCCTTCTTGATGTAGTATAAAAGTAATTTATATAACAATCATAATCTGGTTATAATGACAACCATAACACTGCTTTTTGTCAGTAATAAGATTTCTACATGACAATCATATAAAGTCCATAAATTTAACTCTTATAAAACGTACAGCTGTATACACGCAGTGGCGTGCCTAGGGCTTCAGATTGGGGCAAGCCACGAAACCTGAAGTTCCTAATCTTGCTACTTACCTAGGTACAATGTTGGTACCCATTTGTGTCATAGGCCGTGGCATTCCAAACGTTCTTGTCGTTTGTAAAAAAACAGCCTATTACCTTCTATTACATCTTGAATGTGATTTTTGTGAGACATTTTTGAAAAAAAAAAATTACTGCGGCCAATTTTGGCGTTCTTTATCTCAGAAACAAAAATACATTAACAGTATTTACTTATTGAATAGTGTAGAATAGCTATTGGCATAGTACGTAGCGGCCTCGCTTTTTGTAAATTTTGCTCAACTTTTTATTTAAACCCAAAATTGCAGAGAAAGATTTTCATAAATTGCGCGAGGGCACTTTTTTGAGCTCCTGGATTGAACTACTGTTCTAAACAAATGAAATAAAAAAATGAGAATGTTATCTCATCGTATTATGCGTAGCGGCCAAGGAATTTTTTAATATTATTGATTATTTAAAGAAAAAAATAGTTATTCAAAACCAAAAAACTTCGAAAATCGCGTTAAGTCAACCGTGAATTTCTCATAACTACGATAATATTATTGAGTAAAATTTATACCAGAATAATTGTTACTTCATGAGGAATAAAAATGTTATACTTAGGGTGGATTCGACCAAATTAATGAATTTATTATCCTATTCCGATGAAAACTATAAATACAACTAAGTACAAAATGCGATGCGCCGGCCGGGCCGTCCGAACTCAGCTTATTCTCGCAGAGTGGAGATTCGTAATATTAAGCATGCATTTATTATCCTATTTCGATAAAAACGATAAATACAACTGGAAAATAACTACAAAATGCGAAAATGGGCATTTTGCGCGGAAATCACAGTCAATATGTAGGCAGGCCTCTACACTTAATTTATTAATTTTTACTTAATTATTTTGAATGGAAGCAACCAACAATCAAAAGAGTTTTTTACGTAGACCTATTATAATTAATGCCTTAGATGACTTTTAATAGTTTGCGAAATACATAAATCATGTATGATGTTCAAAGAATTTATTTACTTACCTACCTCTGCCTTTCGTATGCCAATCATCAACACGTTTAAGTACACATTTTGTTAGCAACACATCACATGCCCAACACATCTAAGTTCGTCACAGATACCAATAAAGCGACGAAATGAACTCAGAACACATTTTTTTATCACAAATTACGAAAACACTTGTTACTTAAAAACAATTGCTCAAACAAAGTGAAGTGTGACAATAACAAAGAATAAAAAATGGCTGGCTGCAGCCTGTGGCTGCTGCACAGCACAATCGCGTATTAACGCTCGCCTCTGATTGGTTCGCCCGTGCTCGAGCTGACGTCGGTCGCCTCTGATTGGTTCGCCCGCGTTGAAGTTGCACGTGATTCGGTAGAAATAAAGCCTGATTTGGAGAAGGCCTTACTTGCGAACTTCATAACGCAAGCTGGCTTTGACGAAGAGTATGAATTTCTCATAGAATCTATACATACTTACGCAGTATTATGTTTATAGAGTAGCAATTTTGTTAAAGTTAGAAGAGAGCGGATATACTTTAAATCCGAAGCCCGGTTGCAAGCCAACTTGTGCGAGAGAGATGTAAAGCATCACACGATTTATAAGCAGCTTTATGCGATTTATTTGGTGATTCTTAATATGAGAAACTTATAAAATTGATAATTTGAATGCTGTTGAAAGAAAATTAACAATGGTAAAAAATATTAAGTGATTTTAATAATTGCGTTTTACCAGTAGTGATATTGAGTTTTTGTTAGGGCAAGCCGGGCTTTTCGGCTTGTATGAAGGTACCGCCACTGTATACACGTCTGTTATAGGATTTTTTGACTATCTTCACACGACTTTTATATAATGTTTAAAAGCCCAATATTCAGATTTATATGTCTTATATAACTTCTGGGTTTAAAATGCTTATATAAGTTACTTATATAAACATTTTGATTATTTAATGATTTCACGTGGTACTCTTTTACGAACTGAACTTGTATATTTTCCGTTGTTGTGACTTTGACTACACAAGCTTTTTATATGATAGCTAGGATAGTGTCAAAGAATCAAAAGATGGTTCCGTAGTAAGAAATAGTATTTGTAAAAAGGATGCATATGTACATATACAAAATGAACTTTATATTAAATAGGTAGCTTATCGTAATAATATCTAACACCTGTCAATTATCATATCTTTTTTTCTCTTAAAATTTAGTAAGTTCAAGAAGTAATCCACAAATAATCATCGCAGATTTGCAAAATGATGATAAAAATGATGAGCATTCGTTTGAAAGCCAAGACGATGGTGATGTAAACAGTAATGAAAATGAGAATTTTACAACATCTGCAATTATCACTATATTGTGATTACAATAAAATGTTTATCCCACGGGTTTTCACTTCTTTACGGTACCCTAAAAATGGCGGACGACAAAAGAATTAAAATCGTAGTATATGACTTATAGACCTAAGACATCATATAAAAGGTATTATCACTACCTAAAGTCGTATAATTGTAAAAGTACTAGAAATCTTAAATAAAATGGGATGAATTATTATTATTTTGCAATTTTCAACAAAAAAATTCGAAGGGGGCATTAAAAATTTGTGAAAAATTGTATATACAATCGTCAAGAAATTTAATTTCCCTTAGAAAAGTAGATATTGTTACCTACTAACACCAACTACAATATAGTCAATAACATTCAGTAATAAATATGGCAGACATAAGATGGTGACAATTTGTAAACAGCTATTTTGTTTTTCGTTTGTTTTTTTGTTGTCTCACTCCCACTGAACTGCGCTGTAATAACAAGCATCCGGGGAAAGGCTATGATAATGACTACTTCCCAATGTTTATTAAGTTATACGACGTCTATTGGATCACTACACGACAAGATGGTTATAATATTAATCACTTTCACGACTGCTATACGAATATTTATCGTATATCTGATATTAATATGACTGTTGCTTTCCTTGTAGCCACTAATACGACCTTGACACGATCGCTATACGAATAAAAGGTTTATTATTTCCGCCTATTTCGCGTCATATATACGTTAATACGACAGCTATATAACCAAAACAGTCTGACCTTAAGTTGTGACGAAAACGTTGTCTCGAAAACTATACGACCAAATATTGATAAGTTGGGAAATACCTGTCAGTGTCAAATAACCCTTTTCTCTAAAAACATTTATCAGACGTTCCGTCGCTAAATATCATAAAAGCAAAACATGATGTTCGCAAAACATCATATTCTGAAATCACCACATTCTTGTGTCATCAGAGTACATACTGTAAATAGTTCTCAAGCATTTCTTTTGTAGTAAAAAGGTAGATTATACATTAACAGAGTTTCCCCAGAAAATAACTCCATAAGTAAGAAGAGGATAAACTTGGCCAAAGCAGCAGGCGGCTCTAGCTACTTCTATAGATGATGTTTCCGCAAGTATAGATAGGGCATATCAGTAGCTCGATATTTTATTATTAATTTTAGTTATGTGCAACTTCAAGATGTGAGTCAATATTTACACCTAAGAAATTTATTTCATCCACAATTTCGATGATTATATTTACTTAGTTAAATTTGATTTATTTTATAGTTTCTAAATTGTATTACTTTTGCTTTGGAAAGATTTACTGTCAGATTTAATGATTTTAGAAAACGTATGGTTTCATTTAAAGTTTTAGTTATTTCTTTTTCAAATTTAATATTATCATTTTGATTATTGGGTATGAAAATTGTAGCATCATCAGCAAACATAACACATAAGTTTTTTGTGATGTTCGGGAGTTCGTTCACACATACTAAAAAAAGAAGAGGGCCAAGAATACTTTCCTGTGGTAGACCTAGAAGCATCTCTCTAGGGTCAGATTTTACCTCTTTAAATGTTTTAGTTATCTTATCAAAAGTATCTATTACTATGTATTGGTTTCTATTTTTAAGGTAGCTTTCCAGTAGTTTTACTGTTATTCTTCGAATACCTATTTGATCAAGCTGATGTAGAAAGGTTTCATGGATTACGCAATCAAATGCCTTAGACATGTCTAGAAACAATCCAACACATGATTTCTTTTTATTCAAAGCTTCCCATATATCTTTTTGTGTTATAAACATTGCTAAAGTAGTCTATTTTTGTTTCTGAATACTGAATTGATTTGTGTTTATTAAATTATTTTTATTGAAAAAGTCTATAAGTCTGTTATAAATAGTTTTTTCAAAGATCTTTGAAAACCTAGCCAGTAGTGCTATAGGCCTGTAGTCCGTTCCCAAGTAACACATAAGCAAGATAACAGTACACACTTAGAACTTTTAACAGTTCAAAGATGAATATGGTTTGTGTAAGAGCTTTGGGAATAGCCACATACTGAATAAGGTTGAGTACGGACCCTTAAAATACTTAACGCTTAATAAATTCTGTATTTCTGTCCTTTCCTTCTTTACGCTTAATAACCAATCTCCGTAAGATTATTAGACAGACGTTATTAAGCATTACGCATTCCAGGTGGCTTAAATCTGAAAAACAGTGCCTTCGGCAGCATTTATCTGATTAACAATAATCTATACTGCTATTATTAAAGCAGTACTAAGCTTGTAGCGTTTGAAACAGCTAATTGCTGAATAAAGTATCACCTTCTGAATAATATTGTTTACATAATTCTGGTATTCAGCTTGATACTGAATAATTGTTTTTACTTTATCTTTAAACTGTATACGATTCTATGTTTTACTAATTATTCAGCTGCTGAATAAACAATATTTTTTGTGTTTTTAATAAGCTTATTTCAGTACAATAAAGAGTTTCAACTAACTTATTCAAATTAAAGACCACATTTGTATTGATATAGCGCCCATAGCTCAATACCAGCAATTAGAATATTATTGTACGTATTTATTTTATGCGTTGTTTAAATCATGGATCAAAAGTCGTGGCAAAAGCGTAAAAAACCGGTCATATCAAAAGAAAATTGTTAAAAGAATATTTAAATATCAGCAGTAGTAATTGTCCAAGTGTCATCAGCAGTAATGATCATGACAGGATTTGTGAAAATAGTTTAAACAAAACTGAACCCGGTCCCAATCAGCAAGCGTGTTTTCCCTTTAACGATAAGGGTTCCGTCCTCAAAAAAAATATAACAAATTTTGGGATTGGAAAACCGAAAGATCTAAAAATCTAAGTATACAGAAAATTTCATTTCTGAAATGGTTATTTTATTAGGAGAAGGTATCGCAATACAAGAAAATAAAATTAACGTTGCGATAAAATGTTTTATTTGCGTTGTTTGTTGGTTTCATCGTAAGCCAATCTGCGCGAGGTTGGACACTGCTGTCTTTACTTAATTAATAAATCCGCATTATATCTTGCCCATCGAAGTTGTTCTTTGTTCTTCCATTGGGTCGGCACAGTACACAAATCTAAATGACCCTTACAACATGTTGAAATTATTTTAAACGTCATTTTTATGAAACGAAATATAAATTATAATTAATAATTTAATAATATGTCCGCCATTTGTACATCCTATTGTAGTGCAATAAAGATTAAATAAACTAGGGCCCAGTGCACACCACACACACAGTGGCGGTACCTTCATACAAGCCGAAAAGCCCGGCTTGCCCTAACAAAAGCTCAATATCACTTCTGGTAAAACGCAATTATTAAAATCACTTAATATTTTTTACCATTGTTAATTTTCTTTCATCAGCATTCAAATTATCAATTTTATAAGTTTCTCATATTAAGAATCACCAAACAAATCGCATAAAGCTGCTTATAAATCGTGCGACGCTTTACATCTCTCTCGCACAAGTTGGCTTGCAACCGGGCTTCGGATTTAAAGTATATCCGCTCTCTTCTAACTTTAACAAAATTGCTACTCTATAAACATAATACTGCGTAAGTATGTATAGATTCTATGAGAAATTCATACTCTTCGTCAAAGCCAGCTTGCGTTATGAAGTTCGCAAGTAAGGCCTTCTCCAAATCAGGCTTTATTTCTACCGAATTACGTGCAACTTAAACGCGGGCGAACCAATCAGAGGCGACCGACGACAGCTCGAGCTCGTGTGAACCAATCAGAGGCGAGCGTTAATACGCGATTGTGCTGTGCAGCAGCCACAGGCAGCAGCCAGCCATTTTTTATTCTTTGTTATTGTCACACTTCACTTTGTTTGAGGGATTGTTTCTAAGTAACAAGTGTTTTCGTAATTTGTGATAAAAAAATGTGTTCCGAGTTCAATTCGTTCGTCGCTTTATTGGTCTCTGTGACGAACTTAGATGTGTTGGGCATGTGATGTGTTGTAAACAAATGTGTACTTAAACGTCTTGATGATTGGCATACGAAAGGCAGAGGTAAGTAAATAAATTTTTTGAACATGAAGCCCGTGAATGCTGGAGTCCCGCAGGGGTGTGTGTTATCTCCTACTCTGTTTTACGGCATATCAATGACATGTTGCATAATGACAGCATTCATTGCTATACGGACGATAGTACTGGGGATACGCTCTACACCGAATGAGCTAATATTTCTCGGGAAAGCGTCATCGAGAGCCAGAATAAAATTGTGACTAACACCGAGAACATGTTAAGTCAAGTCTCGAATTGGGGCTGACTGATTTGCGCATTTACCGCAAAAAAACATCCCTTCGTCGTACCTCTGAACTTTGATGGAGCTCTCCTTGATACCAACCGGACTATTGGAATCCTTGGCGTCGATATTTCGAGTGACTTTCAGTTTCAGGGTCATTTGGAAGGTAAAGCTAAATTAGCTTTGAAAAAGCTGGGTGTGCTTAATAGAGCGGGTCAGCATTTCACGCCGGCTCACCGCTTACTGATATGGAATACTGCTCCCATCTTTGGGCTGGAACGCCCAAATACCAACTCCTTCCATTTGACCGCATTCAACGCAGAACTGCTCGAGTTGTCGACGACGTGGCTATTCCAGGTCGGCTCGATCCACTGGCTCTTCGGAGAGACGTTGCGTCTCTCTGTATATTGTACCGCATGTATCATGGGGAGTGTTCTAAAGAATTGTTCGGCTTAATCCCTGCCGCTGATTTTCTAGCGAGTTATTATTTAATTGTAGAGTTAGTACCTATTATTTAAAAAATCTTGGAAAGTAGTTTGGTTTCTTGTTAAAAATGAAGAAATGTTTCCTCTTAGTAAATTACTAAAGGATTCAAGGTAATTTCCCTTCCAGGGTCCATCATTTCTTTCCACCATGTATATATCTCCAATAATTATTGATTGGATGGAATAAACATGTGCGTGATGCTTATGGGTGCGCTCGGCTTTGTTTTGAGACTTGGGCTCTATATAATAAACCATCCGCCGGTCCTATTTATAAAAATATGTCCGAAAGTAGAAAAGTTTTTAAAGCAAAGCTTAAATGGTGTCAGAATAACAGAGAACAAATTAAAATGGACATTTTAGCCACACATCATACCGCTAAGGACTTTGGAAAGTTTTGGAAGCAAACCAATAGGCTTAACCCGAAGTCGCGCGCTCCTGTAAGCATAGAGGGTATAAGCGAGCCTGACCGGATTGCTGAGCTGTTTAAAGCTCAATTTGAAGTTCTATCCCCGTTGGGACCCGCTCATCGGAGGCTCGACACTGAAGACCATCCCTTAGAGCAGCAGGTACGGTTCACAGCTAAAGAAGTTGAGCTGATAATAAACAAAATGACTCGAGGTAAATCGCCTGGACATGATGGACTCAGTGTTGAGCATCTGAAATATGCGGGTGTTCATCTATCCAGAGTGCTCGTAATGTTTTTTAATTTGTGTATTGCACATTGCTACTTACCAACAGACTTAATGAAAACGCTTGTGGTACCGGTACTTAAGAATAAAACAGGGGACGCTTCCGATATAAACAATTATCGGCCTATATCACTAGCTACAGTCCTAGCAAAAGTACTTGACTCACTTTTAGACCACCAGCTTAGTAAGCACTTAGAACTGCATGACGCGCAGTTTGGGTTTCGTCCCGGACTATCCACTGAAAGCGCAATTCTTTGTCTTAAACACACGGTCAGCTACTATACTACCAGAAGCACCCCTGTTTATGCATGCTTCCTGGATCTTTCGAAGGCGTTCGAACTGGTTTCATACGATCATTTATGGTCCAAGATGGCGGATGACACAAGTATGCCAATAGAACTTATAAATGTGTTTAGGTATTGGTATGAAAATCAAACCAATTATGTAAGATGGTCAGGCTCGCTGTCGGGGGTGTATGGATTGGAGTGTGGGGTGAGGCAAGGTGGGATAGCCTCGCCTAAGCTCTTCAATCTTTACATGAACCGACTTATCGTTGAACTTAGTAACAGTGGCATTGGCTGCTCAATGGACGGTCTTCCATTCAACAACATAAGTTATGCAGATGATATGGTCTTGCTGAGTCCCTCGATAAGTGCCCTCAGAAAACTAATACAATGTTGTGAGCAGTACGCTGAGAGCCATGGGCTCAGGTACAATGTAAAAAAGACGGAAATCATGGTTTTTAAGGCGCGTAACAAACCTAGTCCTGAGATTCCCCCGGTAAGACTAAAGGGTACAACGATAAACATAGTCTCCCGTTTTAAGTACCTGGGCCACTGGCTTGCTGAAGATCTGTCTGATGACACAGACATGGAAAGGGAGCGCAGGGCGTTAACTGTGAGATGTAATATGCTGGCGCGCAGGTTTGCACGATGTACTACAGAAGTTAAAGTGACTTTATTCAAAGCGTACTGTCAATCGTTTTACTCGTGTAGCCTGTGGGTCAAGTACGCACAAAAATCATACAACGCCCTGCGCATCCAGTACAATAATGCGCTCAGGGTGCTTTTGGGGCTGCCGCGGTTCTGTAGCGCGTCGGGCATGTTCGCGGAGGCTCGCATACAAGACTTCTATGCCATAATGCGCAACAGAATCGCCTCGTTGATGCACAGAGTTCGCTGCAGTACCAACAGCCTTCTGAGTGCGATCGCTGACCGCTGTGATGGTCCAATACTACGACACTGGGTAACTGTACACGTGTCCCGTGCCTCAGTTAAATAAGAATAAATAATAATAATAATTCTCCAATTGTTACTAACATAGTTCTGTAAGTTACTTGTACTACTAACAAATATATGGGCTCTGTCTGAAATAAATATTAATAATATTAATAATAATAATACAGACGGTGGGAAGGAGCTGATCAACGTGTGAGCGACGGGCAGCTACCGGATGTTGATGCCATGACTAATTTCTGGCGCAACATTTGGTCGGTGCCCGTCGAGCACACGGAAGGTGAATGGATGAGTGTTGTCAGTGAGGCGTGTGAACCTATCGAGACCATGCAGCCTATTATTATTAGTACAGCTGACGTAAGTTCTGCAATCCGTACGGCCCAAAATTGGAAATGCCCAGGACCGGACGGATTGCACAACTTCTGAATCAAATGGTTTCGATGTTCACACGAGTTACTGGCAACGCAATTCCAAGAAGCCATAGAGCTCGGCTCACTCCCAAGTTTGTTGACTACTGGTGTCACTTTTCTGCTCCATAAATCGGGTAGTACCACGGAACCGAAAAATTATAGACCCATCACGTGCTTACCTACTTTATACAAGCTCCTTACATCCATTCTGAGAACAAAAATTAACTCGCACATTGTTGCAAACAATATTTTGGACGTGACTCAGAATGGATGTAGGGTTGGGTCCCGTGGAACTAAGGAGCTTCTCCTCATTGACATGACCATATGCCAGAAGGTTCGGCGTGGCAGAGGGACTCTCTCGACAGCCTGGATTGACTATAAGAAGGCCTATGATTCGGTGCCGCATACATGGTTGGTGAGGATTTTAGAGTTATATAAAGTTGATATAACTTTAAAATCCTTTTTGATGTCATGTATGCGGCAGTGGACCACGGTCTTGCGTCAACCAGGATGTCGAGATAGTCTTTTTGCCACGCAGGATCTTATAAGGATAGAGCGTGGCATATTCCAGGGCGACAGTCTGAGTCCTTTATGGTTTTGCCTAGCTTTGAATTCTCTCAGTACTTTGTTGAGAAATTCAAGGTTAGGATGTCGACTGCGGAGAGGGGGTGAAGTTATGTCGCATTTGTTGTACATGGATGACCTCAAGTTGTTCGCACCAAACCGCCAAGACTTGGTGAAACAGCTGAAAATTACTGAGACTTTCAGCAGTGCCATCAAGATGGAGTTTGGTGTGGACAAGTGTGCGGTTATGCATGTACAGCGTGGGAGAGTAGTAAATTCAACCAATTTACAACTCTCCGAAACGATAAACTTCAGATCTCTCTCTGAAGTTGAAACTTATAAATATCTTGGTATGTCACAGTCTTTAGGTGTTGAGGACAGGGACATAAAACAGTCATTACGAGAGCGATTCTTTTGCCGCCTGAGAAAAGTACTTAACAGTCTTTTATCGGGTGGCAATAAGTCGCGTGCTTTTAATGGCTGGGTTATGCCTCTGCTCACATACTCCTTTGGCATACTAAGATGGACTCAGACCGAATTGGACGCCTTGGATAGAAGAGTCCGTCAAATGCTCACGACTTCCAGAATGCTACACCCGCGCTCATCTGTTATGAGGCTGTACATCCCGCGGAGATGTGGGGGTCGCGGCTTTTTAAATGCCAAGGACCTACATAACCGTGAGGTGTGCAGTCTCAGGGATTATTTCCTTAACAGTGAGTGCGGGATGCATTTGGATGTCGTGGCAGTTGATAGACACTTTACGCCGCTCTCCTTGGCAACAGAAAACTGGAGCAAACCAGTGGTGCTAAGCACTCTCGATCGCAAGGACATATGGAAGAGCAAGGTGCTACACGGGCGCTACTATCGGGCTCTAACTGGGCCTGATGTAGATTTGCTTGCCTCGGTGAACTGGCTACGTTTCGGTGACCTCTTTGGGGAAACCGAAGGTTTTGTCTGTGCCATTGAAGATGAAGTTATCAAGACGAATAACTACCGGAAATATATTATGAAGGACGGTACGGTCGACATCTGTCGGGCATGCCGCCGTCCTGGAGAATCACTCCGACATATTATTTCCGGTTGTTCTTATCTTGCTAACGGAGAGTATTTGCACAGACACAACCAAGTAGCCAGAATAATTCACCAGCAACTTGCTCTTCAATATGGCCTTGTTGAATCAGAGGTGCCGTACTATAAGTACGCACCTGCGCCAGTTCTCGAAAATGGTCATGCAACGCTTTACTGGGATCGCTCTATCATCACGGATAGGACTATTGTCGCCAATAAGCCTGATATCGTGGTGATCGACCGATCTCAGCGCCAAGCAATATTAGTTGATATTACCATACCTCATGACGAGAACCTCGTGAAAGCCGAGAAGGACAAGCTCAGTAAGTACCTTGACTTGGCTCACGAGGTTGCCGCCATGTCGGATGTGGATTCAACTATTATTGTACCGATAGTCGTTTCGGCACACGGTCTTATAGCTAAGAGCTTCGATCAACATCTAGAGGCTCTCGCTAAAAGGTTGGGTCAAGGGTCAGATACAGAAGGCAGTACTCCTTGACACGGCACGTATTGTGAGGAGGTTCCTCACTCTGCAGCCCTAACCACCGATAGCTTGGGTCTATCCCCGCTGCCGGTGGCAACCTAGGTTAAGTTTTTTATAATATTTTATATTGTAAATATGTTTTTATATAAAATATTGTAAAAAAAATTTCTTAAGATATATGTTAAATAAAGAGTATAATAATAATAATACTTAGATAAATAATTAAATCATTTAAAACTTAAAGGCCGGCAACGCGTCTGCGATTCCTCTGGTTTTGCGGGTGTCCAAGGGGCGGTGATTGCTCGTTTGCCTCCTTCTTTTATAAAAAAAAAAGATAACATAGGCGGCGTTCATTATTCACGTAATGTTTTTTTAGCATTTTTAGTTTTTAAATTATTATAAACGAATGTTGTGGGTAGGTATATAAGCAAAAAATGTGGTGCTTGACTAGTTTGTATTTCTTTATTATTAAAATTTTGCATTCACAATGCTATATAGATAACGGATAAAATGTTTACTAGAAAAAAATCAACCAGTCTCAGGAAGCTCGAGTATTCGAACCCACGACCTTTGGGTTGCCGGTCCACTGCTCTAACCGCTGAGCTACCGAGACCCCAGAAGACTTGTTGAATTTTTCCTAGTAGTTTGATTACGCTGCAAGCCAGCGGTATTCCGTCACTGTGAGTGAAGTCTATCCTCACATTCGAAAGAAATACTATTGCAAGTATTTAACAATCGATAAAGACGTAATTGCTTATAAATATCTTTATTATTAAAATTTTGCATTCACAATGCTATATAGATAACGGATAAAATGTTTACTAGAAAAAAAATCAACCAGTCTCAGGAAGCTCGAGTGGGATTCGAACCCACGACCTTTGAATTGCCGGTCCACTGCTCTAACCGCTGAGCTACCGAGACCCCAGAAGACTCGTTGAATTTTTCCTAGTAGTTTGATTACGCTGCAAGCCAGCGGTATTACGTCACTGTGAGTGAAGTCTATCCTCACATTCGAAAGAAATACTATTGCAAGTATTTAACAATCGATAAAGACGTAATTGCTTATGAATATCTTTATTATTAAAATTGTTTGTATTTGTTACTGTTTCTGTTTTTGCCTTATTATCACATCAGACGGACGTGTTGCTTTTATTTAACGGGCCTTAAGGGAAGTAACAACTAAGTGGGTCTTGATTGTAGAATATGTTTCCGTACTAATAACATGAGGTGCAAGTGCAAGTAATTAAATTAAATAATATAGTTTATCCAACAGCCATGTGCCACATCAAACTCACCAAACTTAATCACCATTTTATGCCTGTTTACTATTAACTTTTTTGTAATATGTAAATAACACACTTTTTTTACACTTTATTAGCCACTTTTTTTCGTCGACATTAATTATGTAGGTACTACGATTTATCAATAATTTCGTAAGAACACGCGTGTTCACTCACCTGACTAAAACCAGACTGGATATTTCCAAGTACCCTCAAGTACAAGATTTATCAAATATTAAAGATAGAGTCTCTACCGCGAGACGGCGTCCAAAAAAATATCAGCCAACTGTTGGCCGCTAAGCTCAAACCTATCGCTCAGTGCCATTTGTGTTTCCGCAGAAGATGCACATCTTTTGCACGCCTTTTAATTTTACTAAAAATGACGGTTTGCGCTATAAAAATATGCAGAAATTATAAAGGTCGACATAAAACAATTAGAACAATCACCTACCATCGGTAAATAAACATTGAATTGTCATAATGTAGTTTTATCGTTAATTTTGAGCGAAGCGTATTTTGCCGTAATTCGTAGCCCGCCATTTTTCTGTGTTGCCTGCCCTAGGGCACGCAAAATTCCCGAGTTAGTATTAAATTTGAATAAATATTTATTGAGTAGATGACATTTGAAATGTGCGTATGGCGTATACTGATAATGACTATAAAAGTATGAAATGGTCAACGCTATATAAATATAATAATGTATTTGCAGTCTTTAGTCCATTAGTCGCCTTTTACAACGCCGAAGAGAAGAGAGGGGTTGGTAGTATTATTTTGATGAGCGCATCGCCGCTCTATGCTGTTGGTTGTATGTGCAGTCTTTAGTCCGTTAGTCGCCTTTTACGACACCGAAGGGAAGAGAGGGATTGGTAGTATAATTTTGATGATCCCTTCGCCGCTCTATGCTGTTGAATGTACCTATGTGCAGTCTTTAGTCCGTTAGTCGCCTTTTACGACACCGGAGAGAAGAGAGGGGTTGGTAGTATTTTTTTGATAAGCCCATCGCCGCTCTATGCTTGTGAATGTATGTGCAGTCTTTAGTCCGTTAGTCGCCTTTTACGACACCGAAGTGATGGGTTGGTAATATTATTTTGATGAGCCCATCGCCGCTATGTTGGTTGTATATGTAGAGTTTAGTCCGATAGTCGCCTTTTACGACAGTGAAGGGAAGAGCGAGATTGGTAGTATTATTTTGATGAGGCCTTTGCCGCTCTATATTGTTGAAAGTACGTACAGTTTTTAGTCCGTTAGTCGCCTTTTACAACACTGAAGAGAAGGGAGGGGTGGTAGTATTATTTTGATTAGCCCATCGCCGCTCTATGTTCTTGACTGTATGTGCTGTCTTTAGTCCGTTAGTCACCTTTTACGACACCGAAGGGAAGAGAGAGATTGGTAGTATTATTTTGATGAGCCCTTCGCCGCTCTATGTTGTTGAATGTACGTGCAGTTTTTAGTCCGTTAGTCGCCTTTTACAACACCGAAGAGAAGGGAGGGTTGGTAGTATTATTTTGATTAGCCCATCGCCGCTTTGTGCTTATGTTGTAGAATGTATGTGCAGTCTTTAGTCCTTTAGTCGTCTTTTACGACACCGAAGAGAAGAGAGGGGTTGGTAGTATTATTTTAATAAGCCCATCACCGCTTTTTGCTTCTGGTTGTATGTGCAGTCTTTAGTCCGTTAGTCGCCTTTTACGACACCGAAGGGAAGAGAGGGATTGTTAGTATTATTTTGATGAACCCATCGCCGCTCTATGTTGTTGGTTCTATGTGTAGTGTTTATTCCGTTAGTCACCATTTACGACACCGAAGAGAAGAGAGGGGTTGGTAGTATTATTTTGATGAGCCCATCGCCGCTCTATGCTGTAGTATGTATGTGCAGTCTTTAGTCCGTTAGTCGCCTTATACGACACCAAAGAGAAGAGAGAGGTTGGTAGTATTATTTTGATAAGCCCATCGCCGCTCTTTGCTTTTGGTTGCAAGTGCAGTCTTTAGTCCGTTAGTCGCCTTTTACTACACCCAAGAGATAAGAGGGGTTGGTAGTATGATTCTGATTAGCCCATCGCCGCTCTATGTTGTTGAATGTATGTGCAGTCTTTAGTCCGTTAGTCGCCTTATACGACACCAAAGAGAAGAGAGAGGTTGGTAGTATTATTTTGATAAGCCCATCGCCGCTCTTTGCCGTTGATGCAAGTGCAGTCTTTAGTCCGGTAGTCGCATTTTACTACACCGAAGAGAAGAGAGGGGTTGGTAGGATTATTTTGATGAGCCTATCGCCGCTCTATGCTGTAGGATGTATGTGCAGTCTTTAGTCCGTTAGTCGCCTTTTACTACACCGAAGAGAAGAGAGGGGTTGGTACTATTATTTTGATGAGCCCATCGCCGCTCTATGCTGTAGGATGTATGTGCAGGCTTTAGTCCGTTAGTCGCCTTTACGACACCCAAGGGAAGAGATGGGTTGTTAGTATTAGTTAAATTAAATTAGTTATTATAAAAGATGAAGGTGGGTTGATTTATGTCTCATCTGACGTCTATTCTGTTTGAAAACCACTGAAACAGTTATTCGTCAGTTTATTTAACAGGACTATGTAATGACAAGCACTAATTATATATTATAGTATCCACTGTGATGAAAAAATTTTTTGAGATGTGAATCTTTTTCCAGTAGACACCGATCATATCTGCGGCATGCTTCACCAAGTTAATTTAATAAGATTGATTGTAGAAAAGTACTTGTCAGTGAGGTATTATTATAAATTAAAATTGGACAATGTGAATAGCAACGCAAAATCTAAAAGAAAATTATTCAAAATCAAATACAGAGAGGGATGTCATTGATTTTTTTTAACGTGATACGAATAAATCAAAATGCATTGTCATTGTTTTTTTTTCATTGAATACACAGGTATTCACTGGATATCGAATAATCGAATGCATATTTACCTAAACTTAATTATTCGCTAACATATTATTTTCATTTAAAAAAAAATTTTGGTAATTCGGGTAGGCTGATAATGTTGGTTCATCACGAGAAAGTACATTTCTTCTTATTCCGGAATTTTTATCCGCAAATACCTAGGTAAGTATGCATCCCGTTCCTTTCTTGCCACTGTAATACTGATACTTATACATTGCGATTTTTTGCAGCCATACAAACGCGCGTTTGACAGTCGTGCGACTGCATCGCGATTGTGTCGCTACTTTTATTAAGGCGGTACAAGGATTTGCGACTGTATCGAGCTGCACCGCGATTGTATATTGTATATTGTATTGTATTGTAGTCTTTTCTCTTTTCTCCAATTTTTAATCTTTTCACGGTTCTACCAATTGAATTTGGCAACTTTCTGATTCAAACCAGCAAGGAAAGAGGTTGCGAGTTCGAATCATAAATTATAAATATACCTATATAGTATAATATGTATTTGTATAGTTATATATATTTTGTGTATAATTTATGTATGTATATTTAGGCTAGTTAAGTTAAGTGTTTCTTTTTTTTTCCTTATTTAAATTGTTATTCTCTAAATTTTAATGTCACCGCCTACAAAAATTTATGTACATCTTCACTGGTTGACTGTTAGAGAATGCCTTATGGCATTAAGTCCACCGTTTGCTGTATTATTGGCAATAATTATAATTACAATAATTACTCTGTAAATTTAATTTTAAAATAATGTGATTTTAGTGTATATAATTATTTTACGTAGTGTGCATGAGCAATGTAACTGTAGCCAGTCTGTGCATACATATTTAAGGGTATCAATCTAGCACAAAAAGTTTTAATTGATGTTCTAAATGCCTTTTCGATTGATGTCTGTTGTGATGCCTTATTAAATAAATAAATAATAAAGTTTAAATAAATAAATAAATAAATCATTTATTTGCGAAATATCATGTACACAACATTGAGATGTAAGACAAGGATTTAAGGTATCAACAATATTCTTCCTTATGTATGTACCCCCGCGCTAGGGCTGTATCCGCCTGTGTACGTAAATTGGAGGAAGAATATTTGTAAACAATTCGCCCTTAAAATAAGTTACCATATCATTTAAGAGATTTTTTAGTAATAATAATATCGATTTTGAACATAATAGGATCACAAACCAAGAAATTTAAAACGGCAGTCACTTTTTCTAATTATATGTTCGGAATCGTGTTTAGAGACCTTTTAGATCCCCAGATATCGATTTTTAACATGATCGGAGCATAAACACAGAAATTCAAAGTGGCAGCCACTTTTTTTTTATTCGATCTTCAGAATCGTGTTTAGAGACCTTTTAGACCCCCAGATATTGATTTTGAACCTAATCGGAGCACAAACCAATAAATTCAAAATGGCAGCCACTTTTTCCAATTCTATATTCAGAATCGTGTTGAATGACCTCTTAGGCTCCCAGATATCGATTTCGATCATAATCGGAGCATAAACACTGAAATTCAAATTGGCGGCCAATTTTTCCAATTCTGACCTTGGAATCATGTTTAGAGACCTGTTAGACCCCCAGATATCGATTTTGAACCTAATTGAAGCACAAACCAAGAAATTCAAAATGGTGGCCACTTTTTCCATTTCTATCTTCAGAATCGTGTTTAGAGACCTCTTAGGCTCCCAGATATCGATTTCGATCATAATCGGAGCATAAACACAGAAATTCAAAATGGCGGCCAATTTTTTCAATTCTATCTTCAGAATCGTGTTTAGAGATCTTTTAGATCCCCAGATATCGATTTTGAACCTAATCCGAATACAAACCAATAAATTCAAAATGGCTGCCACTTTTTCTTATTCAGAATCGTGTTTAGAGACTTCTTAGACCCCCAGATATCGATTTCGATCATATTCGGAGCTTAAACACAGATATTCAAAATGGCGGCCAGTTTTTTCAATTCTGGCCTCGAAATCATGTTTAGAGACTTATTAGACCCCCAGATAATGGTTTTACACGCAATCGGAGCACAAACCAAGAAATTCAAAATGGCGGCAAAGAAAATAATCCCTAGTTCCCTACACTCTCACTTACATACTCGTACACTCTACACCAATCGTTTTAATTTCCTCACACACAATATTTTATAATAATAAATACCTACCTACATGTGATTTCAAGGCTTCAAATAACTTACTAAACTTTATTAAACTAGCCTGCACTAGCCCGACCTGAAAAATACTCCCATTTCAAGGGGTATTTCTAAGAAACTGACATCCCCGTCTCACGCACACTACGACAGCAGTGCGTCTATTAGATAGAAACGGTACGCACACTAGCCTATAAAACCCGGCACATTGACAATCGCGTAAATGCAGCGGAAGGCTCCATCTAGACATTATATAATCAAAGATTAAAGTCTAAGTCAATCATTAATTCCTATCTAATCCTAATTGATCCTTCCCTTCTTTTTTAATATAATAAATAATCCGTTTCCAAACCTTTTACTTTGCCTTGGCTAAAGCACAAATCGTGAGCGCAATTAAACATTAAAAAAAAAACAGCCACCTGTCAAATGAATGTCAAAAATTAGGACTTTCTTCTTGTCTTGGCGGGAAAGAGAAGCGTCCCGTCCTCGGACCAACTCCCGTCCATGAAGTATTGAAGTTAAAATCTTCATGGTCCCGTCGGCCGTCGGTCACTCAGAACCTGTGCTCAGAACAATAACTAAAGCACTAACTTTAGTTATTGTTCTGAGGTCGGTCATGCATGTGACATGCTATGACATGACATGACATGTGACAACATGACTCATGTTGTCTGCATCTGCAGTGCTGCAGTTCCTTTAGTTTTAGTTTCTTTATTTTGTGTTTTGTCGAATATCAATGTGAAATAATGGTGGATTATTTACTGTTAAGTGTTCGTAAACGTGTATGAGTATTGGCAAATAAAACAAAACAGTGTAACATCACTTTTCGAATTTTCTCAAGAAGTCCGTGTGAAACCTCAATAAACTACCCAGCTTTATTGAGTCTGAAGGGGTTTGTGGGAATATCATTTACCATTATACGTTCATTAGAACTCATTATCATTTCACATTATGCAAAGACAACACTTTAATATCTAACTTGACACTGGCTAAATGTGCTGACCGAACAAAGCCATTATTTAAAAGAAAAAAAATGTCAAAATTTAATGACTTGACAGCTCAGAACATTTGTATTAATGTTCTGAGCTTGACAGGACTTCTTGGCGGGAAAGTGAAGCGTCATGTCTGCAGTTTTGTTTTATTTTCTAAAATTCGTGTTTTTTCGAACATTAATGTGAAATAATAGTGGATTATTAACCGTTAAGTGTTTGTGAACGTGCATGAGTGTTGGCAAATGTAACAAAACAGTGCAACATTACTTTTTAAATTCTCTCAAGAAGTCCGTGTGAGACCTCAGTAAAGTCCCACATCTTTACTGAGGGCTCAAGGGGTTTTAGGAACATCATTTATCATTCATCATCTCAAATCAAATCAAATCACCACTCATTATCATCAAGGGGAAAAAAAGAAATAAAAATACTAATGACAAGGCAGTATGGTCTCTGATCTTAGCCTGTTCCTTCACGGAGAAAATATTTAAAAAAAATGACTTGACATTGACAGCGGCGGGCGACCGGAAAAAAAAACAAACAATACGATCTATGAATACGATACGGTCCGTTGTTGTTATTTTACAAGATTTCTAATAAAATGTGCTCCGTCGAACAGAAGCCAGTGTTCAAAGATCTATCAGCGGATGACCCGGAGCCGCAGGTCACCGAGATAGAGTCGCTATGCATGAACTGCCATGCCAATGTGAGTAAACGGGACCAAATAAAACTTTGCGACTTTCATTTAAGAAACTACCTGTACCCGGCATGCCGTGCAACGCCACAATTTTCATAGATTTAGCTTAAAAACCGACGGAGTTTCATACGAGCTTACCCCCTTAAGTACCCTCTTAGGGCGAATTTTCAAATAACCTTTCTTAGCTCTCACCTACACATGGCACCTAAGCATGGTGCAAATTTAATATGTAGTAAATAATGCTGTCAGTTTCTTTAACATTATGGTTAAGCTATTATGTTTTGGTATGGTTATTTACGTATTAATTAAGTTCATAGTTTGATTTTGTAACACAATTGTACTATCATATTAGCCTTAGGGCCTGAGTTAAAGTTTAAGGTTAAAGCTTTAAAGGCGACACTCTGACCAAGCTTTATCCTCCATGGATAGATCCGCTGCGGTGTAATAATGCTGATTATGAATACTTATCCAGAGCGAATGAGTTCAAACACTACAAAAGACATACAATATTAACCACGACTATTATCCCCGGAGGGTTAGTCAGAGATTAGGCAATGAGGACCGCAAAAGCAGTCCTCTGCCATAGTCCACTTTTTAACAAACAACAACTATGTATGTGCTCAGCGTGACAGGTGGTGAGCCCATCGCCGCTCTATGCTTTCGGATGTATGTGCAGTCTTTAGTCCGTTAGTCGCCTTTTACAACACCCAGGGAAGAGAGGGAGTGGTAGTATTCTTTCACTGCTACGCAACACGGTGGTTTTAAATGTTGATACAATTATACCCAAAATTTTGCATGTTTTGTTACTAATGTTGTATGATGTAATTTGTAAATAATTAGAAGGTTGTTATGATTATTTAACAGTTTAAGTTCTCTAGTGATGTTCTAGTTAAACACTTAGGTATAAATATTACTTCCTTTCGATCTGTTCATTACTTTCTTACTTGAATTTGGTGCTAAGGTGAAATTATATTTCTTTACATAAATGAATAATGAACTATTTCAAAAGAAATATAATCCTTAAAGTATTATGTAAAGAAAGTACTGCTA
Organism: Scoparia ambigualis; assembly: GCA_963921215.1. Classification (NCBI taxonomy): domain Eukaryota; kingdom Metazoa; phylum Arthropoda; class Insecta; order Lepidoptera; family Crambidae; genus Scoparia; species Scoparia ambigualis. Next base: position 839,805 of record OY992525.1, read on the forward strand.
CTGCTGGACAAAAGCCTCTAATCATTAAAATCAAGTCTGTAATTATTGAAAGGTATTGGCGTAACAACTGTGCTTGCCAAATGTAGAGTGGGGATCATAAACTGGGTTATTACCAGTGGCCTCCACCGGCATAGCCCCCCCCAAGGGGCAACTGGGAATCTGTAAAAAAAAATGTCCCAGTTTCCACCGGTGCCTCCCTTCGAGGGGGCAACAACTGGAAATTTCATTTTTAAACGTTCCAGTCTCCCCCACTTGAGACGCCGTAAAGTAGAACTAGATATTTTTTCCAGCATTTGTTTAAATCATGAATAAAGTGGTTCTGAATGCCTAATGGTAAATAGAATGTCTAGTGGAATATAAATATTTGTCGTCATATCTAATATGGCAACATGTCACAGGGGACGTATCTAAAAATGTAATTCCCAGTAGCCACCTCAAAAGAAGACACGGTGGCAACTGGGACATATTTTTTTACAAATAACCAGTTGCCCGTTGTGCAGGCGTTGCCGGTGGGGGCAACTGGAAATAACCGCTTAAACTTGGGCTATGCATTGAACAATTCAAAACACTTCTATCCTGGGAATTGAACACTAGACCTCCGGTTATTAGGTTGAATGATTAGTCACTCCACCACCAAAGCGTCTCAATCCATGAAGTTATTTGTTTATCAACAGGGTATGACGCGATTGCTGCTCACCAAGATCCCTTACTACAAGAATGTAGTCATTATGTCCTTCTCTTGCGAGGAGTGTGGGTACGCGAACAACGAAATACAGCCCGGTGGGGCGTTTGCGGAGCTGGGGGTTAGGTAAGACTATCTTTTTTGTTAAGAGGGTTTACGCATTTCAGTTTCCCATACAAAATTCCAAGTGGAAATTTTTAAAAACCATTATGTCAATTTTTATAAAGCTTTGCAAGCTTAAGTAAAACACAGGGATCTAAATAGTTTGTTGAAAACATTTTTAAAAAACGTTTATTTTGCTGAGTTATCGTGATTTAGAGTCCACTATAGAAAGTTTAAAATCGCAATAACTCGGTTAAATAAACGTTTTTTAAAAATGTTTTCAACAAACTATTTAGATCTCAATATTTTATTTTAGCATGCAAAGTTTTATTCAAATTGGCTTATTGGTTTTTAAAAATTTCGACTTGGAATTTTGTGTGGGAAACCGAAATGCGTATATCCCCATAAGAGCTCTTACATATTCGTTGCTGTACTGCAAAAACAAAATTTTACAATTTTTTTTAGAAGTTGAAATAGAAAATGTTTATTTGGTACAAAACAAGTTAAATCATCATATGCAACATGCCTACAACACAACACGACAGACACTAATTTTTTAACAAAATAATAAAAGCCTAATACAAATGGGCGTCTGTGCAGTATAAACCATAACCATGTGTGTCGCCACGGCACTGGTTTGCTGCAGATGCCTTTAAGAATAGGCGCATCACGCTGAGCAAACAACCCTTCACATAAATGTTTATGTGTATGTATGTACATACAATACAACAAAAACACTAACATACACATGTGAAATAATTAAATTAGAAATTTGATTAATAAGCATTTTACGAATTGAAAAAGACTGTAAAAGTTATGTTTTGGTATTCGTTAGGAATAGATTAAGTACTTCATTGAAATATTTTAAATTTGGTATTCGTTCGGAATAGAAAATTAATTCGATAATTAACAAATACCATTGGTATTAGTTTTTGGTATTAGAAAGCAATAGATCGAAAAAAATTGCGTCAGTAGTCACTGTCTTTTTAAATTTGTAATTATTTCGCAACAAAATTTGTGTTACAATATATAAAAATCATAACATTATATCAAAGCTGGTCTATTTCTTAATTGATCTTTAATATTTATAAAAATATTAAATCAAATCCTGCTTGTGGAATTTTTTTTCTACACTGTCTTTTTCATTTGTTATTTGTTCGCAACAAAATTTGAGTTAAAATTATACACCGAGATTTTTCATTGGTTTTGGAGCCGAAACCCTGTTCATATTTATCATCAGTAGAAGCTATTTAGCTTGTAAAACTAAAAATATGAGCATAAAAAAGTCATTAAAAAAATATTCATAAAAAATGTAAGAACCCTTAGTACCGGACGATCTTACGAAAGTCAATGACCAAGGCGCTTCAAACGCTCCGCCTACCCCCCGCCCCGCCGCCGGCGTAGGCGGCCGGCCGGGAAAGTTCATAGGGGTCACGGTGTACGAGTAGATAAGAAGAACGTTACTACGTGTTTTCCACATAAAGTCACTTTTACGACTATTTTTACTTAGCTCGTAAAGCAATTATTATTTCATAAATAGGTACCTTTCCTTTTATTTGATTTTTTCCAACCCTGGGCCTGAGTGTCTGTATATGTGTTGTTTGCAGGTGGAAGCTGCGAGTTGCTGACCCCATAGATCTCAACCGTCAAGTGGTGAAGAGTGATTACACCAGCATCAAGATACCTGATCTGGATTTTGAGATATCAGCGCAGAGCCAGAAAGGAGGTATGTTGTACAAACAAATCGTATTTTTATCATTTCTATTTGTTGCACTCTCTAATTATATTTTCAATGTACACTTCTGGACACATCTATTGGCCCACCTTACAGTTTAGGTTTCTATGGCCCCTACTTAAATATGATTGCTAGATTGAACAAAAACTATTGATGCAGTTTTAAACCTGATACATTTTACCATCTTTTTCGATCGTATTGTTTTAAATTTGAATTCAGAATACCACACGACATGGAACTACGCCTAACACGTCGGGTATGCGCCTTGATGAAGGCAGTTGATTTTTGAATAAAAAACATGTTTTATCATATAAAGGTTTAATTTAATAACGCGTGTTGCCTCCATGGGCATCTACGACAGCTCTCATACGATTAGGCATAGAGTTTATCAACCGCCCTATGAAATTTTGAGGGATCATCTGCCATTCCTCTTCTATGGCAGATTTCAACTCCCTAACACGTCTTTTTAGCTCGTCCCACATGTGCTCAATCGGGTTCATGTCTGGGCTTCTGGCTGGCCAGTCCATAACTGTGATGTTCACATCCCGAAGATATTCCCTGACGATGCCGGCCGTATGGGCTCTTGCATTATCATGCATAAAAAGGAAATTTGGGCCCACATGGTCCAAGTATGGCATCACGTGAGGTTCTAAGCACTCACGAATGTACCTGTATCCGCGGGTCAGAGGACACCGCCAAATACAGCAGAGAAGGGACTTACCGGGAGCAGGCTGGACGGGATCGCATGTACCGGGAGACGAGCTGGGCGAAGCACGGGCAGGGCGATGAAGTGGACTTCACGATCACGGCACAGCACACAGTCACTTCACAAATTGTTCTTAGGGGTCGCCAATGTTCAACGCGGCAGAAAGGGCGCCTCGGTTGTAACGGGTATGATGTCACACGCGCGCGCGCTTAGCGGGGAAAAATCTCTCGTCACGTCAGCGACCACAGGCTCTCCGTCGACACGGCGCGGGGTGACGTTCGCGCGCCGGCTTCGGTTGCCGTATCGAGCCGCTAGAGGGCGCCGGTAGTGTCTTCATTCGTCGGCCACTTGGCTCGAAGAGTACCTTTCAGCATTTAATGTTGGCAGCCGTGGTCCCGTAATAACCTCAAGTTGAGTTTTGCCGCTCGCGGATATACCGCCCCAGACAGTCCATGAGCCACCGCCATGAGCAATCCTCTTTTCAATTCAAAAATCAAAAAGCATTGCGCAAAACGCTCTCCCTTACGACGTCGGTAGACCTTCTTCCTTCCATCATTGCCATGTAACGCAATTTTAGACTCATCAGAAAAGAGTACACGGCTCCAATACTGCTGAGTCCAATTTAAATGAGTGCGCGCAAAATGAAGACGCGCTGTTCGGTGGGCTCGCGTTAGTTTGGGGCCATTAGCTGGCTAGTGTGTTACCATATCGCGTTCTTTTAACCTTCTCCGAACAGTGGAAGTCGCGAAGTTGGTTTTGTATCTCAATGGAGGTAAGGTGACGATTTCTCAAGCTGGTCGTCACGATGAATCGATCCTGCCTTTCAGTTGTGACCCGAGATCGTGGCCTTCCTTGGCGACGAACAAAGCCGCCAGTCTCTACGTACCTCCGATAAACATTTCAGACCGCAGATCGACTTAAATTAAGTTGAGCACTCACATTTCTTTGGCTGTGTCCGGCCTGGATAAGTGCCACAGTTTGGGCGGCGACTTCAGGCGAAGTATCCATAGATTATTGATAGAACCTCACCTTAATGTTAAGAATAAGTAATGTTTGTTGCAAAACATAAAGAGAAAAATCACACTTTCAAAAATTAAATCCAAGTAAACCAATAAAATCAAGTTTTCTTAGTATTCGATTGTTTGATATCAACGAACAGGCTCCAAATTGTCTTTTGTTTCTTTAAATTCTGTGTTCGAAATTTTAAAAAAGACTATTGAATAAAATTATGAATGTGCCTGGTTCAAAACCGTATAAAAACTTTTTGCTCGACCTAATATAAATTTTTAGCTAGGACTAAACCAAACTGAAAATGCAAGGTGGGCCAATAGATGTGTCCAGAAGTGTATAACTGTTTTGTTTTTTAACCAACTTCAAAAAAAGGAGGAGATTCTCAAGTCCTCTGAATTTTTTATGTATGTTCCACGATAGCCCTCAGAACGACTTCGTCATTTTCTTAAACTTGACACTTTCCTAACTTGTCCCATTTATAACTCGGCTCCTTCTTGGTTTTTTTTTTGTTGATTTGGTTCTTAATGTTATTTTAGGCAAATGTTTCTTTTATTGGGGTGCGTAGTTAGGTTGGGTATTTCCTCGCATAGGATAAGCGTAGGCTATTAAAGGAGGTAGAGTGAATTTAGGGACGAGGGGTTTTGAGGATCTATTTGGATGAGGGTTTGTTTGGGTATATTGGGGATGTTTTAGGGAAAGTTAAGGGAAGCGGAAATTTTCAATTATTATTGCCAAATTTTTGAAGGGACATAACAGTCCTTGTTTTTAATTTAAGTGGACTTAAGGTCCACTTCTAGTCAATTGCTGGTCGCAAGTACCACGTATTGTGGTTTAGAAAATTTTAGTGATTTTAGAGGAAGGGGGAAAAAGGAAATAAGATTTAGGATTGAAAAGGAATTTTGGGATTTGGAGGGGATTCATTTAAAGGTTTTATAATACTAATGTTAATTTTGAAGTTTTACGTTAAAGTTAATTAAAAGATAAGAATTTAATATTATGTTAAGAATTTTAAAAAGAACAACATTTAATTTGAATATAATATAATTTTTGAATATATTTAAGTGGTTTAAAATTTTTAATAGCTGCTTAGGACGTTAAGTTTAGCATTTTCTGCCAACTAATTTATTTTAATTTTATTTGTTTAAATTTAAGTTAATTTTGTATAGTAGACTAAGTAAAATTCTACAAGGGTACTAGGGTTTTTAAAAAATTTTAGGTTTAAATTATTGGGAAAATAATACTGACATTTTTCTATAAGGATTTAAAAGTAGGATTTATAATGTTAGGTTAGGTTAGAGTTATATATTGTGTTACAATTTTATAAGTAGAGAATTTTATTATGTTTTACTATTTAGGTGTAATAACTGTAGTAGAAAATTTTAGTTTAATTAGTTAAAGCTCTTTATGTTGATTTTTGATAATTTGGAAAGATTTTTAGTGTTTTGGGTTATATTATATAAAATGATTTTGTTGTTTTTATGTTAGGTTTTGCGAATTAATTTTTAGAAAGCTGTTATTTTAGGAATTTTAATTTAGTTACCGTAGTCTGTTTGGTTCTGCAAACGCAGAACCATGGATTTAATACGGGGGCACTCTTTGCCATTTGTGGCATTATGGCCGGCGTCCACCTTTGTGCCCATGCGTAGGTTGTGCGCTGTGCAATTATAGCACTTTGGTTTGTCCTGTTTGTTTGGGCACTCAGTAATCTGGTGCCCCGGACTGGCGCAGTGGGCACAAGGCTTCTTCTCGGCCTTGCATTTGGCCTTCGTGTGCCCGTATTGCAGGCACATGTGGCATTGCACAAAACGGCTAAAGTCCTCAACGTGGACCCTACTATGGTCCACGTTGAGCCTCCCGAGAGCGAGGATGGTCTTACGCGTCTCTGGAGTGACCTCTATAACCGCATTGTACAATGCCGGGTTTCTGTTTGAAGTCAGAAAGCAAATGCGAGAGACAGCCACGTCATTTTGGGTCACAACGACCTCGACTAATTCCTCCCGGGGGATGTCTTTCGAGATCCCCTTTAGGATTAGGAGTGGTGGTCGTTGCTTCGCCCGTTCGGCGGCGAAGTTAGGGCTCTGGTGGTGACGGGCAATGGTCTCATCGCACTGCTCTCTGCTTTCAAACTCGACCCTGAGCTTCGAGTGCGTAATAGGCAGAATCTTCACTGGCGCATATTTGTGCCTCCGGAAGGACATCTCCTTCTTCCACATGGACATCACCTCCGGAGGCTTCAGGGTTGCGTCAAATGGGCTTACGACAACAGCTGGGTAAGTTGCGGGAGTTGAATTTTTTTCTAAAATAGTCTTTATAATTTATAAAAACCTTATTTTAGCAATTTGGTGGATTTAAGTTATTTCCAAGTAGGAAATTTAAGAGTTGCTCCTTCTTGGTTGGTCTCTTTTGCAAAGTTGACACTTTCATAACTCGTCTCATTTATAACTCGGCTTTTTTTAGTTTTTCTCTTTTGCAAAGTTGACACTTTCATAATTCGTCTCATTTTTAACTCGGCTTTTTCTTTTTCTTTGTCTAGTATGATAATAAGGCTAAATAATAATAATGATAATAATCAACCGGACATAGCCAACCGTACCGTTTCTTCCACTTAGGTCAGCTGCCACTTAGGTTAGAAAATTATTTGTTCCATTTATATGAAATGAAATGAAATGAAAATAATTTATTCGTGTCACGCACACATGTAAATATACAATTTTAAACAAAACTATTTTATTGTGACACAGAAAAGGTATCCACTCAGCATTAGTCAAGACACCAAAGGTGCCCTGACGCTGATCTTCCGCGGAAACCTAGAGAACAACAGAAAACAGAAAACAATTAAACCAATTAGGTCAACTCTGACCTAATTGGATTTTTCATTGTCGACATAAAACTATCTGACCTACCTGGACGCCAGTATTAACAGCGTGCTGACCTGTAGGTAGGTAGGTTTAGGTTATGCTACTTTTGCTGCAGGCCCTTACGTCGGAACGCTTTAAGATGTATGTGTTTGCGCCACAGCGCAACGCATAACAGCCGTCTCTGCGCCGGAATAGAGTGCATATTGGAATGCACTAACCCGTCGCGCGGCCATTTTGACTGACGGCGCCCGCGCAAGAGTTAGTGGCCTTTGAGATCTCAAGACGAAATCACGCGTCGCGCGCCCTTGAACTCAGCCTTCGAAATAAAGCAATACCACTAATAGCGTATGTGTAAAGTTACGCCTAACGCCTAACGAACTGCTCTAGTGAATAGTTTCGTGTAGTGACTGTGCGCCAGGAAACCCAACCTACCTCGCCGCCCGTGGTCAGCTCGCCCCCCGGTTCCTGTGACTCATCATCCCTGTAAGTACTTTATTCCCTTATACCTCCTGCCTAACCCTTATTTCGCCGCTGTTACTGCGAACGCCTTTCGTCGTAACATTCTGGTCATCTTCGAACCGGTAATATTAATGCCGGCGACCTTCCCGTAACAAGTATTCTTTTACCATTTCACCATAACTTGGTCTCACGTTCCATCAGCTCCTTTAATTACAGTCTACTAAAAAATAATCGTTTCCGCCCATAATCTAATTTGTGCCATCATTTCGGAATTCATTTGTTCACATAACTTTACCCTGCCCCAATAAAAATTTGGTGAGGTAGGTATAATTTGTTTGTGGTAGGATTGCGACCACACAACATCCGAATTATCTTGACGCAATTATTTCTGCATGTTGTTTTTATGTTGCTTTCGTGTATGCATCCGGTATTCTGAACCAGGATCACAGATCTATGGTGTCATACAATGTTTTTGTGATTTGAGCGAGCTAGTGTAATACTTGTACCTACCTATACGATCGTTGTCTAATGATACATTAAGTTTAATTAAGTTTAGTTAAATTATTGCGTTACGTTTATCGGTTGCACATATAATTTTAGTTACGTATAACACACCCGCGTCTAGACGATGATATTGTTGTTTTTCCCGTTTTATTTTTTAATGAATTTTTTATGTTCTTGTCGTGTTAAATCGGCTCAAATCTCGTGCGTGCTCACCACATGAGCTTAGTGTGTTTCATTTAGCTTCATCAGTTTTTTTTTATATCGCTTACGGCTATTTGCGTGCGTCGCCTTCGCTTCTACACACGTTTGCCCACTTGTGGGACACAATTGTCCCAATTTTTTTAAATTAAGTTTTTATTATTTGTTTATTTGTTTATTTTGTTTACTTATTTTTTCTGCGACCGACTCATTCTTCGCGCTAGGTTCCGCTAAAGGTCTGTCCGACTGTGAGCGCCTTGCCCAATAGTGGGCTACGGATGACGTGATTTCCTTTGTTGTTTTGTTTGCTGTTTGTTTTGCGGTCGGCTAATATTGCGTACGCGCGTTCAATATACACAGACATACACATACACGCGTTTGCCCACCCGTAGGCCATATACAAGGCGCCCCAACTTAGTTTTGCTTTCTTTATTGTTGCGTTAATTTTAGCCCATTTGCCCTTACCTTAGTAAACAAATACCTCCAGCCCAACTATAGAATATATACAGGGTGTTGTTCTTTTTACTGCCTTTAAATTTGTTTAATTTTTTTATTTTTTATTATTTTTTTTGTCTCCTTTTATTCATCGCGATGCCGACCAAGTCACAAGCCGCGATATTTAGGGAGGCCGCCAAAGCTTTACACCAGCTCCTAGAGGTGGGATCACTGATCATTGCTGGCGACACCAAACATTCCATAACGGAATTTAACGTGCGTTTCGCACAGATACAGAGCATAAAGGAAAAGCTGGACTCAGTGTACTACAACATTCTCGACGAAGAGAACTTAGACGAGGGGGTTAAAAGGACATACACTGAAAACCACACAAAAGCCTCCGGGGCATACCTGGGGATACTTGTGGCGAGGGAGGAAATCTCACCCTCTTCCACGTCGTCCCCAACCCATAGCGCTCAGCCCAGTTTCGGCGTCAATACGCCCACAGCCGTCCTCCCCAAGATAGCGCTGCCCAGGTTCAGCTCAAAAGTGGAGGACTGGCCTTCCTTCATTGCGCTGTGGGGATACTTGTGGCGAGGGAGGAAATCTCACCCTCTTCCACGTCGTCCCCAACCCATAGCGCTCAGCCCAGTTTCGGCGTCAATACGCCCACAGCCGTCCTCCCCAAGATAGCGCTGCCCAGGTTCAGCTCAAAAGTGGAGGACTGGCCTTCCTTCATTGCGCTGTTTAGGAGTTTGACTGACGACATGGCGACCCTGTCGGACGCAGTCAAGCTCCACTACCTGTTCTCAAGTCTCAGCGGTGAGGCATTAAGTATGGTGTCCCACTTAAAGGTCACCAATGAAAATTTTGCCGTGGCCATGGACATCCTCACCAAGCGGTACGAGAACCGCCGGGTTCTCATCGATATTTTCGTCGATATAATCCTAGGGCTGCCGAGCATCCCTAGGATTCCTAGGACACGCGCTCAAACATACGCACGCTTTTCCTCACTCCGCTGGTGTCCGCCCAGTGTGCCCTTAGTAATTTGGATCTGCCCATAGGAGACGACTACGTGTTTGTGTCGATAGTGGTGCGAAAGCTTAAGGGTGAGCTCCGCACGTTGTTTGAACGCAGACACGGGTCTAGCAGCTCCCTGCCCACGTTGAGTGACCTCATCTCCTACCTCGAGGAGCACGCGCGCTGTGTGGAGACAGAGTTCTCCAACATAGCCCAGCCGCAGCCCATTCACGCCCTGCCCGGCCCTTCTCGTAGCCGCGCGCCTCCACAGTTGCCCCATCGCACTTATGCTCAGATGGCTCAGCAACAACCCGACCATTACCGTGGCCGCTCCTCAGCTCCATCGCCTCACCGCGCCTATGATCAGCCTACTCACCAACCGCTCCACCCAGCTCAGCAAATGCGTCAGTGCCCATCCACCTCCCCGGCTCGCAGTCAGCCCTTCCCCGTCTACTCGGCCTACCAGCAAAGCTGCTCCTCATCATCGTCCTCGTCCTCTTTCTCACGCTCGACGCCCTACTGTCCCTATTGTGCCACTAGGGGACATACGCTCATGACGTGCAGATGGTACAATGCCCAGCCAACATAGGGCCGTTGGGACTTTGTACAGGCACGCGAGCGCTGCCAGCGTTGTCTCGGCCGTCACTACGAGAGCGTGTGCAGGACAAGGGGGGCATGCAAGAACTGTGGGAGTACGAACCACCACACGTCCCTCCATCGACCAGACGGCCCAACGCACTCAGCTCATTCGTCGTCTGTACATGTGCCCCCACCACAGCTGACAGAGCACTCGAGGGAGCGTCCCAGACACAGCAGGCGGCACGAACCCGCACAGGCTAAACAGGTGCAACCCAGCTCTGCTCACAGAGCCAGACCGCCCAGGTCCGGTTCGCCAGGTAGGCCCCGCGAACGCCGCCAGCAATTATGACTCCCTACTATCACAGAGCACCCTAGCGAAGAGGTAGATTTAGCCCATGCCCAGTCAACCCATGCCCACACAGCTGATACATACTCAGCTCATACAATTTCAGCTGATACTCAATCAGCTCACTCACCTTCTGTGCCCACTGGCACACCCATTTTGTTGCCAACCGTCTCACTAAGAGTCGCGGACGTAATGGCCATCTTCACACAGCCAGAGCTTTATTGGACTGTGGCAGTATGCTGACGTTAATAACGTCACGCATGGCACGACTTTTGAACCTGCCATCAAAACCCACTTCTTTAAAAATTACAGGAGTTGGGAATCAGCACAAACATGAGAAAAAAGGCGGCAAAAACAATAGTATGCTGACCCACTCACAATGATACTCCTACAATTACTGCCACAGCTCACATTTTAAAAAACGTCACTGGCTACCTTCCCTTAGAGAAGGTACCAAACATTTCCCACGTACTAGGCCAGCCACCCGTGCCATTGGCTGACCAGCTTTACCACACACCAGCCCCGATCGACCTCTTATTGGGGTCGGACGTTCTTGGCCAGGTGTTGGACTGGACTAAGGTCTCGTTGGGCCCGGGCAAGCCCATAGCCTTCGGCACGATTTTCGACTTCGCGTTGATAGGACCCATTGAGGACTTGTATGCGCAGCCGGCGCAGCAGGTTAACTCAGCTCACGTCGTCAGCTCACAACCAGACTCAGCTGAATCAGCCCAGGACATACACGTCAGAGTCTGGAAAGGTTCTGGGAGTCTGAGGAGCCCCTCCCTCAATCTCACACTCATAATGATCCCCTGGAGGAACAATGCGAGGAAATCTTCCGCTCTACCACTACACGCGATCCCTCAGGCAGATATACGGTCGCTCTGCCCTTTCTAAAGGACGCCCCTCAACTAGGTAAAACACCCTATCGCATTACGCAGATTCCTCAATATTGAGAAGAAGCTAATGGCGAACCCGTCTCTGCGTTCTAAATACGTCGACTTTATGGCCGAATACATCGACTTAGGGCACATGGCTCCCTGTCACCCAAATACATTCGCCCATAAACCTCACTTCTACATCCCTCACCATGGCGTATTTAAGTCAGTTTTTGATGGTAGCTGCAAAAGCTCCAATGGTGTCAGCATAAATGAATGCCTACACACAGGCCCCGCCCTTCAACAGGACATTGTGGACATCATCATGTCCTTCAGAACGCATCCAGTCGTTTTCAGCACTGACATCCAGAGGATGTTCAGAAATGTGCTGGTTGCCCCAGACCAGAGACGGTATCAGCTGATACTATGGCGGTCCTCACCAGATCACCCTCTGCTCACCTACGCCCTCAATACAGTCACGTACGGCTTAAGATCAAGCCCATATCATGCAATCTGCACTCTGCTCCAGCTGGCTGATGATGAAGGCCATCGCTACCCTGGAGCCGCTCAGGTTCTTCGCAAGTCTATCTTCGTTGATGACATCTTGTGTGGTCATGACACGGTTGAATCCGCCCAAGCACTTCAGGACGAGTTGATAAGTCTGCTAGACCTGGGCGGCTTTCAGCTCAGTAAGTGGACATCTAACTCGCCTAAGCTGCTCGAGAGATTTCCCGACAACCAATGCGACATGCCCAAGGACTTCGACATGAACCCAGAGTCCACGTCCATTAAGGTCTTGGGTATACAGTGGAGCCCCCAGTCAGACGAGTTCACCTACCGCATCTCTCTGCCCCCCATCACACATGTCACAAAGCGGTCTATTTTAAGTACCGTAGCCTCACTTTATGACCCAAACGGCTGGGTTTCTCCCGTTATCTTCCGCGCAAAGCTGCTGCTTCAGCAATTGTGGCTACTGAAGCTGGAATGGGATGAGCCCACTCCCTCTGAAGTGCAAACGGAGTGGCACCACATCTCAGAGGATCTGCCGCTGTTGTCTAGCATTCGCTTCCCTCGGCACGTTTGTGCAAACAAAGGCTCAGCTGCATACTCGCTTCACGGGTTTGCAGATGCCTCTGAGGCCGGGTTTGCCGCCGTTGTTTATCTCCATAAGCTCAATGCCTCCGGAGATACTTTAGTACACTTGATTGTCGCCAAGTCGCGAGTCGCACCAATCAAGAATCGCCTCACAATCCCCAAGTTGGAGTTGTCGGCCGCCACCCTACTCTCCCAGCTCATGATCCGTGTGTCGGTTCAGTTATCGGTCCATATCATTATACAACAATATATATGTTGGTCAGACAGTACGATAGTCCTGGCCTGGCTCAATACACCGCCTCACCGTCTTCAACCCTTTGAAGCCAACAGGGTAGCCAAAATCAGCTCAGGCTCACCAGAATGTACCTGGCGACACGTACCTTCCGAGCTCAACCCGGCAGATTGCGCAAGCAGAGGGATGTCTGCGCAATCCCTGTCAGCCCACGACCTATGGTGGTCTCCCACGTGGCTTGGACAGCCTTCTGAGTCTTGGCCTGCGATGCCCTTAGCTCTGGGCCATCACGCCCTGCCCGGCCTTAAGCCCAAACACGTCCCGTCACTGGTCACAGTGCCCGGTCTTGACTTTGACCTGCTCACTCGGTTCAGTTCACTAGACAAGCTCGTCGGAGTGACAGCTTGTCTAAAATGCTTTCTGCACAACTGCAGACACCACCCAGATTCGCGACGCTCAGGCCCCTTGTACGTCAGTGAAGGAAGAGAGGCCCTACTTTACTGGGTGCGCAGTGTTCAGCACAATGAGTTTGCGGAGGACATCCACCGCCTTCAAACTGGCAAAATCTGCTCCGTCAGACTCCAGCGGCTGTCACCTCTTATTAAAGATGAGCTCCTTAGAGTTGGTGGACGACTGTCCCATGCGTCTATCCGATATGACGCGCAGCATCCGCTCATACTTCCCAGCTCTAGCCCACTTGTAGACCTTATCATTGACCACTACCACAAAATACACTGCCACCCTGGCGCTGACACTTTACACGCTATCCTACGCCAACAATTTTGGATATTGTCCGCGCGCCGTATTATTAGACACCGAGTTTTTAAATGCATTAGATGCTTTCGATGCCGGGCCCAGCCGCAAGCACCCTTCATGGCCGACCTGCCAGCCGATAGAGTTACGCCTCAGCCAGTATTTAGTCAAGTCACGACCGATTTTGCCGGACCATTCCTCGTTAAATCTAGTACCCTACGTAATGTTAAACTCTTAAAAGCGTACTTTTGTATATTCGTGTGCCTCTCGACTAAGGCGGTTCATTTGGAACCGGTCTCGGACCTCAGCACGGAAGCGTTCCTCGCGGCATTACAGCGTTTTATAGCACGCCGCGGTGCCCCGGTTCTCATCCGCTCGGACTGCGGTACAAATTATGTAGGCGCTAGAAATCAGCTCATCGAAGTACAAAACTTTCTTGCCTTGAACAATGACACGATTGCGCACAAGCTCGCTGGTCAGCACATTACTTGGTTGTTGAACGTCCCTAAGGGACCATGGTTCGGTGCGTTACATGAGATCAACGTAAAATCAACAAAGCAACTTTTATATCGCGTAATTGGCGAACAACACCTCACATTCGAGGAATTCTCCACACTTTTAGCTCGAATTGAAGCGGTCCTCAACTCAAGACCTCTCTGCCCACTTTCGTCTGATCCTTCAGACTTTGAGCCGCTTACAGCCGGACATTTCCTTATAGGCCGCCCACTAACGGCCCTTCCCGAACTATCCGTGGAAGATAGGCCGATCTCCACACGTAGGCGATTCCAGATGGTACAGGCCCTTTCCCAGCGCTTCTGGACGCTGTGGACCCAATCCTACCTGCATACCCTTCAAACCCGCTCCAAATGGTTGTCCCCATCCTCCCCTCCCCGAGTCGGCGAGCTCGTCCTCATCAAGGAGGACAACCTGCCTGCCCTTCAATGGAGACTGGGGCGCATTACTCGCACCCTGCCTGGGAAGGATGGCGTCGTGCGGGTGGTGGACCTGGACACCGCCAATGGACACCTCCGGAGGCCTGTATTCAAGATTGCCAGGCTCCCTCTGGATGAGACCACCCCTGGGGCCCGGGAAGATGTTTGCGCCACAGCGCAACGCATAACAGCCGTCTCTGCGCCGGAATAGAGTGCATATTGGAATGCACTAACCCGTCGCGCGGCCATTTTGACTGACGGCGCCCGCGCAAGAGTTAGTGGCCTTTGAGATCTCAAGACGAAATCACGCGTCGCGCGCCCTTGAACTAAGCCTTCGAAATAAAGCAATACCACTAATAGCGTATGTGTAAAGTTACGCCTAATGCCTAACGAACTGCCCTAGTGAATAGTTTCGTGTAGTGACTGTGCGCCAGGAAACCCAACCTACCTCGCCGCCCGTGGTCAGCTCGCCCCCCGGTTCCTGTGACTCATCATCCCTGTAAGTACTTTATTCCCTTATACCTCCTGCCTAACCCTTATTTCGCCGCTGTTACTGCGAACGCCTTTCGCCGTAACAGTATGTAAGCTCATTTATTATTGTAGGTATAGGTACTATCAACAAAATCTGCCGTATACCACCTTAAGGGCTATTTTCATTTGCATTTGTCCTGTCCCAACATCCTTTTTAAACTTTTGCTACAACATCCCTTCCTGTATTAACTGAAAAATCATAAAATTGTGAAGAAAGTCAAGATGTTAAAAAAGGGACGTTTTGTTTGTCGTTAATCAATGAAAACAAAAGGCGGCACTTGGTATGGCTACCACATGCAAACAATTTATTTCTTTTAAATAAACGGTTCCTAGTCATTGGTAATGTTTAACGAAAAGCGGGACGAGCTATAGTCATCTTGAGCAAGCGAAATTTTTTGAAAATGGTACTTCATCGGTTTTGTTGATAGTACAGTCGAGTTCATAAATATGTATACACTATAGACAAGCCAAGGTACTAAACCTTGGCTTGTCTATTTAATGTCTGTTTAAACTGCCATTACATGAATTGTCAAAGCGAATAAAGTGACAAGGTACTAAAGTGTACACATATTTATGAACTCGACTGTACTGCATACTGTCCAGTCCAGTTAATCTTGAAAAAAATATGAATACAGGTGTCCCGTAACCACTTTCTTAGAGTTTATGAAAAAATTAAGATTTAGGAAAGTGTCAAGTTAAGAAAGAGACCAACTAAGAAAAAGCCTAGTTAAAAATGAAACCAGTTAGGAAAGTGTCAAGTTTAAGAAAATGACGAAGTCGTCCGGAGGGGAGACGAGTTGGGAAAAGTCAACTTTGCAAAAAAGACCAACTAAGAAAGAGCCGAGTTAAAAATGAGACAAGTTAGGAAAGTGTCAAGTTTAAGAAAATGACGAAGTCGTCCGGAGGGGAGACGAGTTGGGAAAAGTCAACTTTGCAAAAAAGAACAACTAAGAAAGAGCCGAGTTAAAAATGAGACAAGTTAGGAAAGTGTCAAGTTTAAGATAATGACGAAGTCGTCCTGAGGGCACGAAAGCTCCGCCGATTTTGATCATGTTTCTTTTATGTAATAGACCAAAGTTTCAAATTGGTTACAAGCGTAAATGTTTAATTATGGTTATTAGAAAAACATAACGAAGCCGCTAGGATAATGTTTAAATTATAATTGTAATAAAATATAGTAAGGAAGATTTAATTATTTCTACTTAAAATTATTTTCACAAGTTACCTTAAGAGGCCTATTACATCTCAAATGTGATTTTTGCGTAAAATACTCATTTTTGCATTTTGTAGTAATTTTGCAGTTGTATATATCGGTTTTATCGAAATAGGATAATAAATTTATTTTGAAATCTATATTCCTCATGAAGTAACAATTATTCTAGTATAAATTTCGCCCAATAATATTGTCGAGATAGGAGAAATTCACAGTTAATTTAAAGCGATTTTCGAAGATTTTGGTTAAGAATAAGATTTTTTTTCGATATAAAATCAATGAATGATATTTAAAAATTCAGAGGCCGCTACGCACTATACGACTATATAAGAGATAACGTTAATTTTTTTTTCTTTAATTTGTTTAGAACAGTAGTTCAATCGATGAGCTCAAAAATTGCCTTCGTGCATTTTATGAAAATCTTTCTCTGCAATTTTGGTTATCATTAAAAAATTAAGCAAAGTTTACAAAAAGCGAGGCCGCTACGACCTATTCCAATAGCTATTCTACACTATTCAATAAGTCAAAACTGTAAATGTATTTTTGTTTCTGAGATCAAGAACGCCAAAATTGGCCATTTTACGCAAAAATCACAGTCGAAAGGGCCCTTAACTGTTGTCACATTTTCTTAGAAATGTATAAACAAGTGGCAGAATATCAGCTACAGCTGTCGATTCAGCTGTTCGATGCTGTACTACATTACATTTTTGTTTCATATTGTTAGTTATATATATAAACACTGACCTTAGCTAGTTGATTTTGTTTTTTAATAAAAATATATATAATTTAATTTCGAATTCTCCAAGGTACATAAACCCACGAGGTTTTTGCTGAGGATCGATGACGTAAAACTTTGTATTTTAAATGTTTTAAACAATTAATATAAAAAAAAGTTTTAAGTTGTGAAAGGACATAATTTTTTTACTATGGAGCTTGGTACTAAATTCCAAAGTCTTTTAACTTGACGCCAATGTATAAATACTTAAAGAATTCATTATTATCAACATATATATGTGGGAGATTACTTAAATGAAATGACGATATAATAATAATAACAATTTTTATTATAACATTAATCAG
The DNA here is from genome assembly GCA_963921215.1 of Scoparia ambigualis. Lineage (NCBI taxonomy): Eukaryota > Metazoa > Arthropoda > Insecta > Lepidoptera > Crambidae > Scoparia > Scoparia ambigualis. The sequence continues at coordinate 857,151 of OY992525.1, forward strand.
TTCTTATAAAAGTAGTGATCATGAATTGTACAAATTTTACCATAAACAAATTAATAAGTAGCAGCAATAAGAGTAATTTAATTTATAGGACATAAAATGAACATAGTAACAATACCTGAGCATTAAGACAGTTCAGAGCACCGATGTTGTGCCGTGCCCGCAGTCGGACATCGTCTGATCCGTCGACAAGGCCCGAACTACCTTTTTATAGTCCGGCGCAAACAAGCGGCTGAGTAGGAGTGGGGAAACAGCTGCACAGTGCACGCGGCGTGCAGCTTGTTTACAATAACGAGTTGTTTCGAACTAATTTGACTAAGCCGCACGTGCATCACAGCATAAAAGAAAACGTGAAATATTAATGTTATAATAATACAATAATTATAATAATATTCCCCAATCTCCCACACGGCCATACTGACAAGCAGCCGATATGGCTCGCCTGCTTATTTTTTTGTTTAAGTTTTAAATCACATTATAGTCATTACTAGCAACAAATATATTACAACCTTTCAAATGACTTAACTTTATAAGTAGTTCATATTCGAACAATTCCATGACAACAATAAAATCACATGACAATTAAACTTTTAATTTACACGGCAGTAAAAAAAACTACTAGCCAAATCATATGGCAACAGTCAACCCACACAACCAAAGGGTTTTAATCTGTTCGAAAACATATTAAGTACCTGCCAAGTTACATGGCAACGGTCAAATCACATGACCAAAACTTTAATTTACTTACTTTAAAAATATATTAAATACCAGCCAAGTCTCATGGCAATGGTCAAATAACATGACCCGAAATTTTTAATATACGTCAATGATCAAATCGCATGATCACTGCATCACGTTTTTGATGCCCAATGGTTGATTTTGTCAACTGCCAAGCATGCCAATGACTTGCTGGCCAAGCAATCACTCGCATACAAGACAATTGAAAAAAAAATCGAGTTGACAATCTTTACAATTTAAACATCATCTATATGATCTGCAAGTAAATGTCCCATATCAGGTGATACTAAGCGCAAGTGGTCGTGAGACACGTACAACTCTTTTCCCGTATCGTGCACCTTGATGGTGTATCTATCATTGTCATTTATTTGGGTTATGACGCATGGACCCTTGAACTTGCTGTCAAGCTTACTAATTGTACGTGGATTTAGTTTCACCAAAACTATGTCTCCGACCTTGAAAGGCACAATTTTCGCATTGGTTTTGTCGAATTGTTCTTTTGAAACACGCGCTCGATCATCCATTTTTTGTTTAGACTCTAGGCGGCAAGCGTTAAGATCTAGACGTTCTAAATCTTTTAATAGAGCTGATATGGCGGGTGGTGACTGATCGCAACCCATAAGAAGCTGAAAAGGAGTGTGGCCAGTACTTTTATTAAAAGTACTATTGATTGCTAGTTGTACTTCGCCAACTGCATCCTTCCAACTTCTTCTGGTGGTATTTTCGACCACAGTGAAGCAGTTAGTCAAGACTTTCATCATTCGTTCCACCTGCCCGTTTGCACGACTTACACCACTAGCAATAAAGTGTAACTCTATACACCAACTTTCACAAAAACCTTTTAACTCTTTACCGGTAAAAGAAGCTGCCTGATCACAAACAATTCGCTTGGGTGTACCAAAATTATATATGAATTCTTTTAAGCAATTGACCGTGGCGGTGGCAGTGAGATTATTGACTGGTTTTAAAAAACAATATTTAGTCTATAAATACCACAGCATACTGTTTGTTGGGCTTATTACCACTTAATTTACCCGTGGTGTCCATGTGGACAGTGTGAAAGGGCACAGAGGTTTTCTCAATGGTATGGAGTGATATTTGCTGAGAACCAGATTGACTTTTGTTGATCTTACACGTTAGGCAGTTTTCAACGTATTTACGTGTAAATTTAGTCATATTTGGAAACCAAAATTGATTACGAATCTTTTCAAGCGTTTTTTCCCAGCCAAGATGTTTTAGAGAATCGTGATAAATTTGTATTATGTGCCAGCGATAACTTTTAGGAACAAAAAGACATTTTTTTGTCTTGTTATCTCTTGTTGCAAAAATTCTGTATAATAATCTATCCTTAATTTCATAACTAGAAGCCAAATTTTTATCAATCGTACCATCTTTAATAGATCGCATAATACTTTTGGTTTCCAAATCATTGTTTTGTTCTACCTCCAACCATTCACTGTAGTTAAGGACGTTACTTATGTTGAGGGTTGTGGGATTGCGACTAAGGTAATCTACGTGAGGGATGCGCTCCCCTTTGCGGTATTCAATTTTAAAATCAAATGACTGTAAATATGCCCACCACCGGTGTACCCGAGGGAGCAACTCTTTTTTGTTGCGTGATGCTTTGAGCGAATTACAATCGGTAATTACGTCAAATGGTCTACCGAGTAGATAATGTCGGAAATGTTTGATAGCTCTTACGACTGCTAATGTTTCCAGTTCGTAAGAGTGGTAACGACTTTCGGTTTCAGTGGTACGCATACTAAAGTATTCAACAACTTTTAATTTATCGTCATGCTTTTGAAAAAGGACTGCGCCAAAGCCTGCCGAACTGGCGTCCGTGTGAAGCTCGGTTGGTTTTGTTGGATCAAATAAGGTAAGTATGGGTTCGGAGACAAGCTGTTGTAAAATAGTATTTCTAGCAGTATCCTGCTCGCTTGTCCAATTCCACTTTGTATTATTACGGGTGAAATTGTACAACGGGATCATTGTGAGGGAGAAATTTGGAATAAATTTCCGGAAGTATCCAGCTAGACCACAGAATTGACGGATTTGCTTTACCGTTGTTGGAACTGGGGAATTTAAAAGGGCTTGGACTTTTCTTGAACTTGGTTTTACCTGGCCGTTGGAAACAATTCTGCTTAAGTACTCAACCTCTGTTTGAAGAAATTTACTTTTTTTAATGTTTAGAGAAAATCCAGTTTTCTGTAAGGCGTCAAGTACTTTCTGCAAATGGACTAGTCCTAGCTCAGCTTTTTCTGAATAGATGATAACGTCATCAACATATATCAAAATGAAATCGTCAATAAATGGTTTCAGTGCTTTAGTGATGGCTCTCTGGAAGACAGATGGTGCATTACAGAGTCCGAAGGGCATGCGCATTATATCGAATTGTCCGTCGGGCGTAACGAAGGCAGTTTTCTCGATAGAGTCTGGTGCTATCGGAATTTGATGGAACCCTGCAGTCATAACCAATATCGTAAAATACTTGGCATTGGACAATTTACTGATATGATCATCTATCAAGGGCAACGGGAAGTGATCACGAATTGTGTTACTATTCAGTTCCCTGTAGTCCACACACATCCGGTCACTTCCATCCTTTTTACGAACCAACAAGATGGGACTAGCAAATGGCGAGTTACTTTCACGAATAATTTTATTGCCTTTAAGATCGTTAATTATTGCTTTAACATGTTCGCGTTCAGTTGGAGCTAAGCGATAAGGTCGCCTTTGTACTATTTTGTCTGGGTTTTTTAGACGAATAGTTAACTCACCTGTAGTGACTAGAGGTGAACATATCGTGTCGGGAACTCAATAGGTTGGATACCTGGGTCTTATAGTTAAGATTCACGACTAAGCAGTCAGGGTCAAATTTTTGGACAGCATTTTAATGTGATAAGAATTACGAGATATTGTCGCATTATTTTCCACAAAAGTAATCTGAATACCAGGAATATTAAATAAATTTTGACCAAGCAACATATCATATTGGATGAATCCATCGGGGACGAGAACAAACTCCAACTCGATATTTAAGCCATCAACAAAGACTACAGAGCTTTTTACGTGATGAAGAAAAAGAGTTGTTTCCAACGCCTCGCAAAATTGTTGTGTCATAAACAATTTTGCCACTAACTGAGTCGCCTACACTTTCGCGCATAAGGGAACACTCGGCCCCGCTATCTAGTAAGCACGAGAAGTCAAGGCTATCAATTTGGACCGTGCTAGCATTGGTATTATTTATAATTAAGGTGTTAACATTAGCAGATCTCTCGTTTTTAAGTTTGCTGTTCAAACGAGAGAAACAATTTTCCTGAGTATGTCCTAGCTTTTTACAGAACGTGCAAGATTTCGCTGTAGACTTTGGTCCATTGGATGTTGAGGGAACGCCTTTCAGAACATCGGAAGTAATCTTTAAATGACAGTCTCTCTGCAAATGACCTGTCTTATGACATTTGTGACAACGCTTCTGCCTATTATTAGTGTCAAAAAAATTCGGTTTTGATTGTTTAAACGGAACATTATGATCAGCATCTTTACTAGACCTCTTTCGTTTGTACGAGTTAAGACTTTGGATTAACTGTGGCAAGTTCTTAGGTGTAAGTCGTAACAAGTCAGAACGCATACGGAAATCAGACATACCAGAAATTACTGCTTCAACCAGTCGCTGCTCAGTCATCTCCACGCCAATCGCCCTTCTCGCTAATTCCCATTTACGAGTCGCATATTCTGCCAAGCTGCTAGCCTGCTCGCTCGTGTATTCCATGAAGAGTAGCAGATCGTCGTAGTACCATGCTTCGTCTGCAAAAGTTTCAATAAGCCTATCCTTAAGTTCGGTCCAGGTAACCAGGTCCGTATAATTGCGACGTGCCCACTCGGCGGCTCGTCCACGCAAGTTTTTTCTAGATAAATTTAGAGTTTCTCTATCGGTAAGTTCATATTCTGTTTTGAGATTTTCAATATTACAGCACCACACTTGGATAGTATCGCTTCGATCATCGGGATCGAATGCGGGGACATAAATATGATCAAGGTTTCGCATGCGGGGAACTGGCCTCGTATTAGGCGTGCTGATGGCATTTGCTGTAGTTTGTATCAGGTTTGTCATCATTTCTTGCATCATTTTTTGCATAAAATGTAGAGGAACGAAACCTGTCCTTGGGTTAGGATCCCAGTTAGTTGAATCCCCGGAAACCGCCCTGCCGCCGCCTGCTGTAGAACCATCAAAAGGCCGCGATGACCTTTGCTCGGTGATTGGTGATGTACACGCAGCATTAATATCTGGCGCTGCTTCACCCAGAAGGCGGTCATCTTCCGGCTGGACATGATCCATCTTTTGATAATCCTGAAATCATAAATTCATAGGCGTAGTTTGGGTTTACATATCCCACTTCTGATGTGGGAGATTACTTAAATGAAATGACGATATAATAATAATAACAATTTTTATTATAACATTAATCAGTTCTTATAAAAGTAGTGATCATGAATTGTACAAATTTTACCATAAACAAATTAATAAGTAGCAGCAATAAGAGTAATTTAATTTATAGGACATAAAATGAACATAGTAATAATACCTGAGCATTAAGACAGTTCAGAGCACCGATGTTGTGCCGTGCCCGCAGTCGGACATCGTCTGATCCGTCGACAAGGCCCGAACTACCTTTTTATAGTCCGGCGCAAACAAGCGGCTGAGTAGGAGTGGGGAAACAGCTGCACAGTGCACGCGGCGTGCAGCTTGTTTACAATAACGAGTTGTTTCGAACTAATTTGACTAAGCCGCACGTGCATCACAGCATAAAAGAAAACGTGAAATATTAATGTTATAATTATACAATAATTATAATAATATTCCCCAATCTCCCACATAAATGACCGTATTATTAATTTAAAGACCTCCGTTTTTTTATATAAATTAAAAACCAACATTGATTTCTACTCGAAAATGGCAACATTATAGTATGATTGTGACACTTTAAATGAAAAAGTGACGCTTGTCTGACGTTTTATATGTCAATACGCATCGTAGACAGATGCCAGACTGTCAGCCGCCAGACGATTCCCGGCCGCGCTTTCGTTGTGTTAGTTGTGTGTATCATTGTTAGATACTTAGGTGCGAAAAAGATAACTGTGTTAACGATATCGTTTCTACATTAACATAGACCTCATAGACTTACCTACTTAATAACCCTGGGTTCGTTAACATTAAAAAAACCGGAACTTTCGTTCAGAAACGTACAAAACTTATCAAAATACAGTATTATTTAACGGAGGTAATTAAAAATCTAAAAAAGATACTGAATGATAGCATTTAGTCTCTTGGACAAGGAAGTATATGAATTGTTGCTTTTAATTTTTCTTTTATTTTAGTACCAAAAAAAAAATTATGTCCTTTGTAATTTTTAACCAAAAGGTACTTTCTATTATTTATTATTTGTTTATATAGAGGTGACTACGGTAGAAGGCATAGTGTCCCGGGCGGTGGCGGGGCTCAGCCAAGACCAGGGCACCAGGAGGGCGGAGCACCCCGAAGCAGCAGCGCAGATAGACGCCTTCTTACTGCGGCTGGAGGCCCTGAAGACTGTGGAGACGCCTTGGGTCCTGGAATTGGAAGATATCAGCGGTAAATAATTTTTTCCATATTTAATTAACCGTGCCGCGTAGCGGTCGGTGTAACAATATTACCACCCCTTCTCTTCTCTTAGGTGTCGTAAAGGGTGACTAACGGACTAAAGACTGCACATACATCCAACAGCATAGAGAGGCGATGGGCTCACTACTTGTAATGCTGTGCAGTCGCTATTTGGTGAAAAGTGGACTATGGCAAAGAACTGCTTTTGCGGCAGGGTTTGAAATTATCAAGATAAATATGCCCTTTGATAATTTTTCGATAATTTTAACAGACAGACTAGCAGTTCTTTTTTAACTGATATTACATATCAACATTTACGTTAGCAGCAAGTAGATTTTATGTTTACTAGAAAAAAACAACCACTCTCAGGAAACCTCCAATGGGACTCGAACCCATGACCTTTGAATTGCCGGTCCACCGCCCTAACCGCTAAGCTACCGAGACCCCAAAAGACTTGTTGAATTTTTTGTAGTATAGTAGTTTGATTTACGCAGCAAGCCAGCGGTGTTACGTCACTGTGAAGTCTACCCTCACATTCGAAAGAAATATTGCAAGTATTTAACAATCGATAAAGACGTAATTGATTATAAATATCTTTATTATTGAATTTTTTTTGCATTCACAAAGCTATATAAATATTATTTTTACTAGAAAAAAACAACCAGTCTCAGGAAAGTTCGAAAATCTAGTAAACATCTTATCCTATATTTATATAGCATTGTGAATGCAAAAATTTCAATAATAAAGTAGATTCTAGTAAATAAATATACACATTTTACAATCAAGGTAATCTTTTATTATTTTTTCGTTTATAATTTTGTAAATAAAAACTTGCAACTTTTCTATTATACTCATCCAGATAATTATCACTTCGAACCCTGTTTTGCGGTCCTCATTGCCTAGTCCCTGACTAACCCTTCGGGGATAATAGTCGTGATTATGTATGTATGTAGGTATGTAAGCTTCTTATAAATACTTGTTGTGCAGGCAACTGTTTCGTGGAGAACCCGGACGCGCCCCGGAAGGACCCCCGCTGCCAGAGGACCGACTTCCAAAGGACCCTGGACCAGGACCACTCCCTAGGGATCTTCACGAGAGACGAGGTGAGGCTTTTGCGTATGGTCATGAGTTGTGCTCGTCAAAAGTCACGTCGAGATCACCCTACATCAAGAAGCAGACATGCATAGATTCATAACTTATCCCAAAAGTTTAGTCAGACAGAAACAACCCCTTCTCTTCCTTTGGATGTCGTAAAAGTTAAACGGACTAAAGACTGCACATGCATCCAACAGCATAGAGCGGCGATGGGCTCACCACCTCACGCTGAGCGCATGTGCAGTCGCTATTTGGTGAAAAGTGAACTATGGTTGAGGACTGCTTTTGCGGTCCTCATTGTCTAGTCTCCGACTAATGTATCTAATATGGCAGTCAGTCAATGAGGCAAAAGCTGTCAGCGTGGCGTTACACACCACATTAATGGTTTTTTTTATATTTTTACATTAATTATATTAATAATAGTCCTGTAATATTATAATCAGTGATCAGAGTAGGTAAATTGAACTGGAGTCAATGATTTAAAACATGTAATATATATTATTAATATGGTCACGACGCGACGTCCCACCAGAATTCCGTAATTTGTTTAATAATAAGATGTTTTAAAAGAAATTTACAATGATTAAGTATGAAATTATTTTCTTAACACTTCCTATGCCATGCGGGCGGCGGCTTAAGTGACTTGATTTTATGGTAAAAACAAAGATTTGAGGTTAAAGCTTAACAAAGTATAAAATGGGATACATAAGTAATACTTCAAAAGGTTTTATATTGAATTAAATCCCGAAATACTGGAACAACTTTTCGGAAAAATGGCTTATCCATGTTATGCTATCTAAGAACATTTATGATGCAAGCACGAAAAACCAATGTACCTACTCCGATCACTGAATATAACCCATCCCGTAATCTAAATGACTGTGTAGGAGTGGGTTCATGTCAGTAGTCTAACGGAGCTATGGGAGTTAAACCACGATTTCTCGCGTTCAACCCGAGCATCCAAAAGAATCCTTATACTGTCCAGACTACTTTCCTTTAGAACAACTTACCACCTGAAATCTGTCACTCCCAAGTCCCTTTCCTTGTTTAAATCTAGACTGCATAGACACCTTTTAGCTAAGTCACCTCGTAACATGGTATAGGTTTTAGTATTTTTATTTTATTGTATTTCAATATGTTCAGACATATTATTTATATTATGTATAAGTGCAATGTGGGGCGTCTGGTGATGTAAACAACAGATGTCGATGCTTAAGTGATTTCTTTATTGAGAGGAAAACAGTTTTTTTATAGTCTCATAGAACAAAGGAAAGTATTAACTGCTAGTTCTAAGTATTCGATGATACGTTTCCCCTGTTCACATGTTCAGCACGTATTTACTTTATAACAAAACAGTTGTATCTTATTCAGTCATGATGACGTGGCACGCTCCACTACAATAAGTATGTGTAAGAAACTATATAAGAATGTATGTTAATTAATAATTAATTTATATGTTATTAAGCCACTGTTATGTTAATTTGTTTATTAATTAGTACTTGCGCACTTCCTCTATCCTCTTTCCCAGGTTCCATAAACCAAAGGTTCTCAGGAAGAGATAGGACCGCCTTTACTAGCCGCCGATACTAGCTTTAAGATTATGTAATGTGTGTGTTCCTTGTGTATGTGCAATGTGTTGCCCCCCCCCCCCTTCCCCCAGGTGTCATCCCCCCCTCCGGAGGCGTCGCACCCGCACGCCGGCTCCCTGCTTCACTCTGACGCGGCGGCGTGCTCCTACGAGCAGCTGGCGGCGGACGAGGTGATGCGGTTCCGCACCAACTGCCCCGACTGCAACGGGCCCGCGGACACCAATATGAAGCTGACGGGTGAGTGGCCAATGAACTTGGAAAAAATGAAAAAAAAAGTTCATTTTTACTTTATACCATTATAGAAGTCGTTATTCTAAAACCAATAGTTTTTATTTAACTTCGATACGAGAGGTATTTACAAAGTTATTGTACATAAATAATTGCATAAAACACTACTACCTCGCTTAGTTCGCTGGCACTCGACTGACGTGACGTGACGTCATCGTATCCGATAGCCCCCGCCGCCGCTCTCGCTCTGATTACATTACTTAACTATTTGCACAATTAATTATTAACTAATATGTGGCACAACTGCACTGGTTCATATGGACATAATTTAATAAAACGAAGTCGCGCCACCTGTGCGAGAGAATGGAATTCGATGACGTCACGCCGCGGGTTTCGCGCGTATTTTGATTGTCACAAAAACAATAGCGCGTGGTCATTTTTATGAATCTTTAAAAAATGATTGTGAAGTATTTTAAAGGGCTACAGAAAAAAATTTCAGTTAAAATGTAAATATTTAAAAAGTAGATAATTAAATAATAATACTTTTCCCAAGCTCATTGTTATCAGAGGTCGGAATTAGGAAGACTTATTTATGTACACACGCACGCAAGCACGCAATACCTTACACACACGCACACACACACACAAGCACACGCCCCACACACATACAAGGTGACTGCTAGAAACAGCAAGAAACTTCAAGGGCTGGTCAGGTCAAGTTCTTTAAACATGACAAAATGACAAAAAAGATTGCAGACTAACGTAGGTACCTACTTATCGGCCAGCTGACGCGGACGGGTCAACAGACGGGCGGGTCAACGGCCGGCCGCTGCCCGCGCGTTGTTAATAATCGTTATTTAATAGTTAATTATATCATGTAATTTTTCTTATGTTATTGCTTTAAAATAAATTAGATACTCAAACACTATCACATTAAAATTCATAAAATGAATTATTTAATGAAAATAAAAAAATACGAATTTCTTTTTTGTTATTTTTGCCATGTCTAAAACACTTGACCTGACCAGCCCTTGAAATTTCTTGCGGTTTCTAGCAGTCGCCTTATATATACACACACAACTAACTTTTTCTAGTTTATTTATGTAAACCATAGTACCTAATCTGTCTGGTTTTAGGATGATTTACTTTAATATAAAATTCTGCTTTGTTATGTCGCTTACCGTTTGCTTTATGGCTTAGGAAGCCCACAATTCAGTATTTCCTAGTGTGGGATTCACTTTTTTGCTTTACTTTTGCATAGCCAAGTTACGAGTTTATCTGTTTTTACTGTTTCATAGTTTTACATATTCTGTTGTAATGTTACTTGTGACTTGTTTTAATAAATTATTCTTATTCTTATGTAATTACACTGATTTCATACAGCGAAAGAATAAAGTGGATATGCCTTTGATTCTGATGGGCCGTTTGAATAAGCAAAACCTCACGAGTCTAGTCTATAAGCAAAAGGATTTTCGTATTTATAAAAAGGCGAAATTATAAGTATGAGAATAAAAAAATAATAAAATTAAATGTAAAAGTGTTGTAGGGGCTCGTTCATAGAATACTACCACCCCCTCCCTTCTCTTGTCGTAGAAGGCGACTAACGGACTAAAAGACTGCACATACATCCAACAGCATAGAGCGTCGATTGTGTCACAAACTGTCACGCGGAGCATGTGTGCAGTTGTACTTTTGTGGAATGTGGACTATGGCAGTGGACTACTTTTGTGGTCCTCATTGCCTAGTCTCTGACTAACCCTTCGGGGATAATACTCGTGATTTTAATATGTATGTTTTTTATTGTATTTTGGCTTAACTCGCATCATGACTAACTTCTTACACGCATATTGACTTACACGCATATTGACTTACACGCATATTGACACACAAGATATATTTAAGTATTTAACACTAGTTTCCCGTCAAGCGGCTTCGCCTACAATGTTGAATTCTGTTGATTTCCCACCGTAAAAAGTAGTAGCCTGTGACCAAATCTATTTCTGTGTTAAAGAATCATGAAATATGTGTCAATTCGCGTATGTCATTCGCGTAGTCGTTCCCGTGTGTCATTTCGCGTATGAGAATGTGTCAATTTGCGTATGTCATTTTGCGTAGGCACGATGTGTCATTGTGCGTTTGGCTACCTAAATGTGTCATTATGCGAGTAACCCTTATTTTTCACTTATTTGTTGCAGCAATCCCCCATTTCAAGGAAGTGGTCATAATGGCGACCACGTGCGACGAATGTGGTCACAGAACTAACGAGGTACGTTTTATTTATTAATTACTAGCGGAGCGCTCGAGTGTGACGAGTATCCATTAAAAAAAAAAAATTAGCCTAATAGGTACAGGCCGTTCTGAAGTGATGCGCGTACAAACATTTCAGCAATTTATTTTTAATTATATAAGGTGACTGCTAGAAACCGCAAGAAACTTCAAGGGCTGGCCAGGTCAAGTGTTTTAAACATGTTACATGACAAAAAAGGAATTCGTTTTTTTTCTTTATTAATTAAATAATTCATTTTGTAAATTTTAATTAGTTAATCTTTTAGTATCTAATTTATTTTTCACTCTTGCTCAAAAAGACCGTCATTGTAGCGTTCTAGAGCGAGGCTAAAATAGCTTTTCTCGCCCTAGGGGATAAAGTAATTTTTTTTTTAATTTTTGTCTGTCACATGACAATGAGTCTACAAAAACGAAAAAGTATTTAGTCATAAGTAGAATGAATAAAGACTCGACTTATTACTGTTTACTTAGTCTGCACATGTGCTTAGGTGGTAAGCCTTTAGCCCGTTAGTCGCTTTTACGACACCCAAGGGAAGAGAGGAATTGGTAGTATTATTTTGATAACCCCATCGCCGCTCTATGCTGTTGTATGTATGTGCAGTCTTTAGTCCATTAGTCGCCTTTTACGACACCGAAGAGAAGAGAGGGGTTGGTAGTATTATTTTGATGAGTCCATCGTCGCTCTATGCTCTTGGATGTATGTGCAGTCTTTAGTCCGTTAGTCCCCTTTTACGACATCGAAGAAAAGTGAGGGGTTGGTAATATTATTATGATGAGCCCATCGCTGCTCTATGCTTTTGGATGTGTGTGCAATCTTTAGTCTGTTAGTCGCCTTTTACGACACCGAAGGGAAGAGAGGGGTAAGTAGTATCTTTTTGATGAGCCCATCGCCGCTCTATGCTGTTGTATGTATGTGCAGTCTTTAGTCCATTAGTCGCCTTTTACGACACCGAAGAGAAGAGAGGGGTTGGTAGTATTATTTTGATGAGTCCATCGTCGCTCTATGCTCTTGGATGTATGTGCCGTCTTTAGTCCGTTAGTCCCCTTTTACGACATCGAAGAAAAGTGAGGGGTTGGTAATATTATTATGATGAAGCCCATCGCTGCTCTATGCTGTTGGATGTGTGTGCATTCTTTAGTCTGTTAGTCGCCTTTTACGACTGCATAGAGCGGCGATGGGCTCATCGATATAATACTACCAACCCTTCTCTTCCCTTGGATGCCGTAAAAGCAACTAACGGGTTAATTTTTAATAAAATAAACCAATTCATATTGTATTGAATTGTTTTATTTTCTCGCATTCGTAGTGAAAAGCAGAGTGTAACACACGGCGCTAAAAACCCATTAAACTCGGTTTCTATTTACTCCCTCGCTAAAGCTCGGGAGTAAAACTACCTCGTATATAATGAGTCATTTTAGCCCCTTGTATAACAATCTACTATTAAAGCATTAACATGAAAAACAATTAAAAATAACGATTATTTACAAAGCGCGGGCAGCGGCCGGTCCTTGACCCAACCGTCTGTTGCCCCGTCCGCGCCAGCTGGCCGATAAGTACCTACGTTATTCTGCAATGAGACCCCATTTATTTTCCTTTTACAACTAAACTGTAATGTGCGGTTAAGTCAAACGGCTATTATTGATAGCATCAAGTTTTGTTATGGCCACATTTTAACTTTACTTTAATTATTATTATGATAAGTGTTATGTATGAGCGCAATTTCAATTCAATCCTACGTATTACAAAATAAATCTATCACACCACACATTATAAGAAGGAGCTCAATGGCGCAGCGGCTAGCGCGTTCGGCTTGCAATCTTGCTCGCTAAGCCACTTTCGCAATGCCGGGTCGCTGGATGGGTGACCAAATTAAAAACATCTCGAGCTCCTCCGTGCTTCGGAAGGCACGTTAAGCCGTTGGTCCCGGTTGTTGTCGTAAGATGGCTGGCGTTAAAACCCACCAACCCGCATTGGGCCAGCGTGGTGGGTTATGGCCCAATATCCCCACGTGCTATTGTCCACGTGGGAGGCCTGTGCCCAGCAGTGGGACGTTAATAGGCTGATGATGATGATGACACATTATGAAAAGTTACAACTATCTTTCCTTACGAATGAAAGATCAGATGTAGGTAGTTATCTAAGGTACCACCAACGACCGAACGAAACTCGAATGAATCGACTCACGAAGGAATATGAAAGCAAAGAAATCATTATTTCTAATTAGTTTTTCGATTTCCTTCGTGATTATATGTATGTATTTATGTGGAATAATGGTTGGTTACTAACGGTGAAGTGTCCGTGAATGTGCACGAGTGTTGGCAAATAAAACAAAACAGTAAAACATCATTTTGCAATATTTTTATTATTGAAATTTTGCATTCACAATACTATATAGATATAGAATAAAATGTTTACTAAAAAAAAACAACCAGTCTCAGGAAGCTCGAATGAGATTCGAACCCACGACCTTTGGATCGCCGGTCCACTGCTCTAACCGCTGAGCTACCGAGACCCCAGAAGACACGCTGAATTTTTCCTAGTTGTTTGATTTACGCTGCAAACCAGCGGTATTACGTCACTTCGAGTCTTCTGGGGTCCAAAGGTCGTGGGTTCGAATCCCATTGCAGCTTCCTGAGACTGGTTGATTTTTTTTTCTAGTAATTAACATTTTGTCATTTTTCATATTCTCTCAAGATGTCCGTGTGAGATCTCAGTAAAGTCTAGTCATTCTCATACATTTATCATTCTATTCTAAAGCGTTCATGTCACTTGTCTGGGCCTTTGGGCTATACATAAACTGTCCAAAATCACTAATCAATTTTCAACCTTAGCATGTAAGTTGTTGGGTTCAAACTAGATTGCACATTTTTGACCTTTTGGGTTTGTTTAAGAGGCCCATTACATCTCGAATGTGATTTTTGCGTAAAATGCCCATTTTCGCATTTTGTAGTAATTTTGCAGTTGTATTTATCGTTTTTATCGAAATATCATAGTAAATTTATTATAAAATCTTTATTCCTCATGAAGTAACAATTACTCTGGTATAAATTTTGCTCAATAATATTATCGTAGATAGGAGATATTCACAGTTAACTTATAGCGATTTTCGAAGTTTTTTGGTTTAGAATAAGATTTTTTTCCTGAATAAAATCAATGATATCTAAATATTCCGAGGTCGCTACGCACTATTCGACTATATAAGAGATAACATTATAATTTTTTATTTCACTTGTTTAGAACAGCAGTTCAATCGATGAGCTCTAAAAAGTGCCTTCGCGCACTTTATGAAAATCTTTCTCTGCAATTTTGGGTTTAATTAAAAAGCTAAGCAAAATTTACAAAAAGCGAGGCCGCTACGCACTATTGCAATAGATATTCTACACTATTCAATAAGTCATAATTGTTAATTTATTTTTGTTTCTGAGATCCATAACGCCAAAATGGGCCATTTTACGCAAAAATCACAGTCGAGATGTAATAGGCCTCTTAAGAGTCGAAGCAAATAACAACAAAAATATTTTTCACAACAGGTGAAGTCCGGCAGTGGGGTCGAACCCAAAGGTGTAAGGTTCGAGCTTCGAATCGCTGGCAAGGAAGACTTCTCCAGAGATATACTAAAGGTAACAATAAATCGATCTGTAAAGATAACTAAACGTTGATAAAAATTCCTACATCACGTGGGAATCGCGCTCAGGAGCAGTTTACCAAATTCTCAATTTACCAGATTTCCAACTCACCAGACTCGCAACTTACCAGATTCGCAACTAACCAGAAGTAGAATTAAAAAACTATATTGTAAAGTAACAATCATATATTTTTTTAGTTGTATCATTCTCTTATTTTAGAAGTTATAGAGGTGGGGGGGGGGGGGGGGGGGGGACACATTTCACCACTTTGGAAGTGTCTCTCGCGCAAACTATTCAGTTTAGAAAAAAATGATATTAGAAACCTCAATATCATTTTTGAAGACCTATCCATAGATCCCACACGTATGGGTTTGATGAACAAAATTTTTTTGAGTTTCAGTTCTAAAGTATTGGGAACCCCCAATATTTATTGTTTTTTTTCTATTTTTGTGTTTCGGAAAAAAGTGGCTGTGACGTATGGACGGACAGACAGACATGACGAATCCATAAGGGTTTCGTTTTTGCCATTTGGCTACGGAACTCTAAAAAGCGGGAGTGATTCACCACACACTACAAACCGACCGCTCAGAAAATAAAAATTATATTTTAGCGTTTTATTAACGTTGACACGTTTCCGCGCAGTCCGAGACGTGCAGCATGGAGATCCCCGAGTTGGATCTAGAAGTGGGGGGCCTCGCGCTGGGCGGGCGCTTCACCACCGCCGAGGGGCTGCTGCGCGCCACGGCCGACCAGCTGGCGGAGGGCCCCGGCGCGGTCGGGGACTCGCCCTCCTTGGCCAAAGGCGGCTTGGACGAGTAACACTTTCTTATTTTATTTTATTCAGAACATCTAACAAATGGCTATTTGACAGTTGTAACAATAAAATATGAAATATGTCGGAAATGGTAGTTTAGGTTAATTATCCAATATTTTTTTTATTAGGATTATTTGTAAATATTTTATTTTTACAAAATAAATTTGCGTTTTTATCTGTGTATTACAAGACCCGAAACACGGGCGGCAAGGGGCGGCCATGATTGAGCTTCATGTGACGTCACATCTCACAAAATTATCAAAAACCATCTGTCAGGTTTCAAGCGATGTTTCTATATTTATTAAAATGTGACGTTACAGAGGAAAATGTGACCAACCGTTTTCGCACAAAATTTGAAATCAATAAAGGGAAATATGTTTTTTTCTGTTAAATAAAGGTTTTTTCGAGAAAGAAAATATTGCACGGGGTATACAGTAAGCGTTTGTAATTTTTTAAATACTTTTTCGAAAACTATCAAGTAGCCACCAATTACATAATGTTGCTTAAATCTAATTTATCTAAGGGATTTCCGAGCGGCACTTCGTGGCTTCCTTACGTCCATGGTGGGCGTAAAAAAGTGGAGTTGAAATGATTGCACCAAAATGTAGATCACACACTGTTTTATTAAGAACGAACTTTAACAATTTAAAATAGTAAATGATTGAAAAGATTCAGATGGATTAGAGCCAAAGGGTTTGTGCACGTATAAACTGTATTTACGCCGTCACCAGAATGTGCTTTGCCGCCATGACAGTCTCACGAACCCAACTCCATTCGGTGTTGACCGCTCAAAAAATAAAACTACCAAAGCAAAAAAAACTAAGTATGTACAGCCTAAGTCCATACAGCCTCAGTCCATACAGCCCAAGTTCATACAGCCTAATCATTGACAAAATAATTAAACAAATACAATATTCTGATAAATAATAAATTAAACATATGACACGACGTTATATATATAAATAAATAAAAAAACTTTCTTACATTCACACCAATTATCTAGCCCAAGAGAAGATTCGAAGAAACTCGTTAAATGGTTACTAGACAACGGATAAACAATATATAACCAACAACATTGTTCGCAGAGTATTAATTTAGTGTAAATAACAAGACATACACACGCACTCAAACAGACAGAAACACAAACAGACAGATAGACAGACCAGGGTTTGAAATTATTAAGATAAAATTAAATATGCTCTTTGATAATTATCAAACAGATATAAGCCTAGCAGTCCTTTTTTAACTGATATTACATATCAACATTTACGTTAGACGCAAGTTCATTAGTAAAAAAATTATACACATTATACAATCAAGTTAATCTTTTATTACTTTTTCGTTTATAATTTCGTGAATAAAAACTTGGAACTTTTCGATTATACTTATCAAGTTATATTTATCTAACTTATATTTATCTTGAATGATTTTTCACTTCGACACACTGACAGACAGATACTCACTGACAGACAGACAGACAGACACACATACAGACAGACACAATGACAACCAGACACACAGACAGATAGACACACAGACAGACAGACACACTGACAGACATACACACTGACAGACATACACACTGACAGACAGACATAATGATACCCTATTTAAAAGCAAATAAATATTATGATTATGACACACTGACAGACAGACACACAGACAGACAGACACAAACAGACAGACACACTGATAGACATATGCACTAGCAGACAGACACACTGATAGACATACGCACTAGCAAACAGACACACTGATAGACAGACACACTGATAGACAGACACACTGACAGACACATACACACTGACAGACAGACACACTGACAGACAGACACACTGACGGACAGACACACTGACGGACAGACACACTGACAGATAGACACACAGACAGACAGACACACAGACTGTCATATACACACACGCACGCACACACTCACACACACACGCACACACTCACACATACACACACTCACACACAAGCAGTTTTTTTCTATCTCCTTTCATAACGATAGTTGATCTGCCATCTACTACAAGATCTCTTATCTCTCTTTCTCTTCATTAACGCTCTTCGCTTTTTATAAAATACAATTTTTGTTGTCCTATTGTGTCATAATTTCAAGGTTCGTTGCCAAGCTGGACGAGGTGTTGGACTGCAAGAGATGGGTGACCATTATCCTGGACGACCCGGCGGGCAACTCTTACGTGCAGAGCTTGCATCACGACCCTGGGGTACCCGACGATGGTGAGCAACGCTTTTGACTTTATGTTTTAGCAACAGTGTCTTATCAAACCTCTTAGAATTTACATTCTTAGTGGGGCAAAACCTGCGGGACTCCAGCATTCACGGGCTTCATGTCAGAGCACGAACCGTCGACTGTGACGATGCTACGCCCAGTAAGAAAGCTGGCAACCCACGAACACAATTTCTCAGGAAGCCCGTATGATGGAAGTTTAGATAGAAGAGCCCTGTGCCATACCCTGTCAAAGGCTTTCGCTACGCTTATGCTGAGCCAGTGCCTCCCTTTTACTCTCGACTGCCTCCGCCCATCGGTGAGTAAGGGACACTAAAAGATCACCAGCCGATCGACCGCGACGAAAACCATACTGGCGATCACTTAGTAACTGGTTCTCTTCTAGGTACCTTAAGAGCTGGCGGTTTGTAATGGACTCCATTACTTGGGAGAGCTAAGAGGTAATAGCTATTGGCCTGTAGTTGGACGGATCTGAGCGATCGTCTTTTTTGGGAATCGGGTGGACAAGGGCTCTCTTCCAAGAACTCGGGACAACGCCAGTAGTGTAAAAGAGCCGGAAAAGGCGCGTTGGAACCGGCGCCAGCTCAGGAGCACACATCCGAAGCACTACGGCGGGAACTGCATCAGGCCCACTCAACTTATGGATATCAAGGGAAAAAAGAGCCTTACGAACTGACCTTTGTAGCAACCGAACGTTTGGCATTGAACAAGCGCAATGCGGTATGGTTGGTGGAGATTTTTCCCCATCGTCCAAGGTCGAGTTTGATGCGAAAAGACTGCCCAATAGATCGGCTTTTTCCTTTGCGGTATGGGCCAGGCAGTCATCGGTCTTGTGCAATGGTGGTAGGGACGGCTTACAATAATTCCATAAGATAGCTTTGGCAAGAGACCAGAACGCACGCGTGCCCGAAGGAAGACGCACTAGCCTCTCGCCAATTCTCCCTATGAATGATGTCTTCGCTTTGGCAATGTCCTTCTTAAAGGACCTGGCGTTAAAGTTGTACCTATTTCTGAGCGCACTGGTGTTTGGATCCTTTGATGGCATTAGCCCAGGCTTGGTAATGTTGTCGCTTTTGGCGAGACGCCATTTTGCAGCAACGACCAAACCATGGTTGGGATCTGCCGCCAATAGGAACCACAGAGTTTGGAATATAAAGTTCCATTCCCTGCAGTATCACATCCACGACATAGTCGGCGGCGACATCAAGGTCATCCAGCGAGTAGCAAACTCGCCACCACGGGTAGGACGCAAAGAAACTTTGCGTCCCATCCTAGTCCACTGACCTATAATGCCCTATAAGTCCCTATCTACCGACCTCAATAGATAGGGTATCGCAACTGGAACTACGGGTCCGGTTGTGTTTTCAGAGGTACTACGGGGTTCCGGTTCTAGCCCCCCGCTGGTCGTGCCTTTAACCAGGCGCCTCCGGCGGGATTCGAACATGGGTTGGACTCGTAGTGGCGTGTGGTTAGCTGTAGAGCTTGGGAATGTTCGTCTGTCCTGGTATTGTGTGCCAGGACTTCCAAATTCCGTCACAGCGAGCGGGGCCTAGTAGCGGTCTCTGAGGGGCCAGAAGCGAAAAGTCCTGCGGGGAACGTGAGTTTCCCTTATAGTTGGCAGCTTTGTCCGGTGGTTTTCATAGGACATTGGTGTTGACATCTCCGGTACTAGTCTGGAGAACTAGTAGAGGCGGCCTCCTAGATGCCGTAGTCTCCGGTCCAGCCAGCCGCGTAGGACGTGGGAACTGGCTAGGCGCCCGGATGGGTTCCGAGAAGTGAGTGTGCTTACTACTCCGCGACCAAGGTGGGCACTTGGGAGTCGACTTTAGAGTCGACGACCCTAGCAGTGGCAACTGCGAGTTGTGCCCTTCGTGCAACGAGAAGTGAGCGAGCTCGACAGCTCCGGCTGGCCAATCTCTGGCCAATAGGCAGTGAACTACACGTGTCACGGGAAGACTCTCCCGAGACACTAGTCTTATGAGTCCCGAATGAAGAGCGCGCTGCGGCGGGCACTGATTTGGCGTCAAGACCTAACGCAGATGGTCTCCTGCGCGAGTGTTCTACTGGCGCAGGGACGTCTGGCACTTCTTGCATAACCTAACGGTTGGTCTCGAGGTGCCAGTACAAATAAACTTAGTGATGTAAGGAGAGGGGATGACCTATAATGCCGCACTCGACGGCTGGCCGCTGGTTGCGTTTT
This sequence comes from Scoparia ambigualis, assembly GCA_963921215.1. Taxonomy (NCBI): domain Eukaryota; kingdom Metazoa; phylum Arthropoda; class Insecta; order Lepidoptera; family Crambidae; genus Scoparia; species Scoparia ambigualis. The sequence goes on from OY992525.1 coordinate 877,614, forward strand.
TGAAGTTTCTGTGAGAGGCACAGTGCTACGAATCAGACAGTGGTCTGATGATGAGCCTAGTGGTGCATCAACAGAAACTTGATAGCCGTCTGGGTGTGAGGTCAGCAGAAGGTCCAATAAGGAAGGTGCATGGCCCTCCACATCTGGAATCCGCGTAGGTTCGGTTACTAGTTAGGACAGACTAGGCCAAAGCGAAGTCATGAACGGCTCTACCCGCGTGGTCAGTTGTGCGTGAACCAAGCCATTCGACGTGGTGGGCATTGAAGTCTCCCAATACCACAATCTCGGCAGAGGAGATCCGTTGGAGAAGGGAGTCTGTCGCTGTTTGGACGCTCTCGATAAGTTGGTCAGTTCCGTTGTTACCGCTGTGGGACCTATACAGGCACGCGTAGACGCGATGATGACGTCCGCAGTGGAGGTGTAGCCATAAGATGGAGAGGTCCCTATCTTCAAGATTGCCGAGGCGAAGGACGCACACATCCTCCCTGGCGTAGGCACAGACACCGGCTCGTGGCACAAATGCATGTTCTGGATGTGTCGGTACCCCCTTGGGGTAAATCTAGATTTAAGTTCGCTGCCATATCAATTGTTAGGAGGGAGGGGGGGGGGGGCTCCGGAACCCTCGTGAGAAGGTGCTATTACGCCGGGCGAGCCGGCCCAATGCGTGTGGTCTACCACTCAGTCAGTGTCACTCATTTAGCACCACCCAGGGGTCACGTGTAGGGTCTCAAGGGTAAACCTACGGACGCAAGTAACTTTAACCCCTAGCTTTAACCGCCCTTTACTAGAAGTGGCATAGACACAGTATTCGATATTTAAAATTTAACAGAAAAACAAACTATTCAGCGTTCTTAATTATGTGGCCAGTTAGTAGTCATGTTATAATTTATCCGTTTCGTTTTTTAATTAGTCACGTGTGTAAATTAATATATCGATAGTATGAAAACATTTTGCAATGGCACAAAAATGAATAAAACATGTGTGTGTTTGATAAAATCTTGTATCACACATAAGCGTTCTTAATTATATGACCACCACTGGACTCAGGGCTCTCGCAAACGATTTCTGTAATAGAACTTAAGGTTCATTAAAATAAGATTCATTTTAAACGATGCCAAATTGGCCGTGCACATTCCAGATTAGGTATAAGTTGGAACAATTCGACTGACACTGTGTTTTTTCTTCCGGTGACGTCACAGGTTTGAAGATCTCCCGTTACGAGCGCAGCTTTGACCAGAACGAGGAGTTGGGGCTGAACGACATGAAGGTGGAAGGGTACCAGGACAGCTAGCGGGGGCCCATCCACCCTTCCATCGTCCTAACACTAGTTACTCGGGTCGCGCGCGGATTCCCTAATCTATATTACCAGTTTCTCACTTCGTATCTAAATTACCAGTTTCTCACTTCGTACACATCGCAAATCGACTTAGTCACAAAATGTCTAAATTTTAAAATTAGTGTGGATATCGGGTCGGGTCTGGCGGTGGATTACCGTAAACCTAATTTTCTGAATTATATTGATTCATATTTCGACTTTTTCCGGTAAAATTATGAAACCTCTTTTCATAATTTTACTCAAATAAAATAAAAATATTTATAGGTAGGAATAGAGTTATAGGTATAGGAATTATTATTAATTAGGTTTTGGGTAATCCACGCCAGACCCGACCCGATCCATACTTATTTTAAAATTTAGACATTTTGCGACTAAGACGATTTGCGATGTGTACGAAGTAAGAAACTGGTTATTTAGATAATCAGACGAATTGCGATTTAGGGAATCCACGCCCGACCCCATACAAAATAACGACTATTATCCCCAAAGGTTTAGACAGAGACCGGGCAATGAGTACAAGCAAAAGCAGTCCTCTACCATAGTCCACTTTTCACCAAATAGCGATTGACATGTGCTCAGCCTGACAGGTAGTGAGCCCACGCCGCTCTATCCTGTTGAATGTATGTCTAGTCTTTAGTACGTTAGTCGCCTTTTACGACACCCAAGGGAAGAGGGGGTGGTTATATTCTTTTGAGGAGAAGAAACAAATAACTAGTTGTTTACACATTTAGTGGTGTTCCGTTTTCGTATGGATCAATAGAATTTTTTTTGCAATTTCATAGTAGCTCCCATACAAAAAGTTGGATGCAATTACCAAAACACCGTGTATTATTTATTAGTAATAAAGATCACGATCCACTTCAGACCCCGTCGCGTAGCGGTGAAAGAATGCTACCACCTGCTGCCTGCTAGTCTCTGACTGACCCTTCGGATAATAGGCGTAATTATATGTATATGGGTTACACGCATGACATATTTTGGCAAGATGACATATACGCGCAATGATACAATGATTGAATCGCATTTTTTGGAGTACTTACAATTTTTTTTTCATAATACCATGTCTCAATACTAAAGTGCTCAGCTACTTTTGATGCTGACTGTACATATAATATGTAAACGTGGATTTTCTTTTTAGTATGAAAATGTTTAAATTTTTGGTAATTATTTCAACTGAAATAAGTTACAAATTAATCTAATTTAAATGCATCATACTCATTTTCAAACCCATTGAAATGTGTCATTGTGCGTGTTTATAATTATCTGTGTAACCCGTACGTATGTATTATGTATGATCTAGCTTTGTATGAGAATGTAAAGACCAAACTGTTTGACGTCTTTATCGTCGTATTCTCGGAGTTTTGTTACATATTGTAAATAGATATAACTATATAAATTATATATTAGCAAACTGTGTTGCTAACTAATTTTTATAAAAAAAATGTTTGTTTTTATTTATTACTAAATAGTAAATAAAAATCCCCCATTACATATTTGGCCAATAAAACGGGTTGTTCCCAGTTGTCACCACTGGCTTCGTTCCCCCTGGTGGCAAATGAGAAAAAAAAATCCCATTTATTGCCAGTGGTGGACCATTAAAATCCCAATTGTTGCCACTGGACATAATATAGGATAAAAAATCCCAATTGTTGTCAGTGCTGAGGGCCTAGTCAATTGGCAAACAAATGAAACGCTACGAAATCTTCGCTACGATAAACCGAATGTATGGGATTGACATAAGCAAAAGTTACCTACGACGTAAAATTTACGCTAAAATAGACCTAATTGACAGTTTGACAAGCCAAGAATCGCTAATCTAGCGATCACTCAAACATTGAAGATAAAAATTCACACAAAATGGCGATTGTTTGATCAGCTGATGAAGGAATAGTTGTGTTGTGTTGAAAGTTTTGTTTAAAATGCTCTTTTTAGGGCTATTGTGGACTGCAATAATCAAGTGTAAGGAAGAAATGTTTCCCTACGTTACTTGGAGCAAAGTAACGAAATCGAGTTTGTTGTACTTATGAATAGTTCTCAGAGTTCTCGTTTACGAACTTTCAAATATTTAGCTAAGGTCTGCCGGGAATTGCGTGCTGATATAGTTGTTGCGATGTGAGTGACCAAATAAATGTGTGTCATGCAACATTTTCCGCAACGAAGAGCAAGTCGCTGCATAACAATTTGTAGGGGCTCTCAAACCATACAAACATTTGGGCCAAATAAATCCACCTAAGTACCTTTAATCATGACAAGAAAGGTCAAGATTAAGACAACAGTAAGGGACTTTTTCTATAAATATTAAATGTAACCTATCCATAATGTCCATTTATCAATTTATAACTTAGATTGCCTATTTGTTTTACAGGTTCCAATGAAGATTTAATTTGCCAGGTAGCTTAGAGTATTAAACCAAGGCTCTAAGTGTAGTAAGGTGTACCTATTGACTATACCCTATAAATCTTATACAGACAAGCATCTTTCTTAATAGGAAAAGATATCAGTCCTTACGTTCAACGGTAAGTTTTAATAAATAAATTATTACTTACATAATAAAGGTAAGTATTATGCCTATTATTATATTGGGATTTACCAGGAAATGTCAGTTTTGTTAAAATTGCTAGAATAAAGAGTATTGACATAAAGATAAAACTATTTTATGTGGTTTTGCAGATTTGAGACGACGATTCAAAAATCTTAAATGTTACCTCATAATTTGGAGGATGGACTTCCTCAGAATGGTGAACAAACATGGTTATTTGGTAAAAAACAATATCAAGCAATTTTGTATAATACATAGGTACTTACCTACTAACTTTTTATCTATGTCAATTTTCTATAAGTAAGTATATTGTTCTAATTTCTTAGGAGATTCTGGATACCTTCAAAAAGCATGGTTAATGATAATAACAACAATATTTAATGCTGCATCAGACTCACAAGAAAGGAGGGGTGTGTACCACATGTCATATCCAACAATGAAACTGCATTGAACATGGCTTTGGCATCGTTGAATTTAGTTATTTATATGATTTTTTTGTGGAGCTCTAATGTTGTCAACGTTTTTATTCTACAAAAAGGAGCAGTCTGTGCCATAAATATAGTTAATTTAGTTCTAAGTTTATTGTGCTTTATTTAAAAAGATTTACTTATGTACAAAAAAACAATACCTTCGTTGACAACATTTTTATTTTAAGAAAAGGAACAGTGTGCCATAAATATATTTAACCCATAAAATAGTGATTTGGTTTATATGATGGGGAAAAATTAAGTATAAAGTTAATTTAGTTCTAAGTTTATTGTACTTTATTAAAAAGATTTACTTAGGTAGGTACTACTAAAAAACAGTACCTTCATAAACACACAATTGGCATTTATTTTTAAACACATATAGTTTTAATGTCAATAAGAGAAAGTGAAGCCTCATATTTAATAAACTTTGACTTTGAGAGAGTTAGGTAAGGAAATAAGAATATATTAAGAAATACAACATTAATGTTATTTTTTACTTGATATTTAATTTTACTTGCAGTAGGTACCTATAGAAAATGTTTAAGTACCTACTTATATCAATTTCTACTAGTCATAACATTAAGCTATTGAAGTTGTACTTGATTCATTATCAACATACAAAGGTAATTATATGTATAAACTTGCATTATTATTATCCGATTATTAAATCTGGTGGGTTCTATTGTGTTTGTTATAATATTGTTTTTTCTTTAAATAGGTGGCTTAACATAAGGTGGCTTGTTATACATATAATACAAATTAAGTTCTATATCTAGCATACTCTGTAATAGTTTAGTTATTATCAATTTGGCGATTGTGAAGTAATCGATTGTAATTGTTGCTTGAGTTTGTAATTTTACTATCACATTTTTATTTGTGTGAATCTGTAAAAGGTTTGCTGTTTCACATTTTCAGTGTTATACTTTTTATAGAACTGTCGATTCACTTGTGAATATAAAATAAATAAATAAAATTAATTGTTTTTAAATTATTTTTGGTAAATATACAATATGTATACTACCTACCTACTAAATTTTTATGTAAGTATGACAATTTTCTATAAGTAAGTATATTGTTCCAATTTCTTAGGAGATTCTGGATACCTTCAAAAAGCATGGTTAATCATAATAACACCAATATTTAATGCTGCATCAGGCTCACAATAAAGAAGGGATGTGTACTACATGTCGTATCCAACAATGAAACTGCATTAAACATGGCTTAAAGTTGTACTTGATTCATTATCAACATACTAGGGTAATTATATAAAATTAATTGTTTTAAAATTATTTTTGGTAAACATATAAATAATCCTATGTTTTATTTCGAAACATTATCAACCAACTCATAATGAATGGCAGTGAAAAAAATAATGTAAAATAAATAAATATTTTAACTTGTCGCGTAGAGACCACGATCATGTCATTGTGTCTGTGAAGGCGTATATTTAATAAATGATTTGACTTTTAATTTCAATTATTTTCGGTACCTACCGCTATAAATAAGTAACAATGAAACAATCCTATATTAAGGCGATGTTGTCTTCATCGTCATCCTATGAACGTCCTGAACGTTCCCACATGAACGACAGCACTAAGGCAGACTGGGCTATAACAGGCTTAAGCCCTGAGCCAATACAACCGCAGTGTGCTTTACGTGCCTTCCGAAGCACGGAGGAGCTCGAGACGCTTTTTATTTGGTTACCCATCCTTTAGCTCGGTAATGTGAAAGTTGCGTAACTAACTGGCAAGATCACAAACCGGTGCGGCGCGGGCGGGGACTTTTTGCATTAGTTAAACCTCTAGCATTACCTTTCAAGTAACAGTAAGTACATTGCTTCGCTAGTTTGCATATTTTAAAATTAGTTTTAATTTAACTAGCAAAACCATGTACTTGGAATGTTTTTTATTTTATTTTATTTAGGACAATAATCAATTAGAAAATAATGTGATAGGTGTTGTAGTTAGACAACTAAACCCGAAAGCCTTAGCCGCTACGCCATAGAGTTACTTTAATCGATGTACTCATACAAGATGCAAACGTTTTAATCACTACCTAGTGGGTACTCGCATCTAAGATCAGACTGTTTAAATGTTCGCGCGGTTTGTAACATTTAGTGTTATCACTTATTTCATTACAGACGGACGTCAAGTTGTTAATATTTGAGAAATTCTTGGCAGCAAGCGTTTGCTTGTGATCTTCAGTCTTAATTTATTTATATTATAAGCTGAAAAATGGGTTTGGTCTCATATCAATATCATATTATGGTGGGTAAGTCACTCGTCATCATTATATGTACTTATTTACAAACGTGCTTGCCTGGCGAACTTCCGGCGAAAAAAGCGATTGATTCATTTTTCAAATTGTCTCAAGGAGTCTACCCGAATTTCTTAGTAAAGTGACATTCAATTCACTAAAACTCAAAAGGATCGGTGTGGTTACTACCTATTTATTAATCTTTCATAAGCGTTACATTATCATCAAACAAAAAAATACTAAGACAAGCCTGTATGTTCTATATCCCTTAGCTTATCGATATCGATGTAGCCTAGCGAATTTGATGAGCGATTTTGAAGCTGTCACCGGTCGAGCGTTTGCCAGTTGACTAGGCCCTCAACAGAGAGCCTAGTCAACTGGCAAAACGTGTTCGCCAGGCAAGCACGTTTGTAATTATGAACTTATAATGATGACGAGTGACTTACCTACCATAATATGATATTGATATGAGACCAAACCCATTTTTCAGCTTATAATATAAATAAATTAAGACTGAAGACCACAAGCAAACGCTTGCTGCCAAGAATTTCTCAAATATTAACAACTTGACGTCCGTCTGTAATGAAATAAGTGATAACACTAAATGTTACAAACCGCGCGAACATTTAAACAGTTTGATCTTAGATGCGAGTACCCACTAGGTAGTGATTAAAACGTTTGCATCTTGTATGAGTACATCGCCTTAAGTAACTCTATGGCGTAGCAGCTAAGGCTTTCGGGTTTAGTTGTCTAACTACAACACCTATCACATTACTTTTCTAATTGATTATTGTCCTAAATAAAATAAAATAAAAAACATTCCAAGTACATGGTTTTGATAGTTAAATTAAAACTAATTTTAAAATATGCAAACTAGCGAAGCAATGTACTTACTGTTACTTGAAAGGTAATGCTAGAGGTTCAACTAATGCAAAAAGTCCCCGCCCGCGCCGCACCGGTTTGTGATCTTGCCAGTTAGTTACGCAACTTTCACATTACCGAGCTAAAGGATGGGTAACCAAATAAAAAGCGTCTCGAGCTCCTCCGTGCTTCGGAAGGCACGTAAAGCACACTGCGGTTGTATTGGCTCAGGGCTTAAGCCTGTTATAGCCCAGTCTGCCTTAGTGCTGTCGTTCATCAGGGAACTTTCAGGACGTTCATAGGATGACGATGAAGACAATATCGCCTTAATATAGGATTGTTTCATTGTTACTTATTTATAGCGGTAGGTACCGAAAATAATTGAAATTAAAAGTCAAATCATTTATTAAATATACGCCTTCACAGACACAATGACATGATCGTGGTCTCTACGCGACAAGTTAAAATATTTATTTATTTTACATTATTTATTTCACTGCCATTCATTATGAGTTGGTTGATAATGTTTCGAAATAAAACATAGGATTATTTATATGTTTACCAAAAATAATTTTAAAACAATAAATTTTATATAATTACCCTAGTATGTTGATAATGAATCAAGTACAACTTTAAGCCATGTTTAATGCAGTTTCATTGTTGGATACGACATGTGGTACACATCCCTTCTTTATTGTGAGCCTGATGCAGCATTAAATATTGGTGTTATTATGATTAACCATGCTTTTTGAAGGTATCCAGAATCTCCTAAGAAATTGGAACAATATACTTCTTATAGAAAATTGTCATACATAAAAAGTTAGTAGGTAGTATATATTTACCAAAAATAATTTAAAAACAATTAATTTTATTTATTTATTTTATATTCACAGGTGAATCGACAGTTCTATAAAAAGTATAACACTGAAAATATGAAACAGCAAACCATTTACAGATTCACACAAATAAAAATGTGATAGTAACATTACAAACTCAAGCAACAATTACAATCGATTACTTCACAATCGCCAAATTGATAATAACTAAACTATTACAGAGTATGCTAGATATGGAACTTAATTTGTATTATATGTATAACAAGCCACCTTATGTTAAGCCACCTATTTAAAGAAAAAACAATATTATAACAAACACAATAGAACCCACCAGATTTAATAATCGGATAATAATAATGCAAGTTTATACATATAATTACCTTTGTATGTTGATAATGAATCAAGTACAACTTCAATAGCTTAATGTTATGACTAGTAGAAATTGATATAAGTAGGTACTTAAACATTATCTATAGGTACCTACTGCAAGTAAAATTAAATATCAAGTAAAAATTAACATTAATGTTGTATTTCTTAATATATTCTTATTTCCTTACCTAACTCTCTCAAAGTCAAAGTTTATTAAATATGAGGCTTCACTTTCTCTTATTGACATTAAAACTATATGTGTATAAAAATAAATGCCAATTGTGTGTATAAGAAGGTACTGTTTTTTAGTATCTACCTAAGTAAATCTTTTTAATAAAGTACAATAAACTTAGAACTAAATTAACTTTATACTTAATTTTTCCCCATCATATAAACCAAATTACTATTTTATGGGTTAAATATATTTATGGCACACTGTTCCTTTTTTCAACGAAGGTACTGTTTTTTTGTACATAAGTAAATCTTTTTAAATAAAGCACAATAAACTTAGAACTAAATTAACTTTATACTTAATTTTTCCTCATCAAATAAACCAAATTACTATTTTAAGGATAAATATATTTATGGCACAGACTGCTCCTTTTTGTAGAATAAAAACGTTGTCAACATTAGAGATCCACAAAAAAAAAATCATTTATATAACTAAATTCAACGATGCCAAAGCCATGTTCAATGCAGTTTCATTGTTGGATATGACATGTGGTACACACCCCTCCTTTCTTGTGAGTCTGATGCAGCATTAAATATTGTTGTTATTATCATTAACCATGCTTTTTGAAGGTATCCAGAATCTCCTAAGAAATTAGAACAATATACTTACTTATAGAAAATTGACATAGATAAAAAGTTAGTAGGTAAGTACCTATGTATTATACAAAATTGCTTGATATTGTTTTTTACCAAATAACCATGTTTGTTCACCATTCTGAGGAAGTTCATCCTCCAAATTATGAGGTAACATTTAAGATTTTTGAATCGTCGTCTCAAATCTGCAAAACCACATAAAATAGTTTTATCTTTATGTCAATACTCTTTATTCTAGCAATTTTAACAAAACTGACATTTCCTGGTAAATCCCAATATAATAATAGGCATAATACTTACCTTTATTATGTAAGTAATAATTTATTTATTAAAACTTACCGTTTGAACGTAAGGACTGATATCTTTTCCTATTAAGAAAGATGCTTGTCTGTATAAGATTTATAGGGTATAGTCAATAGGTACACCTTACTACACTTAAGAGCCTTGGTTTAATACTCTAAGCTACCTGGCAAATTAAATCTTCATTGGAACCTGTAAAACAAATAGGCAATCTAAGTTATAAATTGATAAATGGACATTATGGATAGGTTACATTTAATATTTATACAAAAAGTCCCTTACTGTTGTCTTATTCTTGACCTTTCTTGTCATGATTAAAGGTACTTAGGTGGATTTATTTGGCCCAAATGTTTGTATGGTTTGAGAGCCCCTACAAATTGTTATGCAGCGACTTGCTCTTCGTTGCGGAAAATGTTGCATGACACACATTTATTTGGTCACTCACATCGCAACAACTATATCAGCACGCTATTCCCGGCAGACCTTAGTTAGATATTTGAAAGTTCGTAAACGAGAACTCCGAGAACTATTCACAAGTACAACAAACTCGATTACGTTAATTTGCTCCAAGTAACGTAGGGAAACATTTCTTCCTTAGCGCCTAAGCACTTGATTATCGCAGTCGACAATAGCCCTAAAAAGAGCATTTTAAACAAAACTTTCAACACAACACAACTATTCCTTCATCAGCTGATCAAACAATCGCCATTTTGTGTGAATTTTTATCTTCAATGTTTAAGTGATCGCTAGATTAGCGATTCTTGGCTTGTCAAACTGTCAATTAGGTCTATTTTAGCGTAAATTTTACGTCGTAGGTAACTTTTGCTTATGTCAATCCCATACATTCGGTTTATCGTAGCGAAGATTTCGTATCGTTTAACTTGTTTGCCAATTGACTAGGCCCTCTGAGGGCCTAGTCAATTGGCAAACAAATTAAACGCTACGATAAACCGAATGTATGGGATTGACATAAGCAAAAGTTACCTACGACGTAAAATTTACGCTAAAATAGACCTAATTGACAGTTTGACAAGCCAAGAATCGCTAATCTAGCGATCACTCAAACATTGAAGATAAAAATTCACACAAAATGGCGATTGTTTGATCAGCTGATGAAGGAAGAGTTGTGTTGTGTTGAAAGTTTTGTTTAAAATGCTCTTTTTAGGGCTATTGTGGACTGCAATAATCAAGTGCTCAGGCGCTAAGGAAGAAATGTTTCCCCACGTTGCTTGGAGCAAATTAACGAAATCCCGAGTTTGTTGTACTTGTGAATAGTTCTCGGAGTTCTCGTTTACGAACTTTCAAGTATCTAACTAAGGTCTGCCGGGAATTGCGTGCTGATATAGTTGTTGCGATGTGAGTGACCAAATAAATGTGTGTCATGCAACATTTTCCGCAACGAAGAGCAAGTCGCTGCATAACAATTTGTAGGGGCTCTCAAACCATACAAACATTTTGGCCAAATAAATCCACCTAAACCTTTAATCATGACAAGAAAGGTCAAGAATAAGACAACAGTAAGGGACTTTCTGTATAAATATTAAATGTAACCTATCCATAATGTCCATTTATCAATTTATAACTTAGATTGCCTATTTGTTTTACAGGTTCCAATGAAGATTTAATTTGCCAGGTAGCTTAGAGTATTAAACCAACGCTCTAAGTGTAGTAAGGTGTACCTATTGACTATACCCTATAAATCTTATACAGACAAGCATCTTTCATAATAGGAAAAGATATCAGTCCTTATGTACAAACGGTAAGTTTTAATAAATAAATTGTTACTTACCTAATAAAGGTAAGCATTATGCCTATTATTATATTGGGATTTACCAGAAAATGTCAGTTTTGTTAAAATTGCTAGAATAAAGAGTATTGACATAAAGATAAAACTATTTTATGTGGTTTTGCAGATTTGAGACGACGATTCAAAAATCTTAAAGGTTACCTCATAATTTGGAGGATGGACTTCCTCAGAATGGTGAACAAACATAGTTATTTGGTAAAAACAATATCAAGCAATTTTGTATAATACATAGGTACTTACCTACTAACTTTTTATCTATGACAATTTTCTATAAGTAAGTATATTGTTCTAATTTCTTAGGAGATTCTGGATACCTTCAAAAAGCATGGTTAATCATAATAACACCAATATTTAATGCTGCATCAGGCTCACAATAAAGAAGGGATGTGTACCACATGTCGTATCCAAAAATGAAACTGCATTAAACATGGCTTAAAGTTGTACTTGATTCATTATCAACATACTAGGATAATTATTGTATAAAATTAATTGTTTTAGAATTATTTTTGGTAAACATATAAATAATCCTATGTTTTATTTCAAAACATTATCAACCAACTCATAATTAATGGCAGTGAAATAAATAATGTAAAATAAATCAATATTTTAACTTGTCGCGTAGAGACCACGATCATGTCATTGTGTCTGTGAAGGCGTATATTTAATAAATGATTTGACTTTTATTTTCAATTATTTTCGGTACCTACCGCTATAAATAAGTAACAATGAAGCAATCCTATATTAAGGCGATGTTGTCATCATCGTCATCCTATGAACGTCCTGAACGTTCCCACATGAACGACAGCACTAAGGCAGACTGGGCTATAACAGGCTAAGCCCTGAGCCAATACAACCGCAGTGTGCTTTGCGTGTTTTCCGAAGCACGGAGGAGCTCGAGACGCTTTTTATTTGGTTACCCATCCTTTAGCTCGGTAATGTGAAAGTTGCGTAACTAACTGGCAAGATCACAAACCGGGGCGGCGCGGGCGGGGACTTTTTGCATTAGTTGAACCTCTAGCATTACTTTTCAAGTAACAGTAAGTACAATGCTTCGCTAGTTTGCATATTTTAAAATTAGTTATAAGTTAACTAGCAAAACAATGAACTTGGAATGTTTTTAATTTTATTTTACTTAGGACAATAATCAATTAGAAAAGTAATGTGATAGGTGTTGTAGTTAGACAATTAAACCCGAAAGCCTTAGCCGCTACCTACGCCATAGAGTTACTTTAGGCGATGTACTCATACAAGATGCAAACGTTTTAATCACTACCTAGTGGGTACTCGCATCTAAGATCAAACTGTTTAAATGTTCGCGCGGTTTGTAACATTTAGTGTTATCACTTATTTCATTACAGACGGACGTCAAGTTGTTAATATTTAAGAAATTCTTGGCAGCAAGCGTTTGCTTGTGGTCTTCAGTCTTAATTTATTTATATTATAAGCTGAAAAATGGGTTTGGTCTCATGTTAATATCATATTATGGTAGGTAAGTCACTCGTCATCATTATAAGTACTTATTTACAAACGTGCTTGCCTGGCGAACTTCTGTCTTGTCTTGTCTTGTCTCAAGGAGTCTACCCGAATTTCTTAGTAAAGTGACATTCAATTCACTAAAACTCAAAAGGATCGGTGTGGTTACTACCTATTTATTAATCTTACATAAGCGTTACATTATCATCAAACAAAAAAATACTAAGACAAGCCTGTATGTTCTATATCCCTTAGCTTATCGATATCGATGTAGCCTAGCGATTTTGACGCTGTCACCGGTCGAGCGTTTGCCAGTTGACTAGGCCCTCTGAAATACCATTGTTTGTTGCAGTACTAGTGGGAATTAAGTAAGTTAAGTTAAGATTATACTCCGATCATTTTTAATCACAGTATTTTAATCATATCATTTCTACAATAATTTAGTAGTAGCTGCATTTTGGACGTTGTATGTACTCGCACACCGTTAAACCACTATTATGTTGTCGTTTTGTATGATACTCGTGCGGCCCTGCATGAAGTAATATACCTAGTACTTCGTTTAATGTGCACTTGAAGGTAACCCGGAAAAAGCAGACGCAATTGCAATTTGTTCTGCCATTTTTAGGCTCACACTGATATGAAAGATTATTGGCTAACATAAAAGCTAGTTGGCAACACTAGCTTTTATGTTAGCCTTAGAGCATTCAACCAACAAGAGACGACACGCGCACTAATTTCTATGCAAAAAAGTCTGTCATTTCCTGCGGAGGGAAGGAAACACACATAGAAATTGTTAACACACTAATGCATTTTTATATGACGTCGCTACGCACGCAAACGACAACATTGTTAAACACAAGCATAAAATAGACGCACACTATTATATTCTCTCACATGGTTAACCTGTCCGTGCACTAGTCTAATGTCATATTTATGTAAACGTCTATAGAGGTTGACATTATCGATTATTTTTTTTCGATAAGATAAAGACAAAGAAAGACAAAGATGTCAATAATAACAAAAAAGTATTTTTTAGAATATTATTGCGCAAATGCCAAATGAATCTTTATATATCTATCTACTTTAGATCATGATATTAAAGCACTCTTAATAGACGATTAAAGTTTATGTAGTACCTATATAAAACATAAACTATTCATCCTTCCAAAATACGTATTATGATGATTTTTAATAATATTACAATGATGGGTTTTATTTCGTGTTTTATTTTAAAGCTTAACCTATCTAAAGAAACTCCTAGGAAGAGAAAACTTAAAAACAACTGGAATACAAAAGTGAAAAGATCAAGAGATTGCAAGCAAGAAATTGATATTTAAAGAACAAGGTAAATGATTTAACTGAACTCTGAAACGATTTGAGTGAAGTTATTAATAAAACATTTTAGAAAACATTGGAGTGGGAGAGCATGAACAATTAAAGAGACAAATGTAAATGAAAGATAGCGATAAACTTCTTCGAACAAAGTATTCGCCTAAATTAAGGTGTTTCGCACTTACCTTAGATTATTACTCTCCAAAAGCTTATAAATAATCTACGTAAAACCTTTGGAGCGTGCTTACCCCTTCCACAGGCTCTGTCAAAGTGGTACGGCAATATCGACGGTAAACCAGGCTTTACAAAAGAAGCTCTGAATGCTCTAAAAATGACAGCAGAAAAAGTCCTGACAAAATTTACTGATGCTCTAATATTCAATGAGACAAAAATCATGCAACATAAAGAATCATGACCAGGGATCCAAAAACGCAATGTGTGCTTACGTATACGGATATTATGTTAAACATGGCTTTGATTTCGTGACTGATAATCATCTCAATATCCCAAAAGTTGCTTGTTGGGATAAACAAAATATTTAAGATACCCATTGGTTATTTTTTGGTAAAAAGGACTACTGGTAGTCAAATAGCGCAGCTAGTCACGAATACATTAACTTTGATTAGCGATGCTGGAGTTGAGGTAAAAGCCTTGACTTATGTGACGCTGCAAAGGCAAACTTAGCCATGGGTGAGGAATTTGACTGTTGTTTTGACTAAACCGCCAACATCGTTTCTGGATCCTATTTCAGGTCAAAATGTACATTTCTTTCTTGACCCATCTCATATACTAAGGTTAGTTCGTAATTCATTCGAACATTACGGCTGTTTTACAACTGTATCGGAAAAAGGGATTACAGGGAGCCATTTAGAAAACTTACACTAACTACATCTAATAAGAGGAATTATTTTACATAGATAACAGATTGAGAACCAAACATTCATTTTAAAATTAAAATAATGAGGGTGAAACTAGTTCTTTAGTGAAATCGTTGCAGATACGCTACTTTATGCAGAAACACTGTCCACTTACCAGATTTTTCTGATTCAAAGCTACATCCCTAAAATTTGTAAATGATTGTGTTTGATATACTAGATTCTCGAACGAGGCAATGTAGTCTCAAAGAGCTCTTAGCATTGAGAATTATAAAAAGCCTTTGATAGATTAGGCCTTTCATGATTATTTTTCATAATTGCTAAGTTTGCAAAACTACAGTTTGACGGTTAGGTTAGGTTAGACTTGTGACCAATAACAGAGAGGGCCCAGGCCCCCCGATCTCCCCGTGCAGTCTTTGTTCTGTTAGTCACCTTTAACGACACCCCAGGGTAAGAGATGGGTTGGTAGTATTCTTTTAGTGAACCGCTATACCATATGGTACGGCGGCCACGGACGCCTTCTAAACTAAGACAACTCTGGGCAAAAACCCAGACGGATGGCAACTCTACATGAGAGATGTTGTGATTTTGTATGTAAAGTTGTGAGATGTAACTTATTTATGTCTAATATTGTAGGAGTTACTTATGCTGCGTAAGATGTTTATGCCTACAAATTAATTATCTAATTCGATATTTCTTTGTTTTCTTTAAAGTTTCTCTAAAAATGAAGAAGGAAGACGCGGGCAAAGTAAAGTGAAAAAGTTTTGCCACCTTTAAATTGCTAAGCCATTTTAAGATTTATGTTGCGATTTTTGGAGCCAACATTTATAACTGGGCAAAGATGCGAACGTGATACTAAAAATGATCAAACATTTAGTACCGTCGCATGGTGAGTTAGGTGGGCAAAGTTAGGTAGACCATTTTAGAATTTTCATACAAAAATATTTGGGAAACAGGCCTGACACAAGTGTAATCAAATTTTAGATAATTAATTAATTAATTTTAATAAATTATGTAAATTTCGAACGTTCTTATGAAATTAAATATTTACTTAATGAAATAGGTTAGAATCATTTGACATAGGTACCAGAGCGTTGCCAGTATAAATACCGTAGATTACTAGCAAAGAGTAAACAAGTCTATTGACATAGTACTTTCTTTAAAACTTCGATTTAAAGTTATTTTTGGCCAGTGGTCAAAGTTAGGACGGAAGCGCAAAGATGGAGGATATGACGGTGAAACTTTTGAAGTAAAATACTTATAAAGTTATACTTATTTTTCCAATTGATCACCGTTTAGTAAAGTATGTATGTAAATTGGAAGGCCGCCGGCTGGTTCATCGTCAACAATGTCAAAGGTAAAATCTAGTAGGTATACAAAATAAAATTCATCTTTGATAATTTCAAAGTTGGCACGACACCCTGTTTCAAAATCCTCTTGTTATTGAGTTGTAATATAAAAGAAGCATTAGGAAAATGCTGTGAATAAATTGTACATGTGCGCTTAGGATATGTTTTCCACAGGCTCGGATCCAAATATACCTAATATTTGCATCTTTTGGAAATCTGAAACATTATGATAAGTCGATATCGATATTTTATGCTGTCGTATCTCTAATTGAGTGGCAGTGTGCCACTGTAATGAAATGAAATTTTCCTAATTTCGAGAAAAGTAACGGGCTGTAAATATAAATTAATTAATGAAGTAGACCGAACATAAACATTCAGTCATAAAGTATTGATAATTTTTAAAGCAATTAACTAAAAAAATATTCAAGAAAATGAAAATAAGTAACAGTTTATAAATAGTGATCTATCATTCAATTAATAAGCATCTACATAGTGAAAAATAGTTTTAACAATAACGAATGTGCCATATACACTCGGCGTCAAAAAAATCGCACCTCTTAGAAAATCACTTTCAAATGTCATTTACTCTTGATATGCACATGCAGTCGCATTAATTATGATTTTATTTACAAGGTTACTTAATTAACTTAATAAAAAACATTACTTTTCATTATCAAATAAAACCTAATGCAACAAATAAAGTGTCACAAAAATTCGATGCAAATTTTGCTACCCGTGAGAGTTGCTAGTTGCGCTTCCTTTGTGGGTATAAAACGGTCAACACGGGTTCAATGTGGGTCATTCGCTATTCAACCGTTGAAGAGGACACACGCACAGATTTTGATGGATACCACAGCTGATAAAGCCGCTCAAGTGGTTGCACTACTGCAATCAGGGGTGCGGCAGTGTGATGTCGCCCGGCAACTGAACCTGAGCCGTTATTCCGTTCGAAGAGTGTACCAGCGCTTCATAGAGACCGGTGGCTATATCCGCAGACACGGTTCGGGTAGACGTCGCTGCACTTCGGAAAGAGACGACCGGTTCGTTGTGTCGAACTCTTTGAGAAATCGTTTCTCCAACGCTGTTGAGTTGCAACAGCAGCTCCAGGCAGTTCGCAGACGCACCGTAAGCGTATCTACGGTTAGAAGAAGATTGAAGGAGAAGAAGATAGCGGCCCACAGAGCTGCTACGGGTCCAAAATTGACTGCAGCGCATCGGCGAGCCCGCTTGCAGTTTGCTCGTGACCACGTCGATTGGACCCTTGAGCAGTGGAGAGCTGTTCTCTTCTCAGACGAGACGCGAGTGTGTCTTTTCTGCAACGACCGACGGAGAAGAGTATACCGGAGGCAGGGTGAACGTTTCGCCCAAGCCTGCATCCAGGAGACGGTGGAATATGGTGGCGGATCCTGCATGTTCTGGGGCGGTATGTCTGCTGCCGGCAAAACCGACCTTGTCTGCGTCTCCCGGACTGGAGGTGCTCGCGGACAAGGGTCGCTGACTGCTCGCCGCTATGTCACTGAGGTCCTGGAAGTGCATGTGGTCCCCTTTGCCGAATCTTTTGGCGAGGGGTTCACATTAATGCACGACAACGCTCGCGCTCACACTGCAGGCATCGTGAGCGACTTCTTGCAGAGGTCCCAAATCTCTGTGATGCAGTGGCCAGCGCGAAGTCCGGATCTGAATCCTATAGAGCACCTCTGGGACCATCTTAAACGTAAGGTTCGATCTCGGGATCCAGCTCCTTCGACTCTACAGGAGCTCCAAGACGCGGTGATTGAAGAATGGGGGCTTATCCCTCAAGAAGAGCTCCTGAAGTTGGTGAGGTCCATGAGGGACCGTATGGAAGCCGTGATCAGGGCAAGGGGGGGTAACACTAGATTTTAAGTTAATTTTAAGACACTTTTTGTACATTTTTCTTTGTAAATTATCTGTTGTTAATTAGGACTTAATTAAGGATTTTTATTATTTTATTAATTTTAATGTTGTTTGTATAATTATAATTAAACAGAAAGTTAAATTTAATTGTTTTTTGATACTCCTTTTTGTTACCTTTCTAATGATACCCAACACTATCCTCTACATAAGGTTTAAGAATTTTTAAAGATGATTTTTAAAAGGTGCGATTTTTTTGACGCCGAGTGTAGGTTAGTTTTTTTTGTTGGCACATTTTCTTTGAAAGTTACGCAAAGTTGCAGCTTGTTGTTTTAGTGGCAACACTTTTTGATTGACAATTTTATTCAATTTTTTGCAAATTTAGTGCATTATTCATATTATAAAGACAAAATAATACTAACCGATGAAAAGTAACGCTATCCTTTTGTAAATTTGAATTTTCTGAACGCTTTTTGCACGAAAATAGGCTGCAATTTGGCATTATTTGCTCCCGTCGTGACGCGTCAAATGTGATTTGCAAATGGTGCAGTGACACACGGAAACTAGTTTTATAAAACGGGTATGACCATTGGGCATACCCTTTTGCTAGAGGGCAACGCCTGCCAGTGGCGTCTCCTGTTGGTTGAATGCTCTAAGATGTTATGCCGGCACTTCACTTGGCGTATCGTGTTCGTGTGGCGATATCGTTGTGTTTGCCCAAATAATCTGGCACATCACTTGGCGTCAAACAAGCCATCCACACATGGCCTATACGGGCAAACAACGCAAATATTCACAATATTTGCTTGTTCACAAACAAATTGAATGCAACAGTGATGGACGTGTCAGTGGCAGCCAATGACCTTTTATAAAAATATCATTGGTGGCAGCAGCTTATTATATTTATCTGAATGCGGCTTGCCAACACCTGTTTTTTTATTGTGCAGGGTTCTCCTAAGTTATTTTGAATATCGATCAATGCAACGTGTTCGGTTTTTGTTTTATGAGAGGCATTTTTGGGGTCCCAAATACAAGGATGCATTTGGTATAATTCCAAAAATCGCAATACGGTTTCGTTTGTCCAATCCATTTTACTATGTTTACGTATAAAAAACTGAACATGTCTGAACAGGACAGTCGCACGCGCGCTTCTGAACAGAACCAAGTGTGGACGGCCGACGCAAATATTTGCCGTATTTGATTCCTTTGATGTGTGATCAAAACCCGACAAGTGGACGGAAACGCATATTCGCTATTTGCGTTGTTTGCCATATACGTGCAAATAAAGCAAATATATTAAAATAGGCCGTCTACACATTGCCGTGTTCGGACAAATAATGCAAATACGCGAACACGATACGCCATGTGAAGTGCCGGCATTAGCCAATAATCTTCAAAATCCAAAAATTAGCAAAAAATGCATGAAGTGCAAAGTAAGCTGGATCTTGTAATCTTTTATTTTTAAAATAAGTACTATTTTCTTATTATGTGTTTGTGCATAAATTGTTAAATGAATAAAAATGTTTCCAAGTACAATTTAATAAGAATTATTAAGAAAGTAGTAGGTATGTGTAAAATATCGTTATTAACCTCTGCTGATAATAGTCGGATATTTTTAATCTCGAGCGTTACCACTGGCCACGACTGCGATATTCCTTTATCTGATTATGCTGTAATCTAAATAAAATGTATCGGTAAATTCACGCCAATTATGGAAGAATATTAAGCGCAACATCGTCAGTTTTGGTGACAAGCAGGTCGATATTCCTTCAAATATTACGGATCCCAATCTGCTTAATAAGCATTTTACTGATTTGCCTTTGAACTGCGTTTCTATTTCCGCTCTAACCTATTATGAATACAACAGGTTTAGTTCCGCGTCGTTTAGCCTTAAGGCAGTGGACAGTTCTACAGTGTCTAAGATTATTATCAATATTAAAACGAATGCTCAGGGCGTTGATGGAATTAGTCGCGATATGATCATGCTTACACTACCGAGAACCTTAGACGTTATTACTTCCATAGTTAACCAGTCAATTCGGAGTGGTGTCTTTCCGGATATATGGAAGGAAGCTCTCATTAAACCTATTCCCAAAAAGACCAATCCCACAGTTCTAAAGGATCTCAGGCCGATCAGCATCCTTCCTTTTATGTCTAAAATATTAGAGAAAATAGTATGTCAGCAACTCATGGAGTATTTGAATAAACACAACATATTACCACAAAAACAATCTGGATTTCGCACTGGTCGTAGTACGGCAACGGCATTAATGGATGTTGTGGATGACATCCTGTCCGCGCAGGATACCGGGAAGGGTACAATTCTGGTTTTGTTAGATTTTTCTCGGGCGTTTGATACTATAAATCACAATTTGCTTATCTCAAAGCTCGCGTACTATGGTTTTGATGGTGCGACTCTAAATTGGTTCTCTAGCTATCTTAGTTGTCGCTCCCAACGTGTTGCACTTTCAAACGTATCGGGTGAAACTTCATTTTCTGAATCGGTAAGGGTTAGTCAGGGTGTGCCACAAGGGTCCATATTAGGACCTATTCTCTTTATTTTGTACAGCGGGGATGTAGTAAATTGTATCCAGCACTGTAAATATCACATATATGCCGATGATCTACAGGTTTATTTGTCTTTTGATCTTAAAGAAACTTCCACAGCGGTCGAAAAGGTTAACCAGGATTTGAAGAATATTAGCGATTGGGCAGCTAAAAATTGTTTGTGTTTGAACCCGTTAAAATCAAAGTTTCTTGTGCTAGGTTCGCAGCGTCAGATAGAGAAAATCAATAATTTTACACCGACTGTGAAAATTGGAGATGGCTTGGTAACAGAAGCAAGAAATTTGGGGGTGTTAATGGACAATAGTTTAAGATTCCATCAACATGTGATGGACACAGTGAAAAATTGCTTTTACAGACTGAAGGTTTTATATAAGGTGCGCCAGTATTTAAGTGTAGATCTACGAATTAAGCTCTGTGACGCTTTGATACTGTCGAAACTGAACTATGCGGACACTGTTGTGGGTCCATGTTTATTCAATTACACCAAAAGGTTAATACAACGCATTCAAAACGCATGTGCGCGGTTTTGTTTTCCGATACCGCGTAGAGCTCATGTATCTCCTTTTCTTAACCAGTGTGGTTTAATGAACATGGAGTCTCGACGTACTCTTCATCTGGCTTGTCTGTTGTTTGGAATTTTGAAGACACAAACTCCATCATATCTTTATAACAAACTCCAGTTTTCGAAACGTCCACTAAGAGCAGCGACTCTGTTATCCTGTCCTCGGCACAGCACAGCCGCATTTCGTGGCAGTTTTCGGTATTCAGCCACAAAATGCTGGAACAACATTCCGCCTCCAATTAAAAATGTCTTATCAGTAAGGTCTTTTAAAAATAAATACAAAATATATCTTTTCATTAATCAGAAATTTTAATCATTGTTATGTGGAGTTGCTGTGTATTGTGTTCGTTATGTTTTGTAAAATTTGTTGCTTTTTGACTGTCTTTGTTTGTTGTAAGAATAAGAGAAGTTAAGGCATAGGTCTTGTTGACACCCAGTTTTGTTTTGATTTGTTTTGTCAATTGACTAATTTTCACCATTCCCTGCATGTATACTTCTGTGTTTTTGTATGTTTTAACTTTATGTCCCCTCAGGCGTCCACGGAAGACCAGCGTCGGGGTACCTACTAGGTGCCTTGACATTATGCTGAGTGGAAGCCTTTTTTGTGCCACATAGTTTAAAATTTGTTTTATTGTAATTATTTTGTTTATTTTGTTTGTACGTGTGTCACAGAATAAATATTTTTTCATTCATTCATTCATTCATTATCACCACGGTCGATAACTGGGATTTCATTTTCCCTTTCGTCACCACTGACAATAAATGGGATTTTTTTTCTCATTGTCACCAGTGGGAACGAAGCCAGTGGTGACAACTGGGAACAACCCTTATAAAACAATGAATATCGTCATAGTTTGCTATTCACATACCATTTCTATTAAACTTTTCACCGCCAACTACTTCTAAAGAAGTTTTTCATGCCCCCCACGCCAGAACTTCTATAGAAGTTCTTCATTGTGCCTACTGTAATAAAATACATTTACGATACATAAAACATGTGTTTCTTTTGTAAATAAGTAAGATGGACACGAATAAAGCCCTATTTTTTTATTTTCCCTGGCAAAACAGGCTTTTTAGTGTTTTAAAATGGATAAAAACAAAAACGCCTCAAATATTTTCATGTCCCGCACGCCAACGACTTTATATCCCTTCGGAGCATGATGTACAAAACTCAAAATGTGCACTACACGCAAAATGTACAAATCGCTAATTTTGTATAATCGCTAAATTTGTACATTTTGCGTGTAGTGCACATTTTACATTTTGCACATTCTGAGTATTGTACATTTTGCGTGTAGTGCACATTTTGCGTTTTGTACATTATGCTCCGAAGGGAATCTTTCTAAAATAGGCTTGAGATGTCCGTGACCCCAGCGGCATAACCCCTTTAGATCGGCTTCAATTACGCACCGATTTAGTTGATATGTTTAATTTGTTAGCGAATACCAAAATTTGTTGATCAATAGATAACGAGGTATCTCATAGCATGTTAAGGGGTATCCTGCTGGAGTCACGTTCGTCAAAGTTATTTGACCTAAAACAAGCAGGAACGAGACATGCTACTGATATAGTTATTGTGCTAAAATTCCAAGATTCTACCTTCTGTGGTTACCGGTAATCAATTCGTCATAATTCCTCCGAAAAGTAAATTTTAGTTGAGGTTGAGGTGTAAGAAAAAAGGCTACATTTATGTAATTTGGGGAAGATTTTGTTGACTCTGAGACATTGAGGTGCAATAAACTAGAGAAGACACCGCGAAACAAGTTTGTGCGCACTAAGGTGCAGCCCATGGGCTGCAAATGCCACAGTGATTGCGCGTGATTCAAGCAATTGTGGACCATGCGGCTGCACCTTAGTTGCGCACATACTTGCTTCGCAGTGTCTTTTCTAGTTTATTGTACCTCAATGCTCTGAGAGAAAATTTGTTAGACAAAACGAGAACGCTAGGATTTTCGTTTTTGTCTAACAAATTTTTAGTACATCCTGAGATATAGGTAACGCTAATTATTGTTAACCCGCTGGGGTCACGGTGTTCATTTAGTGCCCGTGGTCTTACTGCATGGTCCTTTTTTGTCCGTAGTTCTATCAGTACTAACAAAGGCATCATTATTTTGTATGGGCAATGGTCCTACTAAAGGAACTCTACGAAACGGACCACGTCGGACAGAAAACTGCTAAGAACCAGAACGTCCACCGCCCCGCCTGCGAGCCCGCGCGCAATACTGATGCTCACGTCACCAAGGGTTTGGAGACATCGCAAACTTTGCCGAACATCCTTTGATTTGTAAAGAAAAACCGATACCGACGCCTAAAGGCGGCACTTCACTTGGCTTAGAGTGTTCGTGTGGCGATATCGTTGTTTGCCCAAATATAATATGTTTTTATACATGATAATAACTAAGGCTAATAACAGATTTCTCTTAATGTTTTTAACTTGTTCAGTGACGGCCAGTACCAAAGAAACAAAATCCATAACATAAAAACTCGATTAACATTGTAATTAAACTATCAAAACTAATTCAAAATTAACTTTGCATGCTTTGCATTACCCATGCAAATATTGAACAAATAAATAACACACTGCATATTTGTGTACTTACACATTTATGTAATTATGTACTTTATCGTTTGTTACGCTAATAAATTTCTTGCTTGTAGTTTAATTGCGTCTTTACTACTGCAGGAACAGGGAACAAAGATATAGTCTTTGAAAAGTTCGTTACATTCATGTGGCAATCGGTAGACAGGGGCGTTACGAGCATAATTTGTTTTCGTGCGAGGAACCTTAAATAGTGGTGGTAGGCGTCGGCGAGCGCGAGGGGCTGGGACGTTAAGCCCTACACTTTCTACAAGCTCAGCACAGTCCACGCGACTGCGGACCATGTCAATAAAAAAACAAATGTCCATCAATTTGCGTCTATTCTCAAGCGTTAATAGATTGTACTGATTACAATTTTCCTTGTAAGTCGATAGATCTGGTTTACGAAAACGATAGTTCAAGTGCCTCACAAATATTTTTTGTAGTCTTTCCAATCGATTCTTATAAATTAGATATTGGGGAGACCAAATTGGACTTGCGTATTCTAGAATGCTTCGGACATATGCGTAAAATACAATTTTAAGTGTGTCAACACACTTAAAGGGCTGGCAGGTACGGATGACGAAACCGAGATTTTTAAAACCTTTATCTACTATTTTGTCGATATGATCTCTAAGAAGCATTTTGCTGTCAAAGTGTACACCTAGATCTCTAACCATAGAAGTCCTACGAATCGGTGTGCCATTAAAGTTATATGTGTGAAGTATAGGTCTGATGCTACGAGTAAAACTGATGCATTCACATTTATCTATATTAACTGTAATGTTGTTCTTTTTATAAGGTTGTCAAATTATCCAAGTCTGCTTGTATTTTTATACAGTCTAGTGCCGTGTTTATTTTTAAGAATATTTTTTTGTCATCAGCGTACATTAAGTGCCGAGCAGACCTAAAACAAGTTTCAATGTCAGATACGTAAGCGTTGTAAAATAAGGGTCCCAAGTGGGATCCTTGAGGCAAACCTGTAGGTATTTGAATAAAGTCAGATCTGTATCCACCCAACACAACGGCTTGGGAGCTATTGCTCAGATAAGATTTAATCCATCTGAGCAAATCTCCATGAATTCCCAGCTCATAAAGCTTGTTAAAGAGGATGGCGTGAGTGATCCACACGGTCGAATGCTTTTTCGAAATCCGTGTAGATCACGTCAACCTGCCCACCCCTCTCCATGTTGAGTAAAACATAATTGGTAAAGCATGCCAAGTTAGTGATGGTAGATCTGTGCCTAAGAAACCCGTGCTGCGTCGCTGGCAGTTGTTTATGTATTACGCAATATATTTCATCGAACACCAATTTCTCAAGAACCTTTGCTACAGTATTTAGGATAGAAATTCCCCTGTAATTCTCAATTTTTGTTTTGGTTCCTTTTTTATGTATGGGAACTATGAGCGCTTTTTTCCAGGTGTTCGGAAAAACTCCATTAGTTAAAGAAATATTAAATAAAATGGATATTGGAGTGCTCAGCGTTTCCGCACAGCTGCGCCAAAACAACGGCGGAATGTCGTCACTTCCAGCCCCCTTGGATGTATCTAAGAGCTTCAATGTTTTTTCCACTATTTCAGCTGTAACTGAGTATTTAGATATAGTATCAATATAATTTATCTTGTGTTTGTCTTTTTCACGAGTATCTGTAGTAGGCGTACCAAATACGCTTTTAAAAAAGTCATTAAAGGCATTACATATATCCTCGCCCTCGGAATACTCTTTATCGCGGTATGTCAACTTCTTTGGATAATTAGACCGACCACGCATCGACTTGACGTACGTCCAAAGGGTTTTCGGATTGTGTGCAATGGATACTTCAGCCTGTTTCGTAAAACTTTCAAAACACTTGCTATGTACACGTTGTTGCCGTTTGCTTAGAAGGGAAAACTCGTCATAATCCAGTAAGTTGCGAAATTTTTTCCATTTTTTGTGCGCCTTAGATTTTTCTTTAATTATTTGAATTAATGCCTTATTGTACCACACTGGATATTTACGACCACTTTGTGTAAATTTGTATGGAACATGTTTTTCAATATTTTTAAATAACGTATTATAGAAGATTTTACATGCATCTTCGATCGGATGTGGCTCTAGAAGAGACTGCCATTGTATTTCATTAAATGACTGGTTTAAAGCGGTATAATTACATTTGTTAAAGTTCCGTCTTGGTGTTGATGCCTCAGTTAAGGGTGTAGCTGAAAGATCTAAAACTTTTATTAACAGAGCTGGATGGGCGCGGTCAAGGTTAATTAAGGGCAGCGAGCATTCAACGATGTCAAGAGGGAGATTTGAAAAAGCTAAATCTAAAGTATTATCTGCGTAGTTTCTGATAACGTTGTATTGTTGGAATCCTAGAAAGCTTAATTCATTCGTCAACCTTACTCCGGCATTTCGCACATCCACAGAACCGACGCTATTATGTTCAGGGCCATTTGCACTCCAAGATATACATGGCAAATTAAAATCGCCAACCATCACGTAATTATTAGATGATCTATCCATTAATGTCTTAACAGCACTTAAAACACAGTCTATATCTATGGGGATGCGTTCAGGGTCAGGGGGAATGTAGATTGCGCTAAGGTGTAGATCCGCAGAGGCGCAGTCGCCGAGCGCGCGCGCAGGCACCGTCACCGTCAGCATCTCGAGGCGCCGCGGGAGTCCGACGACAGTGTCTTGTGACGCCCCTAGCTCGTTACGTACCAGAATCATGACTCCCCCTCCCGTTTTTTTGTTACTTGCCGTAAGATCCCGATCGCATCGAAATACATCGTATCTATCGTCACAAAATTCCCGATCAAAAATACCTGAATGTAACCAAGTTTCTGTAACAATAATGACGTCGTATTCATGACATAAAATTTGATTTCGTAATTGTAAACACTTAGTGCGCAGTCCGCGTACGTTTTGATAAAAAATATTGAAATTATTTTGTTTATTGTTACCCGCCATTAAAAAATACAAAGTTACCAATTGCACATATCTTAATTACGCGTGATATATTAAGAATAATAAATAGAACACACAAATGTGCGATATTTATGTCATTAAAGTCATACTTATAAAATTTCGAGCAAAACAATGATATAAAACTTGGCATCAAGTGGTGATTCTGTGAGTTATTTCTTAGAAAATATATTTTTGTTAACAGTTGCTGCAATGCACACAAAGTTCGCAATATTTTGAGTTCCGTAAATGCATTAATCATAGCACGACTAATTCTACCTTGAAGGTATACCGACAAACATTTCTTACTCTCATGCAGCTCATACTGTGTTGTTGGCCCCGACGACACGGTAAACTTAATAGTACCCTCGCGCAGACTTTTGACCACTATAGTGTGCTCATTGAAAACAGGTGCGACATAAAACGTAGCATCAGAATCCTGACAAATCCGATTGAAAATATATTTCAAAGCAGTAAAGACGCAATTACATGCAATACGAATAAATGTTTTAAGTTTATTATTTGAAAACAGTAAGTACACAAATAAGTATATAATGCATCGACTTTGCAATTCGTAAAAGAGATTGATATTCCGCAAAGAAACTAATATAAAATAAAATATAATAATTTCTAATATTAAGTTAATTATCCACATAATAATAATCAAATAGCTTGTGAGTATAGCTAATATACGTAAAAAAACTAATTAAAGATAGAACGTTGTAGTAAAATTTTTAGTGACATACTAATAATCAAACAGAATAATAAGATAGCCACCAAACGCCTCCCGTACATCAGTCGCCGGAGCCGCCGCACATTCGTTGCGCGTGCGACTACGACCAAGCTCATTATCAATAGGAATGTCCCCGTCACAGAGTTAGTGTAAGAGGAAGACATGACATTACACGTGGAATAACATAGTTTTAGTTTCAACGCAGTTTGGTGAATATTACAAAAAATAGTCTTGTATTTGCTCATGAAATAAGTAAACATAAAAAACAAAATAAGGCAAAAAATTACAATCAAAACATTACAAGTAAAGTAAAAAGTAATAATGTATGTATTTATATTAAAAAAAGGAGTTACTTTACTGCACCTGTCTTTTTTGCTAAGTCCTGTTCGTCGAATATCTGCAGCGCTGGAGAGGTGTCGTTTTTTCGTATGAATATTCTGCCATTCTTAGTCCAGACAAACTGGTATTCTTTTATTTTTGCTATGTCCTTGCATTTCTTTAAGAGTCGTTTATTATACGCTGTTAGGTGTTCATTAATGAAAATTGGCTTAGCGTCCCCAGGAATGCCAAGATCAACAGTTGAAATACGGGTTTTGCGTGCAAGCGAGATCATATTATCTTTTAGAAGCCTGGACCTCATTTTGGAAATAATTACTTTTGGACGACCTGGTAACTTAAGTTTGGGTGAAACTCTGTTCACTTGAAGAATATTGTTTGGTGTTATATCAAGGCCAATACGATTGCAAATTTTTAAGATTAGGCCTGGCAAATCTTCATTTTTCATTTCCGGTACACCCATCACTTCTATGTTAAGCAGTCTATCTCTCTGTTCGTTCGAATTCATTTGTTGTTTTATTTGCAAATTTTCAGCCTTTAAATTCTTTAGTTCAGTATTTAAACTATCCGTCTTCTTTACTTTATCAGAAAGAATACTTATTTGCCTCTTGTATTCATCTTGAGTGTCAGACATAAATTGTGATGACTGCTGGATATCTATAATTTGATTTTGTAACTCAACTTGCTGCTTCTCAATTTTGGCGATACAGCATTTAAAATCAGTATTTTCTTTACGGACATGAGTCATTTCGTTCTTTAGCTCTAAGAAATTTTCCCGCAGTTTGACCAGATCCTCTTTAATTACGGTGTTCAGCGTTTCGTTAATCTGTGTCAAATTATCATTAAATTCAGATTTCCAGCTGTCCATTTTTTTAAACATATCTTGCGTGAAGGACTGGAACGCTTCTGTGATGTCGTAATCGTGCTTCCTTTTACGAGCTGTGGTGTTTGATAAATCAGAATAGGAGTCATAGTGTTTACTCGGTTGCGGCGAACGATGCATTTTTGTATACTTACTTAAGGATTATTTTTTTTGCCACGTCTGAGCTTCTTTTGGTCTATGGTGAGTTCGATGCGTAGAAGCGATATCGATGTTAGATGTCTCGTTTCCGTGTAGAATGAAGTGATGATGAAACTTAAGTTTTGAACAACAATGACTATGGAAAATGAATCTTATTTCGTTAACAGCACAGATTAATTCTAAATACAAAATGATTTCTAAAAAAATATTACAGATTCCGTTCCCGAGACGCGTCCGTCACTGAGGCGCGCGAACGCGTGTATGTAATAATGTAATAAAGTAAAGATAATATTATTTGCTACCTAAACCAAGTTTTGTCATATTTTTATCGAATCGCGGATAAGATTTATTTAATTATTAATAATTTTTAATATGGAAACACTGAGTCTTCTAAAACAGACATGTTACTTTAAAAATGTCTAACATGGCTGCATAAACTATAATTTCTTTGCTTTTAAAAAAGAGAAATGTCAACAAGGCCGGCACGTCATGTTTGATTTGACAGCTAGGGGCTGTAAAACTGTCATTTGTTGACAGATATTGCGAAATAGATATTGTATTACAGATTAAAAAATTTAAAAAATATACAACTCAAGCATAAAACGCCGGGTCACCTTTCTTATAAATTCACATTACAACCGTGCTTTACAATAATAAATCATATAAAATCATAAAAACATTGGAATTTACCTTTTCGATTTCTTTACTGATTTGTAATGTTAAAAAAAAACGTTTTTATTTACTTTTTAATAAAAATGTGAATGGCGCTTACGAATTGAGGCTTGGAATTTACAATGGGCGATTTTCCGAGATCAAAAAAAAAAAGAAATTGGTTCGTAAATGACTTCATAGATGGCGCTTAGCATAGATTAGTATGGCGCTTAGTAAAAGGCGGGTTCATGAAGAGCACGTGTATGGCTGCGTAATATTTATTCTATTCCAAAATAGAAATAGGTTCTGGATGTCCTGAATATAAATAGGTAAGTAAATACTATTTTTTTATTGTTTTGGTAGACAAGTAAAAGTGTAGAATTTATTACAGCCCATAAGTAGGTACGGCTTTCATAAAACGACATCTATCGAGTGTTTTTGAACTAATTTTTACTTTTTAATTTGGGCTGTCAGAAAATCGCCCATTAAGCTAAGTGCCAAAACACAAATTAAGAATTAAATAAAAATGAATTTGTTTTTTAGTCATAATTTTAAAGCGGCTTACTATTATCAAAAACTAAATTAAACAGGTAATTTTTATACCATACTTATAACTTTTGAACATATTTAAATAAAAAAAACCTTATTTTTAAATTCAATTAAGAAATGGGTCAAAATGCAAGATATTTAAGTACCTTTCATTGGGGCTAAGTTTCATAACAAATGTCATTGGAGTAAAGTGCCTTTATTTTTAAATAAGTATTATTATTTTAGTTAGTGCTTAGCCCCTATGTTGCATTTTGACAAAGTGTAACTGGTAATTAAACTAGTTTAATTATTACACAAATTCCAATAGAATTCTTGATATTCTGGTGGTAATGGTAAGTAAGCAATCATACTTTCCGCTACAAAAGTTTCCTTTTCACCTTTTTTTTCTTCTTTTTATTTTTTGCTTTTTTTTCTTTTTTTTCTCTTTTCTTTTATTTATTTTTCATCGGTTCTTACATTTGCATATTTTCTGTAATAAAAATATTTGCTTAACGCAATTTTCTGACAGTTTAAAGACATTAAAAAGTAAAAATTTGTTCAAAAACACTCGATAGATGTCGTTTTATGAAAACCGTACCTACCTAAGGGCTGTAATAAATTCTACACTTTTACTTGTCTACCAAAAGAATAAAAAAATAGTAAGTACTTACCTATTTATATTCAGGACATCCAGAACCTATTTCTATTTTGGAATAGAATAAATATTACGCAGCCATACACGTGCTCTTCATGAACTCGCCTTTTACCATGCGCAATACTAATCTATGCTAAGCGCCATCTATGAAGTAATTTACGAACCAATTTCTTTTTTTTTTGATCTCGGAAAATCGCCCATTGTAAAATTAAATAAAACAATATTAAAGTAAATTAACAATAACAATGTAGGCACTGACCAGCATAGAAGGTACCCTTTTTGCCGGAATAACTTTTCTTTTCCTGTTAACATAACTCTTTCCTCGTACTACTTTCAAAGATTTTCATAGGTAGTTTTTTTATTAGTTTTATTCCTTGAATCACTCATTTTCAAAGTACTTTCTAATATTTTTATCAGACAAATCTTATCATATGAAATGACAGGAGCTAATCAGATGACAGTTTGGCACTTACACCCAATGCTATGAAAACATCTCAAACATAGAATAATTTTTTGTAGGCGCTTTGCACTTTTGATATGGAATGGCTGTCCACCTTTGAAAAGCAAAATCTCGATTTTGCCTCAATTACAGCAGACCCCCCCCCCCCCCCCCGCGCAACACCAAAATTTTCGCTGACCGCGAAACTCCCTAATAGCATAAGCCACCCGGGGACGACAATTTTTTTTTGATAGGAATTTGATAACAGAATAAGTTTTGAGGGGAAAACATTCCTGAGAAGGGGAAATCTCAGTTGTGGCTTGGGGAAAGGAAATCATGAAAGTGGAAGCACTGATTGTTTGCATAGGTCAGCGACAGTGCGCTACAATAATTTCGATGTCATAAAATCCTGAACTTGTAGTTAAATTTTCGTGAAAAAAGTGGTGTAAAAAACTTCTTAAGTGTGGCCGTAAGTATAAAATTCATAGTAATGATAATAAGGTCATGTTATATTGACATGCTTTGCATAATCGAAAAGGTTTTTGTTTTTTACGTAAGTCGGCCAATTTGTATTGCACAACGAAATCTGTTACAGGGGGCTACTTTCACTAGAGCTACGGGCGACAGTGATAGTTAACATTATCGCCCCAATGGGTATTGTTCTACAGATATACTTGAAATTGTATTGAATTACAAAGTAACCACTACTTTTTTTTAGGTTCTTAGTGATGGTTCGCACATACAAAAAAATTGCGGGAAGTCGCAACTATAAGAATTATACAGACGAGGCACTTCAAGAGGCCCTTGCGAAGATCACCGATTGTGATCTCTCTATTTTTGCTGCTTCTTCGACATAAAACATCCCATACATTTTGACTAGAAGAGAGAAAAAATTATTAAGACTTTTTGTTTAGTTTTATGTCCGTACCTCAAGTAAAAATTATTAATACACGATATTTTTAATCAGAAATGCAAAGTTTTACTTAAAATGCCACTATTTGCTATCACAAAATGCCAATGTCAACTTCGCCCCTTGTGTCAAAGACGCCCCAACTGATTTTAAAACACAATAATTCTTAAAATACATTATCAAAAGAGTTTTTTTTTGTGTTAAATTCCAAATTGCGGTTACTTTCAACATCAATAATAAAAACATCGGGTATCAAAGCAACCCCATTTTCATTCTTAAGTTGATAGGCCACATTTAATTTTTTTTCTCCAAAAGTATTAAGCCAAATTTTTTGATTTAAAAAAATAAAAAAAGTTTGTAATGAGTCGTCACTAAGATTTTTTTTTTACATGTCTAGTACGTAAATTGCATGAAATAGAAGCCTTTCAATTTATAAATTGATCAAAGTCACCCCATTTTACGGTATCGATCCATGCATCGTTCAGTCGTTTTTTTTATGATAGGCATTTTTGGGGACCCAAATACAAGGGTGCATTTGGTATAGGTACTTAATTCCAAAAATCGCAATACGGTTTTGTTTGTGCAATCCATTTTGCTAAGTTTACGTATAAAAAACTGAACACGTCTGAACAGGACAGCCGCACGCGCGCAGAACAGAACCAAGTGTGGACGGTCGACGCAAATATTTGCCTTATTTGATTTCTTAGATGTGTTATCATAAACCGAGAAGTGGACAAAAACCATGTCTGTGACAAAAACGCATACCTATTCGCTATTTACGTTGTTTGCCATATTCGTGCAAATAAAGCAAATATATTCAAATAGACCGTCTACCACAGACATATAATAGAAGCAGACCAAACATTACAACAAAAAAGCGTGCCCATTACGCCTACAGACAAATTTCATGCACACATTTACAATAAAAGGGGCTGAACTCAGGCACGCAAGGGACCTCAAGTACCTACATCTATAGTAATGTTATACGTAAAGAGGATAATTTTATATTTTATACTTAGACATTTGAAGATACTCATTAAATTAAAAAAAACACCAGTAGAATGCTATGTTATCTATCATTGAGTGCCAGGCAGGCTGTCTGTATCTGTATCTGGCTGCGACGCCACCTCACTAACTTAATAGGCCTATTACATCACGACTGTGATTTTTGCGTAAAATGGCCAATTTTGGCGTTCTTGATCCAAGAAAAAAAATACATCACCAGTTTTGACTTATTGAATAATGTAGAATAGCTATTGGCATAGTTCGTAGCGGCCTCGCTTTATGTAAATTTTGCTTAACTTTTTTATGAAACCCAAAATTTATGAAGGTTTTCATAAAATGCGCTAAGGCACTTTTTTGAGCTCCTAGATTGAACTACTGTTCTAAAGAAATGAAAAAAAAATTAGAATGTTATCTATTATATAGTCGTATAGTGCGTAGCGGCCTCGGAATTTTTAGATATCATTGATTTTATATAGAAAAAAATCTTATTACAAACCAAAAAACTTCGAAAATCGCTTTAAGTTAACTGTGAATTTCTTCTACCTACGATATTATTGAGCAAAATTTATACCAAAATAATTGTTACTTCTTGAGAAATAAAGATTGTATAATGAATTTATTATCCTATTTCGATAAAAACGATAAATATAACTGCAAAATTACTACAAAATACGATGCGCCGGCCGTCCGAACTCAGCTTATTCTCGCAGAGAAGAGATTTGTAATATTAAGCATGATTTTATTATCCTATTTTGATAATAACGATAAATACAACTAAACAAGTTACTACAAAATGCAAAAATGCGCATTTTACGCAAAAATCACATTTAAGATGTAATAGATCTCTTAATAAAATGCATGAAATACTCGTAGTAGAACCGTTAGGTAAAATAATAAGTAATTAAAAACAACATACATACATACTCTGCTGGTATTTTTTTAATAAAAATAAAAATTACAATAAAAAATGTCACAATTTTTAAACTAGTGATAAGACCGCCGGGTGGTCGAGTAGTCAGCGACCCTGACTGCGGGTTACTGTATATTTTGCAAGTCCCGTAAAAATTATATCCGGGATACTTTTGAGTCTGTTCAGGAAGTAATGATGAAGGTTTCTGAAAACAAATAAATTTATCATTTTCTGTATATTTCAAAGTAACAGAGTTGAGAGACTGCGCAGACTCATCTTATTCATGTATATCCTAGAATATAGCCTAGAATACTGTACAACAATATAATACTTAAGTTAACTCACTTAATATAGTTAATACAGCACTTGAGGTAGTCGGCTGTAATTTTTGCAAATTCCTCAAAACATGATCTCTACTGGCATTGCTTCTTACCGGACCTTTTAGTAAAGATTTAGATGAATTCTGAAAAACAAATGTAAAAAGTTATTATTTTATGCATATTTTCATACAAAAATACATCCCTACGACTACCATAGGGTTAAAGGGGTAGGATAGGGTTTTAGTTAACAATATTATAAAAATAATTTACTCATATTTAATTTATCCCTAATGAAAAAATATATTGCATACTTAAATCTAATCAACCTTCAAAAATATACCTATTAAACAAAACTGGAGCCTAAATACGGCCCCTTAAAATTGTACAAGTACATGAAACGTCAAACGAGATCAGAGTTACTATATAATTGATTATTGTTACCACAAGAATCTTTCGGAAATTACTTTACGTTAAGATTTCACGAGATTTGCACTTATGACAATTATTCACTACTTCTACAATGCCGAAAGATTAATAATAATCACACAATAACTGAAAAAAACATTATGAGATTAGATGGCACAACAAAATTTACCAATGGAACGTAATTTCAGGTGTTTTTCTAAATGAAGAGTTGCCGCACAAGGGCGCACTACACTTCATTTTATTTTAGTACTTTTGGCTCATAAACTTTATTAGATCACAAAAAATAAGCGAAAACAATCTCCTATACGTCCTTTGTTGACAAGTCTAGGAAGACATTTGTAGCCATAGATAAAGTGTTTGTAGCTTATTTGTAGCTTGTCAAGATGGCGTTTTGCCTCACGGTCCAGTTTGTCTATGTGTGTGGAAGTGTTGCGACACTAAAAAGAAACGAGATAGTCTCATTAATTTGTGGTTAGAGAGAAAGAAGTAGAAATATTGTTTTATTCTCATCTATGTAGTTGTGAAATAATGTTTGGTCTGCTTCTATTATATGTCTGTGCCGTCTACACATTGCCGTGTTCGGACAAATAATGCAAATACGCGAACACGATACGCCAAGTGAAGTGCTGGCAGAACACTGGCAAACACAAACAAAAACAGGCAAACACACACAAACACTCGTCCACCACATGTTGGTGTTTGTTGTTTGGTGTTCGCTATTTGCCGTAGCTTGCCAAGCGTATAGAGCCGGCTTAGAAGAAAAAAAACGTCTTGCTTGTTGTCATTGTCAATGTCAATTGTCATTAATTCACAATTCAAACCTGTGATTCAAACTCAAAGTGTTCGTTCATCCTCCACATGTGTTTGTTTACGTTTGCTTGCTGGCTGATAGTTGATGAGCATTCATCTCTTTCTTAGCACTCCTATCTTTAAATGACTACCATGGCAACGCAGCCAGAAGACTCGCTTTCTGACCCACCATCGCCATCGCAAGACGAGTCAAATGAAGAGAATATGTCGGATACCAATGAGCCACAAGTTTTTGTGCCCACACAGCTATGCGAAGTAACGTTAGACTGTGGCGAGGAGTCAATTCTCCTCTCAGACCCTTTAGCCGACAGTTTTTCTGCTGAACCGATGAACAGTTGTTTGGAGGAGCGAGAGAACCAAGGAGGCGGATCTGCAACATCGGAGCCCAATACAAAAATAAAAAGAAAAACACAGAAAACCTCTGAAGAAGTTCGAGCGCATTGGAATATGTTTAAAGTCTTCTCCACTCTAGGTGAGCCTTTTAAGTTGTTCAGTGTAAGCAGTTTTCATTTGGTTGAAACATGGGACTGTGGCAAGAGGACTGCTTTTGCTGTCCTCATTGCCTGCCGGCCTCGGATGCGCAACACGAGAACTCTTCTCTACTCGTTTTCTCGTGTTTTATTCATTTATCTCTAATGTCTATCAACACTAAAGACACATGGATGCGCTTAGAACTCTCAAAAATAGAATTAATAGTAGTTTTTGCATAAACTGTGGTATTTTTGTCTACAAACCTTAACATGACAACTTAAAATATTTTGTCGTCTCTCGTCTGCGACATATCTCGTGCGCATGCTAGGACTCCGACCTAACACTTTGAGAATAGTAGTTGTAAAAGCAATGATATTTTAATAAACAAAAGGTAGATAGGTTATGTGAGTACTTACGTGATGTCAATAATGGACCAATGCTTGTACGAAAGTGTGAGCAAGATAGCATGACAACTAGGTATAGCGTAAACGAGACGGGTATTGTTGTTGGTGGCCTAAGGTAATCTACCTCTTTTTATTGTAACATCATTGGTTGTAAGTGTAAGTTTGTTTATGTATGTAGTCTAGAAGATAATAATAATTATAACTTTCCGGTTTCTCCGAACGACCACAGTGATCGAGTGGTTAGTGCGCCATCTCTGAGGTCTCGGGTCCAATTCCCAGTCGGTTCAAACAAACAAATCTTTCCTCTTTATAATATTAGTATTATAAACACAACCATTATCTCTGATGGGTTAGTCAGAGACTAGGCAATGAGGACCGCAAAAGCAATCCTCTGCCATAGTTCACTTTTTACCAAATAGCGACTGCACATGTGCTCAACGTGACAGGTGGTGAGCCCATCGCCGCTCTATACTGTTGGATGTATGTACGGTGTTTAGTCCGTTAGTCGCCTTTTACGACACCCAAGGGAAGAGGGGGGCTGGTAGTATATTTTCACTGCCACTCGACACGGATATTGCAATGCTATTTTGCTATGCTATTTCTTTATTTTTATGTGTGTGTGGGGATAGGTAAAACAGTCTTACCCCTGTCAGTCAGGTCCCTTATTTAAGTTACAAATACAAACAACTTTTTGCGACATCAAACATTTTTGTTACCTATTTTATTTTCCAGTCTGTGTTGAATTAACTAAGTACTAGTTATCTTTGTCTTGTTTTTTTCCCTTCGTCTTGTCTGAATGAGCCTTTAGTTTACCTTTCTTTAGTGTCTCTTTTGGATAGGAATATCTAGTGATTTCCTATCACACATTGTTGAATCTGTTGTACAGAAAAGGCATACTGTGTCTTTTAAATCAGGAATAACTTAAGCTCTTAGTCCCATACCATACCCTGTTATTAATAAACGTTGATTAGAGTTACACCACAGAATAATATTACGTTACACTTAGGATTAAATTGACGCTGTCTCTATCTGTCTTCTTTAACAAAAACGAGACAGCGTAACTTAAAACCGAGGTGTAACATTTCACCATTTTTATTAATAAGACGGCCTGAGTTGTGCCACCAGCTAAAATAAATAAATAAAATAAAATAGCTTTATTTACCAATATCGATATACAGTAACAGTTGCTTGGTATGTTTATGTAGTTAGCTGTGATACTTATCCGCACTGTCTAGGATGAAATTCCCAAATACAGCTTTTGGCAATTTCTTCCTAGACAGTGCGGATACTCTTTAACTGGTGGTAGAGATTCGCTAGTTACATTTTGTAATATGGTGTATGTGTGTGTTTTACATAAATCTTTTATATTTAATTTTTGTTAACTTAGTTTAGTTTGTTAAAAGTTAAAATAAATGTGAAATGCCTATAGTGTCTCAAATAGGGATTTGCAATCCCGCAGCTCTTTAATCCTACGAGATTACTCAATCCCGGGGGTCCCGCATCTTTGAAAATATGTTATAAAATCAAATTGAAACTACAAAGAATGATGGGGTACAACATTTTGTACAAAAAAAAAACCAGAAAACATAGAGAGTTTAAAACTTTATATAATTGAAAAATAATCTTACTGGAAATACGTATATTTCTTTATAATAAACTTAAATAAATAAACTTTCCTACACTCACACCAATTATCTAGCCCAAGAGAAGCTTCATTATGAAATTCGTTAAATGGTTACTATAGACAACGGATAAACATACTTAAAATACTTAAATACATACCTATTATACATAGAAAACACCCAGACCCGAGACAATTTAGAAAAACAATAATTTCTAAATTGACCCGACCGGGGATCGAACCCAGGACCTCAGAGATGACGACACCATGAAAACCGGTGTTCAAACCACTCGACCAAGGAGGTCGTCAATAATATTTTTAAAACCCGGGAATATCAAAATATTCACAATAAACAAAAACTAATAAGTAAGTATAGTGTAATTCCATTGCCTACAAAAAAAAGCTGTCAAAATACGTGCCATTCTTTATGCATGGGCGACACGGTTGTAAACCAGCGTTCCAACTGGGGTCACCTTGGTGGGAAAGGGGCGTTCCTTGCTTGTTGCCATCAGTGTAGACAGCAGATTTAAACCAAATTCTAGTATGACCTTCAACGTCTTTGGTGGACGGGCGCGTGTTGCCATCCGCAGTTAATGCCCGATTTACACGTATTAAGTAATTTAGTAGTTAACTAAATTTTAAGTGATTAAGTGCATGTAAACACAGAATTTAGTAGCAAGTTGCAAGTTAAAATTTAGTTAACAACTAAAGAGCTAAATTAGAATTCTGTCTATTTTTCGGTTAAGTTGGTGGGCGGGGCTTGTCACTTGACACGTTTGGACGGGCACAATTTAGTTAAATGCGTTATATTTCGGACTTCTTGGCGGGAAAGTGAAGGGTCATGTCTGCAGTTTTGTTTTATTTTCTTTAATTTATGTTTTGTTGAATATTAATATGCAATAATGGTGGATTATTTAGTGTTATGTGTTCGTGAATGTGCATGAGTGTTGGCAAATAAAACAAAACAGTGCAACATCACTTTTCAAATTCTCTCAAGAAGTCCGTGTGAGATCTCAATAAAGTCCCACAGCTTTATTGAGTCTGAAGGGGTTTGGTTAATTTACAATTAAACGTTAATTTATCACTCATTTTCATTATCATCTACTTTATGCAAAAAAATATTCACTTTAATATCTTACTTGACACTGCCTAAATGTGCTGACCACACGAAGCCATTATTTAAGCACAGAATTTACGACTTCATTAAATTGTTGATCGTCCATCTTGAGTGAACTAAAGAGCTTAACTACTTAAATACGTATGAACACCTACTTAAATTTAAGTCACTTAAAATTTAGTTAGCTACTAAATTGCTACTAATCTACTTAATACGTGT
This sequence comes from Scoparia ambigualis, assembly GCA_963921215.1. Classification (NCBI taxonomy): domain Eukaryota; kingdom Metazoa; phylum Arthropoda; class Insecta; order Lepidoptera; family Crambidae; genus Scoparia; species Scoparia ambigualis. The sequence continues at coordinate 917,348 of OY992525.1, forward strand.
AAATCAGCCATAATGCCCGATTTACACGTATTAAGTAATTTAGTAGTTAACTAAATTTTAACTAAATTTTAAGTGATTAATGCCCGATTTACACGTATTAAGTAGTTTAGTAGTTAACTAAATTTTAACTTAATTTTAAGTGATTAATTGCATGTAAACACACAATTTAGTAGATAAGTCACTTAAAACTAAGTTAAAATTTAGTTAACTACTAAATTACTTAATACGTGTAAATCGGGCATTTGAGCCGTTTACACGTATTAAGTTGTCAAGTAGGTAACTTAATTTTAAGTTAATTTTAACTAAATTCTTGCGTGTAAACAGTCACTTATAAGCTCTTTAGTAGCAAGTGGTAAGTAAACGATTTAGTGGGCAAGTGAACAAGTAGAATAGAATCGAGTCTATTTTTTGAGTAAGTAACCGCCCCTCCCGCGCCGCTTGCATTCCCCGGTAGGCGTGGCTTCTACTAAATTGTCATTTAGTTGACGTGTGGACGCAACAATTTAGTGAAGTATTTAGTAAAGTCGTGAAGTCTCGTGTGTGACGAGAGCCGGTCTTGCCGCGATGTGTCGCCGCCGTATGCACTAAAGAGTGCTTAAGTAAATACACGTGTAAACGATCGACAACTTAAAATTAACTTAAAATTTAGTTACCTACTTGACAACTTAATACGTGTAAACGGCCCATTAGAGAGCGTGGAGCGTACAACCGTCTAGCCGGCGCGGCGGTTTACATCCAACCAAAGACAGTTGCGCTGTGACAGGCAGCGGGTGCGCACGTATGCGAGTGCAAATGTCGTCCAAAGTGCAGAGCCGCGAACGCAAAATAATAATTTAATAATAATATAATTATTATAAGCGAATTAATCGATCTCTATAGAGATTTGCCATGCCTGTGGGATAATTTGTATCTTTTTTTGTTATGATAGGTCCACTTTTTTTTCCCGTCGTTAGTTGTAGACTAAACTGCTACAGCAAAGCTCACTTTTTAAAATCTAGCTATTTTTGGAAGCCAGGCAGCTACAATTGACTTAATGAATAGACTTTAAAATTTAATATTAAAAAGAATACCAGTTAATAAATATAAATGTTTCGTTTTAATGTTTACTAAAGTAACATTTAGCAATTCCTAGCACCTTTTTGGGGTTGAAAATGGAGCAATCTAGCTACTTTTTGCAAAACGTCTGTGTACTAGCTGCTACCCTATCAGCTAAAAAATATGAATATGGACATGGGCTTCATTCGACATTTGAAGCCCATAATATGCCCATATAAGGACAAAATATGGGCTTCAAATGTCAAATGAAGTCCATGTCCATATCTATATTTTTTAGTCGATAGACCCGCTGGAGGTAACAGTTGGCAACACTGGCTGGTTCCGGCTTCGGCTTGCGTTGTTGTGTTTGTGTATGACAGCACTACAGCAGGCATCGCAGTGCCGCACCAGGCGGCAGCGGGTGCGCACGTGTATGCGAGACTGCGAGTGCAAGCAAAATGTCGTCTGAAGAACAGAACCGCGAACGAATTTTAAGCGAAGTTATCGAACTCTATAGAGATTTACCATGCTTGTGGCATGTTACGTCCGATACTTTTAAAGACGCAAGTCAAAAAAAAAAAAAACGGCGTGGGAAATATTACTTGAAAAATACAAGGAGCTAGACCAAAAGGCTAATGAAACAAATCTTAAAAAGAAAATCGACTCTTTAAGGTTTAGTTACCAGCGCAAAGCCAAAAAGGTAAGTCGGTATACCATTTGAACACTTTTGTATCAACACAATTTTAGTTAAGTTTCTACACTTTTTTGCCAAGCTGTAGGTAGGTATACATTTAGCCTTTCGACGATCTACCACATGTGGTAGCCGCCGAGCCATCAGGTTTAAAATAAGAAGCCTATTACATCTCAAATGTGATTTTTGCGTAAAATGCCCAATTTTGCATTTTGTAGTAATTTTGCAGTTGTATTATCGTTTTTATCGAAATAGGATAGTAAATTCATGCTTAATATTACAAATCTCCACTCTGCGAGAATAAGTTGATTTCGGACGGCCGGCGCATCGCATTTTGTAGTAATTTTGCAGTTTTATTTATCGGTTTTATCGATATAGGATAATAAATTTATTATAAAATGTATATTCTTCATGAAGTAACAATTATTCTGGTATAAATTTTGCTGGGTTACTCGCATAATGACTTACTTATTACACGCATATTGATTTACACGCATTTTGACGTACACGCATATTGACTTACACGCATATTGACTTACACGCATATTGACTTAAACGCATATTGACACACAAGATATATTTAAGTATTTAACACTAGTTTCCCGTCAAGCGGATTCGCCTACGATGTTGAATTCTGTTTCCACCGTAAAAAGTAGTAGCCTTAGAATAAGATTTTTTATATATAATCATAATGAATTGTTAACTTAAGTTATTACTTAATGAAATATAAATTAAATATGATTTCCAATTATCGTATTGATAATGTGGTAAGTAATAGAAATTGGAGTTTTTGAAGTAAAATAAAGTAACGGCTGAAATGAGTTTTGGAAAACATTAGTACCTAACCAATAAGGTTGACATTTTTAATTCACATTTTTAATCATTCAAATATCTTTTTTTATATAAACTTAAGCATAAAAAAACGTCAAAAATTAATAAGCATAAATTTGTGTGTTTTAAAATTGTTTCGTTTTTCGTCTTGGTACAAGCACACAATAACTAATATTACTACCGTACAGAAGGTTCACCCTCCAACGACCCCCACGCGAAAACGAAACCCATCGCGTGACCCGAGCGTTCATATTCCGATAAGCACAGCCGACTCGATATCGATTTGACGTCCGTCAGGAGCGCAGGGTTTACGCGCGCGCGTAGGGATTACGAGTTAAGGCTAGATAGATCGCGCTTTGAGTTTTTTCAAACCATCTGATGAGACATAGAAAATAATGGTTTAAATTCTGGAAAAAAAGGTATGTATTAGTTAAGGATCCAATCTATTCAAAGTCTCATTCAGTTACAAGTTACAACATCCAATGAACTTCACTCGATAGAAAAAAAAAAACCCGAAGTTACTCCATTTTGTAGTGTTTTTTCAATATTATGACTAAACTACTGATACTTTACATTTAATTTTTGTACTCAACGAAAGACAAATAATTCGCAGATAAAGGACAATGGGCAAAAGTGGCCCAAAAGCTGAGATCAGATCCTCCACCGATGAGACCCGCGGGAAATAAAAGCTCACACTTGCCATATGATTCCGGCAAAAGACCATTCAAATCCGTCCCGGGATCCCCCCCCTATGGCCAAGTTAAACTGACCATTAATAATGAGATTTTATGTTATGTGTGGCGCATGTTTGGACATGTTTGTGCCTGTCTAAATAAGATACGGTATCTCGTTTCTTCGCCACTAATAACACTAACCCCTACCCACCACTAACCCCCAAAGTAACTTTAACCCCCAACTGCAACTTTGGATTTAATTAAAAAATTAAGCAAAGGAAAACGCGTACTGGCGTACAACCCCACAATGTTCATGTTTTGGTACCATTTTTGCATAGTTGGTTCCTTAATTTTTTCTTATTATTTTCCAGTAAATGTTATATTTTGAGAAGTCCGGGGAAAAGAAAAATCGTAAAGTGAAATAATAATACTAAAACTAATAACGAAACGCATTTCAACTAGCAGATACTATACGCAAAACGAAAATCTGCTGTCAGAGTTGCCTGGCATAAAAATATCGATTTATCGATTCTCAAATAGCTAATTAGGTCTTATTTGTTAATCTAGTTACGATTAAAAACTTATTTCTGCAACTGTTTTAGAGCTTAAACCTATACAATTACACACTTTTTATATTTATAAAATTGATTTTCTTATCGATTTGTTTCTCGTGAAAAGACGAATGAAACTACTTGCAACACTGTCAATGTTAATCATTTAGCATAGAGCTTTTGGTCAACGTAATAAAAAAATTGTGTGTTTTTAAAAGTTCCTTCCTATTCTTACTTATTTTGCGAAAAGCCGCTTTGTTTTGTGAATGTGATAATGAAATGAACACAAACAATAGTTGTACTTACGCAGTACTTAGAACTGCACTTTCGTGATAGCTTTACTGTCTGATTAGGTGATACATTACCATCACAATGTCGATTATGCAATGCATTTCGATTGGATCGCATCAGGCGGCATTTACTGACGAACGAGAGTCAAGCCTTCTATTCGTTTTTGGTCACATCCCTGAGAGGTAAGTCGTACATAATACGAAATATGTCGTCAACCATTATAGACATCTAAACCGAGAACACATGGTACATACTTGGTTCAGCAATGCACCTCTGTATCTGTTACTACTAATGTTCTACTATTTTGTTGATCAATTAATAAACTTCATCCATGCTCTTATTGTTTTAGGCAACACCTTCTGACTATATTTGTCATGCTTCCTGGGAATTAGCAACACATTCTATTGCATCTGAAAGTAAAACTACGAGGCATGTTGGCCATCGCCATGACGTGTTGTATGTGGATGTTCTATTTTAAGAACGAGCAGACGAAGAGTGTCTTTCAAGAGCCAAATGAAGAGGAATAAAGGATTACTAACATAATTTCGAATTGCATTAGACTACGAGAGGTAACACCTTACATATATTTACTTATTGACTACCTCCGTGGTGGAGTAATATGTACACTGGTTTTCGTGGTGATGCCTACTCTGAGTTCCTAGGTTTGAATCCCAGTAGGGGCAAATGTTTCTATGAGGAATACGAGCATTTGTACCTGACGTCATGACTATCTACCTAATAATAATTCTACTAAAAACATATATATACCATACATTCCGATTCCCATCGGCTTCCCTATAAGAAATCCCACTCCAGGGATCCACCATGCAGATCTTAATAATTATGTCGGTAATTAGTGCCACCAATGAGTTAAACATTCCATGTTTTTTATTGTCTGATTTGTAAATTCTTGGCCGGCTTAAACGGCGAAGGCGCCGTATTTCCCCAAACACATCCCTCGCCACTGTTATTACTACTGCATTTTTGCCCATTGGCCTAGTATAACATATCACAAGCCTTACAGTGCTTACTTTGGGGTTAGGCCACTGACCTACTTAAACTATCAATTTGTTACCTGAGACACCCAAGATATTAAATATTTAGATCAGCATTCTTGTATTATAGGTCAGCGGGCTAGGCTAATTGGTGTAAGATTAAAAAATATTTACTTTACACTCTGTTACTTTTGTAATTTAATTGTGATTGTTTATTTCAGCTTTCTTCAGAAAATGAAGCTTGTGTTCCTTGCTGGCTCCGAGCTCAAAGAGCTTCTCGTAGAAGTGGACAGGCAGAGTTTTAACTGCATTGTGGGGCTACGAACTGTTGGGTGCTGCTCACAGATTTGCTCGCCATGAAGGCATGACTAGACCTGCTCCACTTTTCGATGATGTTATTTTAAGAGTGCCCTTAATTACTTTATAATTTAATATTAAATATGTGACCAAACTAAATTATTGTTTATTTCCACTGAGTAAATGCTAATATGGAAAAACATTACTCGTCTGTGTTTATGTGCAATTGTGAAACTTCCCTGTAGAAAGACCAGTCGAGTTTCTGATTTATTTAAAATGTTTTCATCATATTTTTTAGGATTATATTATAGTGTTTGCCTTTAATGAAGTAATTTATTAGTAGTATCTACTGGAAGGATCCTCGATTGTACTGTAAATATAAGTAAGTATGCATTCTGAGCAGTACCTAGTAGACTAACATTCCTATCTCAGAGACAATTATTTTAACCACTAGCTTCCGCCCGCGGTTTCACCCGCGTGATTCGCGTTCCTATAGGAATATCGGCATAAAAAGTAGCCTATGTTACTTTTCGTTCTTTCAAAATCTATAAGCCAAAGATCAAGTCAATTGGTTGCTTAGTTAGGGCGTAAAGGAAGGACAAACAAGTCACTTTCGCATTTATAATAATAAATATGTAGGATAGGAGATGATTTTAACTTAATGTTGGTATAGGTAGGTAGGTAGTCTAAAGTTGCGACTACTAAAGTGGGAACGTGTATACCTACTTCTATTGTTTACATCTATGATTCTCATTATGTTTTAAGTATTTTGCTGTTATTTATCAAAACACAGATGGGTAGTTGTCTTTTTGTGTTTTAAATAATCAAGCACAAAGATCTGAATAATCACAGTCGCAGCAGTTCCTGATAGGTACTTAACCTATATTCCTATCCTATCTATCTATCTTCTAGAATCTATAACTCGGGCTTAACAATACATAGTTACTTACATAATTAATATTGAAATGCACTACTTAATTACCTACCTATTTTAGTTCGATTCACGATTGATCTATAGATCAATCGTGAACGCGTGCGCGCGCGAACGTACATTTTTTCAGAATAATTATTTAATTTGTTACTGTCAGAATCATTGTCCGTCCCTCCCTGTCACTCAACTGTCAATGTCAATCAAATACAGGAAAAAACATAACCTTAAAAAATTATCGAAATACAAGTAAGTATAACTTTTAAACCCCAACATTTAAAATTCTGTTAATTTATATAGTAATTCTCAATAATATAATCTACCAAATGTGTAAGTCTCATTGCCAAACATGAAAATTGTAGGCCTGTACAAAATCTCCATAGGACCCTGCCATTGTCCTTTACAAAAAGTGAGGCCGCTACGAACTATGCCAATAGCTATACTGCACTATTCAATAAGTCAAAACTTTTAATGTATTTTTGTTTCTGAGATCGAGAACGCCAAAATTGGCCATTTTACGCAAAAATCACAATCGAAATGTAATAAGGCCCTTAAATGAATTATTCTATAAAAAAATATTTTTTTTTAGGTGAAGGCGTCGAAAAATCGCACAGGTTCGGCTGCCAAACCAGAAGAGGAGTAGACATTCTGATAAGCGAAGACGAAGACGTAAGTTCATCTAAGTCATGGATGCACAGACTTATTAAGACTAGGGGCCACTCGGGCAAATTATGAACTGATGGTGGGCCACCAGAAGTATAGGTAATTAAAGACAATGAAAAATTGATAATAATGTATTCAAATTGAAAAAGAATTTTTTAATTTGAAGCGTGGCACTGCATAGTGCTTACAATCTTTTTTATATTTGGCTCAAATTTACTTGTAGCAACACGTAAAACTGCTTCCAAACTTTCATTTGCAAGGCGGTTTCGATTTTTTGTTTTATTATTATTTAGGATTGAAAAGGTTTGTTCACATATATAGGTAGAACCAAATAAGCTTGCACATTTCAGAGCGTTTATGCGCAACTCTTTGTACGTATTTTTATCAATGCAGCGGTAAAAGTTCAGCAAGTCTCCTTCGTTGAATTTGTTGCGTAAATCTTGGTCGTTCTGAATGTCGATAATTTCTAACTGCATTAACTCTGGCGCATTTTCAACTGAAATCGTGAAAGGATTGCTAAATATGTCCAACAGAGGTTTCACTGTTTTGAACTCCGAAAATCTGTCTTGAAAAGATTGAATCAAAATATCTAGCTTTTTTACATAACTGAAATTAATAGCAGTTTTTTTGAATTTTTCAGCCATTTTCTTATAATTCGGAAAATGATTGTAATTTCCAGAATTCAATTGCGATCTGAAAAGTGTCAGCTTGCATTGAAAGGATGATACATGTGCGTAGAGCTGGGATATCAGTTGATTTTTGCCTTGAAGCCGTGTGTTCAAGACATTCAAATGATTTGTAATGTCAACTAAAAAAGCCAAATCACACAACCAATCAGGACTTTTAAGTTCCGGGACGTCCCTTTGCTTTTCCGCCAGAAAAATATCAATTTCTTCTATTAAATTTAAAAATCGTTCCAGTGTCAATCCACGACTTAGCCACCTTACTTCTGTATAATACAGTAAATCTCCATGTTCGCATTCAATGTCATCAAGGAATTGTTTGAATTGCCTGTGATTGAGTCCTCGTGATTTTATGAAATTCACAGTCGAAACTACCACTTTCATGACATTTTCAAATTCAATTTTTTTAGAACAGAGGGCTTCTTGGTGTATAATGCAGTGAAACTGCATGAGATCTTCAGCGTTTAAGTTTTTTTCTTGCAAATGCTTTTTCAACAAAGTAACTAGCCCAGAATTGACACCAATCATCGAAGGAGCACCGTCAGTCGAAACTCCCGATAATTTCGATAAGTCCAAATCAGTTTTTGAACACTCGTCCAAAAGTACATTGAGTATATCAACTCCTCTGGTTTGACCTTTCAATGAACACATTCCTAATAACTCTTCGAAGACTTCAAAATCTTGAGTAACACCTCGTATGAATATAAGAAGTTGAGCTGTGGAACTAATATCAGTGGATTCGTCGAGTGCTAATGAAAAAAAATCAATTATCTTAGTTTTTTCATTTAATTGTTCCGCAATATTATCTGACAAAGACATAATTCGTCTTTGGATGGTCATACGATTCAGTTGAATTTTCTCAAACTTTTTTGCTGCTTCTGGACACATTTTCTTAGCGGCAATTTCTATGCATTCTTTTACAAAATCCCCATCATTGAAGGGGCGACTCCGCTTTGCTATCATTCGAGAAATTTCATAACTAACTTCTGTAGCTGTTTCTGTATCTTGAATGGGTTTTGTAAACATAGCTTGTTGACCAATAAGCTCCCGTTTTAAAGACAAAACTTTTTGCTTTCTTAATTCGCCTGTAAACTTCGTAAAAGTAGGATGCTGCGTTTCATAGTGCCTTTTTACATTATATTCCTTTGCAATCGCAACAGAATTCTTGCAAATTAAACAAACGACTTTGTTATGCGACCATACAAAAAAGTATTTCTCAGTCCAAATTTCTTGAAACTGCCGATTTTCATCTTTAACCTTACGTTTTTTACTAGTTCCTGGCATGTCCATGTTGCGTTTTAATCCTGACTAGGATTACCACAGCACCTAAAACCAATTACTAGGCATGAGTTCGATATATCAAAACGTAACTAATAACCGATATGAGTTTCATATCGTATCATATCGATATGACGGTTGCACATAACCGATATTACAAAAACTATGATATCTATATTATCGAGACGATATCAAAACACGCGCGAGAATACCTACGTTATGAAAACTGCAAACGATATAACCAAAACGCAAAACCGTGCACACAACTGAATGGATTGATATTCGTTTCTTCTCTTTCTTACTAAAGAGCGGTGTAAAAGAGATGGATGAAGCGAATATGAGGTCATTTGCTTGGTCTCTGTCTTCTTATAGCGGTGTAAAAGAGATGAAGCGAATTTGTGTTTATTTGGTTCAATGCTTGAGAAATTAGTTTTAGTACCTAGAGCAGAGCTAAAGTTGTGATTTGTTTGAAAGAGTTTTTTGGTAATAGTTTTGATGCGCTCTTGACCTCGCAGTGGTGGAGAGACCATAAAATTATTTACCCACACTTATCGGACCTGTACCGAACTAAGTGCAACATAGTCGCAACTTCAGTTCCCTGTGAGCGACTCTTTTCTAAGACAGGGCTAATAATCAATGAAAAGAGATGTCGCTTGAAATCAAAAAAAGTACAACAGCTTGCATTTTTAAATGCTAATCTGTCCTTATCCAAGAAGACAGATTTAAAATAAAAAGTCTTTAAATATTGTATACTAAAAAACTGTTAATATTGTATATTAAAAAAAATGTAAATATTGTACATGAAAAATCATTGTAAATATGACGATTTTTAAATGCGCCAGAAAAGTAACATTTGTTAATAATAAGTTTCCTTTTATCTTTCTACTTAACTTTACTCAAGTATTGCACTTTTAAAAATACAAACTTACAAAGCTTTTCTGTTAGTCCTAAACCTAGTAAAGCATGAAGGGAAATCGCCATAAATAAACTAACTGAGCGAGCGCGATCTGTGTTACATATCTATTTAAATAACTCGACAAATATGCGCGTTATCGTTTGTTGTTGGTTTGCCGTAACTAATAACAAGACACAACGCATTAACGCACGCAACGTTAGTAAACTGTACCTACTGATATCGATATCTAAAAACGGTTATCCATATCGATATGAAAACTTCATATCGGTTACATAACGGTTTTGGTGATATAACGAAAACGCCCATGTCTACCAATTACAGTTCCTAATTAATTACCAAAAATAATTGATAAAATATGTAGATAAAATTAATAACAGTTTTACTTACGATTTCACAACACAATTATACACGGCACTTGACGGGAAATCTACGTTGAATGTGGATCAAAATATATTATAATTATGACACCGGCTAGTCGAGTTAAAATCTACACTAGAACTAACGACACTTTACTCAAATTAAAACCGAACTGTCGGTCGCTGCGGTTAGCGTGGCTTTTATACCACGCGCATAGAGTCGAAAACTGTCTGGAGAAATCTCGAAACCGACTCTGGAAGCTTCGTGTATCTACCTACGCGAGCTATCGGGAATTTGGGACTATTGCTATCTCGCTCGCTCGAACAGTATAACGCGGCGCGCTTCCTCAAGAAAACGAATTTAACCGAGATCAGCACGAACATTACCGACCGCTGTTACCGACGCATGCACGGCGCACCGATAAGATTGATAGAGCGCGCGCGCGAGATTCAAATTACTTTTCGAACATTTGTTATTGGTTTTATTCTGGAATAGAACTCAATATTTTCGAATGTACGAGAGTATTATTTTTGCTGTCGGCGGGCCACCAGTATTCGACCGGCGGGCCGCATGCGGCCCGCGTTCCGTAGTCTGTGCATCCCTGATCTAAGTAAATAAGTAGGTATACTTACCATTTTTCTATAGAACATCTGAACTATGTAAACAAAGCGCCATAGTGTTGACAGTTTGGCAGTATATAATATATATGGCGCTTTGTTTACATAGTTCAGAAGTTCTATAGAAATATGGTGTTGAGGTAAGTGTAAAAATCTAATACACAACATTTCTTTTGCACTTTATTTTCAATTTAACAGAAAGTTAATACAGGGTTAAATTTAACTTAAACTTAACTGTAAACTTAATTTATGAAAGATCAAGCTCTAGACACTGATGTTTGCCATTCTATCTTGAAATGAGACGCTTCCCATACCATTAAAGTATTCGGTCAGAATAATTCTTATTTGATTCCCAAGATTAGATGGTCACTGTAAGCTTTTTTTTTTTTTATACTAAGCCCGGTAAATGACCCCACTCCACCTGATGTTAAGTGGAAATGAGATCCAGGCGCGAGGACAACTGGTGCAGCGTAAGAGACGTAGCATCAGTCATCCTCACTCTGCCGGCCCACAAAGTGCTTCTTCACGCCTCGTTTGAAGGACCCTATGTCATAGGTAGGAGGGAATACGTGTGCTGGCAGACTATTCCATCTTTTGGAAGTGCAGCAAAGAAACGAGTCACCAAATTTCTTTGTGCGTGATGGAATGTTAAAGACTGTAAATTGGTGACTCCGGAGAGCAGCACGCGTACTCCTATGGAGGAAGGGAGAAGGAGGGATGAGGTCAAAGAGTTCTTCAGAGCACTCGCCATGGTATAAACGGTAAAAGACGCTGAGTGACGCAATATCTCTACGCAATTGCAAAGGCTCGAGAGTTTTAGTGACCTCCGCATTGCCGATAATGCGCACAGCGCGGCGCTGCAATCTGTCCAAGGCATCGAGAAGGTACTTTGCGGAGCCGTCCCAAAGGTGAGAGCAATACTCCACGTAAGACCGCACCTGTGTCTTGTATAATAGACACAACTGATCAGGCGTGAAGAATCGCCGCACCTTGTTCAGGACACCGAGTTTACGTGAGGCATTTTTAATCACGGTTTCGATGTAGTCCTTTTGGTTCAGATCGCAGCGGATATCCATACCGAGCATGTTAATACTGCTCTGCAGGCCTAGAGATGTACCCTGAAGAGAGGGAAGGGGAGTTTTCTTGGCTGTGTTTTCTTGGCATTGAACTCCACCAGATTATCGGAGCCCCATTTAGAAATGAGGTCCAACACCCGATCGAGCTCAATGACAAGATTTGCTCGCTTCATTTCGGTGTCTACCCGCCCAGCCGTTGGGTGCCCGTTATATCCCCCATGCACTGTGCTATCATCTGCATAGCAATGAATGTTTCCAAGATCAAGCATGTCATTGACATGCAGAAGGAACAGTGTGGGGGATAGAACGGAGCCTTGGGGAACACCAGCGTTCACTGACATGAACCGCGAAGCGCATCCATCCGAGAGGACACGGATTCTTTAAAGAGGTGTTAGATGATCTATAGCTTGCCGCCAGCTACCGTTGTTAATTGTAAAATTTTCCGTGTCTTCACGATCAACATTCGATGGAACAATATAAGTTTTAGACCTATTCCTTAAAAAAATGTGTAGTGCACAACTTGCTAAAACAACGGCATCCACATTTTCAAGTTTTTTCATTGGATGTCGGATTAATCTGAAACGGGACGCAAGAATTCCAAAAGCGTTTTCAACAATTCTTCTGGCTCTACACAACCTGTAATTAAAGATCTTTTTTTCTTTCGTAATGTTATTTTCTGGGAATGGTTTCATGATGTGTGGTCAAGTGCGAAAGCACTATCGGCCAAATATACATAAGGCACAGTTATGTCGGTACCAGGCAGCAAGTAAGTTTCAGGCAAACCCAATTCATTGTTCATGGTTTTTCATAGAACTTTGTTTTTTTTTAAAATCGCCCCATCAGACATGCTTCCGTTTGATCCTGTATGAATGTATATGAATTCATAATTCGCATTAACGACAGCGAACAAAACCACACTAAATGTACCTTTGTAGTTTTAAAATAAAGATCCGAAGTCAGGAGGTTTCTTTATTAATATATGTTTTCCATCCATACAACCGACACAATTAGGGAACTGCCATTGTGTTTCAAACATGTTAGCACTTGTTTTCCATTCCTCTTCAGTTGAAGGCAACCGTAAAATAAAAATAAAAATATTACATAAGTTAAAATATTTTTTTTCAGGATCCGCCGGTAGAAGGAGCAAGAAAATCAAAATTATCAAGAGATCGCCTTCTGGAGAAGAAAAAACTAAAGTTAATTGATACTGCTCAAGATTTAATGAAAGAAAATAATAAAGACGTAATTTTTTTTGGAAAATATGTAGGAGAAAAATTGGAGCAAATACAGGGGGACCAGAGAGACATTGCTGAAAAATTAATTTCAGAAGTAATTTTCTTAGCAAAAATGAATAATTTATCACTCGAGTCAAAAATATATACCCCTCTCATAACAGGAAATGCCTATCCTGAATACAACTTTTCTCCTAATCAATTCACGCATTCACTTTCCACCTATCAAATTCAAACTCCACCTTCGTCTTATGTACCGCTTAACCCTCATTCAATATATACTCAGATACCTCAATCATCCACTATTCCTTGTCCTCAACCCTACCAATCTCCCACTTCATCTCAAATACCTCTATCACCTACACACCGACCCCACTCACCCGCTGTTTATTCTTTTCAACCCTTTCAATCTCCCCCTTCGTCTTATGTACCCCCTCGTCCATCATTTACACCTCAACCTCACTCACGCACTATTTATTCTCAACCAATTCAATCTCCCCCTTCCTCTTATGCACCCCCTCGTCCCTCATCTACACCACAACCCCACTCACGCACTATTTATTCTCAACCAATTCAATCACAAAATCAATCTCCGGTTCCTCACAACCCTCACTCATCCACAGATCATACATATGCCCAAGCATTTGAAAACACGGTGTTCTCAGAATCTTCCCAACCATTTGAAAACACAGTGTTCTTAGAAGGTCCAGCAGGTGATATCCTTAAAGAAATGTTATTTTTTAAGAAATAAATGTTACCTAATTAATACATACCTTAATTGTTTTTCTTAAGACCTTTTTTTTTATTGTGACACGTCATAGTGATTATATCCTGCCTGATGGTAAGCAGCCGATGTAGTCCAATATAATGAGAGCGCTCCCCACCGTGAAACAAGCACGGTGACAAGTGCACCCATTCATGATGGCCTGCATAAATGCCGTTTCACGCCCCGTTTAAAAGACCCGGGATTATAGGAACTGGGAAACACATGCGCCGGCAGAGAATTCCAGAGCCGAATGGTCTTACAGAGGAACGACTTGCCCAATTTTTTGGTACGAGTGCTGATATTCTGCACAGTATGATGGTGGTTCCTTAGACCAGCACGTGTAGTCCGGGGACAGGAAAGGAGAGGGCGGGATTAGATCAAAAAGTTTTTCAGAACACTGTCCGTAGTAATTTCGGTAGAAGACACTGAGAAAAGCAATGTCTACGCAGCTGGAGGTCCTCAAGAGAGGCTGTAACCTCAGCATCTCCAATAATGCGTACCGCTCGCCTTTGCAGTCTATCAAGTGCATCGAGGAGGTATGTTCTTCAGAACACTGTCCGTAGTAATTTCGGTAGAAGACACTGAGAGAAGCAATGTCTACGCAACTGGAGGTCCTCAAGAGAGGCTGTAACCTCAGCATCTCCAATAATGCGTACCGCTCGCCTTTGCAGTCTATCAAGTGCATCGAGGAGGTATGTAGCTGAGCCGTCCCATAGATGGGAACAATACTACATGCTCGATCGCACCTGAGTCTTGTACAGCAAACAGCGTTGCTCGGGAGTGAAAAACCGCCTCACCTTATTGAGAATACCCAACTTACGGGAGGCAGTTAAAATAACACTCTCGATGTAGCATTTTGGATTCAGTTCCTGGCCGATGTCCATGCCAAGAATGCTGAGGTCCACTGAAATGGGTAAAGGAGAGCTCTGAAGAGAGGGAGGAGTAAGGACGGGAGTTATCTTTGACCAGAATGCACAAACCTGGGTTTTTATGGCATTAAACTCGACCAGGTTTTCAGATCCCCACTTGGAGACACGATCGAGAGTCAGGTTCAGTTTGGCAACCAGTTCATTCCTTTTCACCACGATATCAGCTTGCTTTGCCGCAGGATGTCCTGTGTACCGCTCATGCACCGTACTGTCATCCGCATAACAATGAATATTGCCCAAGGACAACATGTCATTGATATGTAGAAGACTGCCCTGCAGATTTCCGGATTTTTTTCCGATAGCAGTTGATTTGATACAATGGAACTGAATCTTAGATCCCTGTAGTCCCTTCCAGTAGCTAGATATCTTAAAGTAGCTAACAGCCCTTCTTCGGCCGACCCTGCTGGTCTCATATTTGTTTAATTTTTTGTAATATCATTACAAAAAATTCATCATTTCCAGTAACTCGTAAAAAGTTTCCTTGTTCATTCGTAGGAAATTGTAAATATCATTCAAGTCCAATAACTCTAATAAGTTGGAATGGCTTAGCAAATATCGTTCTTTTAGCCAACGCTTCATCCACCTTTTTTTTTTGGTTTTTTATCATCAGTTGCGGTCAAAACTGCTAAAGCAAGGCCCACTTTTTGAAATTTTGACATTTTTGGCGCCATTTCTACAACAACACACGACTAAATCTCACGACAGACCCGCGACTGATTCCCGAGCGTGTTGGTTGGCGGTTGGATGACATCTGTGTGGCCGATACACAATCCGCGGTTGGAAACCAACATCCCATCAAGGTGACCCCTTTTGGAACGCTGGTTTACAACCGTGTGGCTTGAAGCGCAGCGGTTTACAACAGTGTGGTTAGTTGTTTGCAACGAAATTTCGGTTGACCTTTCCACGACCGGGCTTTGCGGGCGCGCGTTGACAACTTCTGGAGGTCCGCTGTGTGGACGTTTGTTGTAAACCACGCAAGCAGTGTTGCTACTGCCTCTAACAAATTCCACACACACGTCTTATCAATTACACACAATTACCACAGTAGAAGCACCTACAGTAATCCGATTCCTTTGTTGATAAACGCATGCCGCCTCTGCGTAGGTATACGCACAGAAACTCCGTCAAGGGTCAGGGTTGCCACAACAAACTATTCAAATATTTTACACGAGCTGTTGCCCGCGACTTCGTCCGCGTTTCCGTCGTGTTTCGTAAAAAAAAGTAGCCTATGTCCTTCCTCACGGTTCAGTGGTTTTGATGTAACAGACAGATTAACTTTCGTATTTTAGTAGGGAAATATAATATGTCAATCTACAATACTGTTAAAAATATCGCAATACGGAACCGCACAATATTATTGTTAATAGCTGTGCCCGCGACTCCGTCAGCGTGTAACTCCTTGTGTGTTATTAAGTTAATGTATTGGTAATATTGTTTTAGATCACGTTCACATGAGGTTTAAGTACCTATAGAACGAAAATGCTTAAGCGCAAAGCTTCCGGGTAAACTATGTTGAAAGTTGACCCGTCCGGCACGTGAACATAAAGATTTCTAGAACTGCTAACCCGGGAAAGAGCGACGTACAACTGACCATGCGAGAAACAACTGACACCGAGATCTACTCCAGCAACACGAAAAGTCTGTCCTTGAGCCTTATTAATTGTTATTGCATAACACACCGATACTGGGAATTGCGTTATTTTAAATTAGAATGGAAAATTATTTGGTATTATGGGAATTCTGGGAATAAAGACGGTTTCTCCTGCACCGCAACCTGTTTGATGCCGTTCGCGATCAGCTGTGAGACGTAATTCCCTCTCAGTGAAGGTTTCGGACTCACAGGATAGTACATGCCGTTCGCGATCAGCTGTGAGACGTAATTCCCTCTCAGTGTAGGTTTCGGACTCGCGAGATAATGTATGCCGTTCGCGGTCAGCTGTGAGCCGCAATTCTCGTTGTGAAGCAGTTTCAGCTTCTCGGGATAACACATGTTGTTCTCGGTCAATGGTAAGCCTTAGCTCTCGTTGAGAAGAGCTTTGAGACGCCCGTGATGTAGCTCGTCTCGCTCTGTCAGCTGCTAATCGCATCTCTCTCTCGGGAGAGCTTTCACTGGCTCGAGATGTTGAGGCACTAACTCTCATAGAGTTTAACCGATGGGCTCTTTCCTCTGCCGATTCTTGAGAACGCCTTTTTCTCATTCTCTTAGCTTCTCTCGAATTTCGAGATAAAGATAATCGTTTTTAGGTGGCATTGATGCAGGCAAATGAAAATAAAGCAAAAACGTGAATGAAAATAAAACTAATATTAAAAATGAACGTAAATTAGCCAAAACTTACCTATCGGTATCTAAAAATCTATGCGTACCTACTACTACTTCACCTAAAAAGAAATAAAGTGTAAACTATTAATAATTTGTAATTTGAACGAATATTTAAACACTACCAAAATAACTAATACCTATTTTAACACTACCATAATAACGAAACGAATGAACTAATACCTATTTTATAAAATAACAACAAAAGGAATCTATCGGTATCTAAAAATCTATGCGTGTGCTCGGACGCCCCGCCTTTTTATACCTTCGGCCGCGAGACGCATCGAGCGCATCTTCGAACTGCTAAGCTATCGGGAGTTACACGTGCTATTGTGAGTCAACTAAAAAAGATAGACTTATGCTGTCGTGGGATATTTTTTATATCATTTTAAGGAGAACATTTCCGTCATACATGATTTCTGTGTAGCTTTAACCATGAAGGTTGCACACGCGACGGAAGCTTAAAAAATGGAGTAACTTCTCCCGTTTTCCCAACATTTCCCTTCACTGCACTGCTCCTATTGATTGTAGCGTGATGAAGAGTATACTATAACCAGCTCATGAGTATAAAAAATAACTGTACCAAGTTTCGTTAAAATCCGTCGATTATTTTCTGTTTCTATAACGGTTATACAGACAGACAGACAAAAATTTTACTGATTGCATTTTTGGCATCAATATCGATCCCTAATCACCCCCTGTAGTCCGGTCGTGGGACATTAAATTCCTTACAGAAGTTTTGATAATTCTAAAACTTTTCGTTTTTGCTGAGTGGATAGAGTATGTGGATTGTGAGCTACTTTTAAAAAGTTAGAACTTTTTTGACTGTGCTTTAGGTATGGTTTAGGTATTTAATAATATTTCGTGTATAGTAATGTATATAATATTAAAGTTTGAAATGTTGAGTGTTTTATAATAAGAACTATCTTATCTTTGTGTTGTAAAAAGTTTAGAAACATAATATATGTGGAACTATGAAAATCACAAAATCACTCTTTTTGTCTTTAAATAAAATTTTTAAATTTATGAAATATTATTTAAGACTTTCAGTGGTTAGTGGTATACATGTTGAACAAAGTATAGAAAGTTAAGTGGTGTGCTTCTTTGATCATTTCATTTTTCTTTCGTAACACACGCAATAATAAATTAAAATTGACAGTATCGCTCATACATGTCCTTTGTAATACTATTTTATACCACACAAAAAATTAGAAATATACATACAGTGCATTTTGTTTAAATCACGAATAAAATATTTCGCTAACGTACGTTTCTTTATGCGGACGCGGGCGGCTGCGGGCGCGGCGCGGCTGTGGCGGCGGGCAGGCGCGGGGGTGGGGGCATACCTACCTACACTCTATATGAATGATAATCCACTCGTCACGTCAGACGAGTGGAATAGTGGATACATGGCGAACATAATACAAGAAGACGTAATGCAGAAAAGTAAACTAAGTACCTTAGGGTGGATTCGAACAAACTGGAATAAGGTCTTATACCTAGATTAAACGCCGAGTTTGTATAGACTAATCTCGGAGTAAGTACAGAATCGCAATTCTTCATACAGATAAGATTATTCTACAATTATCCGAATTGGATGAATGGGATGAAAACGTACGTAACGTAAACGGATGAGTATGTAACATATTCTTAATTAAAAATAAAAACTGCAAATGATTAAGTACTTATCTGTTTATTTTTCATTTTGGTTAATCAATCTATCATCCTGTCATGTTCACAAATCACAATAATAGGAAAGTAATTTTTAAGATGGTACAATAGGCTATAAAATTGCGTATCTAGCTAGGGCCACATCATACGATTAGAGTTTTTTCCACAACCCTTACGTGTTTTTTTGACAATTAATCAATTAAGAGCTTTAGGTAAGTATGCAAAAGTATTTCCTAAATTATAGTATGGTAAGAAGGTACTCTTTATATCACTAAATCATTCATCACTACCTAGGTACCTACTAATTATAAAACACAGTCCCCCCCGCGTCTGTATGTCTACATAAGTACTTAGGTACTTATTTACTTAACCTTTTCACCGCCCAACTATCCTGCACGCGATGTCCCGCTGTACGCCAACGTATATATGTATAACAAATTCTATAGTACGAAAGCAAGGATGGCGGTAACGTCATATCGATAATAAAAAAAATTACGTGTAAATTTAAGTTTGTATCTAAATTTACAAATATAAATAAACACTGATACATTATAATGGTAGTTGGTTTTATTTTATGAACAATTTTAGTAAGAAAAATGAAAATCCATTATCAGAGACAAAAAGACATGCATATACTTGCTAGAGATATATTATAATAGGCACTTCACTATTCATTTCATAACGTCGTCCGTTGACTTCATATCAAGTCTTTGGCGCTCGTAGCACGATAAATTTCTTAAGGAAAAGGGTTGTCTATGCTTTTTTTCATGATCGATCACTAGTTCGATTTTCTCTAATTTCGAATTTGGATTTCTTTGAGTTGGATTACTAAAATGTAACATGCCTAAAATACTACAAAATCGATTTCTTGACATGAGGCTGCCAAATATAGGTGCCACTAATAACGGATCTGTAGACCAGTGATCTTCGATTGTCAAATGCTTGTTTCTCGCCATCAACATCATTATTGAAATAAAAATATAAAACTCAGGTACGGTTACGTCATACCATCTGTGCATTCTAGAGTGGGCAGACAAAGGCATATTTAGCACAAAATAGTTATGAAACTGATTTATATGGGCAACAATTTGCATGACTAGTTCTGTATCTAAAAAATGTTCAAATATGTCTAATTGTGTACAATTTGCATTATTAAAATAAATATTGAGCCCAGACGCGAAATCAGAAAATGGTTCTACTGTCGGGATAAATGGATTTGAAGACCACTGTTCCTGCTGCCCAGTAATTGGTCTTGTTGCTTGCAATGTCGTAGCGTTGCTAGATTGTACCTGGAAATAAAAATTATTTAACTATATCTTATTGTTAAAATAAATACATAATCACAACGTAATGTTTGCTGGTAGGCACAATAGTGTTCGAGCGGCGCAACGACACACCACGAACAGGGTGTCTAGTGTGAGTTTGGTTTACTATCACACACACACATAAATCGCTCGCGGCTATGTGTGGGTGTCTGGATCGGCGCGGGGACCTTGCGCAGCGCGCGGGGCGCGTGAAGATGGCGGTCTGGAGACCGAGCGAGCGAGCATCTGTGACTGTATGGCGCACCGCACGCACGGACTGACCTTATCTACTAAGCATACGTATACACGCACGAGTAATCACGCCCGGCTTTCATTATTGTTGTGTATACGGCTGTGGTAATAACCAAAAGAAACTGATAAAAGTTTCTTCTCATTGCCTAGCGAAACACAAAAGTTAGTGCCTACTTTATATTAATATTCTATTACCTACTTTCTGTATTACACGTAGTACCTATATACCTAAATCCCTCTTGACGTTTGAAGTAGGTAGGTAAGTAGGTACTCGTATTATCACTAACATCATTCATCACTACCTACCTACTTATTATAAAACAAAGTCCCCCGCGTCTGTATATCTACGTACGTAGGTACCTATTTACTTAGTAAAGTATTATAATATCAATTCTACTAGTCACCTACAATTATTAAGTACCTATATAATTACAAGTACCTTACTAGGTTGGTAGGTACTTACTTAATGGAATAACTGCTAATACTACAACGACTACGAGAATACAATATAAAATCGTAAGAAGTATAGGTAGGTAGTACGTTATCCGTCTGTACCTACTTCTTACCTATTATCCGTATCTTTCACTTTCCTACTTAATTGCCCTTGCACAGGTTTACATTACATAACATACTATGTAATAGCACAGATTACCTAATAGTTACTACGTGTAATAGGTATATAGGTCTTCTTTGGCAGTTGGCACTAAAATCCATTTCGGTTTAAATTCCATTTCGGTATCAACCCTAGCGTTTACACGTTCCGCTCAAGGTCACCGGCGCTCGAGCTCTCACGTACACGGAGTGTCACCGGTGTGGCTATAGTCCGGTCCAGTTAGCTCACAAACTAATCAGCCCTCCTAGCTAAAACTTACCTCTGATCATACAGCGACGGTCGATTTTTGAGCATTCGTAGGTAAATGCCGCACTCCGTAAAAAAATAGTTATTTTCAAAAAGAACATGTAAGTAGGTAATAGGTACCTACCAGTACTACATAAAATAATATGGTATTTAAAAACTCAAGCGTATCGAAACTGTTTAAATAAATTCGAGTGATATTCAGTGCAATATTGATTGAACTTAGTTGAGTAGGTATTGTGTTAGTTACTGTATTTATGAATTTGTGAACGAGATTGTATTGTAAGTGATTCGCGATTCGCAACTTAATTAATTATCTTCCTAAGTTTAATTAGCACATAACTATATCCACATATCAAGATAACTTGTGTTTTCTTTGCACTTTAATAATTAGCTAACAATAAAACAAGATAATATTTACTGATTAAAACTTACCTCATTATCGTCCTCTTCCGAAGTACTACTATTTTCCGTTTCGCAATCAAATTCTGAATCAGGTTCCACACCTTGTAAAATCCGTAACAACTCATTAGAACATTCACTGTCACTCATCATTTGCACTTTTCCCGAACCGGGCAAAAAACACGGCACACGTTTGTTTTGTTTGTAACGCCCAGCACTATGACACGATGACCTTGACACCTGTGCGCTTACGACGTCACGAGCTAACTTGAAATATAGTCGGTGGCGCAGGTAGCACTGACATCTTGCCATTACGTAGAGATGGGTGTTGCAATATCGAAAATCCTCAGTAAACTTAACTAATTTTAATAAAGTGATTTGATACGTACATTAATTTTAAAATGTATTATGTAATACGTTATTTCCTGACCGGGATTTATTTTAAATCATAGAATTTATGAACATTTGGATGGAATAAAACATAGTAAATATGGAGGATTGTAGTGAATGCAACTTTCGCGTCACATCACTGGCCTACTTGATATGAAGTCGCTGGCGTGCGGGACATCAAAATATTTGAGACGTTTTTGTTTTTATCCATTTTAAGACTCAAAAAAGCCTGTTTTGCCTAGGAAAATAAAAAATAGGGCTTCAGCTGTGTCCATCTTACAAAATTACAAAAGAAACAAATGTTTTATGTATCGTAAATGTATTTTATCAAAGTAGGTATAATGAAGAACTTCTATAGAAGTCCTGGCGTGGAGGGCACGAAAATCTCGAACTTCTATAGAAGTCGTTGGCGGTGAAAAGGTTAATTAAGTATTATAATATCAATTCTACTAGTCACCTTCAATTATTAAGTTCCTACCGATATTATTACAATTTACAAGTACCTAACTAGGTTGGTAGTTACTAGGGCTTGCTCCCAGGAATTCCTGGTATTTCCCGGGAAATTGACTTTTTACGCAGTACCGGTACTGAGAATTTGTTTCCCGGGAAATTCGGTACTTTTACGCAATTAATTACCGCAAACGGGGAGCCTAATTACGCCAATATTAGGCTCCGCGTTTGCGGTAGTCGTTACCGATAACCTCGGCCAATGCTCTTAGTTGCAAACCATACAAATTTCGTAGCGTTACCAAATTTTTGTCTCCACAGTTCTCAACCGTAACGTCACCGGTACTTTTTCTGGGGAAAAAATTGTAACTAATGTACCCGTACCCTACACCTTACGGTTTCATCGTCATCGCACTCCAATGATTTGATAATTCCATTTAAATAATTTCTTTTTGACGTGACAACGTCTTAAATTAGGTTGCGGCTGGGAGTCACTTATGAAAAAGTGTAACGCTCGGTAACGTTACGATGAGTCACCGAACGAGAGAGAGGCCCGCCGAATGCCTTGCGTCTCTCTCCCACTCAACTATGTTTTAAATATAATTCTTTGTTTAAATAAATGTTTTAAATTGTTACTATTATTTCATCCTTCTTCCTACTATACGAATGAATATTCACATTAAAATTATTTTACCACTCAAAGTCGTTGTCACGTAAAACTTTCGCCCGTATACCGACTTTACAGGCAACCAATTTTTTGTTTGCTAATTTAGCTTTACCTTCCAAATGACCTCGAAACTGAAAGTCACTCGAAACATCGACGACAAGGATTCCAATAGTCGGATTGGTATCAAGGGAGAGCTCCCTCAAAAGTTCAGAGGTACGACTAAGGGATGTTTTTTCGCGGTAAATGCGCGAACTTGTGTTTTGGAGGGGTTACAGTGGACTAAGTTATGTCGGCCCCAATTCAAGACATGACTTAACATGTTATTGGTGTCAGTCACAAGTTTTTTTCGGCTCTCGATGACGTTTTCCCGAGAAATATTAGCTCGTCCAGTGTAGAGCGTTACTCCCTTACTGACAATCGCGTAGCAATGAATGCTGTTGTTATGCAACGTGTCATTGATATGCAGAAGAAACAGAGTATGGGCTAACACACACCCCTGTGGGACTCCAGACTCCAGCATTTAAGGGGGTTCATGTCAGAGCACGAACCATCGACTACGACGCTGATGCTACGCCCAGAAAGAAAGCTGGCCACCCACGATCACAATTACTCCTGAAGCCAGTATGATGAAAGTTTAGAGAGAAGAGCCCTGTGCTATACCCTGTCAAAGGCTTTCGCTACGTCCAAGCTAACTGCCAGTGCCTCCCCTTTACTCTCGACAGCCTCCGCTCATCGGTGAGTAAGGTACACTAAAAGATCACCAGCCGAACGACCGCGACGAAAACCATACTAGCGATCGCTTAGTAGTTAGTTTTATTTTAGGTACCTTAAGAGCTGGCGGTTTGTAATGGACTCCATTACTTTGGAAAGCAAAGAGGTGATGGCTATTGGCCTGTAGTTGGACGTATCTGAGCGATCGATTTTTTTTGAGAATCGGGTGGACAAGGGCTGTCTTCCAAGAGCTCGGGACAACGCCAGTAGTGTAAGAGAGCCGGAAAACGCGCGTTAGAACCAGCGCCAACTCATGGGAGGAACTGCACCAGGCCCACTCGACTTATGGATATCAAGGGAAAAAAGAGCCTTACGAACTGACCTTTGTAGGAACTGGACGTTTGGCATTGAACAAGCGCAATGCGGTAAAGAGTTTTTCCCATCGTCTAAGGTCGAGTTTGATGCGAAAAGAGTGCCCAAGAGATCGGCTTTCTCCTTTGCAATATGGGTCAGGCAGTCATCGGTCTTGTGCAATGGTGGTAGGGACGGCTGATAAAAATTCCCTAAGATAGCTTTGGCGAGAGACCGGAACGCACGCGTACCCGAAGGAAGACGCACTAGCCTCTCGCCAATTCCACTTATGAATGATGACTTCGCCTTGGCAATGTCCTTCTTAAAGGACCTGGCGGCAAAGTTGTACCTCTTCCTGAGCGCACTGGTGTTTGGATCCTTTGATGACACTGCATTAGCCCAGGCCATGTAATGTTGTCACTTTTGGCGAGACACCATTTTGCAGCAACGACCAAACAATGGTTGAGACCTGCCGCCAATGGGAACCACAGAGTTTGGATTAAAAAGTTTTATTCCCTGCAGTATCACATCAACGATAAAGTCGGCGGCGACATCAAGATCATCCAGTGAGAAGCAAACTCGTAGTAGGACGCAAAGAAACTCCCATCGCATCCCCAGTCCGCTGACCTATAATGCCAGACTCGACGTTTTTGAAATTTCTGTGAAAGGCACAGTGCTACGAATCAGACAGTGGTCTGATGAGCCTAGTGGTGCATCAATAGAAACTTGATAGCCGTCTGGGTGAGAGGTCAGCAGAAGGTCCAATACGAAAGGTGCATGGCCCTCCACATCTGGAATCCACGTAGGCTCTGTTACCAATTGGGACAGACTGTAGGCCAAAGCGAAGTCATGAACGACTCTACCCGCGTGGTCAGTTTTGAGTGAACCAAGCCATTCGACGTGGTGGACATTGCAGTCTCCCAATACCACAATCTCGGCCGAGGGCATCCGTTGGAGAAGGGTCTGTCGCCGTTTGAACGGTCTCGGTTTGGACGAATTTATATTATTTACTCACCTTAAAACACTCATGATAAAAATCCATTGTATATAGATCTTTTAAATTTTAAACATTCTACTCGGATGACCTCTAACCAATTCCATTCGACAAAGTGATGCCACAGCTAGTATAGCAATTAGCAAAACAATTTTTTTATTATAAAAATTTTGTGTAATATTTTGATTTGCTCATTGATCCATTAATCAAACGTAAGTTACATCTGGGTTAAAAATTCAGTACCAAAAAGTACCGGAAATTCCCAGTTTTCCCGGTACCATAGTTAGCGCAGTACCGGGAATCCTGTTTTCTCCGCAGTACCAGGACTGCAAGCCCTAGTAGTTTCTTACTTAATGGAGTAACTGCTAATACTACTTTACGTTTCATAACATACTATGTAACTGTTACTATGTAACATACGTCTTCTTTGGCACAAGTCTAAATTCCATTTCGGTATTAAACGCTAGTGTTTATACGTTCTGCTCAAGGTCACCAGCGCTCGAGCTCTCACGTACACGGAGTGTCACTGGTGTTGCAAATAAACATGTATAGGTCGCACAGTAATATATATTATATTACCGTTTAGGTAGTCTGATGTGGCGTTGACTGTACTAGCATACCTAGCCTAGGATTATTTGAAATGGTAATTTGTTCACATTTAAGTACACATTATAAACACCATAATTTGTAATAAATTAAGTAAGTATTCAGATTAATTATTATTTAAAAGAAGACAACCCAAAAGTCATTAGAAGAGATAAGAGTACGCAATAGAAAGAGAGGCAACTTCTAGGTGAATTTAACTGTAGATAAGGGAGCGGTGTGCGACCTGAATTGCATTTTATTGTGTCTTAGCAAGAGTCGCTATTTATTTAAATGACTTTGCGGAGTGAATCTTCTGTACTTGTACTATTATGTAAGTATTCTATGGTATTATGCACAGATAAGGGGCAGGGGCAAATAAGATAATATCGTCGGCTTACTGCACGAAATCAATAAAGAGCAGTAATTAAGTAAGTAGCAGCAATAGCTACAAAAATTACAATGTGTCTTAATAGAAATAAATCAACTTGTGACGGGTTGAAACAAATAATACTGCTTTTGGCAGTGTGACCAGTTAGAACAAAATTTTGGTGTAACGAGTTGATGCCCAAATCCACCTGCCCACGTCCTGCATGCCCAATCGCGTATTTAGGGTGGATTCGACCAAACTGGAATAAGACTTACTCCGAGATTAGTCAATACAAATTCAGCGTTTAATCTAGGTATAAGACCTTATTCCAGTTTGGTAGAATCCACCCTTAGTGAAATATTTTATTCGTGATTAAAACAAAATGCACTGTATGTATATTTCTATTTTTTGTGTGGTATAAAATAGCATTACAAAGGCCATGATGAGCGATTCTGTAAATTTTAATTTATTATTGCGTGTTTACGTTTTCATCCCATTCATCCAATTCGGATGATTGTAAAATAATCTTATCTGAAAGAAGAATTGCGCGATCTGTAAGTACTAACTACTTAAAACTTGTCATTTAATAATGTTTTTATTGATATCATCTAAGATGTAAAGTAAGTAGGTTAAGGTACTTAGTTTACTTTTTCTGCATTACGTCTTCTTGTATTATGTTCACCATGTATCCACTCGTCTGACGTGACGATTGGATTATCAGTCATATAGAGTGTAGGTAGGTATGCCCCCACCCCCGCGCCTGCCCGCCGCCACAGCCGCGCTGTGCCCGCAGCCGCCCGCGTCCGCATAAAGAAACGTAAGTTAGCGAAATATTTTATTCGTGATTTAAACAAAATGCACTGTATGTATGTTTCTAATTTTTTGTGTGGTATAAAATAGTATTACAAAGGACATGTATGAGCGATTCTGTCAATTTTAATTTATTATTGCGTGTGCTACGAAAGAAAAATGAAATGATCAAAGAAGCACACCACTTAACTTTCTAAACTTTGTTCAACATGTATACCACTAACCACTGAAAGTCTTAAATATTATTTCATAAATTTTAAAATTTTATTCAAAGACAAAAAGAGTGATTTTGTGATTTTCATAGTTCCACATATATTATGTTTCTAAACTTTTTACAACACAAAGATAAGATAGTTCTTATTATGAAACACTCAACATATCAAACTTTAATATTATATACATTACGTTACACGAAATATTATGAAATACCTAAACCATACCTAAAGCACAGTCATAAAACTTCTAACTTTTTAAAAGTAGCTCACAATCCACATACTCTATCCACTCAGTAAAAACGAAAAGTTTTAGAATTATCGTAAGTAATTTTTGTCCGGCTACGCGACTACTGATAGTTATTTTGGAAATATATTTCATTTACAGAATTGTCCTTTTCTACAGATTTATTATAAGTATAGATTTGTATATTGTGTAATTTGGTAACGACATATTGTTTTGTAAATGTCGTTACTTCTATATTATTATAATTCTGTGGAGTTTCTTGCGCCCGTTCTTCTCTACAGCTAAAAGACTTCCTGAATGGGTGTTGCACATCCATCCAAATAAATTTAGACGGTTAAAATGCTTATTTTTAGTTTATTGAAAAAAGAAATTTTGAGTTTTGAGTTTGAATGATTATTGATTTAAAGCGACTAAGACAAGACGTGACATTGACAGCCACAGACAGATGACAGTTGCTGTTTTTTTTGTTTGGCTCTAACTTGCTGTGTAGTGTGAAAAATGCGTTTCGTTCACAGAGTATAATAAATTACATAATTAAATAACTCATCTTCCCCGGGTTCTAAAAATATAAATCTTGCTGGAAGTTACTGTTCTGAAGCAAGGATTTAAAACTTATCAATACCATTTACTCATAAAAATATTTTTTGTACAAATCTCGCCATCATTATTTGTGTAAAAATCAATCTTTATTAAACATTTAAACCAAACCTAAACTATACATAGAAAATAATAACTAACCTATTTAAACCTAACTATTAGAATTTTTTTTTCTTTTCTATTAGTTAGGTAAGTATAAGTAATTAGTAATCTGTTTTCTTAGATTCATCTTTAAATGTTTGGCAAAGTTTAATAGTTTTGTTTAATTTTACCCTCTTATCAACAGTTTTATATTATTAATTGAGTCTTATAATGATTAATAATCAAATCATAACTTTCTCTTAGATGCTATTACCATGATATCAACCTATGGTAATGGAAATAGAGTGGCTCTTCAAGCATATCATGGTTATATAAGTTCAATCTTAAGATACGGTATCCTTTTGTGGGGAAATTCTTGCAATATAAATAAGGTACTCATTGCACAAAAATCTTGTACCAGAGCCATATGTGACGCAGACAACATGGTGTCATGCAGACCATTATTTAAAAGCCTGAATCTACTAACTGTCCCTTGTTTATACATTCTAGAAATATGTATTTTTGTTAAAAGTCATCCTGACGTATTCAAAAGAAATGACGAATTTATTAGAAAATTTCCTACAAGGTATCCATCTAAACTGAGATTACCAAAGATGAAAACGAAACTCAGGTCAAGGAGTTGTTATCCTATGGCTATTAAAATATTTAATTGTATTCCTAACGACATTAAAGATCTGTCTCTCAGTCGATTTAAAACCAAATTAAAGTCATGGCTAGTGAAAAATTGTTTCTATAATCTTAATGAATTTTTTAATTTCAAATGTAAAATAATTTAAATATTTAATGTATTGTTATGTTGTATGAAATTAATTTATTATAATTATCAATTTAATAATATTACGAGTACAGTGCGACATAAAAGAGTAGAAATTAAATGCGGGCGCTGTTGTCGTTAACATAGCAACCCTGATAGGTCGAGCAAATTGGTCTTGATACTTGTTTTTATTTAATATGTTCATATAATTGGAAAACATCACTTACACATTGCTCTGATATAAAGGAAGTAGCTAAGGCACTTGTGTTATAGAAATCAGAAACAACGACGGTACACAACACCCAGATCCGAGCAAGGACCGGAACCGCTTACCAAATAAGGGGTTTTTGATTGGGTAATTCATAGACTTGTTTTCACTAACCCTATCAATACGGTTAGCATATCGTCGACTTACCGCATCGAAAGGATAACCAAATTGATACAGTTAATTAGGGTAAGCACTAACCGCATCCAAAAACCCTGTTGAAGCTAACCCTATAAAAAGAGTTTTAACGCGCACAAGCGATTCAAGCTTCTACGTGCAATGCATTAGACTTATTATTGCATAACTATTTACATGTGTAGCTTTCAACAGAGGCCCCCTCGCGGCGAGCGTGCTGCAAAATATCGCTTACTCGTAAATAAGTTATTCACACTAAAGTTAATTTTCCGTTAAGACCTGTCGCGCGGTGCTTGCAATGCAGCTTGTTACATTTTTACAAGATTTTATTTAGTTTCACCTGTCCGTTTGTCATCAAATCTAGCAAATTAAATTTTATCTACTTCCCGGTTACTGATTGAGTTGAAATTTTGCATGCATGTGTAAATCGCGTGACAATGCAATATTATGATGACATGGTGCTGATCTGATGATGGAACTGGAAGGTGGCCATAGAAACTTCGCAATGAAACGACACAACCTCATCGAGTTTGGGCTCGTTTGAATCGTCTTGACGAGTAGATTGTCTTTCAATGGTAACCAGGGTCTAATGATGGAGCTGGAAGGTGGTCATAGGAACTCAGTTAAGAAACGACGAAACCCCATCGAGTCTCGGCTTGTTTGATTCGTCTTGACGAGTACTTTGGTGCTAGATGGTAACCAGGGTCTGATGATAGAGCTGGAAGATGGCCATAGGAACTCAGTAATTAAACGACATAACCGCATGGAGCATGGGCTCGTTTGATTCGTCTTGACGAGTACTTTGGTGCTAGATGATAACGAGGGTCTGATGATGGGCTGGAAGGTGGCCATAGGAACTCAGTAATTAAGCGACACAACCGCGTCGAGTTTTGATTCGTCTTAATGGGTGGACTATTTTTTATTGATATGTAAAGGTATTAAAATACAAAACAATACTAAAAAGTAAAAATTTAAAAAAAAAAAAACTTTTTAAAAACAAGCTTTTTTCATGTTCTTGATGATAAAAAGAACTAAAAATTTAAAAATATTAATTTAATCTAGATAAGAAAAATATCATTATAATAGGTATACCTACATTGCAACCTTCAACGGTAATTTACCATATTCGTCTACGTCACAATAATCAAATATCTTAAGTAGGTACACTATTAGACATTTTTATTTAACTTTAATACATTACACCTTGTACGTCACAATAACCAAATATCGTAAGTAGGTACACTATTAGACATTTTTATTTAACTTTAATACATTACACTTTGTATTAAAACTTTGCGTTTTTATCACATACTTACCCAATGTTTTATAAATAAAAGAGTGTTACATTGTGATTGCAAAAATAATTATGACGGTGTAATAATGCTAAATGTTCTTTGATGTTCCATCACAATGTAATTCTTACGCTTTTATTTATAAAAAATTGGGTATGTGATAAAAACGCAAAAATTAATTACAAGGTGTAAAGTTTTATGGTTTAATAAAAATGTCTAATAGGTATGTACCTACTTACGATATATGATTATTGTGACGTAGACGAATATTTTTAATTACCGTTAAAGGTTGCAATGTAGGTATACCTATTATAATGATATTTTATTTATCAGGATTAAATTATTATTTTTAAATTTTTAGATCTTATAACAACAAGCTTGGTTTTAAAAAGTATTTTTTTCTTTTATTTTTTGTTGTTTTTTGTCCGGATAAATCCATGGTATATGATAAATAAATAATGGATGGTAACCCTATGGCAGCTCTAACAACAGCATCATCAGCTTACTAACGTCCCACTGCTGGGCACAGGCCTCCCACGTAGACAATAGAACGTGGGGAAATTGGGCCATAACCCGCCACGCTGGCCTAATGCGGGTTGGTGAGATCATACAATTGTACATTATTAAGGCACCTACCTATATACTATGTGGTTTTTTATTCTTTCAAAGTCTCTATTGACCGAGCAAGGTTTGTATGGAAAAGTAAAAATAATATCTCGTGTTTTGGCCTATTTCTTGGAAAAAGTTGTTCAGTTTTATGGTCTGGTCAACCCACCGGGGTCTAAGACAAATAAAAAACCACGTTATTAATTGAAAACTTAATAAGTCCCCACAAAAAGTCCGGACATTAAGCCAAGGCAACTTGACCGTTCTTCCAAGCCTTACAACATAAGAGTAGCAAACTTGATTACTTTGCCTGTATCAGCCATGCAGGGCCGTCTGACGTCACGTCCGGCCTTCCCCGACTACGGTTACCATCCGTCCGGATTATACCCGAAATGTCCGCACTTTTAAGACTCTAGTCCGGACTCTGTCCGGCTCTTTAGTTTGTCTGGATTTTGGAATATGCAAGCGATCAACGAGTGATCTTCTAGCTTACGTTACTCACGCGTGGGGTGAAGCGACGGACAAGCATGGCAAATACCGATAGAGTGTGGCATCAATCCCTTCTTTTTAAAGCCAGCCTTTGGTGTGCTGCTCCGTTTGTGCGCCTGGGTTGCAGACTTTCTAGTGGAGCGGAGGATCGTGTCGTTTGTGAGGGTAGTTCCTCCGCGTTTTACAAGGTTAATGCATGAGTGCCGCAGGGTTCTGTGCTCTCATCTACTCTATTTCTTTTGCATATTAATAACATTGTTGTCCTTGGGCAATATTCATTGTTATGCGGATGACGGTACGGTGCATGAGCGATACTTCGGACATCCTGCGGCAAAGCATGCCGATATCGTTGTGAAAAGGCAAGAAGTGGTTGCCAAACTGAACCTGGCTCTCGATCGTACACATATTGATCGCTGTACAAGACTCAGGTGCGATCGAGTATGGAGTATTGTTCCCACCTATTATGGGACGGCTCCGCTAAATACCTCCTCGATGCACTTGATAAACTGCAAAGGCGAGCGGTACGCATTATTGGAGATACTGAGGTTACAGCGTATCTTGAGAATCTCCAGCTGCGTAGAGACATTGCTCGTCTCAGTGTCTTCTACCGAGATTACTGCAGAGAGTATCTCTCCCGGACTACACGTGCTGGTCTTAGGAACCACCATCATACTGTGCAGACTATCAGTACTCGTACCAAAAAATACAATAAGTGCGCTTGTTACCGTGCTTATTTTACGGTGGGGAGCGCTCTCATTATTTTGGACTGCATTGGCTGCTTACCGTCAGGCATGATGCAGTCACTATGACGAGTCAATAATTTAAAAAAAAAAAACAAAACAACAGCACATGAGAAAAGAAACAGAACAGAGACAAAGCTTCTAGGGAGCATACGAAAATTCTTACTTATTTTAGTAGGGGTTCAAAAAAGAAAAAAATAAAATAAACAAACTTTTATTAGATTTTTATTAGTAAAAGTTTATTTTTTCTTTTTAGCGCATTAAAATAAAAGGTTTTTTACTTTTAATTTATTTTTTATTTGTTGTTGATCTCACTGAACGTGTATCCAATATTTGTTCACATCCATCGAACCACCACCACTCACCTTCCATCAAAACGGTCCACCCATTAAGACGAATCAAACTTTTCGTTTGTTCGTCTTAATGGTTCGTTCCTATAGCCACCTTCCAGCTCCATCATCAGACCCTGGTTACCATATAGCATTAAAGTACTAGTCAAGATGAATTAAACGAGCCCATACTCGATGGGGTTATGTTGTTTAATTACTGAGTTTCATGGCCATCTTGCAGCTCCATCATCAGACCCTGGTTACCATCTAGGACCAAAGTACTCGTCAAGACGAATCAAACGAGCCCATAATCGATGGAGTTATATGTCGTTTAATTACTGAGTTCCATGGCCATCTTGCAGCTCCATCATCAGACCCTGGTTACCATTTAGCACTAAAGTACTTGTCAAGACGAATCAAACGAGCCGAGACTCGATGGGGTTGCGTCATTTCTATACTGAGTTTCTAGGACCACATTCCAGCTCCATCATCAGACCTTGGTTACCATTGAGAGACAAACTACTCGTCAAGACGATTCAAATGAGCCCAAACTCGATGAGATTGTGTTGTTACATTGCAAAGTTCCTATTACCACCTTCCAGCTTCCAGCTTCCATAGCGCCATGTCATCATAATATTGCATTGTCACGCAATTTACACATGTATGCATAATTTCAACTCAATCGGTAACCGAAAAGTGGATCAAAATTAAGTTGCAAGATTTCACCCGAACAAACATGCATTGTAAGTTAAATAAAAAGCTTGTATAGTAATATCATAGACAAATAAGTATTATTCATACAAACGGTACTTTGTATTTAGATGGTTACCAACAATCTAAAAACAAAGTACTCGTTAAGACGAATCAAACGAGCCGAAACTCGATGGGGTTGCGTTGTTTCATTACAGAGTTTCTATTACCACCTTCCAGCTCCATCATCAAACCCTGTTTACCATTGAAAGACAAACTACTCGTCAAGACGATTGAAACGAGCCCAAACTCGATGAGATTGTGTTGTTTCATTGCAAAGTTCCTATTGCCACCTTCCAGCTTCCAGCTTCCATAGCGCCATGTCATCATAATATTGCATTGTCACGCGATTTACACATGTATGCAAATTTCAACTCAATCGGTAACCGGAAAGTGGATCAAAATTAAGTTGCAAGATTTCACCAGAACAAACATGCATTGCAAGTTAAATAAAAAGCTTGTATAGTAATATCATAGACAAATAAGTATTATTCATACAAACTGTAATAGTTAACCACCATTTTACAAGTCCAGAACCAAGTATTTACACTTTTATAACTATTTACAGTTTATGGAATAAACTATTAAAACAATTTCATAAGAAATATACAGGAGCACAAAACAAATGACATGCTTTGTGCAGTGCAGGCCCTCCGTTCGTCCACTGGCCGAGCGAGCGTAAACCGGATTTATCTAGTGGCGGCGCGTACGCGAAAACGAGATAGGAGACAATAGGGTAACCTTATTATTTGATAAGCGCTTGAAATGACCGTTACAAATACCCTATTTGATTTGGTAAGTGCATTGGAAGCAGTTAACTTTATTCAAAAAAGTTACCGCTACGAAAGACTAAGCCTATCAATAGGGAAACCCTATCGCTCGGTAACCTTTTGATGGGGTTTCCCTAAAAATCGGCTTAACCAAAAAAAGGGGTTTTCCGGTCCCTGGATCCGAGACAATATAGAAAAGTTGGTTTTCTACATTAACCCAACCGGGAATCGAACCCAGGACCTTAGAGATAGCGACGCCAAGTCCGGAGTGCTCTACTCTCGGCTAAGGAGGTCGTCAAAATAATTAATTTGAGTAGTTTGTATGTAAAAATGAAAACAGCCATTGTACATAACTAATTTTTATTTAGATACAAAACTAATAAATTAAAGTCCAGATACTCTTTAAGTTTCGCAAATGCTCGCGGCTTCCATCATAGCCAATAAGTTGCCTTAATTGAGCTATTAATTTGCATATTGTTGGTACTTCTTTTTTTACAGTGTAAAAAAATCATTTTCTGACGGATTGCACACATATCAAAGTCATCGAGTTCCTTTGCAAGTCGACCCTTTCTGTGTTTTTCGGAGCCTTGTTTAGTTATTCTCCGCACAGTACTTTCAGACACACCTTGAACAATAGAAACATATATGCATAAAAAAAAACAAAACCAAAATTGTTCAGTCCTATGGACTGGACTGAGTTATTAAAATTGGTAAAACTTTTGAATCGAGTCGCCTGAATCGGGCTGGGGGTGGTGAAGGTAAGGGGTGGGGGAGGAGTACCCCTACTTACCCCCCCCCCCTGCCGCAAACAAGTAGTTTTTAAGTAATGTTAATTTTTGTGTTTTGAGGTTATGTATCATGGTAAAACTTTTGAATCGAGTCTCCTTAATCGGTGGGGGAACGGGAGGGGACGAGTGAGGAGTACCCCCCACTTACCCCTCCTGCCGCAGACAAGTAATTTTGAAGTTATGTAACTTTTTCAAAAATATGGAAAGTTATAAAAACCTTATTTCTGGCGCTTTGCTGGCCGCTCCCGCGGCACGCTCTCTTCGCTCGCTCGGCTCGCGCGTTTTTGGTCAACATACTTACTAACCTAACCTAACCTAATTAACTCTTTAGACTTTTTTCATGGCGGGGGCTTAGCCCCCCTCGCAGGGGAGCTGAGCCCTCCCCCCCCCCCCTGTCCCCACACTTCGGTTCTGTTAATATGGTATTGTATTACCTAAAAACGTGTAATTTTTCGTGATTATAGCCGATTTTGACAAAACTTTAAAGTTGTTTTTTAAATATTTTACCGCAACAGCTGCAGCTAAAATGTTAATAAGCCTATATTTAAGAACCCCTTACACCCCCCCACAGTGTTAGTTTCTTCAAATTCAGGCGACTCGTTCAAAAGCCAACCGACATAATTTACTATACTTACCACATTCTACCCCTTAACACTTGATAAAATGTCCCAATAAATTAAAAAGTTTAAGATTCTCGAGTCGAACTATAATAACCAACATTTTTGTTTGTAATATCATAACCCCAAAACTTTTAAAAATATTTAAAAATACTGATTGTTTTACGGAATTTAGCCGATTGCGCATAGGCATATTTTAGATAATTATACTTTCAACATCTTTTATAACTTACTTACCAGTATAATCTGCTGTACGTTGGTAAATATCCTCCAGATTACGTAACGAAGTTCCGTCTTGAAATTCTGCCAAACTTCGCAAAAAAAACCTTATATATTATGTTACGAGAACCGCCATGGATGGTCATAATCATGTTATCTGTGTTTTAAATCCAGGAATGTAGAAATATCACTAAAACAACAATTTATATCGTAACCACAGACAGAGTTGAACAACCACTTGACATTATAATGACAGATAATCAATGTTGCCAAAAAATTAGTGAATTTAGTTCTGGATTATTTAATTTCTACTTTTTATGTCGCACGTTATGTTGGATTCTGACATGTAATGGTACCTAATTAGGTTGACATAGTAGGTATATCATTATTATGCTTTATATTTTGCATGCCAGCTCCTGGTTAATGTGATGTGACTTTTATAATTTAAGATCTTATATGTACCGCATTCTAGCAAATAAAATAAATTCTAAATTCTAACTTTTGAAAATACGCTCCTAAAAAGCAAATATCTTTTATTGTATCATCTTCGAGCCTGCTTCTGAGTGAACTGGAAATAAGTATATCCTGATGCTGAAACGCTCTCTCGGCTTCTACGCTAGTAGGCTGAACCGTCAGGACATATTCATAGGCGAGCGTCAGGTACTCTCCTCTGCTACCATCGTGAATGTTTTAGCGCATAGGACGTGCGGGATCCAGCAGATAAATAAAAGCAGCGGGAATGCGTAATCCCGTTTTGCGGGATTGCAATCTGTAACGGAACAGAATGGGTGTTATCTGTTTGTTAATAAAGAATGTATGAGTATTGCACAAAAATCAAGATTAATGCGTTGCACCACTATTGTGATAAGCATAAAAACAAACTAGTTTAAAATAATTGCCGTGTGGACGAGTAGCTTTATGGTTAAAAGTTATAAAAATTAGTCAATAGACCACTAGCTTTATTTATTTGAATTTCGCGGGGATTTTTCCGCGCGTTACATACAAAATAGGCGCTATCTACTAGCTTTGATTATTTGAATTTCGCGGGGATTGTTCCGCGTTATCAACTTGTGTCCCATACAAATAGGCGCCATCTACCTTGCGTTTATTTATTTGAGTTTTGTGGACACTGTTCCACGCGATCAAATCGCTTCACATACAACCAGGCGCCATCTACTTTTCTGAATACTAAACTTTTAGAATTTTAATAAATATTGCATTATTAGCATTAGTAAATGTCTGTTTAAAAGTAAATTGTTGATGGAAGGCTGCATCTAGATATCCAAACTTGTAATATAATTGGTAGTGTGTACTTAAATAATAGCTATCTAAAGAGATTTGATTAATTCATGTGGGCACTAATTCACGCGGTGGAATCTGTCACGCTAGAGAGCTCTCTTTTCTGATATTATGTTGTTACTCTTTGTATGGCACACCGTGGAGTGGGGATGCGCGGACGGAAGTAGAGATTGAAAGATAGAAAGAGAGAGGAGATTTGTAGTCTACGTGTGTCATTGTGAAGTTGGTCATGTAAGCCATGTAGGCAAATGTGAAGTAGGTACGAATATCCTGTAGGGCGAGCGAGGAGGTGAAGGAAGGACAGAGGAGTAGCGCGGGCGGAGGTCAGGCGAGCGAGGGGGTAGGGGGCGAGGGAAAAAGGCGCGAATTGGGGACGCTTTGGGAGCTAGGTACGAAATAGCGGGGCATTCAAGATGGAAGGACAGTCGGTCCAACACGAGAGTTGCGGTAAAAATCTCATTCGCGGGAAAGGGCGTCCTAGCTTTTAAAGCGCGCTAAGTTTAAATTCGAGCTGCGATATTAACTGGAATTGTTTTGTGAAATTGAAAGTGACTATTAAAGTAAATTTATTGCTGTCGCAACTCGAATCTGTTAACCAAATGAAATATTTCGGGATATATGTGTGGACACTTCACGGTGACATTACGAAACCATATATCTTTCAACTGGTTTCGACCAGGGGCATTTGATTGTATTCTATAATGCCAGCATTATATATTACAACGCTTAAGAATACACTATTTTCGCAGAGTAACGGAGGAGTAGGCATTGCCTCCTTAGTGAAAATCGAAGATAGGTCAGACACCGGTTAGCCGATGGGAGACTCGTGCGACCCCGTCCAATTTCGGGTCTACCATCAAACACACAGTGTAGTGTTAGGTTTACACATCTGGGTATACTGGCCCAACTTTTAGTTCATTTAGACGTCGGTTGCTTACAGGGGCGACTCGACCTTCACAACTCACCTACTCGATTAAGCTTAAATGTGGGCCTGGCCCTAGGTTGCAAAGGTATCACACGTAGGGACAGATAGTTAGACAAAATTAGTGTTTGGAACCTCGTCAGAGGAGGGCAGTGTCCTTCTCGGGTCAATCTCCATACCTTGTTGAAGGTAAAGCCAGAAGTAACTGGATGTGCCATGGTAGAATTGTGCGCAAGCCGATTAATAACAGGTGGAGATTGTCTTTCGAGAGTGGAATTTGTCTAGACTGGCAAGGGGACAGATACTAGTCGAAAGCATACTGTAGGATAGGTAGGCGGCTGTAGTTAATTATTTACCTTCTAGGTTAAGTAGGTGCTTATAGGTCATAATATTTCAAATGAGGCAGGCTGTAGGAATCTATAGGTAGGCGTCTCTATATGTTATTAGGTAGTTGGGGATAAAACAGTATGTACATACTTAGGTCAACATAGGCTAGGTACTTAGGCACGCAAAGCTAGGGGCTACATTAACTTCAACTAATAAGATTATGGGTAATTAAGTTATAGTAAATAGACATAACTATGATGTGATGTTTGATTACGAGCACTGAAATGACCAATCTAGGCATTTAAGCAGTTACAAGAGGACAAAAAGACTAGTTAATCAAGACTAGGCCTTAAATTGCACTCTTCAATGT
The DNA here is from genome assembly GCA_963921215.1 of Scoparia ambigualis. Classification (NCBI taxonomy): domain Eukaryota; kingdom Metazoa; phylum Arthropoda; class Insecta; order Lepidoptera; family Crambidae; genus Scoparia; species Scoparia ambigualis. The sequence goes on from OY992525.1 coordinate 956,112, forward strand.
GTTAAAAATTAACCATCCAGGTATTAGTAAAAATTAAGCTAATATTGAGCAACCAGGAAACAGTTGAGAACATGGGTTACCCTGCCTGAAGATGTGAATGCACATTAGTGGTCAAAGACCTTGCAAGTTAAGTACTTACTAATATTATGAAAATATATAAACATTTGATTTGGTAACAACCCTGATCATTAGACTAATTTATTTATTTATTTATACAAAAATCTTAAAAGCTAACAGATTTGATATCCAAAGCGCTAAAAAGATTAACAATTATTAAATTAAAAATAAAAATAATTACAATATGTCAAGATAAATGATATAAAAAATTTGAACTTCTTAGATTATAAAAATTTGACAATCAATACAATCACATATCGTCAAAATTATAAATTAATAGGAGTAGATTGTCAAAATTATACAAACAAAAATATTTCGAAAGAATTAACATCAAAACATCAAATACACAATATACCTACTACAAAAATATCAATAAAACAATTTCGGCATTAAATACATGTTTCATTTAAAATTTTCCGAAATTCGTTACCCAATTTATCGGCAAAAAGGTCGATTTCATCGTGCCGAGCAAGAATGTCCCCTACAGCACGCAGCGCACGATTAGTGGGGGCGTGACTACCACGTTCCGTCCGTGCAGTTGGCAGTGCCAACAGGCGCGGCCGGCGGCGAGGTGCCACAAGCCACGCAGAGTCCCACGATATATTTGTGGGAACCAAAATGTGGATTCTCTCAAGTATTTGCGGACTCTCAACCCTTTGGTGCACTATTGCAAGAAACAGTGTTATCAAAAGCATAGCCCTTCTAAGCTTAAGAGTCTCCATGTCCACCATACCCGCGACGAATGGAGAGGGATATAAGTACGGATAATAACCATATAGTTTTTTGTACAGCCACCGAGCAAATTTGCGCTGCACTTTTTCGATCATGAGGATATATTTCTCCTCATAGGGATCCCAGACAACGGAACCATACTCGAGCCTGCTCCGAACATATGCATTGTATAAAACTTTTGCAATTCCCACATTTTCAAACTGTGAGGCCGTCCTCATAACAAAACCTAACATTTTATGTGCTACCTTACATATATTGATCATGTGCAAATGAAAATCCAATTTAGCATCTAATACTAAGCCTAGGTCTTTAATGTCAAATACTCTTCCAAAGGAGTGTCAAATAAATAATAATTACAAATTATAGGCTTTAGTTTACGGGAAAAAGTGATCACTTTACATTTATGGGTATTGAAAGGGAGATGATTGTCTTGGCTCCATTGTGAAACGGCATCAATATCCCTTTGTAAAGCTACGATATCGGCTTCAGTCTCTATGCCCAGACTGAGCTTCACGTCATCAGCGAACAGGAGACACTCTGAAGAAGACACTCTTTCCGGCAGATCGTTAATAAAGATCAAGAAGAGTATTGGCCCCAATGTACTACCTTGACTTACTCCTAATCTTGTAAAATAGTCACTAGAATCATACCCATTTAAGCGTACATATTGACGACGATTATTTAGGTAGTGAGAGAAAAATTGAAGAAGTTTTGGCGTGAAACCAATGATTGCCAACTTTTCAAGCAGTTTATCATTGTCTACTAGATCAAAAGCCTTTTGAAAATCGAAGTACGCTGCGTCCACCTGATGACGCTTATCCATTTGAGAATGGATATAGTCTACATGCGTGACTAAGTTTGTAGAAGTGGAGCGAGCTCTCCGGAATCCGTGCTGACTAGTGTGCAATAGATGACCTATCTGGTCATTGATGTACTTGCTCAAGATTGCTTCGAAGATTTTAGCAAATACCGAGAGAACTGCAATAGGTCTAAAAGACGAAACATCCATCCCTCTATCTCCTTTCGGGACAGGGGTGACTCTGGATAGTTTCCAGCTCTCAGGATATCTTGCCTGAGTAATACACAGATTATAGAGGTATAGCAGGGGCGTGGCTAAAGCAGACATGCAGTCTTTTGCCAGAAATACTGGAATACCGTCAGGCCCACCAGATGATCGTGGTTTGAGGTGTTTTACAGCTTTCTTCAAGTCTAATAGTACAGTCTGCTCTATACCTTTTAAAGTAAGTGAAGAATAACTTCTAAATATAATTGACTTAATTATCAACAAGGTTGACTGTGGACAACTACATGATACCTACCTACTTAAAGTATTCTAACTAGGATTTAGTAGGTTACTAAATAATTACCCAGTCTGAGGGACAGGGGTAGAAGTTAATGAAAAATAATTAACCTTAGTTCACTTCCTAAAAGAAATAGGTTGTTGAATAAATTATTCATCTTTTAATAAACTTAAGATGTAATATCCTGCTAAAGCTACAAATACAATCTGGTTATATTGGTAATTTATGAGATCTGTATAATAAACACTAAGAGTAGATAAAAGTAATTTTACTTTAAATGATAGCATTCTATCTTAGTTCCCTACCTTAAAGAAATAGGTTGTTGAATAAATTAATCACCCTTTTAATAAACTAAAGATTTAATATTCTGCTAAGGTAACAAACACAGTCTGTTAATATTGTTACATTGTAATATCTTTATAATAGACACAATAATCAAGGAAGTAAGTAAGTTTCCATTGAATGATAGCTTTCCACCTCTGTTCACTACCTAAAGACATAGGTTGTTCCATTGAATAATTAAGTTTAGAATGTGGTATTAAGATTTAGGGGAAACAGCAAGCTCCTAAAGTAAATTCTATTGATTTATAAAGTAATAATTGAATATGGAACCTAGTAAATAGTAACTTTCATAATGTAAGATGAAATTAAATTTGAGGAGTGATGTAAATTCTCAGTTTAATAGAATTTGAAGCCACATGCTAATTAATACCAAGAGTAAATGTTAAATTCCTACCTGGTCAGGGCTGATATAAAACAATGAGTCGTTAAGCATGCTAATAGCGGGGCGGGGCTATTAAATTACCAGAAGCCTCTAATGTGTAATAAACTCACTTATAAACTCTAATAATACCTGCGAGCTATGCTGTCTTTCCTATTATCTTATGAGTGGTTAGGCATTTCTTTCCCACAGCTGCTTTGATGGATTTAGGTTGTGGTTTCGGACGAAGACACTGATAGGCTTAGGTATATCTGGGATGTTAGGTATTGATGGTCAGGTTAATAGGTTGGTAGGAAATAATTTAACACAGGGATAAGCCAATTACTAAACTTTCACGGAAAAGATCTGGGTTACTTTAGACACGGTTCTCTACGTAGGTCCCCTTAGACGATCTGGCTAAATTATGATCTTATTATCTTATTATATCGCTTGACTGAAGTTTGTTACTAATAGGTTTAAGTTATATTAGGTCTAGATTAAGGTTCCATTATCATTCAACAACAACACATTATACAGAACATCAACTACACGAACATTAGTTATAGGTCATATAGCCTTTAGTTAAGTTAAGAGTTAGTATAATTTAATTTAAGTTGAGAGTTAGGGAAGACTTAGTGATGGCAAGCTTACACAGGCTGTTTGTTGTAGGTTAATTAGTTTTAAGAATTAAAAATAGTAATATAAGTTAAGGCAAAGGTGATGTAAGTATGTAGTTAGAGAAATATACAGGTAGAATAGAAAGTGGTGGCAAGTTACAAATCCCTAGTCTCAAATCGCTCTCGAGCATCCACAAAGCTTCTTAGGTTTAGCCCACTTATATATTTGCCCTCATCTTCTTCCAACTATAGGCAGAACCCGTATTTGGCGAGCGAGTAATAGTTTTAATACAATAAGTAAAGAAATTGATATTGATCTTTTTAATACCAGTCGTAAAGCGTCTCATGAGCCAGTTGTTTTTTGAGGGTTACTTTGATGAGCAGTAGATAATTAATAATCTGTACCTATTTGACTGAGTTTCTTGCGAGATTGTATCACAGTTTAAGCTATTCTATTTTTATTTGTGAGGACCTGTAATTGGCTTTCTGATTTTATCTATAAGTTTCTACATTGTAGCATAGCTGTTGGTTTTCCTATCAATAAATAAATAAGCAGGCTTATTTGAATAAACTCTTTCACATTGACTTAAAACCACATTTGTGTTCTATTTGTTTCAGGCACTCATGAAAAGTGCATTCAGTTTGCAGAGCAGCGTGGCCTGCTGGCCACCTACAGGATGTGTCCGTGCCATAGAAGACCGATGTCTGTCCAAGGTTCCCAACAGGGTGTCGGCAGATTCATCTGTCGCAAAAGAAATTGTCGTGTGCCGAAGATAAGTCGCGCGACTGGTACGTGGTTTGAGGCATCGAAGTTGTCTCTGCCTCTAATATTCCAAATCATGTACCTTTATAGCATTGAAAGCAATTACCAAGCAGTACAGCGGGAGACTTGCCATTGGAGAGACCATGTGCTGTCGCAAAAAACGATAGCAGATTGGTTCAACTACTGTAGGGAAGCTATAATTAGATGTCGGTTTAAACGCGAGGTAGTACAACAGCAAATTGGAGGCGTTGGCAAAGTGGTTTATATAGAAGAGTCCAAATATGGAGAGACAAAATTTAAAAAAGTGAGAAACTTTGAGGAACATTGGGTTTTGGGGTTTATGGAATGCAATACTCGTGACATCCGTTTGGAAGTTGGTCCTGATAATGTGCTTGAGGCTGAAGTTTTGGTGAGGTACATAAAAAAGCATGTTCGGGTAGGCACCACGATATATACAGATTTGTCGGATGCATACAATTGCCTCCCCGAATATGGCTATATACAAAAGACTAGTCATAATGACCATGTCAACAAACCTGTGGAGCCAGAAGATGGCAATGGGCTTGTAAATAAAAGTAATTGGAAAACTATGAAACGTTTATTCCGGAAGGAATATTATGTTGACAATTTCACAGAATGGTTAATAGAGACTTCATGGAAACAGAACAATAAAAGGAAACTTTTAGACAGTTTTGAAGAATTATTAAAATGTGTTATTTGTGTGTATAGTAAATAAAATTAATTAAATGATTTTTATTGTATACTAGCGGCCCGCCCGCCGCCTGCGTCTTCCTTCACGTGAACACGCCATCCCGTGATGAATTTCTAAAAACAATATTTTTTAAGTTCAAACGTTATCTGACAAATATGTGCAGCATTAAGTAGTAGGTATACCTACTTCTTGAACTTTTGTATTCCGTGGCAGAGCACAAATTTTAGAAAATAAAACAAAATTAGCATATCATTATGTAGTGTTTAATTTTATTTTATTAACACATGTCTTGGTTCTATTCTCCCCTGTTGAAAGGAGGCCAGCTACCTGCTGGCCACCTAAAATACAATGAACTCGCTCGTGTCATGAGTTTAACCTTTTCAGCGCCAAAGTCGTCTATAATTGACCAGCACTTGCGGGCCCTGTGCGCCAACGACATCTATAGTTGACAAAAAACCCGGCTTACAAAAATATTAAATAAATGTGTTGAAAAACTATTACTGGTATTTCTTTTTCTACATTCGGCAATAAAGAATATCCCTGCAACATATGAGTATAAAAACAACTCTCTTATAGCCATAAGAACTGAGAAATATTGAACTATAAAACATGGATTTTTATCTAAGCAAATACTATGTCCAATACGCCAAAGTCGTCTACTCTTGACCGCTAGTGCTGTACTGCGGAAGGTAGTTTTATTGTAAATTACCTATTCAAAATTCAACTAAAACGTGTTATTTTATTTTATTATTATTGCTATTTTAATAAAATGAAATGTAAGAAAAATAACACTACCATAGCGTACCGTAGCTCAGCTACATGAATAAAGAATCGTGAAATCAACTTCACCTAATAAATCCAATATGGCAACTCTGGCGCATCCCTAGCGCGTCATCAATAATCAGTTCTCTGGGCGCCGTGGTCACGGATAGACGATAGCCTGATGACGTCATAAGCGCATAGTGAGGAAAGTACCTAGTGCAGTGCAACATGATCAATAATATAATATTATATTGTTTACTAAAATATGTTTGCTTTTATTTATAAAAATATTTTTGTACTGTTTTGCACCGGTTAAAATTGACACTTTCTATGTATGTTTCTTTATATCCCATGGTTAATACTAAGTAGGTACCTTCTCAGTTTTGTTTATATAGATAGATATCATCATGTTTAGATAGATGGCATCGAGATTTGGTTTGTCGCGATTTCGTGCATCGAGATTTGGTTTGTCGCAATTTGTCGCGCTAATGTGCATCGAGATAGTGTGTTTCTAAATTACGTATTACACTCCGCTAATTACCTTATTTTTAAAGTTTTTGTTTTCGAGTTTAAAATAACCAATGTCAACTTAAAAATCATAACAAAGGTTTTTCTAAGGCTAGCCGCAATTTTAGTTCGTAACGGTTGTGAAAAAAAGGACGAAATCACTTTATAGATGTTTAGGTATCATCTCGAGATCACGCGAGCGGATAATTCTCAATGTGTTTGGTATATTTTTATAATTCAAAGATAGTTAAAGTACATATAGCTTATAATATAATAACGTAATATTCTTTACAGAAATAAATCTCTAACACCATAGTTCAACATAATCAATCCTTCAAAAAAAATAGGAAAGTAACCGTGAGTAAGCATTAAAGTCTAAAATAGCGGGTAAGTAGCTAGCTACTTGCTAACTTTCGGCATTACGCTCGTTCCGAAAAGTATTGTGAGTAGACTAAAAACGATATATTGATAAGGATTTAAGATCTAAAATAGCGTATCAGCAGGCCCGTGTCACTACGTAATTCGGTCGATTTATATACCTACACGCTCGGTCCGCGCGCGGAGACAATTTAGTCGAGTGTCACGCACGCAGTACGCAGAAAGCGACCGACGCGGCAGTTTGTTTCACGTTAACTTTATTTTCGCAAGTGGATAGTTCACAGGATGGTGAAACAAAAGCGTTACTGTTCTGCATTCGGATGCACTAACACGAAATTTAAAGATAAGGATTTAACCTTTCACAAAATCTGTTGCCGTCTGCACTTATTTAATATAAGCAAAGCACATAGTAAGACATAGTAACTTAAGTAAATACAACAGAGTATTAATACGGATTGTTGGGCGGTGAAAAGGTTAATGTTAATGTCTTTCTAGGTATCGATTTCGAAATTGATACATTACGTGCGACTCGGGTACATCTCTATGGAAGAGGCATTATAAGATGGCCAGCTGCGCCGTTGTCGTCCAGTCGTGACAATGAAGACATCACTATAGAGAATAGTGCTGTGGTTTACCACCATTTTATTTTCAATGCTATGCTTTTATTTATGTACTAAGTACCTACATATTATACAAAGAGTGGAAGATGGCATAAGAATAAATTAAACATTCTAGATTATAAGTAGTCATTTATTGCTTAAAAAAACAACAAAAACAGGTCGCCGTGTGTTACCAATTTATCGACTCTTGGCATCACTATATTTTTCGTAGGTATTTTTGTCTATTTTATGCTCTGGCGTGCAGGACACAGGAATGCGTTTATGGCGTGGCGCCCAAAAGGAATGGTTTGAGTTTGAATGAAAAACTTATGGCTGATTTACACGTATTAAGTTGATAAGTAGGTAACTTAATTTTAAGTGATTGATTGCATGTAAATACAGAATTTAGTAGCAAATTGAAAGTTAAAAATTTAGCTACAACTAAACAAGTCATTTTGAATTTTGTCTATTTTTCGGTTAAGTTGGTGGGCGGGGCTTGTCACTTGACACGTTTGGACAGGCACAATATTATTAGCTAGCTACTGCTATGCGATTCTCTTAGCGACACATAGACGCTGCGCGCATGGCTGTGATCTGCTGTCTCTTTCCAATTCTATGAATATGAAAGAGACAGAGTCAATGCTCAGCGCTGCGGCAGCCGCTGCTACTAAGGCTTTAACTAAGAGAATCGCACTGCTGCTCTTGCGCCATAACGGATCTCTTCTATTTATTATCCAATTTCTCATCCACAGTCTTTTGGGTTAGGTAGGTACTTACTTATTTCCCTTACATAAATAAAAGCGCAGTTTTATTAAAATTGTATGTACGGGGAAAGTGTATCTCCGGGCATAGACTACGTCCTTGCTCCGGGGAATAATTCATTATTCGTCCATCTTGAGTGATTGAACTAAAAAGCTTAACTACTTAAATACGTAAGTACATAAATACTTAAATATAAGGTCATTCTTAAATAGTAGGAAGTTAGGTACTTACACGTTGTAATCGCCGAGTCGTTTGACCGTGACGATTACTCGACGATGTGGGTAGGAGGTAGGTACTTACGTGGAACTCAGGACTCAGGCGGAAGAAGGCGGGCAGAAGGTAACTGGAGACCGGGCAAAGTACGGGCAGGGCGATGAAGTGGTCTTCACGATCACGGCACAGCGCACAATCACTCCACAAATATTCTTAGGTGTCGCCAATGTTCAACGCGGCGAAAAGGGCATCTCGGTTATTACGGGCAAGCGCAGCGCGGGCGCACGTAGAACCGTTGATGTTAGACTGTGTGCGCATCTAATGCGACGCCAACAGTGACTATGCGCAGAGGTGGCGCCGCGGCGGGCCGGCGGGCGGAATCGTCACCCACCGTTACATCAACCGCCATACTGAAGGCGGGATCATTTAAATAGACGTCACGGCATTGGCGGGAACATCCTCCGGGGCCCAGGTTGGGCTCATCTAATGGGAGCCTGGCGATCCGGAATACAGGCCTCCGAATGTGTCCATTCGCGTTGTCCAGTTCCACACCCGAACGATGCCATCCTTTCCTGGCAGTGTGCGGGTGATACGCCCTATTCTCCACTGGAGGGCGGGTAGGTTGTCCTCCTTGATGAGGACGAGCTCGCCAACTCGGGGAGGGGAGGATGGGGATAACCATTTGGAGCGGGTCTGGACGGTGGTGAGGTAGGATCTACTCCACAACGTCCAAAATCGCTGGGAAAGAGCTTGAACCACTGGAATCGTCTACGGGCGGATATAGTATCCTCCAAGGATAGTTCGGGTAGGGCCGTTAGTGGGCGGCCTATAATAAAATGTCTGGCTGTGAGCGGCTCAAAGTCTGAAGGATCAGACGAAAGTGGGCAAAGAGGTCTGGAGTTAAGTACAGCCTCGATTCGTGGTAAAAGCGTAGAGAATTCCTCGAATGTGAGGTGTTGCTTGCCTATTACGCGATATAACAGTTGCTGAGTTCATTTTACGTTGATCTCATGTAACGCACCAAACCATGGTCACTTAGGGACGTTTAACAACCAAGTAATGTGCTGACCAGCGAGCTTGTGCGCAATCGTGTCATTATTCGAGGCAAGAAAGTTTTGTACTTCAATGAGCTGATTTCTAGCGCCTACATGTGTGGCAACTGGTATGTGTGGCAACACTGCCAACTTTTGTGCTCAGCTCCCAATTTTTTGATCAGAATATTAAATATCGGTTATAATTTACCTCGAAAGTTGTTTAAAAGTAAAGTGCAGTATAAAAAATAAGCGTGGTTATACTGGTTATGTTATCTAAGCTGTTTGTGGGCAGAAACTCTGGTAAATAGTTTGATTTATATCGGAATTTTATACCCTCAGTTTGAAGTCATTAAGATTTAAAACAAAAGTACCCTTTTCCTTCAAAATATCGATCTGTCAAACTCAAATTGACAGCTAACATATCAATTTTGATTAGACGAGGGTTGCCAGCGCTGAAAGATTTACCCAGTAATCGGGACTTTTTGACAAAAGAGTAGAGCGCTGCTGTGTCACAGATAGAATATAAAGAATATCACCTAACATGCCATCCAACAAATGCGCCGGCTGCCAGGCAGCCCATCATAGTCAAGAATTCTTGAAGTGTATAAAATGTAAATGTCGTTACGACTTACCATGTACCAGCATTTCCAGCAAGCGTTTTTATATGATGACTTCTAAAAACAAACTCGCGTGGATATGTACTATGTGCCGGAACAAGGAACCCAAGGCAGGGAACCTAAACACTCCCATTCGCCAACTATCTCCTAAGTAGTTCAGAGGACTCTCAGACACCTACACCTGCTAGTAATGTTTCTAATGTTTCCCTGCGACGTAAAAATGAGCGCTATCCATATGACAGTGCAACTGTTGTATCAAGTGATAATAGCGATATACAGAAGATAGTAAGGCAGGAAATGGCATCAATAAGTGAGGCTATAAAACGCGACATCTCCACTTCAATAAGATAGATCATAAGGGATTCAATCGCGGAGAAGTTGAAACACCTTAAGGTTCAGAGTTCCCTATCGTTTTTAAACTCCCAGTACGATGAGCTCAACAGGAAAATCGACGAACAATCTGCTGTTTTAGTTAAAGTAAAAACGGAGAACGAAGACCTGCGAATTACTACGAAGGATCTAGTACTGCGACTGTCAGCAGTGGAGCAACACATAGTAACGTTGAGATCAATGGCGTACCGGAGCATAAAAATGAGTTGCTGAGTGGGATAGTTATGCAACTTGCGAAAACAGTTGCGAGTCCTTTGCAAGACAGTGTCATTCTTCATGTTACTCGGGTGGCCAAAATGGACAAATCCAATAACAGTGGTCGCTAAATTTCGATCGACTCGTCTTCGTGATGCTTTTCTTGCTGCCACTGCTACCTATAGTAGGAAAAATCCTAAAGAAAAATTGAACTCACATCATCTTGGATATGCTGGCACTAGTAGCCAAATATACGTCGCTGAATACCTGGCGCCGTCCGGAAAAGCCCTGCATGCTGCTGCGAGGAGAAGGGACCGTGTATGTTGTAAAGGTTTTAAGAAGGACGGTGGTGGAGTTTTATTGGCGGTTGCTTCTGACATTCCATCCGCAAGAATGCTAAGCTGGGAAAGTGATAATGAGGATTTGTGGGTTACAATAGATGTAGAAATTAATAACAAAATTAGAAAAGTGGCTCTTTGTCTTGTGTATCTACCACCGCCAGTCAAAATTGAACATATGACTGCATTCTTTGATAATGTTAACAGGGTACTTTGTAATACTGAGGATACTATTATTCTAGGCGACTTCAACTTGGGGTTTTGTCTGGTGGCGCCAACAGTTTATCTATGACACCGACAAATTATAACAATAATTTAGGTTTTGCATTTGTTGATTTTGTTACCTTGAATAATTTGTCCCAATTGAATTATGTAACTAATGAGGACAACAGAATATATTTTATGCAACTTACCTGGATCACATGTGGAGGAACCGTTACAAATACTCAGTAAGATTGACTTAAAACACTCTCCCCTACAATTGACGTTAAGGTTTTGCAACACAACGTTTTTACGCACTAAAAATACAAACACGCATAATTTTTTTAAAGCAGATTACAATGTTATTGCTCTTGAACTTAGTAAAGTTAACTGGCACGCAGAATTTGTTGGGATGTAAATGTAATATTATCAAAATTTTACTCAATATTAAGATGTATTATAAATAATAATGTCCTAAAACGCAACCCTAACACACGTAAATACCCAACCTGGTTTAGCAACGGTTTAATCCGTCGTCTCGCCGAAAAGAATAGATGTAGGCGTAACTACAAAAAACATAGAAACCTACGTGATAAATATGAATTTGAATTACTTCGGAACCGCAGTCATTCCCTCGCTAGGGACCTTGCCACTTATAAAAAACATAGAGAAGGTGAGGTCACATTGTGAAAGATCATAAGCATTTCTGGATTTATCTAAAAAGTAAACGTAATCATAAATCTGCAATACCGTCGGCTATTTACTACGATAATAATGTAGCAAATACAGGCCTTGATTTTGCACATTCATTCGCATCATATTTCTCTTCAGTGTACACAATAAATACGTCGTCACAGTATGATGAATCTGCGACAACTCCCTCGAATAGACTTCTTTCATCGTTGCGCTTCAGTGAAAAAGAAATAGCGGAAAAGACTAAAAACATTGATATAGCAAAAGGGGCTGGACCAGACAACATTCCACCCATCTTTGTTAAACGGTGTAGGAAGGTACTATCTTTCTAAACTAAGGAATAATAAAATAATAATTAGTTTAATCTTTAATCGCTCTCTGCAATCCGGACAGTTTCCTGATAATTGGAAGAAGGCCAGAATTATTCCTGTATTCAAAAAAGGTGACATTGCAGACGTAAAAAATTACAGGCCCATGTCCATACTCTCCTGCGTCTCTAAACTTTTTGAATCTTTGTTATCCCCATCGTTGAATCACCACATTGACAGTCATATTACAGCATACCAGCATGGGTTTAGGCGCGGTCGCTCCACGACTACAAACTTGGTATCCTTCGTTAACGACATATCTCAGAGTCTTGATAGGGGTCTGCAGGTGGATGCAATCTACACAGATCTCAGTAGCGCTTTCGACAAAGTAGATCATTGTCTCCTCACCCAAAAACTTAGAGCAGTTGGCATACATGGGAATCTCTTGCGTTGGTTCTCCTCATATTTGAGTAATCAGTCGCAGTTTGTGGCTGTTGGTCATTTTGAGTCTGGTACTTACTATGCTCAGTCAGGCGTTCTGCAGGGTTCCCATTTAGGTCCAATCCTTTTGTCGTATTCATTAATGGCTTAACAACTTACGTAACGGAGTTAAAAAGATTAGCTCGTCACTGTAAATTTGCAGCAAATTTAAACACGAACTTGCGTGATCAATTTATATGCGGACTCAAGAGTGACGTCATCAGACAACGGCTGTTTGCGGAGGATGACGCAATAACATTTTCACAAGCAGTGAAATTAGCAAACGCTTTGAAGGCGGCAGAAAGGGACGCGGCAGTAGTGTATGGAGCGTCCTCATCCAGTTCAAAGGCGGAGGCATTGCATTCGGTTTAATCGAATATGGGGTACCTACCGCAGCGGTGCGAGTCGCAACGGGAGCGGCGGCAGCATGCGGCCGCGCGGGCGCCGCCGCGGGCCTAGCGGTGCCGGCGGTGGCGCGGGCGGCGGCGGCGGGGCAGCCGGGAGCCGCGCACTGCGCGCGACCAACACGACTTTTACATCGGGACGCAGCCACAACTGGGCCCTTATTCTGTAACGATTCCTTGTTTCAAAACCACGTCAATTCCTTAAAAAGTTACGATATCTTCCCAAAAACGTATGCGTTTGACGTTTGTGCGCGGTAAGGTTTAGGTGTGGAATCTATAGATTGCGATACAGAATCTGGGCCCTGCACAGCTTGCGGGGCCACTAACCATAGTGTGGCAAGCTGTCGCTACAGGGAGTTCGTGTGCAGCAGATGTCAGCATTCGGGGCATTTACGTCGAGTGTGTCCGGCGAATAATGAACAGTTGTCGCGAGGAATAGCTTCATATCGTCGTAATCAGCGGAATGAAAACATGTATTCCGTGGAGGCCGATAACAAGACTGACGTAGAAGACATCGAGGAAAGTTTGAACCTTATCGGACTCAATAATTATAAGCCAGTAAGTTTACCTATTTTTGTAGAGGACACCGTCTTAGATATGGAAATAGATACAGGAACTGCGATTTCTTGTATAAATAATTGCACGTACGAATGTTATTTTTCACATCTATGTTTAGAGAAAGATGACACAATTTAAAATTTTATGACGGTACCAAAGTAAAACCTTTAGGTATAATTCGCCCACGGGTTCCATTCCAGGGGCAGGAAAAACAGCTGGAATTGTTTGTAATAAAAAACGGTACTACGTCTTTGATAGGTAGGCATTGGCTAGCAGAGTACATGTAAAAATACCTATACTTAAATGTAATAAAAGTATCAGTAACATGAATTGTGTACAAATTAATGAAGGAATTGTGAATATTCTCGACAGACATAAGGAGTTATTCAGCGGCGGACTGGGTCGGTACAAAGGCGGCAAGGCTACGCTGCACGTGCGGCCGGGGGCGACGCCGGTGTTCCAGCGCGCACGGCCTGTGCCTTAAGGGGAGGTATTTCGAGCGCTTCCCTCTCGTTCTCTCGACGGTACAACGGTAAGGGACGGGTATAACAGCGAAGCGGCGCGAATAATCGCGTTTTATATTTTAAAAAATTGATAGATGTAATAAACAAAAAGCCATCGGTTATAAAAACTCAAGTTATTTACGAGCTTCATTTTGGTAAATGACTCACAATATCAAATCACTTATTTTAAAAATAAAACCTGGAAAAGAAGATAAAATGACACAAAAATATGTAACTTTGTGAATTTATTCTATCGAGCCAACTTTATCAAATCGTGTTTCCATCGGGTGTATTTTACAGAATAAAGCCTCAACAATATTTCATAATTTTCGCAGATTATAATTTTACTGTTTACTACTTCAAAAAGTAATTCTAAGAACGTGTTATTTTAATTTTTCACTAACACCTAGCCTTAAGCGCTGCGCGAGCGCATCGACGCGGAGCTCGGCGCCATGCTGCGCGACGGCGTCATCGAGCCCATCGACTGCTCCGCCTGGGCCTCACCTCTAGTGCCGGTCACTAAAGCAGACGGTACGTTGGAAATTTTTGCAGATTATAAGGCGACTCTGAATCCCGCTTTGCTGATCGATCGATACCCGCTGCCTAAGATTGAAGATGTCTTAGTAGGCCTCAACGGGGCACAGTTTTTTAGCAAAATTGACCTTTCCCGGGCGTAATAACCAAGTTGAACTTGATGATTCAAAAAAATACACCGTTATTAACACGCATCGAGGACTTTTTAATAGGTTAGTTTATGGATTGGCTTCAAGTGTAGGTATTTTCCAACGATAATGACTAATTTATTAGGAAATATACCGAATGCGCAAGTTTTCATTGATGACGTCATTATAGGCGGGAAAAATAAAAACGAGCATTTAATTGCACTCCAGCGAGTTTTACAACGGCTATCTGAGAGTGGGTTAAAGCTAAAGAGAGAAAAGTGTGTTTTCTTGGCTGACGAAGTTACTTATTTAGGCTATGTGGTTTCAAAGGAAGGGGTTAAAGCGGACAAGTCCAAGATTGAAGCTATAAATAAACTAGCAGCTCCTAGTAATTTTAGTGAATTGCGTTCCTTTATAGATATGGTAAATTTTTTTTCTAAGTGTATCAGGGATTTTAGTACTAGGTATGTTAGGGCCCTTATACAGGTTATTGCAAAAATGTGTAGACTGGAACTCAGATGGAAAGTGCGAAGGGGCGTTTACGCAGATAAAACATGTTTTAATGAGTGTTGAAGTATTAGCGCACTACGATTCCAGCAAACCTCTAATCGTGACGCGAGCGCGCGGGGCGTACTGGCGCAGCCGGGCCCGAGCGGCGAGCGCCCGATAGCGTATGCGTCACGCTGGCTCACCACTGCGGACAAAAACTACTCGCAAATACATCGCGAAGCACTTGCAATTATATTCTGTATAAGAAAATTTCATCAGTATATTTACGGGAGAAAGTTCATTTTGCGTACTTACTGATCACAAACCCTTAGTTTCAATGTTAGGCAAACGGACAATACTTACAATGACAGCCAGTAGAATGTAACGATGGGCAGTGATCGATTACGACATTGAATATATCCGTACTAATTATCACGTCTGCCAGAAAATAATAGCGTGTTACGTTACACTCCCACTCAAACGTCCACGGTAGGTTTAGTCACCGAAAAAAAAAGTGCGATACGTCCACGGTAGTTTTACTTACCGAGAATTCAAACGGTAAACCGTCCACGGTAGGTTTAGTCACCCGTATAATAGGTCAAAGCACGTAGTACGTAGGTCCGTGAAAAAATTTGAGGTGGTTCTGTGGTTACTAATTCATCATACAAGTAAAAGAAATCTATATATTGCCACAGAAAATTTCACAGAAAAAAATAATGAAATTGACGAAATTGACTGTTCGCCAAAACGGAATTTTGCAGCGTAAGCGTCTTTAAAAATGTCGAAATACTCTTCTACTCACCATATTTCCTAAATAAGTGCACATCAAAACAATCGCAAACTAATTAAAGATTGTTTAAGTTTGTTTACATTCGTAGACAGTGACATTGCAACTAAATTTTTTTTCTGACCAAGCTCCAACCTCTCGTCTGTGAAGTGGCTCAATTGAGCCATAATATTTCTAACGCACGTCTGTGTGCTGGAAAATTTGAGGTGGCTGTATGGGTATTGATTTAACCGTAGAGCAATTTAGGCCTGTATTCACTTTGATTAGTGCGAGTGCAGGTGATTAGGTGCGAGTGAATATTGCGAGTGATTAGTGCAGGCGTGTAGTGCGAGTAGTGTCCAATTTTGTCAAGTGGCTGTGTTTAGTAAATTCAGTTGTTAGAGCCGTCGACCAGCAAGTATGGACGCACGTCAAGAAGCGCGCTTGCAATTGCAAGAAATAATGAAAGAAATTTTAAACGTAGTGGTGTCTGAAACCGAAGAAAAAAAAATTAAAAAAGTGGTAATAAAGGAATAATTAATTATTATTTTTTATATATATTTTTTTAATTGTTTATTAAGTATTATAATTCATAGGTTACGTCTTCGGTCCACTTCGCCATTTTGCAAAACAAGCGAGCGTTCGACGCCAAACGCTAAATCCCGTATTATTATATTATTTCTCTATGCGCAAAACACTAATCACTAAACACTGCTGTCCAGACGTGCGTAGTCCAGGCAGGCTGCGACTGAGGGGAAAGGGAGGGCGCGCGGGACGTGGCTACTCGCAGTCCACTCGCAAAAAATAGAACCCGCGTCTAATCACTTTACTACGCAGGCTACTAATCACTCGCACTAATCAATCGCTGTCCACACGTGTTTACTCCTAATCACTAAGCACTTGCACTCGTCACCTGCACTAATCACTAATCAAAGTGAATACAGGCCTATAGTGTACGAGAACCTTTAGTAAAAAAATGAAATTGTTGACAATTTTGACGGTTCGCCATTTTTTTTGCATAGGATTTTTTTGGTGCTAAAAATGTTGTTAATACTTGAGTTGTATAAAACCAAAGGCGGCAATCTGCACTTTGACTAAATGTCGGCAAAATGAAAAAAACATTTTCAAAGCTTCACGCACTTCTTACGAGAGTAAGAATATTTCTAATATTGTCTATGATCTACGCAAATTTGATGACATATGATAAAATCTTTAGAATCTTTTAAGTAACGACAAAAAATTTATTTCAGATTGCCGCCTTTGTAACTGAAAAAATAAGATTGCCGTGTTTGGTCCTAAATTATGAGCAGAATGCCGTTTATGGTACGCAGTTTTAAGTAGGTAGCCATTTTGTTAATAAATTATAGGCAGGGTTGTCAATCAAACGCAGTAAGAAAAAATGTTCCTCATTGTGTATTATTTAAATAAAAATGTTTAATCACAGAAATAAGCCTCGAATTATGACTCTCTTACAAATGGTAGGCAATAAAAAAAATATCTCTTAAAATAAGAATGTTTCTTTTAATAAAAAAAATATCTTCTAATCTAATTATATAAAAACACTTATTTAAATATTTTCAGTCTTACACAACTATTATTGCATGTTCTAGGAATTAATAAAAGTTTTTATTTTAGGAAATTGTTTTTCAACCTTTCGAATTAAAAAATTGTTTTACTGTTAGGAAAGTACAGTCAAAATCAGACGACTGACGCTCCTGCGATTATTTTATATCTTGAGATCAGTTTTAGAAACCACTAGGCCGATTAAAGTTATTTTCATGCAACGTTCACACACGTAGTTCACTAGTATCAGATAATAACTCTTCACAATAATTGGTTTCAGTAGATGGAGCTGCCAATGCTGACTGTGAAGAGAGCACATCTTTGTAAAATGATAAAATAGGCACATCTACCCAGTCGTCTCCAAAATGTTTCTTTAACAACATTTCAACATCTTGTAACTTTTTTTTGTTCAGAGGCTTAATATTACCGATTTCTTGTGGATTAATCATTGCAGTATTTTTTTGCCTTTGACAAACATTAACGGCTTTTCCAAGATCGCTTTTGTAAAACAACTCCCCTCTGATAAGAACATTTCCCTCTTTTTTTGACCTCTTCAAGATAAATCTCTTACATTCCTTAAATTTTATAGGCCATGAGGTCGTATCTTTGACCACATCTTTAACAGAACTCCTCCAATCCTTGACTGGACAGTCACTTCCTAGTTTAATTATTGTCGAAGTTTCAGAGATCACGTCTATTATTTGATCTGGATGTATAATCGTTTCCATCTTTCTTAATTTTTTCTCTATTATACCAAATTGTCGATCTGCTGGCATGTAGGAATGTCCGGTTACTGGAAACACTAATTCAATGCTCGACATATCTTGATTCTCTAACAGCCATTTACTACATGCTCCTAAGACTATACAATTTTTGTTTTGGCCTCCGCATCCGTCGGCTACCAAACGAATATTCCTTATGCCCGTTTTGTCAATTTGCAGTAAACGATGATATAAGGCAGAAGCGACTAAATTAGAGTCCTTATTAAACTGATTTTCAGTGCAGCAATAAGCAAATACACGATCTTTGCCCAGTGAAGTCTTTGAAGATCCTACTACCATTGTGAGGTTAAAGAAGTATAACTGTCGGCTGTAATAGGTGATTTGATCTTGTAGTTTAGGAAGTGGTAAATTTTTTTGGCAGTCGAACGAGATCGTTATAAGACCTTCACGTTCTTCTCTAAGTTTATCAAAAAATGCCTTTGCTCTTAAGCCATGGATTCTTTTTTCTGTAATAAGTTGTATCTTTTTTGGTGTGTCTGTTTCAGCTTTAATCTTTTCAGATAATTGCAAGCATACTGAACACACGTCAGTTTTGGGACTGCCGAATCCAATATTGTAATAGTTATTGAAAATGTTTCTAAAATAAGATTGTTTTGAGCCGCGATAAAAATATTCACTCTTCACATACATATCGTATAACTTTTTTATGTTCAGTTCTGAAGGCAGATATTTCCTTTCAGCGGATTTTGTCTTTCTACAATAATGCGATTCTATGCAATTCAACTTCTGAATGAAACTGCGAATGGAATTTCTTTTTTCTGCATTTTTCAGAGATAACCGGTCCCCTCCACGGTGTTCTGTAAGCGCTTCCCCTGTATAATAGAATCTATTCAATACATAGGACACTCTGTGCTTAGTTATTCCAAAAATCGATAAGAAAAATTTTTGGCAGATAGGGAACTTGTTTTGCTTAATAAATACAGAGTATTTTATGGTTGTTTGCTTCTTGGCCTTATAGCTTAGTTTTTGTTTAACTGGCACAATAGAGCAATGTTTCAAAATTAGAGCATCTTGGTCCGCTTTTTTGTTGCTGGTGTAAAATGCTTGGTGTAGCCTCATTAGTTGGTTCATCTCCAGTTTGCAGCACTTTAAAGATTTGGTGTCATGAGTACATACTCTGATTGGCAAAGCTTTCGCTGAATATCTAAAAAGAAAAAATATATATTATTAGATTAAATAGCTTTATTCATATCAGCAGTGACCAGTAGCAAATTGCTAGATACTGATTATTCATTAACCGTAACCATATGTTTGTCCGTTATAAATTACTTTTAGTCCGAGAATATTTTTGAATACTATGAGTAGGTATGTAAATAATGTTAACTTTCTGAACACTTGAACTTGGCTTCAGTGTTTTCTAGCATTTTAAACTAGTAAGCTCAGATTATAAAACATGATTGAACACAGAATGTTTTTATTGCTGCATGTTGTTCGAAGTGTAAACGGACAACCCTAGATTGAAACTAACCTCAATTTTTTGTTTACATTCTTCTTCCAGTTTTCTGTGTTTTTTCGCCGTTTTCTTGTGTATCTATTAGTCACTGGTATTAAGTGACAATCCATCTTCACTTTTATCACAAATTAAAGCACGTGCAATGATATAAACACTTATAATTCACTTTAGAAGTCACAGTAAATTAACGAACTTTACATAGATCCGCCATACTATCACTTGGTAAATTGAAGGCCTCCTATTGGTTGGGAGTACAATATTGCCATCTTTGCTTCTAAGCTTAAAAAGATTGCCGGATTTGGTACGAAGGGTCATTTAAAAACGTTTGTAATCACGGAAGATAGCCGTGTATGTTTCTGAAAAAGTATTTAGTTGAAATTTATTCAAGATTTCCAGTGTTGCCACTACCATAACTAAATATTGACCAAAACGTTAGATTGCCGCCTTTGGTTCTTACCGACTCACTTTTTGTAATCATCCTTCTTCATAATAATGTGCACATCAAAATAATCGTTATGGTTTTAGCTATCGAACATGGTATGATTCTTTATAGTTTTAAACAGTGACTTCCAAGTAATAATAATTTCTACATGTCGATATATGTTTACTTACGTATTTTTTTTGTCTTGGAATGTTTATTTTTGTAATTTTTGTTATAATTTTTCGTAATTAACTGTTAATTTATTAAAATACTGCGTTTTCTAAGCATTCCGTACGTATATTAAGTTTTGATATAGCCTGAGTAGTTGTTTAGTTCTAAGCTTTTTTGTCAGCTCAGTCAGGGTTCGTAGTCTTCTGTACACTCTTCTAGCAGCTCTGGAAACAGCTGGACGCTGGGCGCCATGTTGTTTATACGGGCTGGGACGACGAGGAATCTATTCCGGAGTAGCGATGCGCGATTATGACTAATTTCATTAATCGAATTGACTACTAATACTAATCTCAAAAATCGAATACCAGATTAGTAATATACTAATTTCAATAATCGAATAAGTATTACTAATTAGTAATAAAATCGAACGATTATTGATATTGAAAGAAAGAAAGCTAAAATGTACTTTAACGCCACAGCATAAGGCTTATAGCGGTTACTAAGAGAGGTCTGGCTATAATCGAAAATGGCGACCAGTGTATTACACACAGCGAGAGGGGATCAATATGTGTACCTAATTAGAAAAAGAAGTTAGTTACTTGCTTTTACACCACCCGAGCAACTGTTCTGTAGGAACAGAATAATATTACTAGCTGTAGGTAAAATGAATGAAATTTTTGAAAATAGTATCGCAGAGCCAATGACTTTAGTTTCGTAATAAGCCGCGGGTCTTCTTTACTAAATGAGTTACTTACAGTATCATTCATTATCAATGAATGACCATTCAGTCAGTTGCAAAATTCTGTATTCGTTAGTGGTTGATTCTTACTACACTACTGACTGATTAGCTCCCGATTAGTACTGATTAGTAATTAGTAATACATTTTAGAAGTCATTCGAATTATTCGAATGAATGTAATAATCGAATGATTCAGTTAGTATCATTCATAATCGCGCATCGCTATTCCGGAGCAAACGTACCTGCACTTTGCACAAGATGGGTTGTTACTTGATTATAATGCAACTAAAAAACAGACGGAAAGGGATCCTCTATAAAGTAGAATTTTAAACTACC
Organism: Scoparia ambigualis; assembly: GCA_963921215.1. NCBI lineage: Eukaryota > Metazoa > Arthropoda > Insecta > Lepidoptera > Crambidae > Scoparia > Scoparia ambigualis. The sequence goes on from OY992525.1 coordinate 977,378, forward strand.
TACAAGACGCTTGGCCTGATAAATGTGAAAACGTGAACTTACAACCTTACTTTAATAGAAAATCGGAACTGTACGAGGAGTTAGGCTGTGTCATGTGGGGTCACCGGGTAGTGATACCGGAAAGATGCCAGGGTAGGATCTAGAAAATAATTCATGAACCACATATGAGCACATTTTAACTGCCTCTGTGGTCTAGTGGCTAAGTCACCGGTTTCAGAGCCAGAGGTCCCGGGTTCGATTCCCAGCGGGGGGTACATCGTTGTGTGCTCGGTTTGGTTGGTGGTAGGGCTGTTAAGTCCGCCTGGCTAGCTACCACCATCTTATCTAAGTCTGTCGCCATAACAACGATGTTTATAGCATCGTTGTGTTCCGACAGTTTGAGATAAGATAGCCAGTTCCTCAGTGGTTGAGGATTCCGGGTTCGCGCGCTTCCACCTTCGGCCTTATCGGCACTTACCATCAGGTGAGATGAAGGCCAAGCGCTTACCCGTTGCCGAATAAAAAAAAATAAATGAAAAAAATGGGCATCGTAAAATCTTTTATGAAAAATTACTTTCTTTAAATATTCCAAAAACTTATAATGTTCACACTTCCTTACTGTAAGGAAGTGCCACTCGAAGAAAATAATTATAGCTTAATTTGACATTGAATACAATGGCTTTCTATGAAAAGAAAGTAGAATTATTAGACATAAATAAATTATTAGATAATAATTTTATATTGACAAAAGATAAATATTATCTTAAGACTTATTTTAATCGACAGATAGCAAATTCGCTATCATTTTATTTTAAGTATTTAGCCAATGACATGGCTAGCTCAGCGGCTTCTATTGAGCTGCAACATACTGACATGCCAATTCAGACTTTGGAATATGTTCCAAATAATTTAAATTAGCTTATAAGACAATAGAGGACACCTCTAGCAAATTCTTGGAATTAAATTATAAGACAAAAGAGGAACTCTCTTGCAATATGTTTGTAAATAAAATGAAATAAAAAAAAATCGACGATTTAACCGCAATCGAGATGGAGTGGAGTCGGGAGATCTGTAGGGTGGCAGATACATTTTGTTAATGCCTAATAAATTACTTATTAAACAAACGGCACAATCTACTTATTTCAAATTGGGAGTTGAAATATGTTTTCTGCATACTTGGGTTTTCTGACCTGCATGCCATCCATTCCTCTGACGGAGAAACCTAAACCAATCTGTTTAGCCTGTTGTCGTTTTTGTCGGGATTTATTGGGTATAGATACGTGTATTGATTGTTTAATCTGACGCTATCGACAACTTAATGTTTCTTGTAATCTGAAATGGTTTAAATTTTTGTGTATTAAAATCCGTTACATGCTTACTTTTATTTTAGTATTTAGTTTCAGTTACTCAATGTAAATCATTATTTGTCATCATGCTTACCTATTCATTAAAATCATGTTTTGTGATTTACATTTTCACTTCACAATTACTAATCGCGCAAACACGTCTGTTTCCGGCCGCAACGCATTGCCTCTGTGGGTGGACCACTGCGGGTGGCTCGGGACTGGCGAGCATTTAATTTTGTATTTGTATTATTATTTTTTGTATTTTGCGTGTCGATTCGGTGTTTTGTGGGAATTTTGTTTGTTAAAGTGAATGTTGGTTATTGTTTGTTTTATGTTTGTATGTATCGCACTGTTAATTGTTATTTTAGGGAACTATAGGTTTATTTAATAATTAATTTTAGTATATATTTATAAGCTATGTATAACTGTTTGTTCCTAAATAAATAAATAAAAAAAAAATTTAAATCAATGTAAAAATAGCTTTATAAAAAGCCCCGGTCAATCATTAAATTTAAAAAATGTAGAATCTATTAACATTGTTCACCAGAACATCCAAGGAATGATGGGCAAAGATTTAGAGATTGAATTGTTCATGAACTGTAAAAATATTGATATTCTTTGCATTACCGATCACTGGCTTAAAAACCATCAGTTCATGTTCAATTTTAAGAATCATTTGGTAGGAAGTTCGTTCAGTCGAGGAAATGCAATACATGGTGGCTCCTTAATTATTGTTAGTAAAAAGTTTAAATTAAAGGAACGCAAAGACATAGTGAGCCTCCCGGTTGAACGAACAATAGAAATAGCTTGTGTAGAGTTGGAGCAGTTTGTTGTGATAAGTATATACAGACCTCCTTCAGCATTATATGATTTTTTTGAAAAAGTTATGGATGAGACATTGCGTAAGGTCCGCAATGTAGGTAAAACAATAATTGTTTGCGGTGACTTTAATATAAATTTGCTAGAAAACTCCACATTGTCAACTAAAATTAAAAACTTATTTCTATCATACAATTTGAATCATTTATTTTTGGAGCCGACAAGAATAACTGCCACTTCGGCCACCTGTATTGATAGCATATATACAAATGTAAAACCACTGGCTAAGCAAATTATTAATAACCTGGACTCTGATTATTGTGGCCAAATGGTCAGTTTTCCATACCAGCGTAAGCAAGTGATGAAAAAGAATATCACTGTTGTGCCAAAAACTGCAGGTCGGCTGGAACGCTTTAAAAGCAATCTAGATACAAAATTAAATTATTTAGAATACAATGACAACCCTGATGTCTTTTATAATGATTTTTTTAATGTATATTGTTCAGAATTTAATAAATCTTTTGTCCAAAAAAAGATCTCGGTTAGTGGTACTGTATCTTTTAATGAATTTGCTACAATTGGTATTCACAAAAGTAGGAAACGCCTTTATGAACTTTATGGTGAACGCAATTATAACACCTTCAAATTATATGTTAAAAATTATTCTAAGTTATTTAAAACAGTATGCCGATTAGCCAAGGCAAACTATCTGAGTTCTAAGATTAAGAATAGTAATGACAAAATAAAAATGACATGGAATATTATAAACAGGAAAGGTCAAAAGTCGTAATAATGAGTACAATTTAAATAGAATAGAATAGAATAGAATAAAACTTTATTGCATTACTGTTACATTTTTGTTTGCTAGGTTACATTGCATTAAAGTAAGAACAGTTACCCTTAACGGGCATACAATAGAATAACACATTCAACGATTCAATAATTTTAAATTAAACAATTCCAATCACATTTCATTAATATTTATACATATTATTATTATTATTATTATTTATTAATTACTTAATTCATTTATTTATTATTGTACATTGTTAATTATTATTAATAATATAATATTCATGCATGCCTAATTAATTAATTAAGTTTTTATATCATAATATTCATTAACATTATAAAATGCTTTAGTAATTAGCCACTCTTTCAACCTTCTTGTAAATTTATAATCGGCATGGCACTTTAATTCAATAGGCAATTTATTGTAAATACGTATAGCGGACACATAAGTACTCTTTTCAAAAATCATAGAACTTATTCGCGGTAATTGCAAAGCATCGAAGCGTCTCAAAGGAGCTTGTCTTATTCTTGAATTTGATATTTTTGGAAACAACGACATTTGATTTCTCACGAATTTGCACATTTCCAAAATGTATATGCTAGGCAATGTTAAGAGTCCCTTTTCTCTATATGTACTTCGAACACTTTCATCGTTTTGTTTGCTAAAAATTAATCTAATGCAACGTTTTTTAAGTAAATATGTACTATTCACATTAACTGAATTACCCCAAAATATTATTCCATAAGACAACAATGAATAGACATTTGCGTAGTAAGCATTTAAAGCCACTTCTATAGAGGAAACATCGACCAGCACAGACAGCGCATAGCAGTAACTGTTTATTTTATTATTTACTTTTTCTACATGAAATTTCCAATTTAGGTGAGTATCGAGGATTATAGGTAGAAATTCTGTGCGTTCGATTTCATTTATAACAATATTATTGTGTTCTATGTTAAGTTTAAGTTGTTCCTTTTTGTAGTTTCTTATTTGCAGTATATTTGTTTTTTGTAAGTTAACTGTTAAATTTAGAGATTTGAGATATAATATTAATTTATTTAATGTCATTTTTATGTCAGATTTATATTCTTCAAAGCATATGTCCTTATCTTTAATGAACAGAAATGATGCATCATCTGCGAACATTACACAAAGATGTTTCGTTACTTTAGGGAGCTGATTAATGTAAACCAAAAACAATAGAGGACCCAAAATACTACCCTGCGGTACTCCCATTAGTATTGTTTGAAGTCCAGATTCAACATTTTGAAGGGTTTTTGTGTGCTTATTTAGAAAAGTTAAGTTTATCTTTTGCTGCCTATTATCAAGATATGATTCAATCAATTTTAATGCGATTCCACGAATGCCAATTTTTTCAAGTTGAGTAATTAGAATAGGGTGTACAACACAGTCAAAAGCACGCATCATGTCTATAAAAAGAGCCGCACAATGTCTCTTCTTGTCAACTGCTTGCCACACTTCCTGAAGAAAACGATATATTGCCATGGTAGTTGACAAATTTTTCCTAAACCCATACTGGTTATTTTGTAGTACTTCATGTTTATTAAGAAAATCCAGTATTCTTGAGTATAATATCTTTTCAAATATTTTTGAAAAGGCAGGAAGGAGAGCAATAGGCCTATAATTATCCGCTAAATTTCGAGGACCTTTTTTATGAAGTGGTTTTATCACTGTAATTTTTAAACTGTCAGGAAAGCAGCCTGTCTCTAACATCATGTTGATAATAAATACTAAATGCGTAGCAATAATTTCTATGCAGGACTTGACTACTTGCATTGTTACATCATCATATCCACTGCTCTTCTTATTTTTGAGCGCTTTGACACAACTAACAATTTCACACCTATCGGTAGGCTCAAAAAACAAACTACTTACGAGTATAATAGGGTCACAACTCAGCAGATATTCACGTTGGTTCGAATTCGGATTGTAGTTATTGACGTTTTGTGATATAAAATGACTATTTAAAAAATTTACAATTTCTTGTGGTGTTGTAATTTCGTTGTTATTATTTTTTAGACATTGAATTGATTCCTTTAACATTATTTTCTGTGATGTGTGTAATCTTATGAGACCCCAAGTGGCTTTAGCTTTGTTTGTGCTTTTTTTATTATATTTTAAATTAGTTTGTCTCTTGGAACAAGTAATGATGCGTTTTAACTTTGTTTTGTATCTTTTATATTCAACAATATTTTGATCGTTTCTGCTTAATTGCAGTTTTTTGTGTAGCCGACGTTTATTTCGACTGGAAATCTTTATGCCTTTAGTAACCCAGTTTGGTTTTAGTTTTGATGTCATTTTAACTCGTTCCAAAGGGAAACAGAGATCATAAACTAATTTAAAAATTTCCAAAAATGCGTCATAGGCTGCATTAGCATCTTTTTGTTCATAAACATTCGTAAAACTAATTTGTGAAATATATTTATTAAATATGTCCAAATTGTTATCAATATGTCTTTTGTATTCGTACCAGTACTTGCATGTAAAGTTTGGTTTAAAGGGAAATGATATAGTTTGACCAGTGTGGTCCGATATACCGTTGTTTAATACTTTCACATAATATTTTTTAATATTTGTTATAATGTTATCAATACAAGTACTAGATTTAGAGGTGATGCGTGTCGGTTCATTTATTGTACATTTCATATTATAATTAGTTAGTAGTGAGATAAATAACCTAGTGTTCTTACTGAGCTCTTGAATGTTAATATTAAAGTCTCCCACTAGTACAACTTTTTTGTTAATTTTCCGTGAATGGCGTAGGGTTTTGAATAGAACTTGATCTAACTTTTGTAAGAAAATGTTGATGTCACTGTTTGGGGGCCTATAAATACAAATTATCGTGAGACTAATGTCAATCAATATTATACCACAGCATTCAAACACTTTGTCAACTGCTATATCACTTAACCAGTCTAAATTCTTAAACTCCAGAGTGCTTTTAACAAAAATACAGGCACCGCCTCTGCTAGTTTGCCCTCTAGAATAGTGAGATGCTAAACGATAATTATTTATTTTGATACAATCTATGTCGGATGTCCTTATAAAAGTTTATGTAAAACATAAGATGTCAATTTGTGGAACCATAGTGCTAATATATATTTCTAAGTCATTATATTTATTTTTTAAACTCATTATATTTTGATGGAAAATTTTAAAGTTGTTATTCGTAGTCAAGAAAAAACTCATTATTTTCAGTCTGAGGACCTACTGATAGTTTATCATCGCGAGTTTTCTTTGCTTTTTTAATGATATTATTTCCTCTTATTGCTTCACGATATGCATTGTATTTGCGGGCATATTCTCTATTTAAAATAGCTTTCAATATGTTTCTACACAAGTCCATGAGTCTAGAGTAAGCATTATAATGTCGGCCATACGTATATCCAACAAAAGTAGCCCACTCAAATTGATTACATAAATACCGGTATGAAGTACATAGTATATGTCTATTCATGTTCACATTTCTAAATATTTGAGATAGAATAACATTAGTATTATCAAGTTTATTCATGTAATAATACAAATGGCTCTGCAATTCCATAGGGTTCACATCGTTACAACCTTCAATTATAACCACATAGTGCGATTTGGTTAAGTTTTTACAGTAAGATAAGGACGAACACAGTATTTGATTGATTTTAGCACCTGGCATCAATAACGAAAACACCTTAAACTGACTTCCTAAAAGAGATTGTAAAAGCTTACAAGTGCCCTTTCCTTTATCATCTCCAAAAATTATAACTTTTTGATATCCTATCTTTTTAATACAGTTTTCACTTAATGACTCGCTACGTAAATCGGAATCATAAACTTTACTTAATCTAGTACTTAAACCTAGGTCTTCAGGCTCAGCTATCTTCGTTGAAATTTGATTTTTCACAATGGCTTTACTACGTTTTGGTGTGCTTTGTGGTCTTTCATTTGTATCTATAGCCGTAATTGAAGGGGGAATCGGCGATAGATTGTTTTTGTTTTTTGATTTTGCTTTCCTAGTTAGTTTTCTTATTGGACTATTAATTTCTTTAAAGGCTTTCATAGTGGTATTGTTAATTACAGTTTGTTTTTTTAATTTCGAATTTTCCAGTAGCAAAGTTTCAATTTCATTATGCTTTAAATTATTATGCATTAAATTGTGATAATAAAACCTTGACTTCTGATGCTGTTGTTGCTGCAGCATTTGAGAGGTTTTTTACTGACATTCCAGTTTCAACTACAAAAGCCTTGATTTCCTCCCCCATTGTAGCTGAATCTGTTTTGAAGGAGAATGTTAAAGATTGTGAAAGTAATTCCAGTTTTCAAAAAATTTGTGTTATAGATATATTAAAAACATTTAACACTCTTAATAAAAAGAAAACTGCTGATCTGTGGGGTAATTCCGTGGATGTCGCCAAATCAGTAATTATGACAATAGCTCCAGATTTAGCTTGCTTATATAACGAATGCATTGACTGTGGTGTTTTTCCTGACCTAATGAAACATAGTAAAATAATTCCATTGTTTAAATCAGGTAGCACTTCTGACCCCTCTAATTTTAGACCTATTTCTGTGCTACCCACATTTAGTAAAATTTTTGAAAAGTTGATGCTAGACCAAATTCAAATTAATTTTTATAGAAATAAACTTTTACATTGTAAACAGTATGGTTTTACTAGGGGTCGCTCAACAACTGACGCCGGTGTTGAGCTTTTAATCCAAATATTTGATACCTGGGAGGAATCACAGGAACCCTAGGGGTATTTTGTGATTTATCCAAGGCTTTCGATTGTGTTTTACATGAAACTTTAGTCAGGAAGCTTAACCACTATGGAATTAGGGATGCTTCTTTGAGCCTTCTAATCTCATACTTGAGTAACAGGATTCAGAAGGTCGACATTAACGGTAAAAGATCTCCGGGGTCAGTGGTTACAATGGGAGTTCCGCAGGGTTTAATACTAGGTCCATTCTTGTTTTTGGTTTATATTAATGACTTACCTTATTTTGTAAAAGACAGTCATAAGATAGTATTGTTTGCTGATGATACTTCACTTTTATTCAAAGTGAAACGACGATACCCAAATTATGACGATGTGAATAATGCGATCTCAAAGATTGTTCACTGGTTTAGTGTAAATAACTTGCTATTAAACGAGGGAAAAACTAAATGTGTAAGATTTGTATTGCCTTGTTTGTTGTTGTTGTTGATTTGTATGAGCTTATTATAAAGTGTCAGATTACACAGAAGACAAAACAGCTTGGATCTGAAATGCTCCAAGCACTCCAACAGCTATTTCTAATTGTCTTTATTTAATTGATACTACATTGTATTGTAGTTTTGTATTGACCTGGTAACGACATATTCTTTTTTTTTTGTTTGTAAATGTCGTTGTTTTTTGTGCCACAGTTAAAAAATTATGTCCTGAATGAGTAGTAGGTTAAAAAAGATTTGGACGATTCAAAGTACTTATTAATTGAGTTTATTGAATAAATATATTTTGACTTGACTTAAAGTCCAAGGCGTTGGCGCGCAGCTACGTATGGTGGGCGGGCATTGACAAGGCGGTGGAGCGCGAGTGCCGCGCGTGCTCCGTGTGCGCCGCGTTCGCGTACGACCCCCCGCGCGCCGTTCCCCGCCCGTGGCCCTGGCCCGCCAGGCTGCATCTGGATTTTTTGGGGCCTGTATGCGGTAAAAATTATTTAGTAGTGGTGGACGCGACTTCCAAGTGGCTTAAGGTATTTCAAGTTGCTAGTACGGCAGCGAGTCATACGATGGCTAGGTTACGCGAGCTGTGGAGTAGGTGGGGTGTTCCCAGGCAAATAGTCACCGATAATGGACCGTCATTCACTAGTAGTGAATTTGATGAATTCGTACAAACTGACAGTATCTAACATATATTCACAGCTCTATAATTATCATCCGTCGTCCAATAGAGCCGCGGAAAATGCGGTTAAGACTTTAATAAATCATTTATTTGCTTTTTAACATGGTATGTAAGATGTTACAAAATATATAGGTAAACCACATGTTAAGCTAATCTAAAATATAGCATGCAAAACATTAGTGAGGAACTTAGACTATGAGCTCTACATAAGTACTTCCGAAGTTCCCAATATTTGTTTACAATAAAATAATTTATGATTTTTTATTAAAAAATTCTTGAATATTATAAAAATTATTGTCGTTTAACCAATTATATAAATTTCTTTTGAATGCAATGTCATTGTCTGTCTTCATATTATTAGGTATTTTATTAAAAATTCTTACGCACATCGTCAAGCAACTATTACTAAATTTTGCAGACCTCGGCGTGTCTTTTAGTACAAGTCTGTGTTGGTTTCTTTTTAATCTAGAGTTAGTTTCACTCGCTGTTTTAAACAATTCTTTATGTTTTTTAACGAAATTACATATTTCATAGATGTACAGCGATGGTAGCGGTAATAAACCAAGATCCTTAAATAATGGTCTACATGACTCGTCAGAGGAGATTCCGCATATAGTTCTGACACACTTCTTTTGAGCTATAAATACCCTATTGTTGTCCGTACTGTTACCCCACATTATGATTCCGTAACGTAATATTGACGCTATATATGCGTGGTAACATGTAATTGCTGTTTTTTTATTAGTTACGTTTTTCACTTGGTTCAGAGCATAAACAAATTTATTTACCCTACTACATAAGCTGTCTACATGTTTTTTCCAATTAAGATCTTGGTCAATAATTATACCAAGAAATTTAGTATGTGTAACTTCTTTAACTTTAGTTACATCTAAATTGAAATTATACTTAGTATGTTTCGATTTATTAAATTGGATATAGTTTGATTTTTTAAGATTAATTTTAAGATTATTACATTCTAGCCATTTCATTATATTATCAATTGTATTATTAATGTCAACTTCATGATTATTTATTGCATTATTATTTTTATCAGATGTCACGATTACAGAAATATCGTCTGCGAACAAAATACATTTATGATTAATTATTTGAGGAATGTCGTTTATGTACAAAATAAATAATATTGGTCCTAGAACGCGTCCTTGAGGGACACCGTATCTGTTCTCTCTATATTTGGAAGAGTAGGACGTAAGTTCATTTTTTTCTATATTATTAATAACAACGCATTGTTTTCGATCAAATAAATAAGACGATATCCATTTTTGAGCAAGTCCTCTAATGCCAACATTTTCTAATTTTTTAATCAAAAGGTCGTGGGAAACAAAGTCAAAGGCCTTTGATAGGTCAAAAAAAAGCCCTGTCGTATACTTATTATTATTAAGACCTGTTAAAATTGTACTTAGTAGGGTAAACATTGCTAAAGTAGTAGACTTCCTTTTTTGAAAGCCGAATTGTGCCTTTGTTATTATGTTGTATTTGTTACAAAATTCTATAATTCGCTTATACATGCATTTTTCAAATACATTTGATGTCGACTTCATCTTTTTCATCTTTTTTGTGCAGTGGCTTAACGACAGAAAATTTCAATAGTTCCGGAAAGGTACCTTCACTAAATGATAAATTAATGAGATACGTGAGAACTGTGGTCAACTCATTAATACTCGCCTTGATAATCCTAGTACCTATTCCATCATAGCCCTCAGAGTTCGTATTATTTAAACCTACAACTTCCCTCTTGACCTCATCTTCCGTCATGGGCTTCAGAAAAATAGAGTTAACCATCATTGAGTCCATGGTCTGATTATTAAAATATCTCATGCTATTGTTTGGCGCGGTATTTGTTAATTCAATAAAATAATTATTAAAAGCAGTCGCTATATCCGTTGGATTAGTTAAGCATTCATTTTTTATCTTTATTTCCGTTATGTTAGTGTCTAGTTTATTATTGCCAATTACTTTGTTAATAACAGACCACGTAGCTCTACATTTATTTTGACTTCTGTTTATAAATTTTATGCTAGAATTCTTTTTCGATCTTTGGATACACTTTTTTAATATTTTAGAATAATGTATGTATCTATTTTTATGTATAACTGTTTTTTGTTTATAATATCGGTATCGTAAAGATCGCTTAGTTTTGCAACTGTTTTTTAGACCTCTACTAATCCAGCGCACGCTACTTTGGTTTGTATTATATATCTTTATTTTTATTTTCGGAAAACATAGATTATAAAACATACATAAGAGTTCATGAAAGCTGCTAAATGCTTTGTTTAAATCATTCTCTATATATATGTTGGACCATGACAGCTTACATAAGCAGGCCTTAAATTTCCTGATGTTGTCAAAACAATAGTCCTTTCTATAAATAAAATGTGACATCGGCCTTAAGCTTTTATGCTTCACAGGGAAAATCAATAATTGTGCTGTGTCGTGGTCAGACAAGTAGAGAGGTAGAACCGTTGCAGATGCATTGTGTATGTTGCTTAAAATATGGTCTATACAAGAGTCTCTCCTGGTTGGAACGTCAATATGAATTTGTAAGTTAAAGTTATGACAAATATCTTTTAAATAGTCTGTTATTTTCCCCGGTTTTAGCGTATTAATGTTGAAGTCACCTGTGATAATTATGTTCATATTGTGTTTGTATTTTTTGTATATTTCGTTCAAATACTGTTCTAGTTTTTTAAGAAAAATATTAGGGTCAGATGTGGGTGTTCGGTAAAGACAAATAACTAATAATTTATGTAAAGGGATTTCAATTCCGCAGGCTTCAAAAGTATTCTGAGAAGCGTAACATTTTATACTCCTTAGTTCCTTAAAAATTATGCCATGTTTTATCAATATACAAGTGCCACCTCTACGTTTTTCTCTACAAAATGCAGTGGCTAATACATAATTATTAATTCTAAGGTAACTTTCATTTCCAGTTCCCAAGAAGGTTTCCGAAAAACATAACAAGTCAAGGTCGTTACCTGTCTCATGTAGTTCCAATAATGTCAATTCTAATATTTCACTTTTCGATAATATACCAGCGATATTTTGGTGCATAACTTTAAAGTTTAAATTAGTCTGGGAATTGTTTGACACGAAAAAACTTGCACTTTTTTTGTATGGGGAAATAGTCTAATAAAGTTCGTTTCCGTAAAGTGAAGCTTTTAGCATCCAGTTTATTAGCGGCGTCACTCTCTGACTGAACCCGGGAAAAGTAATAAGGAATGGTGCCTTTTATGTATTTTGATGACGGTGCGTTACAGTTGTTAGTATGTGGTTTATTACGCACTACCAATTTTTTTAGCTCCTTGACATTTAGATAAGTATTCTCATAATCAATACAGTTAATTACGTAATTAATTGATTTACACATGTTATACAATTTATAATTTATACATTTTACAAAATGACAGTTTTTAAATTCACTGCAGATGTTATCAATAGTTTGATTTAACTCGTTTATGTCTAAATACATATTTTTCAATTGGCTCAAAACTATTACAATATTATTGTTGCTAATGCGACTGAGTAGTTTACGTAGCTGTGATGACAGAATTTTGATATCATAATCATTCTCACCAACGCATATTATGAGTTTGTCATTTGCTTCTAATTGAGTCTTTTCACAATTCTTAATAATATCTGTAGTGAGCGCGAACGGTCTTGTCTGAGACGTAATTGAATATTTTCCGTACTTTGTGTTCTGCCTTGATAGAGTTAGCGCAGATGATAGACCGACGCATTGTTGAGTACCAAAGATAAATATTCTGCTACTTCTTTCATCTTGAGTTTTAAAAGAAGCCTTGGTTATAGTGTGCTGAGAAAATGGTAGGCTTTGTGTAGTCTGTAGTTTTTGTTCATAGGCAATTATTTGTTTTTGTAGCGCTATTATATCGTCACTGGCTTGTTTTAATTGTTGTTTTAGCTCTGTAATATTCCGTTGAAGGGCAGCCACGTTGGATTCAGCGTCCGGTTTATATATATTGGTAGTTAATCTATTCGGCGTCATAAAAGAGTTTCCTAAGTACAGCGAAGACGATATACTTTTCTTTTGTCCACTTCGACATACTGGAGTGTTCTCGAGAGGCGATTGGCATAAGGATTTCAGCATAGTATTTTCCCTTGTTAATTTAGCAATGCTTCTTCGGAGATCATTGTTATCCAAAATAGTATTTTCCAGTTCATTCTGCGAACTAGCGAGTTCCGATTGCAGTTGTACAATGGTTTCTTTCGTCTCTTGCATGGAGATGGATTCGGTGATTGTGTAATCTACGCTTCTTGATAATTGTTGTTCAAACGAATCCTGTAACTCATCAGATGTGTGCATCACGGTAAGTATATGCGAGTCATGCACATCCGAAAGATTAACCTTCGTTGGCGTAGTTCTAGGAGGTGAGGCTTGTAGTGAAAGATTAGGATTCACGGGTTCGCTCGATTTAGATGATATAAGCTTTTTTCTTGTCGTAACATATGTTTGTTCACAGCTTTGTTGATCCGTTGATTTTTGCTCGATGCAGGTTTTACATTTCCATTTCTTTTTCGATTCAAAATCTTTCAGACGGTGTAATTTTTCTGAATATCCAATGCAATCAAATTCATAATTATTTTTACAAAAGGAGCATAGTATTGTTTTCTTTGAGTCAACTTCTTTATTGCATTTGTGACATGTTACAACTATCGACATCTTGCGGCCGTTGCTTGCGTTTTTTGTTTTTGTCAATGACATCTTCTAACCACATATAAGCCAAAAGCACAGTATAATAATGAGTTACTCGGTATTGAGCGTACCTTTTAGTTTCATGCGTTTTCGCTAGATGTCACCAAAGCAAACAGTCTTACTCCGTACTGAGAGCGGAATAGTTCTATTACTTTTCTCTAGATGTCGTTAATGCCGATATTATGTTCTCGCTAGTCTTAGCAGCTGATTGGTCAGCTGATCAATGTTTTTGATTGTGTAAAATGCAACGTATTTTTTATGCATAAATTTGTTCGCACTATCAAATACTGAAGTACTGCATTGTTCAGTGTTTAGAAAAGGTAAAAACAATCTATTTACTCACAGATTAGAGATTAAATTGATCCTTCTTAGTGTTGTTATCTTAAAAACACTCATCAAAACTTCACAATAAATTCACTTACTTATATCTCTTTTGATTCTTTTACTTTCGCTGAGAAAACGTTTGTAGATGAGAATTACACTTTGTTACGCCGATACAATATGAGATCTGAGCAGATATCTTAAAATCTGATTTTTAAACAATTAAATTTTGTGGAGTCGATGTAAACAGTGGCACAGTGCTGCCACCACTCAGGGGTTATAAAAAAGCGTATGATAAGAAAAATGTGGAACTGGCTTTAAACACGTTTTTGTTATACTATAGGAACACGGAACATTGCACAACAGGAGTGTGCCCGTCAGTCGCACTTATAGGTAGACGGTTGCGGACCAAGTTAGATGTGCTAAAACCGGATATGGAGGTTAGGGTACAAAAAGCGCAACAAGGACAGGTTCAAAGTGCGGGAGGGACAGAAAGAAAGGTGAAAATAGGAGAGGACATTTGGTATAGACAATATTTAAAGGGAGAGACATGGTTGTCCGGTACTGTGGTCAACTCGTCAGGGCCAAGCAACTATAAAGTACTAGACAGTAACGGTAAACAGGTGCATAGACATATCGATCAGCTTAGGCGTAGGACGAGGAGTTCGCTGGTAATACCCACAGAGATGACACGTTCGTCTGAGCCTTCAGCTCCTGATCCACTATTACCATCGTCCTTTGAAGGCCGGTCGGAGCAGCCTGAGGTCTCGGGGGCGTCGTCGTCACCGGCGCGGGAGCCGGGGTCGCCACCGACTTGGACAAACAATCAGTCTGACCGGGACCTAGGAACAGAAGAGTTCTCGACACCACCGTCCATGCCTGTACCGCCCTTTTGCTTTGCCGTTAGACAACAAGTGAGCTTTTCTCGTCCCCATAAAGAGGTTTACAAACTTCCAAATTGAACATTTTAAGTACCTATTAAACCAATAACCAACGCATTCTGAAGGAAAATGCAGAGATCTTAAAAGAATTTATGCTATTTATGTATGTTCCTTTAACACGCACAGTTTAATTAATAAATATTGGCTTATTGGTTGAACATTTTAATTTACGCATTATGTTAAGAAGTATGGACTTTAGAGGTGAAAGTCGTTTAAGTAATTTATACAATGTACCTACACTTTAAGAAGCACAAACGACTGGATTTTTCCGAATCCGTTGAGTTATAGAAAAATTATATTAATTACTACTACTTTACATGCTGTGTCAGTTTTTTTATTGTCTTACATTTACATAATCTAAAGGTGTTTTAACTATAAGGTATATAAAGAGTTAATTACTATCAGTCAACGACCGTTTAATAACTCTGTATAAACTCATAGTAATAAAGATGACGGGACGAGCATGTGATAAGTTTGCCGTTGCCATGATAAGCATTTAATTTGTACCAGTCTAACCAAATAGATAGGCAGCTACAGCCCCCTTACTTGAAACCGATCGCTATTGGATCGGATTGGTATTGTGAATTTTCGTATTTTTAAGTTACGACTTACGACACCAGCGCTAATTTGGATTCATATTGGGTGAACTAAATGGCATTGAGTTTTGTATTTTTTTCACTTAATATCCACGCAATATGAATCCATATTAGCTCTGGTGTCGTAACTTAGGAGTACGAAAATTCACAATACCAATCCGATGGAATAGCGATCGGTTTCAAGAGTAAGGAGGCTGAATGTATGTTTGTATTTACATTGACTGATTGTACGATATATTAATAAAATTTTATACCTGTTACAATACTTTTAATCCTAATATTATGTTTTAGATAGAAATTTAACTCTTATACAATTTGTGATGCTTTTTTGTTATTTTTGGTATAAAGATAGATAGGCCCCTGGAAACGGTTACATATAGGCTACTTTTAATCGCGAAAAGTTTACGCGAGCGAAGCCGAAGCTGCGGGCAAAAACTAGTAATTATTAATTTTTCTAGTAAGGCCGATTTCTCGGTCCTCACCCAATCTATTGAAAATATAAAAGGTCCTCCGGTACCTAACTGAAACTAAAACTCCGCTAAGGAATGCAATATAGTAACACATGGCCAATTATTATCAACGCCAGTACGATAATGTTGTTGTGAATGCAACATGTAAAACGATATTTCGTGTTGGGGCGGACCAAACGCCCCTCGAGATTAGTTAATAAAAAGCCTATGCACGTCTGTCCCAGTGTTGAACAGATTCGGCTGCAGCACATATCACATCTATGGACAATGTCCATGATGCGCATCGCGTGCTTGTGTCTAGTTGTGTGGTTCGTGCTGGTCGACTGTCAGGATTATCAAAACCGACCCAAAATTTCATCATCAAATGGACATCTTATACTTGAAGCAGCTCAGGACAAGAATATTTACTTACGAGTTAATGGACCCAAATCTGGTATCTTGGCGAAGGATATAAATTTACTTCACTTGAGAATTTCAGACAGCGGGGAACAGTACCAAATTGCTACTGGTGACAATTTTGAAAAGTATCTTAATGGACCAAATGGCATTTTGACCCGTCTGGATAGATTAGAAAAACAAGTGACTGCAACACCTCCTGACCTGTTACTAAATATAACATTGGTGATGAGAAGGGTCAACAGACTGACGAACCGGGTGTCGTCTCTCCAGAGCCAACTAAACAATAGAGTAAGAGATCAATGCCAATCCAGTCCTTGCCAAAACGCCGGTACCTGCTTAAACTTGGCGAGTGGCTACTATTGCCTATGCCCGTCCAATTGGGAGGGACGGAATTGTGAAATCGATGTCAACGAATGTCGGAATTTTGCTGGAACAGATTTGGGGTGCCAAAATAGAGCTACTTGTATAAATAGACCAGGAACATACGAATGTCTTTGCGCTACAGGATGGTTCGGTATTCATTGTACCAGGCGAGAGAAAGACTGTTCAGCTGGAAATTTCGAAATGTGCGGATATGGTACTTGCGTTCCTGTTACCAGCGGAGAAGGTATTAAGTGCATATGTAATCAGGGTTGGGAGACGAATGGCACCGGAGCGGCGTGCCTCACGGACGTAAACGAATGCGACTCTAGTCACGGATCTCGATGCTCTGCGAATCCAAAAGTCGATTGCATCAATCTACCTGGATCATTCAGATGCGGCCAGTGTCCTCCGGGATACGAAGGAGACGGCTTCACGTGTCACGATATTGACGAATGTTTGACGATTCCGAATGGCGGCTGCAGCCCGCTGGCGACGTGTCACAATACGATAGGCTCCCGCATATGCGGCGCTTGTCCAGCCGGCTACCAAGGAGACGGCGCCACGTGCACGTGGAGAGGATCCTGCAACATTAACCACGGCGGGTGCCACCCCTCAGCGCAGTGCGTCGACACAATGGCGATAGTGCAGTGCATATGCCCGTTAGGCATGGAAGGCGATGGAATAGGACTTCATGGATGTTACGTTGCAGTCGGCGCTAATTCTACGCAACGTTGTGAAACAAACCCGTGCGGCGTGCACGGCCAGTGCCACCCCCTGCAGTCGGGCTACACTTGTTTGTGCTTCAAGGGACACAGTGGAGTTCATTGTGATATTCCCGTTGACTATTGTTCGGGCAGCCCTTGCCAAAACGGAGGCACGTGCAGACCTGACGGCAGTTCTACGGGCTTCAGATGTGAGTGTACAGCTCGGTACTCGGGCCATTTATGCCAGATGAGAGCCAAATCTTGCAGCGGAGTTTTAGACGCCGAAGAAGGTAGTCTCGTATACCCTTTAACTAATAATTCTTATGATCATAATTCGAAATGTGCTTGGGTTATTCACACAGCCCCAAATAAAGTAATAAACGTGACCTTTACTAAGTTTAACTTAGAATTAGAGCCTGAATGCATGTATGACTTTTTACAAATTCATGACGGTAGAACATCATCCAGTCAGCTCATAGGTAGATTTTGTGGAAATGAACTGCCAAAAAGCGGAAATATAATATCCAGTACTAACAATTTATATTTGTGGTTCCGTTCCGATACAACCGTTGCTAAAGATGGATTTGCGCTTCATTGGAACAGCATCCACCCGGTGTGTGGCGGTGAAGTAGACGCGGCGACCTACGGCCATATTAATTCGCCGGGCTCACCGGGAAAGTACCCACCGAATCGAGATTGCTACTGGCATTTAACTACTTCTTTCGGAAAAAGAATATTATTACACTTTTTTGCTTTAGATATAGAAACTCATTCTAATTGTAGTTTTGATTACTTAGTTATTTACGACGGACAACAAAGTAACGATCTCCTTGGTAAATACTGCAATTCCACCCAGCCCCCACCCTTACAGTCAACCAGTTCCGAGCTATCGATACACTTTCATTCAGACGCATATGGATCTGGCAATGGATTTCAGATTACTTATGCTCCTGTTGAAGGAATTCCCGGTTGTGGCGGCTTGTACACTTTAGACCGAGGCGAAATCGTATCACCATCTTACAATGATGTTTATTTAAGTAATTTATTATGCGAATATAAAATAAACACTGGCTCTGAAACTAAAATTCGCATTAATTTCAAATCATTTAAACTCGAAAGTTCTAATCGATGTAGATATGATTACCTAAAAGTTTACGATGGACCGTCAGCAAATTCAAAACTTGTTGGAAAGTTTTGCGGCAGTACTTATCCAAAGTCATATATTTCGTCTTCAAATAATCTTTTTATAATTTTTAAAACCGATCACAGTGCTGCATCTGAAGGATTTAAGATAACTTTTGAAACAGTTTGTCAAAAAACAATTTACGGAGATAGTGGTATCCTTAAATCTCCTGGATATCCATTCAGTTACCCGGACAATAAAGTATGTGAATACATCATAGGAACCGTACCTGGTAAAGCAATTCAGTTGACTTTCCAAGATTTTGATATCGAAGATAATAGTTATTATAATTGCGAATACGACAATGTAGAGATAAGAGATGGTCCGGATCGTAACGCAACTCTTTTAGGCCGATTTTGCGGCGGTTCTGAACATGTTCCTCCTGTACAAACATCTACACACAATTACCTATATTTAAGGTTTAACTCTGATATGAGTATTTCTGGGACGGGATTCTATGCAAATTATACAACTATAGACACTGAGTGTGGCGGTATTTTCAGAGAGACCACAGGACTAGTTAGCTATCCGTCTGGAGACAGCACTGAGTCTTACAGAAGTAACCAAAAATGTTCATGGATGTTGATTGCTCCTGAAGGAATGCACATCAAACTAACGTGGAATAGATTTGACATCGAAAACATGCCATCCTGTAGTAGTGATTATTTGGAACTTATCGAAATAGACGGCAGTAACAATAATGAGACTCTTGGAAAATTTTGCGGTAGTTCATCTCCTCCATCTTTAACGACAACTACAAATCGCTTGATGCTAAGGTTCGAATCAGACAGCAGCGTTAGATTAACTGGCTTCTCTTTATCATACACGTTTTTAGATGAGAGAACACACTGTGGAGCTGTTTATGTCAAATCTCACGGTTTCATTTATTCCCCCGGATGGCCCAAACGGTATGAACCTAATCGTGATTGCACATGGACAATCACGGTGCCTGTTGGACAACAAATTATGCTTAACATTTCACAGTTTGATTTAGAACGTCCCATTCGTGACAAGTGTGACCTTGGTGATTATTTAGAGATTCGTAATGGTGCATCACAAAATTCGCCATTAATTGGCAAATATTGTGGCAGTTTCCAGTCAAGGCGCATTATATCAATTGCAAATAAGTTATTCCTTAAATTTCACTCGGACTTTTATATGACAGGCAATGGTTTTAAAATAGAATGGGATGGTACGATAACGGGATGCGGTGGAACATTAACTAGTTCATCTGGGTCAATTTCATCTCCCAACTATCCAGAAAACTACTATGAAAATGCGGAATGTTTCTATAAAATAGTTACCAGTCAAGGGTCTCGAATCAGAATAAGATTTACAGATTTGGAATTAGAAAGAACTTCTTCCTGTAGAGATGACTATGTTGAAATTTTTGATGGCCGTGATGAAAATTCTGTAAGTTTAGGAAAGCATTGTTTCATGGAACCTAACTTAATTAGCATGGTAACTAGTAGTAACATTGCATTTATTAAATTTCGAACAGATATTTATATTTCAAGTAGAGGTTTCCTCATAAACTATGACACAGTTTGCCAAAATAATATTACCGGCAGATACGGAGTCATAGAAAGCCCCGACTATCCGAGCAACTACCGTCTAAATTTGAATTGTTTGTGGACCATTAATGTGCCTAAGGG
Organism: Scoparia ambigualis; assembly: GCA_963921215.1. Lineage (NCBI taxonomy): Eukaryota > Metazoa > Arthropoda > Insecta > Lepidoptera > Crambidae > Scoparia > Scoparia ambigualis. The sequence goes on from OY992525.1 coordinate 997,561, forward strand.
TAATAAGATAAACGTTACCTTTACTCATTTTGACATTTACGAATCTTATAGGCCGACCTTCCGCAACTACGGCAGCTTCAGGTGGTCTCCACAGTCCGCTCAGCTACGATCTAACTGTGACAATGATTACTTTCAATGGAAAGAAACCGATCAACCTCAATATTCAAAAAAATATTGTGGATCAAATTCACCTCGTATTCAAAGCACTGACAATAATTCATTGCAAATAAAGTTTGTAACAGGATCATTCATTCCTCGTACAGGTTTCAGACTAGAATGGATCAGTTACGGTTGTGGTGGCTACATTCAAAAACGATATGGTCTTATAAATTTAGATAAAAGCACAACATCTAGTGGAGAAATTGAGTGTGAATGGTTGATAGAAAGTCCCTTGGGCACAAGCATAACTATAAATTTTGCTTCAGCGTATATGGCAGAGTCTCCTAACTGTACTATTGATGCCATCGAAATATTTAATGGTCAGTCGGCAAATTCCCCTCTTATTACGAAGTTTTGTCATCGCTCAAGTACATACGTACAATCAACCACGAATTTAATGTTGATACGTTTTTCAAAGCGATCAAACTTACGAAATGTCTTTTTTACATCTAATTTTCATTCTTGGAAATCTGATTGCGGAGCTAGCATTATGGCTATGTCAGGAATAATATATTCTCAAAACTATCCTAAAAATTACGATAGCAATTCAGTCTGTCTTTGGACAATAACTGTACCTTTAAATCATCGCATCGAATTAAATTTCATAGACTTAGATCTATATTCTGATGATGAAGACGAGGTTGATGTTGGTGATGACATTAAACTGTTGTGTGGCGATAACATTAAACTTTATGACGCATTACGTATTACCAATTTAAATTATTCTCAAATAATATGCCCTGAAACAAAGAACAAACAATATATATCCAAAAGTAATAATTTAGCATTACAGTTTATCACCGACGACCATGGAACGGCCAAAGGTTTTAAAGCCAACTTTACCATTACTTGTGGTGCTATTATCAATGCTACTCGAGACGGGATAGTGACCAATGATAATTTTTTCAGATATACTAATAGAAGTTGTATATGGACTATACACGCTCCTGCCCCAGACCAAAAAATCACTTTAACAATAACACATTTGTCCCTGCAAAAAAATTATGACATTTTAACAAATAGAAGCTGTCCTTCATCTTTTCTACGAATTCGCGAAGGCGATGATGTTAGCTCCCCTGTGATTGGCGAATACTGCGGGCGAAAAATACCCCCGAGTATTGTGAGTCATGGCTATGCTTTGACTATTGAACTTGGGACTTATACTAATTCTATAGAAGGCCAGTTTTCTGCACATTACACGTCATTTACAAGTGCTTGTGGAGGTACATTAACATCAGAAGAAGGAGCCATCGCGTCTCCAAATTACCCTCAGCCATATCCCATTAATACGGACTGTGAATGGACTCTGGGAACATCTCCAGGAAACAAAGTTTATATTGTATTTGAAACTTTCAACCTGCAATATTCTGAAGGTTGCAACCAAGATTATTTAGAAGTGCGGGAAAGTCATAGTGGAGGTCCACTACTAGGACTTTATTGTGGAGACGTTATTCCAACAAATACTACGGTTGCCTCTAAACTTTTCATAAAGTTTCGTACTGATAGCAAAGATTCAAGTACTGGATTCATGATTAATTATGGATTTATTCACGGCAATGACATTAGTGGGTCGGAAAGTGGAATAGTCACTTCTCCATTATATCCCTCATCGTATGAGGGAGCTGCCGATTATTCATGGAGGATAACAGTGCCAAAGGATACTATTACTCTCTTTATATCTAAGTTAGAAATAATGTCTCAAGGAGAATCATGTTCAAATTACTTAGCCATATATGATGGATATGATGAAGATGCATCTTTAATAGAAAATCTTTGTGGAATATTTATTAACAATGAAAAAGTGATTCGCACCACCTCTAACGTTGCTTTCTTGAAACTTAGGTTGTACGAAACCAACACAGGCGCTCTATTCCTTATTCGTTGGTCCAATACTGACAGCACAGAAAGCCAGGTTTCTTCAGAGTATAAAATAAACTGTGGATCAAATGAAACTCAAATCATAAGTACTGGCGACAGTGCTACTATTCGATCACCAAACTACCCCGAAAACTACGAAAATGATTTGAAATGTCAATGGATTTACAAATCAACTCCTGGTCGTCATTTAAGTTTAAAGATTTCGGCCGTAAGAATAGAACAAACATCGGGTTGTTTCGCAGACTCCATTTCTATTTATACATCAGATACCCCGACCCAATGGGTACCTATCAAAGAAAAAGTCTGTTTATCTGAAGATCTAACAAAAATTATGAATGCGTCTACATATATTAAAATAGTTTTTGAGACTGATAGCTCAGTCACAGCTAAAGGTTTCGAAGCAACGGTATTATCTGTTTGTGGCGGGACAATTTCAGATGTATCAGGCATAGTGAGCCCATCTTGGTTAGATTTTCGACAACGCAGTAACTTTCTATTCAACTGTGATTGGAAAATAAAAGTGAGACCTGGGAGGTTAATCAAAATTCGATTCCTGCATTTTAATATTACAAATACTGTAGATTGTAGTACATTTGTAACACTACGAAACGGAGATTCAGCAGAATCCCCCCTATTAGGTAGTGGAAAATATTGTGGTTACTCGCACGAAGAAAGAAATGAGATAGTTACTTCTAGTAATTTGTTATTCATAACTTATACTTCCATTAATACACTTACCTCAAATGTATTTAAGAGTTTTAAACTATGGTATGAAGAGAAGACGGTAGAATGTGGCGCCACCGCTATGTTAACCTCCGATCATAATTGGGAAGAAATAACTTCCCCAAATTATCCATCGATACCAATACCTTATACGGAATGTATCTGGAAATTTTCTGGTCCACCAGGTGAAATATTAAGAATTGATTTCAATAGAATTGATATTGACAAAGAAAGTGACTGTAATTTAGAATTTATAGAGGTGCGCGACGGATCTTCTGAGCTGTCACCACTCAAAGGTCGATTGTGTGGCACTGAAAATCCTGGTACTATAAAAACGAGCAACAACGTACTCTATGTAAAATATTCCACACAAAAGCAAACTCCTAACAACGGATTTAAAGCTAATGTCTCTCTTGATGTCTGTGGTGGAACTATAAATGCTAATACCGGAGCATTGTCATCACCGGGTTACCCACATATGCCAACGGTAAAATATGGAACGGTTTGTGAATGGCGCGTTATCGGTAATTCACTATTTACGTTCTTGTTCCAAGCACAAGATATAAATTTACCAGATTCTGAGGCACCATGTGATACCAAAGTTACTATTGAAGAATCATTACCGGAGAATAACACTGTTACTATTTTAAAGACTTTTTGTAGTGACGCAGTTTATCAAACTTCATCTCATGAACTAATTGAAACCTTATCAAACGACGTAACTATCAAACTCCGTATTGGAAAACCAAGTGAATATACACAAGTATCAGAGCATAGAGGTTTCCGTTTTACTTTTAATTCCTCGATACCCAAATGTGGCATTATAATGAATGCCCCTGAAGGTTACATTTCCACACCAGGTTATCCAAGAGATACTACAATACGCTCTTGCTATTGGAAAATTACCGTCCCTGAATCACGTAGAGTAACTTTAGAATTTTTAGATGCTGATATACAAAGACATAGAATAAACATTTACAATGACAAATCGTATCGCTCTCTGATAGAGACTATTCCCAGTGATGATTATTTCCCAACAACTCAAATATTTGAATCATCAGGAAATACATTGACCGTTTACGTTTGGCAGGATCCTAAGTCTGGGTCCCATCACAGATTTAAAGCAAAATTCACTTCTAATAAACCAGCTCTTTGCGGTGACCGCTTTAGTAGCATGCGTGGGCATTTTAGTTCTCCTATACTCGACAGAGCTTACACTTGCACATGGAATTATAATTATGACGCTAGAGATCTTATTGCTACATCAAATTATACAAATACACCCGCATACACGTTATGCGTTCGGGTATATGTGAACTCTACTATAAGCGTGAATAATGCTTTATGCCGGTATTCTGATCCAAAATTAAATATAAAATCTGTAATAAGTAACAGAGGAATCAAATTCAACAGAGACTTCTGTCATAGTACCGACACAGTTATAAGAATACCATCCTCTACAGTAGACTTTATGGCTGTAAAACGTAAAAGTGTTTCGTTATCATTTGATGTTCATTGGAAACTTCACCCATGTGGAGGTGTAGTGCATGCCACGGAAAATTCTGTTAATATTTTAAACGTTCCTAGTTCATACAATGTCTCACTAGAATGTGCTTGGATAGTCTTGGTTCCCACTGGTAAGAGAATAGAAGTAAAAATAGATGGTTCCTTTCAACTCAATTGCGATGATGAATTCATTACTATAAATCCAGACGTCATAGCTACTTCCACAGCCATAGGTGACTACTGTAAAGATAGAGCCTTAGAAAGCCCAATACTACTAAAATATGCTATGCTTTACGTGCAATACCACTCTAAAGTCAAAACTGGAACACAAATCAAATTGATGGTAAAAACAGTTCAAAACGCGTGTGGTGGGTACCTTATGACCTATGAAACAGTATTCGAATCGCCTAATTATCCTAAAAGCTACATTGAAAATCAGGAGTGCACATGGGAAATAAAAACTGAACTAGGTAGCAGAATATCTCTTCAATTTATGGGGCGATTTGCAATTGAAGCCCGACCTAATTGCACTAAAGATGTAATCATCTTATATGATTGGAAGGACAATGCGTACTTTGAAGTTGCTAGACTATGTGGACGCGTTCCTCCGCCGCCATATAATACAACTTTTAATAAAATGAAGGTGGTACTACGTACAGATAATGAAATCAATCTTGATGGTTTTCGAGCACAATGGGTGCGTATATGTGGCGGTAATTACACGGCTACTGCAAAAGAACAATTTTTATATAGTCCTGGCTATCCATTTGGCTATACTCCTAATTTGAAATGTGTCTACAAAATATCATCAGGAGCAGGGCCTGTCGTTGTAAAATTCATTGATTTTGAAATTGAGGGGCCTTTTCCCGATTGCAGTAACGATAATTTAACTATAACAGGCCACTCTACCAATGACTATCTATACGATGAAGTTTATTGCGGAATGGAAACTCCACCAGTTTTAAGCTATGATGAATTAACTTTAACTTTACAAACAGACATGTATATGACCAAAAAAGGCTTTAAGTTGTCATACATGACAGTGTCTTGTGGAGGCGAGGTTAACGAGCCAACAGTCATAATTTCAAACCCGACTGATTATTACAGTAACAATTTAAATTGTACGTGGTTAATCAAAGCTCCAAGTGACAAAACTGTCGTACTACGATTCCTTTACTTTGATTTAGAAAGCAGCACCGATTGTTTTAATGATTACTTAGCAATTTACAATGGCTTATCTCTAAATAACGATAACCGCGTCAGTTTGATGTGTGGCCGTGGTGATAATGCAAGTACTATTATAAAAAGCACTGAAAACACTATGTCATTGCACTTACGCACTGACAGCGGTGTGGCTGGTAAAGGCTTTCGAGTGGCCGTCACCTTTACCTACTCGCCAGCTGCAGGATGCGGTGGGCTTATTAATCTTACCTCGACATCCACATTTGACTTAAAATCACCTCGGATTCATTCAAAATCAGTGTACGAGAACTTCTTAGATTGCCATTGGTCAATAGTCGCATCTGTAGACCATGTTATTAAAATCAAATTTACCTCATTTCACATAGCCCCTTGCCAAGACGTCAATCAAACCGCATTGGGATATAATAATTGTGAATGCGATTTTGTTGAAATAAGAGACGGCATCACGCCCGATAGCCCCATTATGGAAAGTTATTGTGGCCACACGTTGCCGCCGGAGCTAATGACATCAGCCAATGGTTTGACTCTGAGGCTGTTTACAGACGGCGAATTAAATAGCTCTGGATTTGAGGTTACCTTAAGCTCCCAAGAGTCTGTTTGTGGTCACAGCAACTACATTGCTTCAAAAACTCCGCAATATCTTACATCTCCAGGCTACAGCACAGGTTCTATACCTCGAGGAATACATTGTGTTTATCATATCGAAACGAGCCAACGATTTTCTCAAATATTACATCTTACAATAAAAAAGTTGGACTTACAACCTAGTATAGATTCAAATCTATGTAACAGAGATATGTTGGTTGTAACTAAGTTAAGAAAGCCACAAAACGCGACTCTGGGTAAAGATTTTGTCTTAAACATGGATAACGAATTGTACTTCGATAGCGCGTATTTATTCGACCAGTCAGACTTATTCAGTATTCCGGAAAATTTATATTTTTGTGGGATAACGGATTCAATTGATTTATATTTTATGTCTAGTGTTACCGTCACATTGCTCACTTCAGCTGAATCCGACGCATTAAACCATAAAGGATTTCAATTAGAAGTTATGCTTGGCAGTTACTGCGGCAGAAATTATACTGAGCCGTACGGCAGACTGCGGTCGGTGGAGCAGTATTACGAATACGAAACAAAACACGATTGTTACACTTTGATTACTGCGCCGGAGAACCACACGGTATCGGCATATTTTCTCAAAACTTCTCCCATTTACTGGATTGAAGAGGCTTATTTGGAAATTTACGATGGAAATAAAACGTCCGATCAAAGTTTAAAAAAAATCGGAATTGAATTTTCTGATACACTGGCCGTGTTTTCTACTGGAAGAAATATGTTAATACATAATCACATTCATAGCGACGGTTACATAAATTATGATTTGACGTATGTAACTACTGACAAGGGTCCAGGCTGCGGTGGTAAGCTAAATAACGAAATAGGTAGAATTACTAGCCCCATGTACCCTGACGTATACCGCCGTAGAGCAACTTGTGAATGGCAACTGGAAACCCCAGTAGGGACACATTTGGTATTACGGTTCAGCGTGTTCGACCTAGGCAGAGCCTGCGACCAAGTGTACGTGCAGCTGTTCGACAGGCAGGGTAAGAGCATCTCGACGTATTGCTCAGAGACGCCCGCTGACTACACCAGCGACGACAACTATGTCAAGGTGGTGTTCACTACGACGATGAACAACGGTGGCACGGGGTGGGTGGCAGAGTTCGCTGGCATGAAGCTTTTGACGTCGAGCTAAAGCAGGCACCTTCCACTGGATTGATGGCGCGAGCGGACTTGTCAATAAACGTTTCGCGCCACCAACAATACTTAAAATAGTTACAGTAGAAAGAAAACAAAATGAATATGGGTAAGCCATATTACCTAAAAATAGCTTGCCTAAATCTCTATTGTTCTTCATAGATTTACTTACATAAAGAGGAAGAAACAGTACCGCGTAACAAATTCTACATAACTAAGTCCAATGAACCCTACTACCTAGTCGCCGCCGTCGGCCGGTCGCGTGGAACGTCGCGGAGCATACTGAATTGCTAACCCGCTCGCGTAGGTAGCGTTGTTAAGTGATTTGATCAAATAACGAGGATGTTAAAATAACAACACGATTTTATCATTTGAACAAATACCAGAACTGGTTCCGTGAAATGACTGAAAACGTGTGACCTACAGGAGTAGGGCAGTTATTATTTATGTTGTCTAGTAAAAAAAAAAAATAACCTCGAAATTCAAGACAACTGCTACGCCGCGCTACGCGATTGTCTTAAATTTCTAACTTATCACGTTGTGGCGGCGCCACCTACCTGCATGACGCCGCACATAGTTTGACACGAAGCAAACACCTTCCCAACCGTGTCAACAGATGGCGCCACAAAAGCCAACTCAGCGACACCTCCATACTACGACACGAAATAGTATGGGAAGCCTGCATCGCGGTAGCGAAGTTTCACCATCTCATTCGCTATATATAGCACCTCCAACTAACATCCGTCGGACCTCGGTCCCCGAGCTATACCACCCAGCTCGGAGGAAGATCTTCCCTTTCCCTTCCTCAAGTTGCATCCATTCCTACCCACCTTCGGCTTCCCTACAGTGGTGACCCCGACGTGATCCAATCTACCCACCATCGGCTTCCCTACAGTGGTGACCCCGACCTACAGGAGTAGGGCAATTTATGTTCTAGTGGTGTTCAAATCCCTAGATTTGTTTAGGGAAATGATAAAATCGTGTCATTATTTTAACATCCTCGTGATTAGATCAAATCACTTAGGGAATTGACCAAATCTCTGTTTTTATCATAATATCATCATCAGCCAGAAGACCACTGCTGGACAAAGGCCTCCCCCAAGGATCTCCACCACGACCAGTCCTGTGCTGCTTGCATCCAGCGGCTACCCGTGACCTTCACCAGATCGTCGGACCACCTTGTTGGAGGCCTGCCCACACTGCGTCTTCCGGTGCGCGGTCGCCACTCGAAAACCGTTCTGCCCCAACGGCCATCGGTTCTACGGGCGATGTGCCCTGCTCATTGCCACTTGAGCTTGGCGACTCTTTGGGCTATGTCGGTTACTATAGTTCATCTACGAATCTCTTCATTCCTGATTCGATCACGTAGAGAAACCCCGAGCATAGCCCTCTCCATTGCTCTTTGCGTGACTTTGAGCCTGCTAATTAGGCCCATAGTGAGCGACCACGTTTCGGTACCGTATGTCATCACTGGCAACACACACTGGTCGAAGACTTTCGTCTTGAGACACTGCGGTATTTTGGACAAGAAGATATTTTGTAGCTTACCAAACGCTGCCCATCCAAGTTAAATTCGACGATTGACCTCTTTCTTAAAGTTGGACCTGGACTGTTTGTCCCAGGTATACATATTCGTCAACAACTTCAAGAGCAGAGTCTCCAACCTTCAGAGGAGTGGGTACGACACGTGAGTTAGACATGATTTTCGTCTTCTCTATGTTCTTTTATGGCCCACTTGTTTAGAGACTTTGTTGAGATCACCGAGCATTGTGCCGAGGTCCTCCAGGGTCTCAGCCATGACTACTATATCGTCGGCAAACCGAAGGTGACTGATGTACACGCCGTTAATATTGATGCCGAGTCCTCTCCAGTTCAGAAGCTTAAACACGTCTTCCAGTGCAGCAGTAAAGAGTTTAGTAACTAGGCAAAATTGTCATGATTAATAAAAATATTTGATATTAGGTAGATACATTTTTTGGCTTTATTATTTCTCATATAATAAAAATTATTCATGCGCGTTCACTAACCCCAACCCCCACCCCTGCGCGTTGTTACCCGCAATACGGGTCAAGCGTACGCTTTCCGACCATGCGTCTTAATTTTCAAAAATAATGAAATATTAAATGCTACGAAACGTATTTTTAGGTACATCATCTTAAAGTATGTTAAATTGTCTATTTAGTTATTGTTACTTTATTCCTGTCAACATTGTGATAACGTTCTGATGATATCAAATATGTCAAAGTGCGTGCTCTTGACCCGAATGACTGTATACACTTTTAAACGTTCGCGTTCCATTAAGCAAATATACTTATTTAGACGGGATTTAACGCAAAAATTGTTAATTTTTTAAAGAATGTTTACAAAACTGTGTTGCGTAGCGGTGAAAGAATACCTACTACCACCCCCTCTCTTCTCTTGGGTGTCGGAAAAGGCAACTAACGGACTAAAGACTGAAAAATTGCACATACATCTAATGGTGATGGGCCCACCACCTGTCACGCTGGGCAAATGTGCAGTCGCTTTGGTGAAAAGTGGACTATGGTAGGGTTAGTCAGAGACTAGGCAATGAGGATTCAACCCCTCCCCATTGCCTCATTGCCTAGTCTCTGACTAACCCTTCGGGGATAATAGTCCTGATTATAAATAAGTTTATTTAAACATATTATTCTGAGCTGACTGACGACGACGTACGGCGATCATCTGCGAGTTGCGACACTTTATTTATTTCTATTATTTTCACATGTAGCTACAATGTTGGAAAGAGAAGATGGATAAGACTTTAAACTATCGCGTTGCATTGCATTAAAACTGTTTTAACGGGACTAAACACGATTAATTTTGTAAGTAAGTACATATCTACTTACTGCTTGACGTTTCGGCCGCGATGCTGCGGCCGTGGTCACAAGCGAACTGGCGGTGCGCGGCGTCGTCGGCTCGGGCGGGTATTTGTTTCTTCATCCACCCTCATACGTTCACTTAAATTGTCACAGTGCAATGAATCTTCAGTTACACGACTCCGGCACACTACACTAACAGTATCGGAGTTTCTTGTTATAGACTGACGTTGCGGTTTGCATTTGCCAATCACTGGATTCCATGCTGATGATAATTTAAACCCGTCCTCCCGATTGAAATTTTTATACTTCTTGATCTCAATCGCTTCACGTACTATCCTGCTATGATAATAACGATTGGTGGAGAGGATTTTAGGATCATGTAACTCCATCCAGTGATTAATCGTGAGAAGATAGATGTTAAGCAGTGCTAACATATACTGCGACACATTAAAGAATAAAAATGTTTATTTTTAGTTGGAAAGTGTTTATTTTTATTTTGCAATTTGGCTGTCGTCAAGTGGAAATTTTTATGTCTAATTATGAACAGAATGCATATAATTTATCAATCAAATGTTTTAGTTTTACTTACGCTGACCGTACTAGCATTTTATTTTAATCGGAATAAAGATACTAAAATGTTAAAATTGTTCATTCGGAATAATGCGATTTCGGAATGGTGCGATTACTTTATTTACTTTAGTCGTGGGTTTGTTAATTATTCTCGTTGAGCTAAGTAATTCAATTGTATTGTACAATCAAAATGACTGAAAATGACTGTTACTTGTACTTTTTTACGAATAAATAAATTCAAAACAATGTTTGTTTTTTTCAATAATTCTTAAATTACTTACAGAGTTTCTTGCAGCTTCTTCTCGGTACCAGATCTCCATTGTAGGGTTTAGTAGCCATTGCTTACATATTTAAGATAGAAAAATACTTAGCTTATGAGTTTTTATATTACCTAGGTACTTGTCCTTCCATTCCACCCGCCCCGAAAAATGGAATATTGCAAGGTTAGGTACTTACTATGAATAACAATTTAAGTAACTGTGTCTCGTGGCGGTGACAGAATACTAGCACCCCTTCTCTTCCCTTGGGTGTCATAAAAGGCGACTAACGGACTACGACTGTAGGCAGTGGCGTGCCTAGAGCTTCAGATTGGGGCAAGCCACTAAACCTGAAGTTCCTAATCTTGCTACCTAGGTACAATGTTGGTGTCTATTTGTGACACTAGCCACATTTTTTACTCAAATCGTCATAGGCCGTGGCATTCCAAACGTTCTTGTCGTTTGTAATAAAAACAGCTTATTACCTTCTATTACATCTTGAATGTGATTTTTGTGAATAATTTTTGAAAAAAAAAATTACTGCGGCCAATTTTGGCGTTCTTTATCTCAGAAACAAAAATACATTAACAGTATTTACTTATTGAATAATGTAGAATAGCTATTGGCATAGTACGTAGCGGCCTCGCTTTTTGTAATTTTGCTTAACTTTTTATTTAAACCCAAAATTGCAGAGAAAGATTTTCATAAATTGAGCGAGGACACTTTTTGAGCACCTGGATTGAACTACTGTTCTAAACAAATGAAATAAAAAAATGAGAATGTTACCTTGTCGTATATTGCGTAGCGGCCACGAATTTTTAAATATTATTGATTTTATATAGAAAAAAAATGTTATTCAAAACCAAAAAAACTTCGAAAATCGCGTTTAGTTAACTGTGAATTTCTCTTATCTACGATAATATTATTGAGTAAAATTTATACCAGAATAATTGTTACTTCATGAGGAATAAAAATGTTATAATGAATTTATTATCCTATTTCGATGAAAATTATAAATACCCAATGACCTTACCTAATAATATATAATACCTAAGTACAAAATGCGATGCGCCGGCCGTCCGAACTCAGCTTATTCTCGCAGAGTGGAGAATCGTAATATAAGCATGCATTTATTATCCTATTTCGATAAAAACGATAAATACAACTGGAAAATTACTACAAAATGCGAAAATGGGCATTTTGCACGGGAATCACAGTCGATATGTAGGCCTCTACACTTAATTTATTAATTATTACTTAATTATTTTGAATGGAAGCAACCAACAATCCAAAGAGTTTTTTAAATAGACCTATTATAATTAATATCCTAGATGACTTTTAATAGTTTGCGAAATACATAAATCATGTGTGATGTTCAAAGAATTTATTTACCTTTGCCTTTCGTATGCCAATCATCAACACTTTGGTTCACATTTGTTTGCAACACATCACATGCCCAACACATCTAAGTTCGTTACAGAGACCAATAAATCGACGAAATGAACTCAGAACACATTTTTTATCACAAATTACGAAAACACTTGTTACAAAAACAATCGCTCAAACAAAGTGAAGTGTGACAATAACAAAGAATAAAAAATGGCTGGCTGCAGCCTGTGGCTGCTGCACAGCACAATCGCGTATTAAGCCTCTGATTGGTTCGCCCTAGCTCGAGCTGTCGTCGGTCGCCTCTGATTGGCACGCCCGCGTTGAAGTTGCACGTGATTCGGTAGAAATAAAGCCTGATTTGGAGAAGGCCTTACTTGCGAACTTCATAACGCAAGCTGGCTTTGACAAAGAGTATGAATTTCTCATAGAATCTATACATACTTACGCAGTATTATGTTTATAGAGTAGCAATTTTGTTAAAGTTAGAAGAGAGCGGATATACTTTAAATCCGAAGCCCGGTTGCAAGCCAACTTGTGCGAGAGAGATGTAAAGCATCGCACGATTTATAAGCAGCTTTATGCGATTCTTAATATGAGAAACCTATAAAATTGATAATTTGAATGCTGATCTTTAATCAGAAAGAAAATTAACAATGGTAAAAAATATTAAGTGATCTTAATAATTGCGTTTTACCAGTAGTGATATTGAGTTTTTGTTAGGGCAAGCCGGGTTTTTCGGCTTGTATGAAGGTACCGCCACTGACTGTAGGTACATACATCAACAGCATAGAGCGGCGATGGGTCCACCACCTCGCTGCCCTATGTGTTCGAGTTATTGACATCCAAAGTTTTGAAAGATCATACATCATTGAGTAATAATAATCTGAAGTTTAATGTGCCCCATTCAATGATGCCCCATTGGCTAGACAGGTTTTAAGGAGTTATTCCATGTAAGTACACTTGTTTTTGAACATATTTAATAATAATAATTAAATAAACAGAGTTAAAACAACGAAATATCTCGGAGTCATGCTAGACCAAAGACTTAACTGGCATTCACATATTGAGTTGGTTGCTACCAGGTTGCGGAGACTTATTTGGATATTTAAGGTATTGAGACATGTTACTGATAAGCAACTATTAAATCAAATCTACGTAGCATTGGCACAATCCGTTACTATTTACTGTATTACCTTATGGGGTGGCGCACTTAAGACCAAATTTTTAGAGTTGAGCGCGCCCAAAGGTCGTTACTAAAAGTTATGTACCTACTGTAAGAAAAGAAGATATCCTACCCTAACTTTATATTTAAATGCAGATCTACTTACAGTAAGAAAGCTTTATATATTACTCACAATTTTGAAAAAGCATACGTCTTTAAAATACTACCCTGATACTGGTGTTAGAAGAAGGAAAGATAAAGTAGCCCCTGTTAAACGGGTATACACTCGATTTGCGCAATATCAGTTCTCACATTTGTCCTCACAATTATACAACAAAGTTAATAAGGAACTAGAAATATACTCATTGACGACTAGGGACTGTAAGAAAGAACCAACCGTATGGCTGAAATCTCTGGACTACAATGAGACTGAAAATTTACTTTCTTATATTGACTTTTGAGTGGTTAATTAAACTTGCCTCACACCTATTCACACATTTTTACAGACTCTCACACACACACCCACACACATTTACACACCATCGCTACAAAACAAACACACTACACCTACACTTTACATATTTTTCCTACTTAAAATATTTTTTTTTTACTTTTAAGTATATAAATTTAATTGAATTCTTTTTTATTTTCTAAAAGTGTAAAAAGCATGTATTTAAATGTAAGATCCTACTTTCACATGTATTAGTTAACACAATAGTTATCATAATTTAAGTTAAGGAAGAGCGACTCCCTTTGATACAGGTGCTTCTGCATTTAATAGAGGAAGTCTTCACCTAATATTGTTACTTAAGTCTTGAAATGAATAAAACATTTATTTATTTATTTATTATTTATAAATAAAATTTAAATTACGGTTGTACTATGTAGTCCAAAATTATCAAACATAGGACGTTATTGTTTTGTACTTTAAAATGTTTACTATTGTTCCGTTCTATATCCTTATTTAATACAAAGCAATATTAAATATTATCACCTCGGAGTTAATAATTTCAGTAAGTACTAAGTAACATGTATATATAAATTAGAGGACAGATAGGAGAAAATCAATTACTTAACACATTCAATGCTGATTATGGTAATTGATTGCACTTGGGTGGCCAAAACATTTTTCAAACTTAAATGTTATGTATTAGGTGTAATTACACATTGGTAATAATAAATAGTAAAATATGTATTTATTATCTATTAAAAAAACAAAATCACGGCGCCGTGTAGCCGGCCCACAAGCTAGTGTGTGGCCAAGTACACGGCGCCGTGTTATGAGTAAATACTAACTATTATCACTATAATAACAGAATATATTTTTTATTTATTGTGTTGTATTGATTTGAATGAAACAAACATAATAATGTTATGAAAATCAGCTTTATTAAAAATATCTTGAAAATGTAATAAACATTTAAAAAAATTAACAGTAGTAGTATAACTCAAAAATTATGGAATAATATAATTGAGTCAATAATAAAAAATAAGACAAAAATATTAGTGAAATGCAAAGAAACATTCTATACAGTAGCCAGGCCATCCACTGCACCCTTTGCATTCGTAGAGTGTCGCAACTCTTTTGTTATTTTCCCTGCAGCTTTTACATTCTTTTCTCACTATCTCTTTTATAGTTCTTGTCCTATTTCCTTCTTTCTTTTCTCGCAATTTCACAGTTTCAATTTTTGATAGTTTGTGGTTATTTAGTATATTTTTTTTGGGAACATTCTCGTTCGGTTTTGGCAGTAACTTCTCTAAAATAGCCAACCGAAAATCATACAAATTCATTTTACTTCCAATAGAATATTTGTTAAATAAAAAAAAGGCGTTGCTTAGGCTCATCTGCAGAGAGTGTATGAATACCTTTTTATACCATCGCATACTTTTTCGCTCGCATGGGTAGTATGACAACATTTGGTCTTGCAGATCCACGCCAGACATGAAACTATTATAATGTACAATAGCCGAAGGTTTAACCAGGTTTAGGCCTCTTTTGTTCGTTATTTCTAACATTTCATCATCATGTTCGGTAGATATGTATAGTACATTGCGCTTATCTTTCCACTTCCCGACGTGGACACCGTTCAGAAACAATGATTTGTTCTCGCCTTTTCGTAGTGTCACAGTGCCAAGGTCTATTGGATTACCCTTTCGGTTCTTTCCTAAGGTGCCAGTACAATAAGTCTGGCGATCCAATAATTGAACTGCCAATTCATATGAATTATAATAATTATCCATATATACGCTATGGCCAGAGTCCAGTTTTTCTTCAAGTAATTTTAAAACTATTTTTTGAGTGTGTCCTGTTCCTGCAGTCTCATCACCTGCACCAGCATATAATTGAAATTTTAAAACTAAGCCTTCCGGCTCTGCAAGAACATACAATTTTATGCCATACTTATGTCGCTTATTTTTTATATATTGGCGAAAAAGTAGACGACCACGCCACAAGATCATTGACTCATCGAGAGACAGTTGTTTTCCTGGATAGTAAATGCTATTCATTTTATTATTAAAATGATCTATTATTGGGCGAATTTTTACCAATCTATCTTCATCACTATCCACCGACGAAAAATGTAGACACCTCAATATCAACATAAAACGGTTTCGGGACATGTATTGGCAAAAAGAAGGAATGTTGAAAAGCCAATGTTTTTTCCAATAGTCATTGAGTCTATTTAGTCGTATGGTTCCTGTATGCAGAAGTAATCCTAGAAATATTAGGAGTTCCTCTCGTGTTAAATTTTTCCAACTATTTATTCTAGACTTGGATCTCACGCCAGGTCCCTGCAAGATTCTCGCTGCATTAAAATTTGTCTCACGAACAATCAAGTCTAAAATGTCATCGTCTAAAAATAGCATGAAAGCTTCAAAAGGATCTGATGGCGCCGGAACCAACAGCTCTTGGGTCTTTGTAAAATCTATAGTTTTTAGTGACCTGTTCGTACTCCAATTAGATGTAGAACCTTGCTGTGATGGCATTTCTCCAATAATTTGGTCGCGGTCATTGTCGCTGGCAAGATAATTTTGCGGTGGCGATGGTATAGAAGAAGTACTTGGGGCTATATTTTGAGATGGTGAAACGGGAGTTCTGGAAGGTAAAATAATGTCATCACCTTCTGACAAGTCTGGTGTTGATACAGTAGATCTCAGCAAAGAAACGGAAGGAGTGGCGGAATTATTCAATATATTATCCGGTATGTAAGACAAATCACTAAAATCGTGTATAATAGAAGGTGATGCTGGCTTTTGTGGAGAGATCTGTTGTAAAATATCTTCGTCATCTGCATAAGGCAATGAAAGTTGTCGTTGTTGAGGTACTTGCTGAGAACGCTGCTGGTGACAAGATGGTAATCGAAACTTGGTGGCAATGTCGCGTTTTCCAGTAATATGAGTATCAAAAATACTACAATCGCTTTCTCTGCTGCTTTCTGAGTCTTCTTCCTCTTCAGCGCATTGGGAGTACACAGCTTCATCGCTGGAGACCTCATCGTCCTCTGTACTACTACCGTGCTCACTATATGTACGACGTTTTTTCTTTCGAGATTCCGTAATAACTTCGTTATAAGAACGCTTAGAAGGCCCAGGCTTTTCACTCATTTTAAATAACGTACGGAAAATATAACACGCGAAAATCCACTGCTTACTTTTACGTGTTTAATCGACTGCCCGTATGACCACATGCGACACGCACTCGTCTCGCGAGAGCCGACGGCACACTGAACGCTTAGAAATTGTACCGAACGAACCCACGGCGCCGTGTAGATGGCCCCCCACCCCCTACACGGCGCCGTGTACTTGGCATTAGAAGGCCCAGGCTTATCACTCATTTTAAATAACGTACAAATAATAATCCAGGCGCGAAAATTTAAATCCGTTGCTTATTTTTGCGTGTTCAGTCGACTGACCGTATGGCCACATGCGAAACGCAGCCGTTTCGCAGGAGCCGACGGCACACTGACGTTTTGAAATTGTACCGGTCGAACCCACGGCACCGTGTAGGTGGCCCCCGCCCTCTACACGGCGCCGTGTACTTGGCATTGAATGTGTTAATCACGTTTTAAATGAAATGAGACATGTTTTTATTATAAAACAAACTAGATAATATGTCGTTATTAAGTATAATTCTGTCAAAGAATTACTTAAAAAAAATTGCAAACATAATAGTTACTTACCAAAAATAAAAGTACTTATAAAATATTGGCTGTGGATAGAGTGCCGCTAGCGGCATTCTAGTACGGTCGGTTACGATGCCGTCATTACGGCATCCTAGTACAAAGTGTAGGCAGTGAATAGAGTGCCACAAGCGGCAACATAGTACGATCGGTTACGATGCCGTAAATTGACGGCATCCTAGTACGAAGCGTATAGAATGCCACAAGCGGCATTCTATCTCAATCGGTTAGGGAACCGTAACATATTTTTTATTTGTCGTAATGTTCAGACGACATAATATTCAAAAGATATTTTTGCATGGAGTTAGATTTCTGTTGTCTAATTAAAAAAAATAACCTCGAAATTCAAGACAATCGCTACGCTGCGCTTCGCGATTGTCTTAAATTTCTAACCTATCACGTGTCCTACAGGAGTAGGGCAGCTAGTATTTCTGTTGTCTAACAAAAACTTTACGGCAGCTTAGGCGGCGTCACTATTATACCGCAAAACTTACGGTTCCCTAACCGATGGAGATACAGTGCCGCTAGCGGCACTCTATACACTTCCTAAAATATTATGTCAAAAAGTTTGCAAACTTATTTATAAAAAGTAACAGGGTACAAGACCCAAAAGTTGACCATTAAAATTCTAAAATTAACACATAATCAAAGTTTTTTTTTTTATAGCAGAAGGAGGCAAACGAGCAAGCGGGTCACCTGATGGAAAGTAATCACCGCCGCCCATGGACACCCGCAAAACCAGAGGAATCGCAGACGCGTTGCCGGCCTTTAAGGAAGGAATAGGCTCGCTTTTTGAAGATCACTAAGTCGTAACGGTCCGGAAATACCGCCGCCGAGAGCTGGTTCCACAACACTGTAGATCGAGGCAAGAAATTTCTTGAAAAACGCACAGTAGTAGACCGCCGTCCATTAAGGTGATGTGGATGGAATGACAGTCGATTGCGTGTAGTGCGGTGAAGGAAATCAGCGGCAGGGATCAAGCCGAACAATTCCTCAGAACACTCCCCATGATATATACGGTACAATATACAGAGAGACGCAACGTCTCTCCGAAGAGCCAGTGGATCGAGCCGACCTGAAATATCCACGTCGTCAATAATTCGAGCAGCTCTGCGCTGGATGCGGTCAAATGGAAGGAGTTGGTATTGGGGTGCTCCAGCCCAAAGATGGGTGCAATATTCCATATGCGGCCTGATCTGTGCTTTATACAGTTGTAAGCGGTGGGCCGGTGTGAAATACTGACCCGCTCTATTAAGCACACCCAGTTTTTTCGGAGTTAATTTAGCTTTACCTTCCAAATGACCACGAAACTGAACGTCACTCGAAATATCGACGCCAAGGATTCCAATAGTCGGATTGGTATCAAGGGGAGCTCCCTCAAAGTTTAGAGGTACGACGAAGGGATGTATTTTTGCGGTAAATGCGCAAACTTGTGTTTTTGAGGGGTTAAAGTGGACTAGGTTATGTCGGCCCCAATTCGAGATATGACTTAACATGTTCTCGGTGTCAGTCACAAGTTTATTCCGGCTCTCGATGACCCTTTCCAGAGAAATATTAGCTCGCCCGGTTGAGAGCGTATCCCCAGTACTATCGTCTGCATAGCAATGAATGCTGTTGTTATGCAACATGTCATTGAGAAACAGAGTAGGGGACAACACACACTCCAGCATTCACGGGCTTCATGTCGGAGCACGAACCGTCGACTGCGACTCTGATGCTACGCCCAGTAAGAAAGCTGGCAACCCATGAACACAATTTCTCAGGAAACCCGTCTGATGGAAGTTTAGAAAGAAGAGCCCTGTGCCATACCTTGTCAAAGGCTTTCGCTACGTCCAAGCTAACTGCTAGTGCCTCCCCTTTACTCTCGACTGCCTCCGCCCATCGGTGAGTAAGGTACACTAAAAGATCACCAGCCGAACGACAGCGTCGAAAACCATACTGGCGATCACTTAGTAGCTGGTTCTCTTCTAGGTACCCCAAGAGCTGGCGGTTTATAATGGACCATTACTTTGGAGAGTAAAGAGGTAATAGCTATTGGCCTGTAGTTGGACGGATCTGAGCGATCGCCTTTTTTTGGGATCGGGTGGACAAGGGCTGTCTTCCAAGAGCTCGGGACGACGCTAGTAGTGTAAGAGAGTCGGAAAAGGCGCGTTAGAACTGGTGCCAATTGAGGAGCACACGTCCGAAGCACAATGGGTGGAACTGCATCAGGCCCACTCGACTTATGGATATCAAGGTAAAAAAGACCCTTACGAAATGACCCTTGCAGGAACTGAACGTTTGGCATTGTACAAGCGCAATGCGGTATAACTGGTGGAGAGTTTTCTCCGTCGTCCAAGGTCGAGTTTGATGCGAAAAGAGAGGCCAAGAGATCGGCTTTCTCCTTTGCAGTGTAGGCCAGGCAGTCATCTGCCTTGTGCAATGGTGGTAGGGACGGCTTACAAAAATTCCCTAAGATAGCTTTGGCGAGAGACCAGAACGCACGCGTCCCCGAAGGAAGACGCACTAGCCTCTCGCCGATTCTACCTATGAATGATGACTTCGCCTTGGCAATGTCCTTCTTAAAAGACCTGGCGGCAAAGTTGTACTTCTTTTTGAGCGCACTGGTGTTTGGATCCTTTGATGACACCGCATTAGCCCAGGCTTGGTAATGTTGACGCTTTTGGCGAGACGCCATTTTGCAGCAACGACCAAACCATGGTTGGGACTTGCCGCCAATGGGAACCACAGAGTTTGGAATGAAAAGTTCCATTCCCTGCAGTATCACATCAACGACAGAGGCAGCGGCGACATCAGGATCATCCAGCGAGAAGCAAACTCGTCACCACGGGTAGGACGCAAAGAAACTTCGCATCCCATCCCAGTCCGCCGACCTATAATGCCAGACTCGACGGCTAGCCGCTGGTTGCGGTTTTGAAGTTTCTGTGAGAGGCACAGTGCTGCGAATCAGACAGTGGTCTGATGAGTCTAGAGGGGTATCAACAGAAACTTGTTAGCCGTCTGGGTGCGAGGTCAGCAGAAGGTCCAATAAAGAGGGTGCATGGCCCTCCACATCTGGAACCCGTGTTGGCTCGGTTACCAATTGGGACAGACTGTAGGCCAAAGCGAAGTCATGAACGGCTCTACCCGCGTGGTCAGTTGTGCGTGAACCAAGCCATTCGACGTGGTGGGCATTGAAGTCTCCCAATACCACAATCTCGGCCGAGGGTATCCGTTGGAGAAGGGAGTCTGTCGCTGTTTGGACGGTCTCGATAAGTTGGTCAGTTCCGTTGTTACCGCTGTGGGACCTATACAGGCACGCGTAGACGCGATGATGACGTCCGCAGTGGACGTGTAGCCATAAGATGGAGAGGTCCCTATCTTCAAGATTGCCAAGGCGACGGACGCACATATCCTCCCTGGCATAGGCACAAACATCGGCTCGTGGCACAAATGAATGTTCCAGGTTGTATCCCGGGTAGCGCAAGTAAGAGATGTCAGGAGGGGGGGATATCTGCGTCTCGGTGAGGAAGAGCAAGGCCGGTTTCTCCGTCTCGAGGTGGTAATGGACGGCGCTCAAGTTAGAGTGGATTCCCCTGATGTTGCAGAAGTCCACGCGAAGCGTAGGAGGGGGTGCCAATTGTCTCGCCTTTCTTCTGCCTGCAGCATGCCTTGACACGAGCGAACTTTTGCCCTCCCCAGAATACGTAGGGCAGCCTGAGCGAGAACGCTCAGGGGGGGATTCTCCGACACTGGATGTGTCGGTACCCCCCTGGGGTAAATCTAGATTAAAGTTCGCTGCCATATCAATTGTGAGGGGGGGGGGGGGGAAGGGGGTCTCCGGAACCCTCACTTGCCGGACGAAACACAACAGCACAGAGTGCCATTGTTTCACGCCGAATATTCGCCGAGTGTCACTCATTTAGCACCACCCAGGGGTCACGTGTAGGGTCTCAAGGGTAAACCTACGGACGCGAGTAACTTAACCCCCAAACCTACGGACGCGAGTAACTTAACCCCCACACAAAATATTTCTGAATAAAATTAAGTCTTGTATGTTATTTTAAATAACCGGATCAGCTATGCTGACCTAAAGATGTCTACTTTGTATTAAATAAGTGTGCATTGCTTAATTGATCGTACTTTTGTGTAGTTAGTAGTGGCGACTTTTGGTTATACCAATTTAGTAACTATGGCAAGCAATAATGAGGAATGAATACTTATTAATTAAATAGTACTTTGGTCAGCATAGCTAAGACAGTTCTTTAAAGAGTGATACAAATTTGAAATTATAAATAGTAGCAGTAGGTGGCCTTAGTTAATGGTTAATCATGTGAGGAGGTTGAAGCATGGTCCGTGCTTATAAAAGTGATTTGAGAGCAATTGATACAAGCAGCAACCTTTTATTGTCACGCCCACCACCACCTAAGAAAATCACATTTCTATGTACCTAGGTAAAACTTAAATTTAAAAAAAATATTTAATGAGTTCTGCTAAATGTTTATATACTTATTAAAACTATTTTATACATAAACATTACCTACATAGCAGAACTCATTTAAATAATTCTAGTTCCATGCAACCAAACCAACACCACCAAAATTATGAAATATCATTAAATAAAGATAGGAAGGTAGGTACTTATGTGTATGATTAAACTTACTAACTTCAGTTCAATATAATCAATGTTAGCCATAAATCAATATTTAAATCGTTTTGACAATAAACTATTTAAAAGAATCGTCACATAAATAAAGAAATAGAGCTGGTTGCTCTATTTCTTAAACTTTCCTACAATACAATTAATTAATGTCAAATATTGTTTTTTTGCAATAGGTATTAAGATAAGTATAGTTAATTATATTTTGATAATAATATTGTTTTATAATTGAAATTATTTTTCCAATAGGGTAAAACAATGTCAATGAAGTATCATTATAATTTTAATACCTATCAAAAATAATTTTAATTAAGTATAAAACAATTTTAACATTATTTATTTAGGGTGGTTTACCCTATTGCTTAAGCAATCATCATCATCATCATCCACAGCCTGACTTCACCCACTGCTGGGTATAGGCCTCTCTTTGTATGTGCCACTGTTTACGGTCCCGTGCCAATCTCATCCAGGTCCTGCCCGCGATGTTCGCCACATCGTCTGCCCATCTTGCCGCAGGACGACCGACGTTTCTGTGTCCAGTTCTTGGACGCCATTCAGTTAGCGCCTTACTCCACCTGTCATCACTTTGCCTTGCCAGGTGTCCTGCCCAGCTCCATTTCAGTTCCATTATACGCTTAAACAATCTTTGACATTAATTAATATTATTGTATGTAGTGCTGTAGGTATCTACTTGACAATGTGGCACCTTATTAATAAAATAGATTTATAGATTACCAACTAGTTGGATGTTATATTATATTGCTTACAAATTTTATGCAACTTACGGGTAGGTACTTTTCCTTTCGGGTTTGGGACTCTTAGGCTGGATTCGACCAAACTGGAATAAGACTTACCCCGAGATTAGTCTATACAAATTCGGCGTTTAATCTAGGTATAAGACCTTATATTCCAGTTTGGTCGAATCCACCCTTAGATTAAAACAAAAAGGGAAGATACGGTATGCTCCTACTTGTAGTCATTCAAAATATAGTCCTACTCAACTACATAAGCAAACACTCACACACGCACACCTATAAAGTGTAAATCGAGCGAGCGAGACAAAGCGGTAAGTTTCAACGTCAGCGCGAGGGAGTCAGCGAGTAGCGCGTTGACGTCTCGGTCGCTTCGCAACAGACGAGTACGTACGACCGATTCCGACGCCACTGCGGAGTAGCGTCTTTCTCTTTTTCACACGGTAGAATATCCGCAATAGTGCGATGTAGCCTGTTCGCTCGGCAAATTGTGACTGAAGTGAAATTGTGCCTTTAGGCCTAATTTTGGCGGCTCACTCACGAGACACTAATGCCGTATCTTCCCTTTTTGTTTTAATCTAAGTTGGGACTACTTGGTGGAGTATTTTCAATAATTTCTGAAACAAAACCAATACTTAGAAGTAGTTTCAGATGATTTTCACAGCAATCAATGCCAATTATTAACGTACACCTACCTAATAAATTTAGTAAAAAGGTTAAGCTTTTAGTAAATACTCACCATTTTTTTCATCTGAAGTGTTGTCCATGGTGATGGTGAAGGAACAAAATTGAATCAAAAAACACGTCCTTCTCTTATAACCCTACCACATAAAATAACGCCATTCGACGACTCGACATTCCTCTCAACCCAAGGGAAGCGGAAGCTTTGTTTTTTCTTTTCTTTTTTTTCCGAAAGGCAAGGCAAAGGGTAATAATAGCTCATACAGCCTTGTACGCTACCACGCATGTTACTTCGTTCATTCTGCTAAAGCCATCTTTATTTGGCTTCCTCATAAAATTCAATTGGTTGGATATAGAACAAAGCAAGGTACTAATATAGCTTTGTACCATCAGATTCAAAATAAACTTTTTGTGACTTTAGTACATTTCAATACTTATCACATCTCTTCAATACCTGGACGTAGTACAATATCATATTGCGTATCTCAGTGACTATTGAAATATTTTACGATCCGATCAATCAATCAATCAAAAATATCTTTATTCAGTAAGCTTAATAAGCATTTTGAACCGTCTAAATTTGTTTTTTTTTATGGATGGATGGATAGGCATAGGAACCCACCCACCCACCACACCCATTCAGGAAGCCTTATAGCTGTGGAGAAGAACGGGCACAAGACACTCCACAGCTTTATAATAATAGTGAGAAGGACCCAACCGCTAGCGCCACTGCCGTTGCTGATGAGATAGTATTAGGAATGGAATACTATATTCCACACTCCTATGTCATCAGCAAAGGCAGACGCAACCGCTGGTTCAATCGCGAGTGTGCCAGCGCTGTTGAGAGCAAACAGACGGCATACCGCGCTTGGATCAGAGGTAAAGCTCATGGGGATCCCGAAACTCGCTCGCTAAAAGCAGCCTATAATAATGCCACCAAGTCGTGTAAGAGGGCCTACATTAGAGCGGATGCCCAGCACGTTGCACGAGTAGGCCAAGAACTCCTGACGCATCCTACGGGCAGCCGTAGCTACTGGCGTCTGGCCAAAGCCGTGCAATCCAACTTCTGCCAAGCCTCGCTGCCACCACTGAGATGTCTTGACGGAACTTTAGCTCACAAGCCGCAGGAAAAGGTCGATCTCCTGGCCAAACTCTTTGCGGCTAACTCCCGGATCGATGACTGTGATGCACAGCCACCCTCAGTTCCTCACTGGGGCCACACAATGTCTGATATTAAAATCAGGCAGTGTGATGTCCGTGCGGAGCTGCAGTCAATCGATGTCCGGAAAGCTAACGGTCCTGATGGCATCCCAGCAATAGTCCTGAAAATGTGTGCAGCGGAGTTGTCCCCTGTGTTAACGCGTCTGTACCGTCTCTCGCTCTCTTCGGGTTGTGTGCCGGAATCTTGGAGAGAAGCTAATGTGCAACCGATCCCTAAAAAAGGAGATCGGTCAGATCCGACTAATTACCGCCCTATAGCCGTAACTTCAGTGTTGTGTAAGATCCTAGAACGAATATTGAACAAACAGCTTATTCGATACCTAGAAGATCACTCCCTAATTCACGATCGTCAATATGGGTTTCGGCCAAAACGGTCAACGGGTGATCTTCTAGCGTACGCCACACATCTCTGGGGTGAGGCTATTGACAAGCGTGGCGAGTCACTGGCAGTTAGCCTTGACATAGCCAAGGCTTTTGATCGGGTCTGGCACAAAGCTCTTCTCTCCAAGCTCCCGGCATACGGTTTGCCCGCTCAGTTCTGTACCTGGATTGCTAGCTTCCTGCATGGGCGTAGAATCCGTGTCCTTTCGGATGGATGCGCTTCGCGGTTCATGTCAGTGAACGCTAGTGTTTCTCAAGGCTCCGTTCTATCCCCCACGCTGTTCCTTCTGCATATCAATGACATGCTTCCTCTTGGAAACATTCATTGCTATGCAGATGATAGCACAGTGCATGGGGGATATAACGGGCACCCAACGGCTGGGCGGGTAGACACCGAAATGAAGCGAGCAAATCTTGTCATTGAGCTCGATCGGGTGTTGGACCTCATTTCCAAATGGGGCTCCGATAATCTAGTGGAGTTCAATGCCAAGAAAACACAGGTGTGCGCGTTCACAGCGAAAAAGTCGCCATTCCTTCCCCTTCCTTCTCTTCAGGGTACATCTCTAGGCCTGCAGAGCAGTATTAACATGCTCGGTATGGATATCCGCTGCGATCTGAACCAAAAGGACTACATCGAAACCGTGATTAAAAATGCCTCACGTAAACTCGGTGTCCTGAACAAGGTGCGGCGATTCTTCACGCCTGATCAGTTGTGTCTATTATACAAGACACAGGTGCGGTCTTGCGTGGAGTATTGCTCTCACCTTTGGGACGGCTCCGCAAAGTACCTTCTCGATGCCTTGGACAGATTGCAGCGCCGCGCTGTGCGCATTATCGGCAATGCAGAGGTCACTAAAACTCTCGAGCCTTTGCAATTGCGTAGAGATATTGCGTCACTAAACTAACTAACTAAACTTTCCTACAATCACACCAATTATCTAGCCCAAGAGAAGCTTCGAAGAAACTCGTTAAAATGGTTACTAGACAACGGATAAACATACTTAAAATACTTAAATACATACTTATTATACATAGAAAACACCCAGACCCGAGACAATTTAGAAAACAATAATTTCTAAATTGACCCGACCGGGGATCGAACCCGGGACCTCAGAGATGGCGACACCATGAAAACCGGTGTACAAACCACTCGACCAAGGAAGTCGTCACTCAGCGTCTTTTACCGTTTATACCATGGCGAGTGCTCTGAAGAACTCTTTGACCTCATCCCTCCTTCTCCCTTCCTCCATAGGAGTACGCGTGCTGCTCTCCGGAGTCACCAATTTACAGTCTCTAACATTCCATCACGCACAAAGAAATTTGGTGACTCGTTTCTTTGCCGCACTTCCAAAAGATGGAATAGTCTACCAGCACACGTATTCCCTCCTACCTATGACATAGGGTCCTTCAAACGAGGCGTGAAGAAGCACTTTGTGGGCCGGCAGAGTGAGGATGACTGATGCTACGTCTCTTACGCTGCACCAGTTGTCCTCGCGCCTGGACCTCATTTCCACTTAACATCAGGTGGAGTGGGGTCATTTGCCGGGCTTGGTATAAAAAAAAAAATATAGAAGTAACGACATTTACAAAAACATATGTCGTTACCAAATTATACAATCAATAATCATAAAATAAAGCAGTTATATAAAACAATTGTACTTCGACGTTGCGTCCTCGAGATTTATATTAGTCCACTCTTCAATGTACCAGGCATCCAACACATATTAAGAGCTATCTAAAAGAAATTTTATTAAAAAAACATCAAACGTTACCCATAGTATAGACACAGGCGCCATCTAGTGAATACCAACCGAGTGCACGAGTTTCTCACCCGCGCTGTCATCGTCATTCTAGTCATGAGAAATTTAACTCTTTGAAGAGATAAGAGCCATTTAGCTCTTTACCCCGTCAAGATCTATATAGCTCTTCTAGCTCAGTAGCTCATTTAGCTCAGTGTAGTTCATGAAGATAGAAGGCTCTTGAGTCGTTTAAGTGTACTGTTCAGGAAATAGCGCGAAGCGCAGCATATCGATTGTCTTGAATTTCGATGTTTTTTGTTTTTTTAGAAAACAGAAATCTAGCTTCGTACAAAATTTTGATTATTATTTTTAAATTTATTTTTTCCTAAAAAAAAGTTTTTTTTTACAAGTACATCGTATCCGATCCGCTCAGGTTCCTGCGGGGTTAAACAGGGGGGCCAAAATTTCGTTAGATTTTAGCTGCGACGCACCGTTTTCGAGATATTCGCGTTTTTATAAAAAGTTACCTTAATTTTTTTCTAAGTTTTTTTGATTTAAGGCTCCATGTAAAAATCAACAGAAAATTTTGTCCTGCACCCCCTTTGCGACACCCTAACCCTTTTGTATATCGAGGCGAGCCGCTTTCAATTCCGAGCCGACATATTCCGATGAAACACAGCTAATTCAGCTAAAATGAACACTGAGCTAAATTGAATGGGAGTGAGCTAGAGATACGTTGAGCTAGAATAGGTGAACCGGCTCTTTTAAACAACTCGCTCGCGAGCTACTCATCGCTACGTCATTCGCTTTTCGTGTTCGGGCATCCGCACATCGATACCCTAAAAGTGTTTTGTGTAGCAAAAAACTATGTGCAAAAGGAAGCATGGATAATCATTATATACGCATGTGGAAAAACTGCGTAAACGACGATCGCCAAGTAAATCAGGTCAGTCAGTGTTTTCAATATTACATTTTGTCGATGTTATGATTAAATTACAAAGACAAACGATTTTCTAAAAACTATGTGATTCTTTAGCGAATATACGACTCAGAACCTCTTAGTGAGACATTCAAAGTAGAAACGTTATTGAAATATATTTCATAGTACGTTTCCTTCTTAATTTCGATTAATACTTTCGCTAGTGCTTTTGTGGTTACCCACATTTTTTGACTTTTTCAGTATTTATCGATTTTCAAGAATACTTAAGACGTTTAGCTTTTTTAAATAATAATAAAAGGTAAAAAAACACATAAGTAGTACCGTGAAGTGATTACGGTCAGTGCTAATATGAAATCTAGTATCGTGACGAGATTACGATCGATATTAGGGGTACCTACCCTATGCTGTGACGCGATTACGGTAATTCTATTCTTCGGTCATTCCTTCCAAATGACTCTTTGTTTGCGCGAGGCAGTAGTTACCTACATTCTATTTTATTTTTTTACTAATCTTTTTATTGGAGCGTTTTTTCGTATGCAAGTGTTTTCTACAAAATCCAACAGTGCCGCCTTACATACTGCACATTTATGTATTACCGTGATGTGATTACGGTCAGTGCTAATATGAAATATAGTATCGTGACGAGATTACGATCGATATTACGGGTACCTACCTATGCTGTGACGCGATTACGGCAATTATATTTCTCGGTCATTCCTTCCAAATGACGCTTCGTTTGCGCGAGGCAGTACCTTCATTCTATTTTATTTTTTAATAATCTTTTTATTAGAGTGTTTTTTTGTGTGCAAGTGATTTCTACAAAATCTTACAGTTCCGCCTTACATACTGCACACTTATGTAGTATCGTGACGTGATTACGGTCAGTGCTAACATTAGCTAGCATTACCTCGGTCAACTATCTTGTGAACAGACGTGTCGCTGCTTATTTGTAAACTTTAAATTTAATTTTTAATCTGTGTTAGAGCCCCGGGTTTCGCCCTCATTGGAGCCAAGACTTTGCCAGACCACATCCAAAGCCCCCAAACATTGGAAAGTGAAAATATTTTTTTTCAACAATCTGCGTGGTTTGAACTCCGGATCTTTGGCGTAAGTAGTGAACACTTATCCGTTCGACTACGGTTACTGGGAGCGTGGCGGACGAAATTAGCTATCACCTTCTACGCGTTTCCGCGAGTGTTTCGAGGTGTGTTCTACGGTTGGGATGACGTCACGCCAAGTAAGCTGCGCGGGTTGCCGCGCAACAATTAAGGAAGACAGCGCGTTTATGAGGTGCGCCAAATGTAAACTTTACTTTGATATTTTGTGTGCCGATTTTAGTGCCGAGGTATTTACTACATTAACATCAGACTTTAAAAAAAAGTGGATATGTTTTGAATGCCGAAGTAAACTACCTAAAAATGACAATTCACATACACCTGTGCGCCAGCAGTTAAGCCATGATATGAGTGTTGTTAGTGATTGTTTGGATGTATCAATGCATAGTCCCGATAATATCACTATCCGTAATGGAAATCGCTCTGCGCCAGTGGCGATAAAGCGCGATCCGAACTCCCAAAATTTGGCTATTCTAGTACAAGACATAAAGCAATTGCAGGAAGACTTCGAATCGCGTCTTACTACGAAAATTTGCACTTTACTAACAGAGCAATTTAAGGAATTCAAGGCTATAGTATTCGAGAAGATTCATATTCTAACAAGTAAGATAGACAAATTGGAAGAAAGTATAAAAACAACAAACAGCTATGCAAGTGTATCAATGCAGAGCAATCTGGGCTATGCAGCTGTGGTTACGAGTGCTACGCAAAACTTGGAGAGTGGGAATACTAAGCCGAAAACTGGCCCCCAGCAAAAAAAAAAGGGAGCTGCCGGGAAAGCTAATCCACCGACTAAAGTAAATGCACCTACCACTTCTTTGGCACCAGTTCCGACTTTAGCTTCTGCTTCTGATCTCAGCACCACGTTCATCAATGAAAAAACTCTAAATACCAGGGATCGCACTGAGCAAGAAAACACGGCAGAGTGGACACTGGTGAGACGTAAACATATGCGTACATCAATGATACCAGGCGTGCTTCGCGGCACAGCAGCGCCAGGAGCCACTACGCTGCGTGCATCTGAGAGGTGGAGGTACTTGCACCTGTACTATGTGCAAGAGGGTACTACCGTGGAACAGGTGCGTGCCCATCTCCACTCACCACACAGTGAAAATAATGATTGCACAGTGGAAGAACTGAAATCAAGGGGACGTTACTCGTCGTTTAAGCTAGGAGTTCCATCGAGGATTGCCGATAGTATTTTGTCACCGAATAACTGGGCTGAAGACATCTGCGTGAAACCGTGGCGTCAGAACTTTCGTAGCGAAGAAAAAAGTGCGTAATCTATTTTTCTGTTACCAAAATGTCAGAGGTTTGCGTTCAAAAACCAATACTTTTAAGAATAACGTAAATCAATGTAATTTTGATATAATAGCTTTGACTGAAACTTTTTTGACCAGTTCCATATCAAATGGTGAATTGTTTACTTCGGACTATGTAGTGGTGCGTAAAGACCGCCCACATGATGTCGGGTGGAGGGGAGTGCTTGTGGCTGTGCGAAGCTGCTATGCAGTACAACAAGTGACGAATGTAGACGCTGTTACATCTGATATGGAAGTAATTTTTGTTATTATTAGTGGGAAAAATATTAGTAAATTTTTATGTTGTCTTGTTTATCTGCCCCCAAAATATAGTGACGATCAGTATATTAACGTTTTAACGTGTATTGAAAACGCTGTTACTGTATATTCTTCCTTGAATGTTTTAATACTAGGAGATTTCAATTTGAACTCGTGTAGTGTAAATGTTAAGAACCATTATAACTCCTTTTGTGACTATTGTGGGGTACAGCAACGTAACATTGTCTATAACAGTCGGGGCGGTATGTTAGATCTAGTATTGAGCGATATTAACCCGGAGCAGCTATCGGTGTCCGCGGGTACAGAACCCTTAGTACCTATTGACGAATACCACCCTCCGCTTGAGGTGACGATTAGGTTTCATTGCGGTGCGCCGTCCCTGTCACCGTTCTCTCCACCACCTACTCAGCGAACAGACTCCAACCCAAACTGGAACTGGCGTAAGGCAGACCTACAGGGCTTATATACGGAATTAGGTAGTTTGGATTGGACTGACCTGTTTGAAATAGCGGACATTGACGCTGCAATTGCATTATTTTATGTTCGACTATGTAATTGTATTAGTCGATACGTTCCAACAAAATCCTATTACAGGCCGGATCATAAGTATGTATATCCGAAATGGTTTAGTGCTGATATTATAAGTAACATACGTAAAAAATATTATCACTTGAAACGATTTAGGGCTGAAGGCAAAGACTTTAACAAGGAACTATTTAAATATTATAGGTGGCACGTTAAAAAATTGATTGATAGTGCCTATAAGCAGCATTTGCATTGCACAGAACAAAACATAATCCGTGATCCAGCCAAATTTTGGGATTACGTTTAAGATAGGAAAAGCGACAGGCAGCAGCGTATGAACGTCTATTCGGTTAACGATATTGAAGTGGTTGGGCAAGCCGCAGCCGACGCTTTTGCGGATTATTTCAGTTCGGTGTACCAGAACGAGGTGCCTGCATTGGACCCTGTCGACGCAGTGCAAGCCGCTTATAGTCACTGTAACTCCACTTATATTTCCATAAATACAATTGATGATACCGATCTAAAGGTAGCAGCGAGACGACTTAAACCTAGATCATCAGGTGGCCCGGATGGTGTCCCTGTTTTTTTAGTCAAAGACTGCATATCGGCTTTTGTGAGTCCGCTTCTATATCTCTTCAACCTGTCGCTGTCTCATTCTAAGTACCCAGAAGTTTGGAAAGTTTCAAGGGTCACTCCAGTTCCTAAGGCTGATGGTGGAAAGGACGTATCATCTTTTAGACCGATTGCAGTTTTATCGGTATTTGCAAAAATATTTGAGATAGTTATATGCCAGCAAATCAGTAAACAAACTGCAAATCTATTACATAATAGTCAGCACGGTTTTCGAAAAACTTGTTCTACCACTACTAATCTAGTGGCTCATCTTGACTACATTTATGCAGAATTAGACGCTGGTAGGCAGGTTGATGCTGCCTACTTAGATTTTAAAAAAGCATTTGACCTGGTCGACAATGACATCTTGTTACGTAAATTAGCAGAAATTGGCTTTGTGCCATTACTTGTGAAGTTTTTCTCAAATTACCTGCGTGACAGACGTCAATTTGTAAGAGTTGGTGATTTTGTATCTAGAGACTATTATACAAGATCTGGGGTAAGTCAGGGAAGTACGCTAGGGCCACTGCTTTTCCTCATTTTTATAAATGACTTGCCGGAAAACGTTAATACTTCCAAATGCCTGTTATTCGCAGATGACCTTAAATTAAGCTTAGGTATACATAAACCCTCTGACTGTAAAGCATTGCAAAAGGACATAAATGCGGTTAAGAATTGGAGTGAATTGAATCGCCTTCCATTTAATAATAATAAATGTAAAGTCATCACGTTCACGCGTAAACGTTGTTCACTTAATTTTGACTATAATCTATCTGACGCACCCCTACAAAGGGTAAGTGAAATTCGTGACTTAGGATTAACTTTAGACTCTGGATTGGACTTTCATAACCATGTTACCACTGTATGTAAAAAGGCTAGTAAAATGCTTGGCTTTGTCATACGCACTTCTGCTCAGTTTGAGGGGGTTGGGGTTGCCTTGGTACTTTACAATGCCTATGTTCGTAGTAAGTTGGAGTACGGTGCCATTGTTGGGGATCCGTATGAGGAGAAATATGTTCTCTTAGTCGAAAAAATACAGCGCAAATTTGCACGTTGGCTGTATAAGAGAACATACGGTTATTACCCTTACCTATATCCATCCTTATTTGTTTCTGGTATGGTTGGATTAGACACGCTTAAACTTAGGAGGGCTATGCATATGATTTTGCACTATCTTTCAATTATGCGTAACAAGATATATAGCCCAACGGTATTAAGCAAAGTGGGGCTATTGGCTCCCAAGCGTCTATCTTGGGGCACGGAGGGGACGGTTGCGCCGCGGCGGCGGCCGCGCCTGCTGTGCTGGCCGCCGACGCGCACCAGGTACGCTGCGCACGCGCCCACCATTCGGGCCTTAAGGCTCATTGGGGATATGCTCGCTCACGACTACGATACTGACATATTTGCTGATAGTTTTGGGTTACTATGTTATAAAGCCCTTTTGTATGTTAATAGTAATGTTAGTAATATATCTAAATAACATCTAATTCAATTTGACTAATAAATTTAATTTCTGATTATTATCTAGGTGACAATATGACATGTAATTCTTGACATAAGCTTTTTTTATATTATTACAGTATGTATTTTAGTTTTTAGTTTTCTAAATTAGACTCTGACATTCCTTTTGTATTGACCTCAATTTACTACTATTGATATTATTTAATTGGATTATTGTGTTACATTTATTTCATATTTTCGACGTGAAATTTCTATTGACATGAGCTTTTCATTGATTGTTTTACTATTACTGACAACCTGTTTTTGGATTAGTTTTTAAAATTTATTTTGTATTGACCGTACATAATTTGTTTATTCTATATGACATTGATAATTCCTCTTTAGCATGCTGGCGTTTTGGGCAAACTGTAAGTTAGCATGTGCACTGTTTAATAAATAAATAAATAAATAAATAAATAAATAAATAAATAAATAAATAAATAAATAAATATGAAATCTAGTATCGTAACGCGGTTACAATCGATATTACGGGTACCTACCCTTATGTAGTACGGTGACGTGACTACGGTCAGTGCTAATATGAAATCTAGTATCGTGACGCGATTACGATCGATATTACGGGTACCTACCCTGTGCTGTGACGGGATTACGGCAATTCTATTCTTTGATCATTCCTTTCAAATGACTTCGTTTGCGCGAGGCCTCTCGCCTACCATATGGCTTAGTGACTCCGATTTCAATAAAGAACCGTAAATAACGGACGTATATAAATCTAATATTGAAAAAGACTTACGATCTGTCATGACCGTAGCACAAGTACACAGTCCGGATCTTACCCAGACCATCCAGGACGCTAGGGATACCTAGTCGTAATAATCCAAGCGCAGCAGAGGAGTTGCCAGTTGTAAATCCAATATCGTCGGATTTTCTTGACGTTCTTGGAGTTTCTAAAGTGAAGGAGGTACCATTGGGACCCAAAATACCAGAAGAGGTCTGTATTCGCGGGTCAGAAGACACCGCCAAATACAGCAGAGTAAAGAAGGTTGATAGGTCTGAAGGCTTACCTGGGATGATGAGGCAGGAGACGGGAGGCGAGCTGGCGGGCGGCGATGTAGGCGATTGGTCACGGCACAGCACAAAGTCACTTCACGTTATCACAGGCACTATCATCCCAGGGTCACTATCAATAAGGGTAGATACCAGCGCGCGTATATCTTTTGGCATCTCGCGGTCGCTAGCAGACAGACTGACTCACTCGCCGGCCGCGTCGTTCCTTCACCTGACGCGCGCCAACTTCGCGACACCTCGCTAGGTGGCGCTAGGCTTATTTAAATACGCCTAGAATAAGACGTCGCGCTCAGGGCGCGTACATCCTCCGGGGCCCAGGGTGGGCTCATCCAGAAGGAGCCTGGCAATCTTGAACACAGGCCTCCGGAGGTGTCCATTGGCGGTGTCCAGGTCCACCACCCGCACTACGCCATCCTTCCCAGGCAGGGTGCGAGTAATGCGCCCCAGTCTCCATTGAAGGGCAGGCAGGTTGTCCTCCATGATGAGGACGAGCTCGCCAACTCGGGGAGGGGAGGATGGGGACAACCATTTGGAGCGGGTTTGGAGTGTGTGGAGGTAGGACTGGGTCCACAGCGTCCAGAAGCGCTGGGAAAGGGCCTGTACCATCTGGAATCGCCTACGTGTGGAGATCGGCCTATCTTCCACGGATAGTTCGGGAAGGGCCGTTAGTGGGCGGCCTATAATGAAATGTCCGGCTGTAAGCGGCTCAAAGTCTGAAGGATCAGACGAAAGTGGGCAGAGAGGTCTAGAGTTAAGGACAGCTTCGATTCGTGCTAAAAGTGTAGAGAATTCCTCGAATGTGAGGTGCTGTTCGCCAATTACGCGATATAAAAGTTGCTTAGTTAATTTTATGTTGATCTCATGTAATGCACCGAACCATGGTCCCTTAGGGACGTTCAATAACCAAGTAATGTGCTGACCAGCTAGCTTGTGCGCAATCGTGTCATTATTCAAGGCAAGAAAGTTTTGTACTTCGATGAGCTGATTTCTAGCGCCTACATAATTTGTACCGCAGTCCGAGCGGATGAGAACCGGGGCACCGCGGCGTGCTATAAAACGCTGTAATGCCGCGAGGAACGCTTCCGTGCTGAGGTCCGAGACCGGTTCCAAATGAACCGCCTTAGTGGAGAGGCACACGAACATAGAAAAGTACGCTTTTAAGAGTTTAACATTACGTAGGGTACTAGATTTAACGAGGAATGGGCCGGCAAAATCGGTCGTGACTTGACTAAATACTGGCTGAGGCGTAACTCTATCGGCTGGCAGGTCGGCCATGAAGGGCGCTTGCGGCTGGGCCCGGCATCGAAAGCATCTAATGCATTTAAAGACTCGGTGTCTAATAATACGGCGCGCGGACAATATCCAAAATTGTTGGCGTAGGATTGCGTGTAAGGTGTCAGCGCCAGGGTGGCAGTGTATTTTGTGGTAGTGGTCAATGATGAGGTCTACAAGTGGGCTAGAGCTGGAAAGTATGAGCGGATGCTGCGCGTCATATCGGATAGACGCATAGGACAGTCGTCCACCAACTCTAAGGACCTCATCTTTAATGAGAGGTGACAGCCGCTGGAGTCTGACGGAGCAGATTTTGCCAGTTTTAAGGCGGTGGATGTCCTCTGCAAACTCATTGTGCTGAACACTGCGCACCCAGTAAAGTAGGGCCTCTCTTAGTTCACTGACGTACAAGGGGCCTGAGCGTCGCGAATCTGGGTGGTGTCTGCAGTTGTGCAGAAAGCGTTTTAGACAAGCTGTCACTCCGACGAGCTTGTCTAGTGAACTGAACCGAGTGAGCAGGTCAAAGTCAAGACCGGGCACTGTGACTAGTGACGGGACGTGTTTGGGCTTAAGGCCGGGCAGGGCGTGATGGCCCAGAGCTAAGGGCATCGCAGGCCAAGACTCACAAGGCTGTCTAAGCCACGTGGGAGACCACCATAGGTCGTGGGCTGACAGGGATTGCGCAGACATTCCTCTGCTTGCGCAATCTGCCGGGTTGAGCTCAGAAGGTACGTGTCGCCAGGTACATTCTGGTGAGCCTGAGCTGATTTTGACTACCATGTTAGCTTCAAAGAGTTGAAGACGGTGAGGCGGTGTATTGAGCCAGGCCAGGACTATCGTACTGTCTGACCAACATATGTGTTGTTGTATACTGATTTGGGCGGATAACTGAACTGACACACGGATCATGAGCTGGGAGAGTAGGGTGGCGGCCGACAACTCTAACTTGGGGATTGTGAGGCGATTCTTGATTGGTGCGACTCGCGACTTGGCGACAATCAAGTGTACCAAAGTATCTCCGGAGGCATCGAGCTCATGGAGGTAAACAACGGCGGCAAACCCGGCTTCAGAGGCATCTGCAAACCCGTGAAGCGAGTATGCAGCTGAGCCTTTGTTTGCACAAATGTGCCGAGGGAAGCGAATGCTAGACAACAGCGGCAAATCCTCTGAGATGTGGTGCCACTCCGTTTGTACTTCAGAGGGAGTGGGCTCATCCCATTCCAGCTTCAGTAGCCACAATTGCTGAAGCAGCAGCTTTGCGCGGAAGATAACGGGAGAAACCCAGCCGTTTGGGTCATAAAGTGAGGCTACGGTGCCTAAAATAGACCGCTTTGTGACATGTGTGATGGGGGGCAGAGAGATGCGGTAGGTGAACTCGTCTGACTGATGGCTCCACTGTATACCCAAGACCTTAATGGACGTGGACTCTGGGTTCATGTCGAAGTCCTTGGGCATGTCGCATTGGTTGTCGGGAAATCTCTCGAGCAGCTTAGGCGAGTTAGATGTCCACTTACTGAGCTGAAAGCCGCCTAGGTCTAGCAGACTTATCAACTCGTCCTGGAGTGCTTGGGCGGATTCAACTGTGTCATGACCACACAAGATGTCATCAACGAAGTTAGACTTGCGAAGAACCTGAGCGGCTCCAGGGTAGCGATGGCCTTCATCATCAGCTAGCTGAAGCAGAGTGCGGATTGCATGGTATGGGCTTGATCTTAAGCCGTACGTGACTGTATTGAGGGCGTAGGTGAGCAGAGGGTGATCTGGTGAGGACCGCCATAGTATCAGCTGATACCGTCTCTGGTCTGGGGCAACCAGCACATTTCTGAACATCCTCTGGATGTCAGTGCCGAAAACGACTGGATGCGTTCTGAAGGACATGATGATGTCCACAATGTCCTGTTGAAGGGCGAGGCCTGTGTGTAGGCATTCATTTATGCTGACACCATTGGAGCTTTTGCAGCTACCATCAAAAACAATGCGCAGCTTGTCCGACCCTGACTTAAATACGCCATGGTGAGGGATGTAGAAGTGAGGTTTATGGGCGAATGTATTTGGGTGACAGGGAGCCATGTGCCCTAAGTCGATGTATTCGGCCATAAAGTCGACGTTTTTAGAACGCAGAGACGGGTTCGCCATTAGCTTCTTCTCAATATTGAGGAATCTGCGTGATGCGATAGGGTGAGTTTTACCTAGTTGAGGGGCGTCCTTTAGAAAGGGCAGAGCGACCGTATATCTGCCTGAGGGATCGCGTGTAGTGGTAGAGCGGAAGGCTTCCTCGCATTGTTCCTCCAGGGGATCATTATGAGTGTGAGATTGAGGGAGGGGCTCCTCAGACTCCCAGAACCTTTCCAGACTCTGACGTATGTCCTGGGCTGATTCAGCTGAGTCTGGTTGTGAGCTAACGACGTGAGCTGAGTTAACCTGCTGCGCCGGCTGCGCATACAAGTCCTCAATGGGTCCTATCAACGCGAAGTCGAAAATCGTGCCGAAGGCTATGGGCTTGCCCGGGCCCAACGAGACCTTAGTCCCGTCCAACACCTGGCCAAGAACGTCCGACCCCAATAACAGGTCGATCGGGGCTGGTGTATGGTAAAGCTGGTCAGCCAATGGCACGGGTGGCTGGCCTAGTACGTGGGAAATGTTTGGTACCTTCTCTCAGGGAAGGTAGCCAGTGACGTTTTTTAAAATATGAGCTGTGGCAGTGATTGTAGGAGTATCATTGTGAGTGGGTCTGCATACTATTGTTATTGCCGCCTTTGACTCATGTTTGTGCTGATTCCCAACTCCTGTAATTTTTAAAGAAGTGGGTTTTGATGGCAGGTTCAAAAGTCGTGCTATGCGTGACGTTATTAATGTCAGCATACTGCCAAAGTCCAATAAAGCTCTGGCTGTGTGAAGATGGCCATGTACGTCCGCGACTCTTAGTGAGACGGTTGGCAACAAAATGGGTGTGCCAGTGGGCACAGAAGGTGAGTGAGCTGATTTAGTATCAGCCGAAATTGTATGAGCTGAGTATGTATCAGCTGTGTGGGCATGGGTTGACTGGGCATCGGCTAAATCTACCTCTTCGCTAGGGTGCTCCGTGATAGTTGGGAGTCATAATTGCTGGCGGCGTTCGCGGGGCCTACCTGGCGAACCGGACCTGGGCGGTCTGGCTCTGTGAGCAGAGCTGGGTTGCACCTGTTTAGCCTGTGCGGGTTCGTGCCGCCTGCTGTGTCTGGGACGCTCCCTCGAGTGCTCTCTCAGCTGTGGTGGGGGTACATGTAAAGACGACGAATGAGCTGAGTGCATTGGGCCGTCTGGTCGATGGAGGGACGTGTGGTGGTTCGAGCTCTCACAGTCCTTGCATGCCCCCCTTGACCTGCACTCGCTCTCGTAGTGACGGCCGAGACAACGCTGGCAGCGCTCG
This sequence comes from Scoparia ambigualis, assembly GCA_963921215.1. Classification (NCBI taxonomy): domain Eukaryota; kingdom Metazoa; phylum Arthropoda; class Insecta; order Lepidoptera; family Crambidae; genus Scoparia; species Scoparia ambigualis. The sequence continues at coordinate 1,036,585 of OY992525.1, forward strand.
CGTGCCCGTACAAAGTCCCAACGGCTCTGTGTTGGCTGGGCATTGTACCATCTGCACGTCATGAGCGTATGTCCCCTAGTGGCACAATAGGGACAGTAGGACGTCGAGCGTGAGGAAGAGGACGAGGACGATGATGAGGAGCAGCTTTGCTGGAAGGCCGAGTAGACGGGGAAGGGCTGACTGCGAGCCGGGGAGGTGGATGGGCGGTGACGCATTTGCTGAGCTGGGCAGACCGTTTGTTGAGTAGGCTGATCATAGGCGCGGTGAGGCGATGGAGCTGAGGAGCGGCCACGGTAATGGTCGGGTTGTTGCTGAGCTATCTGAGCATAAGTGCGATGGGGCAACTGTGGAGGCGCGCGGCTACGAGAAGGGCCGGGCAGGGCGTGAATGGGCTGCGGCTGGGCTATGTTGGAGAACTCTGTCTCCACACAGCGCGCGTGCTGGTAGGAGATGAGGTCACTCAACGTGGGCAGGGTGCTGCTAGACCCGTGTCTGCGTTCAAATAACGTGCGGAGCTCACCCTTAAGCTTTCGCACCACTATCGACACAAACACGTAGTCGTCTCCTATGGGCAGAACCAAATTACTAAGGGCACACTGGGCGGACACCAGCGGAGTGAGGAAAAGCGTGCATATGTTTGAGCGCGTGTGGATGCTCGGCAGCCCCAGGATTATGTCGACGAAACTATCGATGAGAACCCGGCGGTTCTCGTACCGCTTGGTAAGGATGTCCATGGCCACGGCAAAATTTTCATTGGTGACCTTTAGGTGGGACACCATGCTTATTAATGCCTCACCGCTGAGACTTGAGAAGAGATAGTGGAGCTTGACTCCTTCCGACAAGGTCGCCATGTCGTCAGTCAAACTCCTGAACAGTGCAATAAAGGAGGGCCAGTCCTCCACTTTTGAGCTGAACCTGGGCAGCGCTATCTTGGGGAGGACGGCTGTAGGCGTATTGACGCCGAGACTGGGCTGAGCGTTATGGGTTGGGGACGACGTGGAAGAGGGTAAGATTTCCTCCCTAGCCACAAGTATCCCCAGGTATGCCCCGGAGGCTTTTGTGTGGTTCTCAGTGTATGTCTTCTCAATCCCCTCGTCTAAGTTCTCTTCGTCGAGAATGTTGTAGTATCCAGTCCAGCTTGTCCTTTACGCCCTGTATCTGTGCGAAACGCACGTTAAATTCCGTTATGGAATGTTTGGTGTCGCCAGCAATGATCCTTGATCCCACCTCTAGGAGCTGGTGTATAGCTTTGGCGGCCTCCCTAAATATCGCGGCTTGTGACTTGGTCGGCATCGCAATGAATAAAAGGAGACAAAAAAAAATAAAAAAAATAAAAAATAAAATAAACAAATTTAAAGGCTGTAAAAAGAACAACACCCTGTATATATTCTATAGTTGGGCTGGACGTATTTGTTTACTAAGGTAATGGCAAATGGGCTAAAATTAACGCAACAATAAAGAAAGCAAAACTAAGTTGGGACGCCTTGTATATGGCCCACGGGTGGGCAAACGCATGTGTATGTGTATGTCTGTGTTTATTGAACGCGCGTACGTAACATTAGCCGACCGCAAAACAAAAAACAAACAAAACAACAAAAAAATCACGTCATCCGTAGCCCACTATTGGGCAAGGCGCTCACAGTCGGGCAGACCTGTAGCGGAAACTAGCGCGAAGAATGAGTCGGTCGCAAAAAAAATTAAAAATAAACAAATAATAAAAACTTAATTAAAAAAGAAAATTGGGACACTGTCTGTGTCCCACAAGTGGGCAAACGTGTGTAGAAGCGAAGGCGACGCACGCAAATAGCCGTAAGCGATATATAAAAAAACTGATGAAACAAAATGAAACACACTAAGCTCATGTGGTGAGCACGCACAAAGAATGAGCCGATCGCAAAGGAAAATTAAAAACAAAAAAAAATATATAAAATTAACACGAGCGAAAAAATAAAGCACGCTACTTGGCACGCGTGGTGAGCATGCACGAGATCTGAGCCGATTTAACACGACAAGAACATAAAAAATTCCTTAAAAAATAAAACGGGAAAAATAACAATGCAATCTCTCGTCATAATACCATACGTAACGTAATAATTTAACTACTAATTTACCGTTAGGAGTCTGAACAAAGTAATATTAGGCAACAATCATTTACACAAGCGCGCTTAGTCAGGACAAAATTGGTCAGTGTGTGCTAATGCATCAAACCAACATAAACAATGTGCAACTTAATTAGTAAGTAAAAAATTAACACGAATCGAACACTGTTCTTGGAACACGTTCTTATCTTATTTTTGTAGAAGTTAATAATATTTCGCAATGCACTTTGCAACGTCTATCGTGCAGAAAGGGTCATGTAAGGTAATGAAATTAGGAATGTTTCGAGATGAAATTTAAAAATAAGAAATTAAAATTAAGTTACGTGATAACTATTGATGAACAATTATTGATGAATTGACGCTTCTAGCTGCTGGTTTAGATACTGTTTCTAATTGTTAAATTTTTTTTATTATTTTAAATAACGTTCGTACGTATAACCTTCATTATCATTATTTTTTTTAGCTTTTATTGATTTCTTTATTTTTTATTTTTTTAATACTGTTTGTCTTTGGTGGAAAATGTTACTGTTTCAACTAACTACCGGCATCCTAAGATTCAGGCGTAGCCTAGTTTGGGATCCTCTGTATGATTTAGCTAAGATTTTGTTACTTTATAAATTAAATAAGTAGTAATTAATTAATATTGTACAACCGTGATTTAAATAGTTTAACTGATGTAAACGAAATGTAAATTTGAGACCAATAAACATTAAAACATAAAAAAACATTAAAACATTAAAAACTACGAGATATGAGGAAATATTATTTTTAGCGGACTGTAATCTATTGTACGAGCAGATGGAATGGGTTACCAAATTATGGTGAAAATACGGGCTACGGGTTAGGTCGCCGATTATTAACGGGTCGAATGACCATAAATGTATTCGCGGGTCAGAAGACACCGCCAAATACAGCAGAGTAAAGAAGGTTGATAGGTCTGAAGGCTTACCTGGGATGATGAGGCAGGAGACGGGAGGCGAGCTGGCGGGCGGCGATGTAGGCGATTGGTCACGGCACAGCACAAAGTCACTTCACGTTATCACAGGCACTATCATCCCAGGGTCACTATCAATAAGGGCAGATACCAGCGCGCGTATATCTTTTGGCGTCTCGCGGTCGCTAGCAGACAGACTGACTCACTCGCCGGCCGCGTCGTTCCTTCACCTGACGCGCGCCAACTTCGCGACACCTCGCTAGGTGGCACTAGGCTTATTTAAATACGCCTAGAATAAGACGTCGCGCTCAGGGCGCGTACAAGGTCTCTAAACGCTAGGGAAATCCTCATAGATGGTATGAACAAAGATAATAAAAAAGAACTGTTAGCAACAACTTTGATACCTGTTTGAAGTTGGCCAAATTATGCTGCATTTACATTATGAAAATACCATGAATAGAAAAATGCTTATACTACCTGCCTACTCTTGATAAAAAATTCTTGTCAATGACACAAGATGTTAAAAGAGACGCACACTTTTCTGGAGAAAATTTGGGAGAAAAGATAGAAGCTGCTAAGGCCGCTGAAAAATCTGGTTTGCAAATACGGAATACTAACAACATTGGATCGTCAACTTCACTAAGAACTACGTCGCCCAGCAGGGAAAGTGGCAAGACCCATCCAAGCAACAAGGTCATGGGTTGCCAGGCCGGGTGGGAGCAAGCAAAGATTCCCGTATCCACCTCCGAGGCGATCAGCGCAAGCACCGACGCCCGCCCGCTATCACACCACGACAGCAGTGAGACCGTCATACAGACCGATGATGCGTAAATAACAACCAAGGTAACCTTACACGCTGGTCGTATAAAATTTTTTTTGTTGACACATGGTGTTCAATCGCAAATGACCCGGTAGTCTGACAGTACGTTACGGGTTACAAAATACCATTTAATAATACTGTAAAGCAAGCTACTGAACCTATCACTCCTAACTTTTCTTCGGCTGAAATAAGTAAGTTAATCACAGCTATATCTGACTTATTGTGCCAGTCAGGAGTAATATGCATATGAGAGGATGTCAAAGACCAATTTATTCCTCCCATATTCTTAACACCTAAAAGTGATGGATCGTCCAGATTTATCTTGAACCTAAAATCATAGAATAAAGCTGTCGCCTCATACCACTTTAAAATGGAGAACATACGGACAGCAAGCAAATTATTGTTCCAAGACAGTTATATGGCCAATGTTGATATCTCAGAACAATAACTAAAGCATCTGAGGTTGATATCAAAGACGCGTATTTTTTCTTTAGTTCCTATTGATGAAAACTACAAAAAGTATTTATGGTTTAATTTTTGGGACACAAAAGTAATACGAATGAATTTTAGTGCCTACCGTTTAGACTTAGTTCAGCACCTTATTATGTCTTTACGAAACTCATGAAACCGGTCTATCTACCGGATTTATCTTAGAAACAGTGGTTTTTTAATTCTAATATATTTAGATCTTGTGCCTTGGCCATTCTTATGAAGAATGTAAAAGTTTGTTCTCGAAACTGTTTGTTTATTACAAAATCTAGGCTTTGATAAAAACTTCAAAATGAGAAGCTTGGAACCACAAAAGACTAGAAAATTTCTCGGTTTTGAATTAAATTCAGAAAATATGTGTTTGCAATGGGCGATTTTCTGACAGCCCAAATTAAAAAGTAAAAATTAGTTCAAAAACACTCGATAGATGTCGTTTTATGAAAGCCGTACCTACTTATGGGCTGTAATAAATTCTACACTTTTACTTGTCTACCAAAAGAATAAAAAAATAGTATTTACTTACCTATTTATATTCAGGACATCCAGAACCTATTTCTATTTTGGAATAGAATAAATATTACGCAGCCATACACGTGCTCTTCATGAACCCGCCTTTTACTAAGCGCCATACTAATCTATGCTAAGCGCCATCTATGAAGTCATTTACGATCCAATTTCTTTTTTTTTTTTGATCTCGGAAAATCGCCCGTTGCCAATAGGAAAACGAAAACGCATTCTTGAACAAATAAATATCAATAGAATGGGTGGAGTACAATAAGTTCCTTTAAATAATATCACTTGTCGTCTATGATAATGATGCGAGAAACGCAAAATATTTGTCTTTGCATCCTACATAAAATCTAAAGATAACTTCGAGGCGGATAAGGAGTCACGGCGTATGAATATCGATACAGAATGGCAAATGTCGGCACCTGTGTTCGAAAAAATTGTTCAATCGTTTGGGACACCTCTTAAAGATCTCTTTGCTACTTACCAAAATTATAAATGCAATAAATACGTCTCATGGCAACGAGACCCCTATGCCTTTGACATAGATGCATTCACCTTAAATTGGAATATATTTTATTTTTATGCTTTTCCTCCTTTCTCGCTCGTATTAAAATACTTCAGGAAAATAATTAACGACGAAGCCACTGGTGTACTAGTCGTATCGTATTGGCCGAGTCAACCCTGGTATCCCCTACTTAGCTCAGTAGCTCACCACCAATATACTTCGGCCCAAGTGACGATATGTTATTATCACCTTTCAGGACCCAGCACCCCCTTTGCAAAAAACTTATCCTGGTAGCATACAAATTATCAGAAAAGCATTTCAAAGACAATCGTTATGTAACGAAACCATCGAGGTGATGATTTCCTCATTGTCTACATCCTCACTAAAACAATACAATGTCGCTTTTACGAAATGGTGGAGTTATTGTGATATTTATAAAGTTGATTTCTATAACTCCCCACTTCCAATTCTATCAAAATTCCTAAATTCCTTACGGTCAACTGTTAACAGCAAAAATTGGTTGTAGTTCATTAAATATGCATCGTTCTGCTCTAGCTATTTAGGGCAAACGTTATAGTGAAGCTGATTTAGTTGTTCGATTTTTTAAAGATATTTACAGGACTAAACCTAGTCATCCGAAATATTCGGAGACGTGAGATCCAAAGATTGTAATCGATCACCTTAGTAATGCCTAATTTTTCTAACAGCGTAAGCAGCTGAACTAAGTCTCCCCGCAAGGGTGCTAATGTGAGGGTGCCACTGTATTTTTGAATCTAAGGTAATACCTAACAAACTGTTGAATCAACAAGGTCCAACAGTTCACCATTCAGTTTAATTTTATTTACTATAATATTCTTTACGTTAGGTATAGTAAAATTTATACATTTGGTTTTCTTAGCGTTTAATTGAAGATTATTAGTAGTAAACCAATTCAACACATCTGATAAGGCACTGTTGATGTCATCAAAACTATTTTTATTTCGATCAGTCTTAAATATCAAAGATGTATCGTCAGCAAACAAAACAATAAATTAAGAATAAAAATGGACCTAGTATTGACCCTTGTGGAACCCCCATTAGCACAGAAGATCCGGATGATATGGATCCATTCACGCTAACTTTTTGGATTCTGCAGCTGAGATATGATTGAATCAATTTCAAGGCATCCGAGTGCACTCCATAATGTTTTAGCTTTATTAAAAGGGTGTTGTATTCAACGCAATCAAAAGCCTTGGAGAGATCACAAAACACCCCAATAGCATTCTGCGATCCCTCCCAAGCCTCAAATATGTGTTTTAGCAGAGCTACACCTGCATCAGTAGTAGACCTTCCCTTGGTAAAACCATACTCTTCACTGTGAAAAAGGTGGTTTATAGCGAAGTGGGAGCCGAGTTGATCTAAAATAAGTTTTTCAAAAACTTTACTAAGAGTAGGTAAAATCGAAATAGAACTGAAATTGCTCTGGTCATCTTTACAACCTGATTTGAAAAATGGCAGAACTATGCTATGCTTTATGAGATCTGGGAAAACTCCTTCGTCAACACAGCTATTGAATATGACTACAAGAAAAGGCGCTAGGGACTAGATAATATTATTAATAATTTTTGTTGAAATATCCCACAAATCACAAGTGTTTTTTATTTTTAAAGATTTAAAGGATTTAAGTACGTCTTTACAGTTTACGTGTTTTAAGGACAATGGGCAATAATGTATGGAACTTGGTCCAATATAAGACTGATCCTCCACTGATGAGACTTGTGGGAAATGAAAGTACATATTGTACTTGTCATATGATTTTAGCAAAATATTATCATAATCCGTCCAGGGATTTGGGGCGAAGGAGCGGGGAGGGGGGGCAATTAGGGGCGAAGAAACGAGATACCGTATCTTACTTAGACAGGCACAAGCATGTCCAAACATGCGCCACACATAACGTAAAATCTTATTATTTATAGTCAGGTTATGTTGTCCATAAAAAAAAATCCCGGGACTGGATTTCAATAATCTTTTGCCAGTATCTTATGACAAGTATAAACTTCATTTCCCATAAGTCTCATCAGTGGAGGATCTAGTCTCAGCCCTTGGACCACTTTTGCCCATTGTCCTTTGAACACTTCATTACACATGGGTACATACTTTTTTAACAGAATTTCTGCATTGCTCGGTAAAGAGTTAAGTAACATGGTTGTGGCAATTGGTATATTTGTAAAAAACTGTTCAAAAGCATCAGCAACTTTATTGTCTTCACTTAAAATGCTATTGCCTATTCTTAAAGAAAACTTAGTATCACGTGGCTTTATTTTACCAGTTTCGCGGTTAATACAGTTCCATGTTGCCTTTATTTTTTTATCAGACTTTTTAATTTTTTTACTAATAAATAATGACTTGGCACATGCACAAGCCATCCTAAAAGTATTCGAATACTTTTTGACATACTCTATAAAACTTGGACTATTATTATATTTTTTCTGCTCATATAAGTCATACAACTTATCCCTACTTTTATGCAAACCAGCTGTAGCCCAATCCCCAAATTTCATTGAAATATTACGGATAGATCGGTGGTTATAGTACAGAAAAATTACTTGATTAAGATGGTACAAAAAAATCAAAATACCTAAAAAGTGGAGTTAGTACAAAGCAATATTATGGCAGCGATATGTGATTTTGCTATGGCAGGTCCTGTACCAGTCACCCTGTATAAATAAGCATAACCAATGACGTTTCACTTAATTTTACATGAAAAAAATAAACTAATGACTAGGCAGTATGGTCTCTGTTCCTTCAATTAACAATTAAAAAACACTTAAAAGTTTGGATTTTTAGCATGTCCGTCATTTGTTAGTGTGCAGCTTTTAAACTGTACATGTGTGCGTGACTAAGGATGTGACTAGTATATCGATATAATCACTTTAATGTGGTGTGTACCTAGTTCATTATTATAATTGGATGTTAAAGTTACTCGCGTCCATAGGTTTACCCTTGAGACCTTATACGTGACCCCTGGGTGGTGCTAAATGAGTGACACTGACTGAGTGGTAGAGCCACGCTGCGTTGCAGCACGCATTGGGCCGGCTCGCCCGGCGTAATACCACTCGGTATTATATTTTATTATCCGGCGTGAAATAATAGCCCTTGGTGCTGTTGTGTTTCGTTCGGCCAGTAAGGGTTCCGGAGGCCTCCCCCCCCTCACAATTCCTATTCCTTTATAAAACCTATTCCTTCCTTAAATGCTGGCAACGCATCTGCGATTCCTCTGGTGTTGCGGGTGTCTATGGGCGGCGGAGATTACTCTCCATCAGGTGACCCGCCTGCTCGTTTGCCTCCTTCTATTATAAAAAAAAGTTGATAAAATGGCAATAACAATCTAAAATTTACAGTCTTTAAAACTTCAGAATCAATAAAACTTCATGACTAAGTGCCCATTCGGAAGGCCTATTTCCATTAGTAAACATTTACGGGCAACAGTGTAGTAGTAGGGACATCAACTAATCTTACCGAATTATAGTAAGATGGATAACCTTCAAAAATGGTCGGCACTGCATCTGTATTAAGTTTTTTAACATTGAAAATGTTTTTTCGTTCGCTCCAGTAGGGCCTCCATTTTCGCTAAAAGTGCGACTCGCCCGTGATACCCTGAGGTTTAAGGCCACGAGGACGTATGAGGGCTCAAAAGACGCGAAATTCGAAGGGGTTTAAAATTATTTTAAAATATTTTGGAAAAGTCAAAAACTATTTTTGGAAATTGAGAAAAACTGACTTTTTTTGACCGATAAATCGTGTGTTTTCCCAGAAAATTCCCGATAACTCGAGAGCCGAATTTAAAAAAAAATTGCACCTTGGTATTGAACTAAGGAACATTTTACCATAATACACTTTTTTATATTAATGATGGTTGAGGCTGTAGAGGTGCCTTTAGCCGCAAGTTCGCGCGGCGCGAGGTGCGATATCACGCGGCGGGCGGCTCGCGTGCGGCCACGAGGACGTATGAGAGCTCAAAAGACGCGGAATTCGAAGGGTTTTAAGATGATCTAAAAGTAGATTGTTATACAAGGGGCTAAAATGCCCATTATATACGAGGTCGTTTTACTCCCGAGCTTTAGCGAGGGAGTAAATAAAAACCGATTTTTAATCGGTTTTTAGCGCAGTCTTTATTCATGATTATTCTACTTAAGACTAAAAACTTTTTCGTTTATGTAGTCTCATTGTCATGTGACAGAAAAAAAATTTAAAAAAAATACTTTTCCCCTAGGGCAAGAAAAACTATTTTATCCTCGCTCTGGAACGCTACAATGACGGTCTTTTTGAGCAAGAGGAGTGAAAAAATATTTTGGAAAAGTTGACTTTAAAAAATTTTTTTTTGGTTCTGAAAAAATATAAAAAATATCGAAAGAAAAATTACCTACGCGTTCTTACTGAAAATTGCATTTGATAATCTATAATAAGTAGGTACATTTTCAATGCCCTTTCAAGTCGTGTAGAGCACGAGATCTGTGGATTTTTATTAATAAACCGTCAACTAAGCAGGAATTTCCAAAATGTTTGGAACAGAGCCTTGAATATTTTGTAGGCTCCCAGTTATCACGTCTAATAGCTTTAACCCTTTCACGTCTTATTTCCGGGCATTTTGGGAACCTAAAAAAAGAATAATAAAAAGAATATTAGTAATATCGATAAAGCTTCGATACACAAATACGTTCATCACTAATCATTATGCCAAAAACAAAGCCTATAAATTACGTTTATTTAAGGTTTAAAACCTGATTCTTATGAATAGTGTACGATATAGTATGATTTAGAATTAGGAGAAGTTAATGCTTTGCCGTTTTTATTATTAAAAACTCATAGTAAAGCATACATATTAATAGAAATCACTAACGTATGAAATGATAATTCCTGGTCTTTCACACCTCCTTTTGTTGTTCTTGACGAAAAATAAACAGCTGAACAAGACATTATGTCAATTGTATATTACACAAATAACACAAACACTAAGATTCCTTAATATTTCACTATTATTTCGCACAATCCAGCAATGTTTTGACCGAGTAGTCGGTCATGAAATGACACGTCTCACACCGACAGTGCGTCGCTGCCAAACGTACATTCACTATCTCTTTTACTCATATCACACTACAGACATACTGGGCGATCAAAGAAGAGGGGTTTTAGGGGGCTAACCTGGTTCGACGTTGCTCCCGCGTGCTGGCTGTAGTGGACGCGCGTCTCACTCTTTCCTGACTTTCCACGGCAAAAGTTCGTGATCACAGTAGTAAACTCGCGGCGATCACTTGGAAGATGTTATTACTTGACCGATAAATGAGGAACACGAGAGCTCGACTCAAAGGCCCTGTCGCGTAGGCAGGCTAGATCGGAAGTGAAGATGGCCGACACGACACGACGCGATATTGGTTTACCCCCATAGGATCGAGGATAAAAATGATGAGGGTAGTAGAAGTTAGGTTAGGGACGTAGCATCGGTACAAGTCTAATTCGATTGATAGTGATGTGAATGTAATTGAATATGATTGATCTAAATCTACCATACCGCCCCCCAAAGAGCGGCTTAGCTCTTTTAATTGAAACAGACAAATTTGAAATAAGTTAACTGAAAGCTGATTGAAAAGTGTAAATGTTATCTTACTATAGTTACTTACATGCTAAATTAATTGATAAATGTTGAAATATCTAGGTTTCGGGAATTAAGCGACATAACTTGGCTACAGGACGCTTGAAAACTCCTTTGGTTGTTTTAATGTCTACGACCCGGACAATACCGTCATTCCCCGGATAGAGTTGGGTAATTCTAGCCTTTTTCCAGAGTAACGGAGGTGTATTAGGCTCCATCAACAACACCAAGTCACCCATCTGTAAATTACGTTCAGGCTTTAGCCAACGATCACGTTGCTGCAGCGTGTGTAAATATTCGCTGTGCCAGCGTTTCCAAAAATGTTGGGTGATTTGCTGTAGCAATTGCCAACGATTCAGACGATGAGTAGCAATGTGCTCTAGATCGTGCTCCGGTAAGGCAAGAAGCGGTTGTCCAATCAAAAAATGACCCGGCGTCAGAGTTTCTAAATCGTTTGGGTCGCTACCAATTGGACAGATAGGTCGTGAATTTAATATAGATTCGATTTTGCAGAACGTACTTAGTTCTTCAAGCGTTAATACACGTTCGCCTATGATACGCTTGAGTAATGTTTTAGAAGACTTCACTGCATTTTCCCAGAGGCCACCAAGATGTGGTCCCGAGGGAACGTTAAGATGCCATGAATTTCATGAGATGCTAGATGAGATTGAACTTTATCTGAGTCTCTATCGATTTGAGCTTTAAGCAGATAAATATCCTTAAGATAGTTGCGTGCGCCTAAAAAGTTAGTGCCACAGTCGGAATATATGTTAGAAGGTAACCCTCTTCTCGAAACAAATCGATCTAAACAGGCCAAGAACGCGTCAGTAGACAAGGTGGAGACTACTTCCAAATGCATCGCTTTGGTTGCAAAGCATATGAACACACATAGGTAAGCCTTAAAGATTTTAGGTTTGCGAGCATTGGAATCCTTGACGTTGAACGGTCCGGCGAAATCTAACCCAACCCTTTGGAAGGGCCTAGCTTGAGTGACTCTATCGGCAGGTAAGTTGCCCATGAATGGATTCATAGTTTTCGCCTTTAGTCTATAGCAGCGTTGACATTGAAAAATCCTGTGCCGCACTACACGTCGAGCTGACACAATCCAATACCTACGCAATAGGATAGCCATTAAAATAGCAGGACCTGGATGACCGTAGAGCTGATGATAATGATCGATGAGAAGATTTGTGAAAGGATGCGACTGAGGTAACAAAAATGGATGTTTACTATCGAAAGGCAAGTTGGCGTTGACCAGTCGCCCACCAACTCGAAGAAAACCTAGATCATCGAGAAAGGGATGGAGGCGACGTAGGCTGCCCTTGATAGGCTTACGTTGACGCAACAATTTTATAGTATCGGCAAACGCTGTAGATTGAACCGATTTGATACAAGTTGACAACACCGATTTTAATTCGTATATCGTCAAATTACCTACTCGTTTATCCTTTGGTGAGCGAACATTATGCATATAACGAAGCCACCAACCGAGTACTCGTGTAACTTTGGATAGAGAGCTGTACTTTACAATGACGTGTTGGACAACTTCGTCTGAGGAAGGTGCAACAGCCGATGTAGAGTGCTTATCCGGACCCGTCTCTGCTGTTTGCACTAAGTGTGCAGCAACAGGAGGAGTAAATATAATTGTAGAGTCCGTGTGGGTTTTCGTGTCAACAGTTTGCACGACATGTGCAGCAACTGGACCTACTTTCACGCCTGGCAAATCCACAGGGTCAAGCAGTTGACATGTGGAAGGCCATGAACTGTAATCAGATTTGAGCCAAGAAGGACTCCACCAAAGTGGATGAACTACTAAGTCGCGAGGGAGCAAGCCTCGACTCGCGCAATCCGCGGGATTGAGATGTGAAGGAATGTGCCGCCAGGTAGCGTTTGGAATGATGCCTTGAACCTGGGAAACTCTGTTTCCTTCAAAAGTTTGAAGCTTGTGCGGTGAAGTTCGTAACCAAGTTAGCACTATGCTAGAGTCGCACCATGCAATTATTGGTATGGATTTTAATTTGGAGTGCAAGACCTTACACACATGGTCCATAAGGCGAGCCAACAGGACTGCTCCACAGAGCTCGAGCTTAGGGATCGTTTGCCTTTGCCTGACTGAAGCGACTCTAGATTTAGCGATTAACAAATGAACTTGAACGCTGTCACCGTCACCGCTTTCACAGCGTATATAGACGCATGCGGCATATCCGCGCTCCGATGCGTCGCTGAAACCGTGAAGTTGATATTTAGAATGAGGATCACCCATAACGTGGCGTGGAATCCGTATTTGATTTAAAGATTTGAAGTCGTCAACAAACTTCAGCCAAGTTTGCTGGACATCGAAAGGGAGAGTATCGTCCCAACCCAGCTCTAAAAGCCACAAACGCTGCATAAAAGATTTAGCGAAAAATGTTACCGGCGTGATAAAGCCACAAGGATCATAGAGACGAGCGATGTTCGATAGAACACCTCGTTTGGTTAGAGTCTTACTCATGTTAGAGACGTGATAGAGAAAGTTATCGGATGAGGGGTTCCATTCAATACCTAAGATTTTGAAAATATTGTCACCGGAATCCTCGAATCGATAAGGTGTTTCATAATGATCTGCAGGTAAACCCTTGAGTAGCTCGCCAGAGTTGCTAGACCATTTCCTAAGAAGGAAACGACCTTGAGCCAACACGTCAGTGACTTGGTGCTGTAGCGTCTTAGCACCCTCTAGCGTGTCACACCCAGTCACGATATTGTCTACGAAGGTGTCCTCCCGTAGGACACGTGCAGCCTCAGGATATGTAGAGTCGTTAAGATTCGCCAACTCATGAATCACCCTGATAGGCTGGTATGCAGAACTAGTGACGCCGTAGGTGACGGTTGTTAACTCGAACTCCTGCAACGGTTGATCTTGAGATTCGCGCCAGAAGATAGTTTGGAACCGCTGATCATCATCATGTAACCTGACCATTCGATAACATTGTTTGATGTCACAAGTGAAGACCACTAAATAAGTTCTAAACCTTAAAATGATATCCTGTATATTCTGTTGTAGCTTAGGGCCTGACAACAAAATTTGATTGAGGGAAACACCGGTAGAGCTGGGTAGAGATGCATCGAAAACAGCTCTCAACTTTGTAGTGCTACTGCTCTCCTTGAGCACGCCGTGATGAGGAATATAATATCTGTCTACCGCACTATGAGAAGGTACTAACTTCATATGTCCAGACTCTACATAATCTTTCATAAATTGAATGTAGAGCTCACGAAGTGTAGGCTCTTTTATAAGTTTACGCTCTAAATTGTGAAACCGTTTTAACGCAATTAACCGAGTATCACCAAGCTGAGAGGACTCTACCTTAAACGGCAGCCTAACTACAAACCTCCCATTGGGATCTCTACTGTGTGTGTTAACAAAGTGCTTTTCACATATGATGTCATCAGGATCTGGAATCGGCGGCAAAGGAGACTCTTCTGATTCCCAGAATTTAGTTATAGTAAGTTGTAACCTAGACTCGTTGGTAAGTAGGCTAATATTTTGATACTGAGTTGTAGTCACTGGGGTCGAACCCATGATGACCCAACCAAAGATGGTTGAATGAGCTGTAGGTAAACCATTACCTAATTTTAACTTTGGACCGCTAAAAATGTCACTGAAAAGATTAACACCCAAAAGTAGATCGATTTTACCCGGAATGTTGAAAGTCTTATCAGCAAGCTGAAGGTCGCTACATTTCTCTGGCACAATCGGATTGACCATTGCTGCAGGTTGATGTCCCGTGATGCGCTTAAGTACAATGGCTTCAGTGGACAAACCAGGAACGGAATCGTCTGTGAGAGACAAGATTGAACAATCTACCCTTCCATGGGTAGCTTGCCGGTGTTCACCGACACCGAACAGATCGCAGGACTTACGACGTCGCAGTCGAAGTTGCTGTGCTAAAGATTCAGTTATAAGAGATGATTGAGCACCAGGATCTACTAACGCACGAACAACATGTACCTGACCATCAACATCCTGGACTCCAACAAGAGCAGTACCTAAGAGGCCGGTAGACAATGGTTCTATGTTAAGTAACACCTGTTTCGAAGAGGAGGGTTCGGGCTTCACAAAGGAATCCGCTGCCTTAAACTCATTATGTAATTTTGTATGATGACGTTTCTTGCATACTTGACAACAATGCTTAGATAAACATTGTGAAATACTATGTGGCCTTAAACAGTTGTAACAAAGTCTTTTTTCAGTTAAAAATAATTTCTTATCTTTCAGTTTCTCAAACTCTAAACATTGATAGATTGCATGATCACCACTACAATAATAACAAGTTGAATTAGTTACATGTAAGGTGGATGCATGAGGAATTAACGCTTTGGGATTATTGTTTACACATGTGAAATTAGTTGCTTCTAAAACCCTTAAATTGTGTTCTAAAAATGTCAACAAGTTACTAAAGCGCGGTATCTCATTTTGCTGTAAAGTAAACTCAAATTTAGTTCTTAAGTCCAATGGTAACTTTTTAGATATTATATGATATAAAAGAAAACTCCAAGAATTGACATCAAATCCAAGAGTATTTAATGCTTGTGTGTTTTCTTTTAAGGTGTTGAGAAAACGTTTTAAATTCTTTAAGTTGGAACATGAAACTGAAAGTAACAAATCTAAATGTTTGTCGGCTATCAAGCGCTTGTTTTCATAACGTTCCTGTAAGAGATTATAGGCCACACCATAGTTTTCACTAGTTATGCTTAAATGTTTAATTAAGTTAAGAGGTTCTTGTTCTAAAACACTCAATAAATAATGGAATTTTTGTATTGAAGATATTTCATTGTTTTGATGAATTAAACTGTCAAATATTGATTTAAAATTGGGCCATTCAGTGTAAATGCCTTTGAAATGTGTTAATGTAATTTTAGGTAAATGAAAACGACTTGATTCGCAACTAGACTTAGAAACTACCTCTTGTGTCACAGGACCATTAGTTGTTTTGGAATCCAATACACCTAAGTCAGACCAAATACTTTGAATTGAGTAATATTTCTCGTAAAACGTTGTAAAGCAAGATTCTATAGTTCCTCTCTGTTCTTCGGGCTGTGAAGCAGCAACTAACAACGTAAAATTAGTATCAAACTGTTCACGCATCTGATTTAGATCAACGAAACGAACACGAAATTTACTCAATTCCTGCGGTGTTGTAGGAATAGTTTGCACAAGCACTGTAGCCAGTTTATAAAGCTCGCATACGAAATCATAAGCCATGTTGAATTTAACAGTGGCTATTTTCAATTCATTCGCCATAATTGATAAGTTATTTTATTTCGCAAGTAAAAATAAACAAAACAAACTAGAGGTTATTATTAATGTCAGTTGACAGATGACTGACACTTGACAGTTGACAGCTTAATTGAACGATGTTCAGTGCTGCTAGTATGCGAATTGATATCCCCAAGATAGATTTTATAAAACTATTGAAGGTATGCAAAAAAATATTTTCTAAAAATAGATTTTTATGCAATTAATGAACTTTGAATAATTATGTTCCGATGCTTACGGAAATGAAGGGAATCCGGCTCGAAGGACCAAAACATGGGCGATCAAAGAAGAGGGGTTTTAGGGGGCTAACCTGGTTCGACGTTGCTCCCGCGTGCTGGCTGTAGTGGACGCGCGTCTCACTCTTTCCTGACTTTCCACGGCAAAAGTTCGTGATCACAGTAGTAAACTCGCGGCGATCACTTGGAAGATGTTATTACTTGACCGATAAATGAGGAACACGAGAGCTCGACTCAAAGGCCCTGTCGCGTAGGCAGGCTAGATCGGAAGTGAAGATGGCCGACACGACACGACGCGATATTGGTTTACCCCCATAGGATCGAGGATAAAAATGATGAGGGTAGTAGAAGTTAGGTTAGGGACGTAGCATCGGTACAAGTCTAATTCGATTGATAGTGATGTGAATGTAATTGAATATGATTGATCTAAATCTACCACATACAAACAGAGATACAAATACTTTACTTTGATACACGTATGTAAAAGCGGCAACGTCGTAAGACTCTGTCCATGTAATATTTGGTCCGAGGCCGGCATAAAGGACTTCTTGGCGGGAAAGTGAAGCGTCATGACTGCAGTTTTGTTTTATGTTCTAAAATTTGTGTATTTTCGAACATTTATGTAAAATAATAATGGTTTATAAACCATTAAGTGTTTGTAAACGTGCATGAGTGTTGGCAAGTGAAACAAAACAGTGCAACATCACTTTTTAAATTCTCTCAAGAAGTCCGCGTGAGACCTCAGTAAAGTCCCACATCATTACTGAGGACTCAAGGGGTTTGGGGGGACATCATTTATCATTCATCATCTTAACCACTACTCATTATCATCTAGGGAAAAAAGAAATAAAAAAACTAATGACTAGGCAGTATGGTCTCAGACCTTAGCCTGTTCCTTCACGGAACAAAATATATATATAAAAAAAAATGAAAATGACATTGAAATTGCAAATGAAATCACTTTTTGTTTGTTTGTAAATACCTCAGAACATTATCTAAAGCATAGCCTAGACCGCACCTACACTTAATCAAAATATTTTTACATATATTCAAAGAGTAGTTACATATGTTTTACATAAACGTCCATGGTAAATAGTCCGATCCGAATAGAATCTTTGTTGCAGTCGATCGAGGCAGTGTTACTATTTGTTTGTTGTTTGTACACTTGTGTGCTGATAAGTTTTCGTTCTTAGATCACATTTACTATCAATAATATATTTCGTCCTCCAATAAATCCTTCCAAAGACCTACCGCTTATCCTATGTAGCGTTAATAATATTCATTTAGTCACAATATTTGGTAACATTCTGTACATATATTACCATATTTAAACAGTGATGGGTTCGGAAGAAAATGATATGCTTATTTTATTACCACACCATGAACAAATGCCTCTATGCACGAGTCGAAAACAGTACAGGCAAGGCAGAAACCTTACTGCTGTTAAAGTAAGTGGTGGTTTTTTACTGTGTCATAGCATTGAAAGAATACTATCACCCCCTCTCTTCCCTTATATATCGTAAAAGGCGACTAACGGACTAAAGACATACAACGGCTTGGATCTTAAAAAATGGTGCACGAATTTGTTTAAAACGAGTATTCCACTTTGTTATAAAAAAATCAGAGATTCTAATGCACATTTGCATTTTCTAAGGAGACTCTTAGTTTTTGAAAAAAGACCCATATGAAGAATTGTAATCAGCAATACAGCATGTTTATAAAGTGTCATTCTTGGTGTTTTATTTTTATTTTATAGACAACAGAAATACTAGCTGCCCTATTCCTGTAGGTCATGTGATAGGTTAGAAATTTAAGACAATCGCGAAGCAATTGTCTTAAATTTCGAGGTTATTTTTTTTATTAGACAACAGAAATCCAGCTCCATACAAAAAAAATGTTTTATAGCTCTTGATGGTTGAGGGGTGGGGATTCCCCCCTCTCCTATCTCTTTTCCCTTCCTCCTAACCATCTTCAATGACCTTTTTTACACATTTTAAGGTTAGTTTTAAGGAGAACAAATGCTTATATCTCCTTAACTATGTATCTCCTGTAAGTGGGAATGACACTAGGGGTACTCATAGACCCCCCTCCTCCCCTCCACCCCCCACTCCCCTAAATTCGTGCACCATTTTTAAAGATTTTTACCAAGGACTGCTTTTGCTGTCCCCATTGCTTACATACACTTAGTCATGACTATTTTTTCCTCGAAGGGTTAGTCAGAGACTAGGCAATGTTTACCCATATTCTTTAGGAATAAAGCCTTGTATTCATTAGGCAACATTTGTTAATAAACTGTTACACAAACATAAGTAGTTTTGTTATTTTTTCTGTTTTCAATAGTCGTGGTTATAATTGTTTATGTATGTTGTTGGATGTTACTGAGCTGGCAAACAAGCATACCGAGTTCATCACACACAACGCACCCTGAAGCTTCTGTTCTTATGCTTCTTTCTCTTTGATTGGGCCATAATTCACTTCTCTGGCCCAATGTTGTTTGGTCGGTTACTCTCTTTCGTTACACCAATAATGTGTACTGACATGTTGACTTACCTTGCAGGTATACTCAATCACCAACGAATCCAATCACCTCTTAGTATTTGGAGTGCCATCTCTAAATCTCCGTCAAGAAACAAAAGCTCAGTTCATGAAGTTCGGCAAACTGTCACAGTTCAGTTTGAGCAAAAACCATTTAGCCGAAGAGTTCACAGAAACCTACCATGCTGTGTATGAGAGAATACAATCTGCTAGGTTAGCAAAGAAAATGATGGACACTAAAAACTTTTATGGTGGTTCTTTGCATGTGTGTTATGCTCCCGAATATGAGAGTGTCTATGAAACGAAACAGAAGCTATTACGAAGGCAACAAGATGTTCTATACAGATTGAAAAACTTACAGAAAGAAAGTTCTGACAAGAAAGTGTCAGTAATAGCTGAAGAAATCACTAAAGTGGTCGACAATAGAATTGAAACAGATATTAAATTGAATATGGGCGAAGTGAATACTATCAGTTATGAAAACAGCAAAGTGTCACGGAAAAGGATAAACGAAAACAGAGTTACGGTGATTGAAAAGAAATTTAAACCGTGTTTCATTTCAAATGAAGTCACAAATAATACTTTTAACAACATAGTAATAGATGTGAGTAACGGTAAAGATGTTTCCAGTGATATTATTAATAATGATACAGATACTATTAATAGTAAAGTAGAAGTGATTGATTGTACATCTACGGAGGTGGAAACTATAAGCAATATAAATGATAGTTTGAACTACAACAACTTTGGCAATGAGATTATTAGGAAAGTGGCTGCAAAACCTGTGAATAGAATTAAGTTTTATGTCGACAATAAAAGCTTATAGTAATTTATAGAATTTTATTTCAACAATAATAGGTAGTTAGCCACACATAATTTTTTAACAACAATAACATAATTACAAAATGGTGGGAACTAACATAGTTGTTACATTTCGTTTTAATTTTTATATAATAACAAAATGGTATCTCTGATTTACCTGTTACATTTCCTTTACATTTTAAAACAATAAAATGGTGGAAACTTAAACAAACTTGCTACTTGCTACTCATAGTAACAGTGAATTTAGGAAATTTGGTAAAGTAAGTAGGTAGGTAAGGTACCTACCTAAGTAACAATTTATTAGTCGAAAAAAATAAAATAAAAATTAATAAAGTAGGTAGGTAGGTACTTACATTAACACTTTATCCGCTATAAATCTATTAATCAATCATACAACCTTTCACACACTCACTTTCATTCGACATACAAACACTCATTCATGAGGCACTGAGATGAGAGGGATTAAGAGCGATGTTCCTTATACGATACGAGTTCATACCTAATATAATTACGACTACTTAGTAGCAAAATTAAATAGCGACTGCACATGTGCTCAGCGACAGGTGGTGAGCCCATCGCCGCTCTGTGCTGTTGGAAGTATGTGCAGTCTAGTCCTTTAACCGCCTTTTACGACACCCAAGGGAAGAAAGGGGGTGGTAGTATTCTTTCACCGCTATGCATAATATGAAATGTGTTATTTTTGTAACTAATTCAAAAGTTTTGTTTATTTTACGGACTCGCAATGCCGGGTCTCTGGATTAAAAACATCTCGAGATTCTCGAGCTCCTCCGTGCTTCGGAAGGCACGTAAGTAAAGAAGTTGGTCCCGGATGTCGTCGTAAGATGGCGTTGGCGGGTGTTGCGCGATCGAAAACTGACATAAGTCTTTATTGAACTGCAAAGCAAAATCAATCATATTGATATTTATAATTAGAACAATTCTGCTTTGAAGTGTCAGACCCAGCAATTTAATCTAAAGCAATGTTTTTATTCCGTGAAATGTGCAAAACCATCACGCCACGCGCTTGTTAAAAATTAAAATTTACTTTATTTAAAGAAGGGGGTGCCCTGCGGAATATTAATACAAATATTTTCATGTAAGAATTATTGTTTCATGCGTAAAATTAAGAAAGTTGTCGAAAATATATGTTTTTAGGAATCATTACATTTATGTAAGTACCTATTGTTTTGTTATTGTTTAAAGAATTTGTTTTAAATTCAACAAAGTCATGACCTTGTGCAATGATCAGGCTAACTTACAAAATTTCTTTTGTATTTAACTAATTCAGCGCCTAGTACAAGTGACTTAAAAATACGTAAATTTTCACAATTTCGTGCAGGACCCCCTTAACCCACCCACCCGCATTATCATAATAATCATAATCATAATGTTTATTTGGATTGGGCCAGCGTGGTGGGTTATGGCCCAATATCCCCATCTGCTCTTATGTGGGGGGTTTTAGAATAAATATAATGATTATTCCTCTTCATCTTCTTCTGGTGGCATTTCTTCTTGTTCGTCAAATTCGCCGTCTTCGACACCCACTTCCTGTGAAATATTAATTATTTAGGTAATTAATTAGATACAAAAACATTGTTAATGGTATTTGGCAATAAGAATAAACACAAGGTTTTAATCGATTATCGCCCGAAATAAATATCATATCTTTAGAATTTTTAGCCTAACAGAGGGAGAAATTTGACAAAATTTCTATGAAGAAAATTTGAATTTAGAAGGCTAATATTTTTTGATAGGTAAGTACCTACCATAGAATAATAACTAAAGCGTAGAAGGAGTCCAAATAAGATTCGTATAGTTGTCCTATTTTTTCAAATGGGCCATAAACATTGAAAGGAAAGAGACAAAATAAGTTGCTAAAAACGTCAAATGTAAAGCGAAACAGAAACCGGTCACCATCTCACCATTTTATGATATTGAATTCAAAAGGTATGTGATTCGAATGGTGACCAAACGAAGTGCAAACTCAAATGTCATAGCACTCCTATGCTTTAGTGATTATTCTGAGGTACCCTACCTACGTTATTATTTTGGGCGTAAATCATTAAATGCTGGCAAATTCGTACGTGCCAGCTATGGTGTGCGGGCTTAGAGCATTCAACCAACTGCTGGAAAGGGGTGACGACCTCGCTGTACACAACGCAAGTCCTACAACTACCCGCGCACTTCTTCCCCACCCCTGCAACCGCAACGCCTCTCTTCCCGCAGTCCATAGGACTAGGTCACGTATGAATTTGCCTGCCTGTAATTAGTAGGTACCTACCTACACACACAAATTGAAGGTTAATTTTGAAAATCCATCATATTACAATTTTTATTATGAACGAATTATAATAAATAATCCATTGATAAAAATTTAATAAGACTTGTGTGGTCTCATTATTAAGTGTGGTCTCATTATTAAGGCGAGTCACCGGTAAATGCGGGCAAAACTGTTTTGCTAGATCAAATGGTTAATGTATATAACTACTATTAAATTACGCTCTTATAAAAATACATAATACACTAAAGGGATATTGCTTAAAGAATAAGTATGCTAATTTGTTACGCGATTAGATGTACTTTACTACTTAGATTATAAAAAATCCCGAAAACAAATTTAAATTTTCGACATAATTTTTACATGTAGGTACCTAAATATTTATTTTGAAGTTCACAGAGAACTTGCTAATTCATTAAATACTATAAAGTCTAGGTATATAGGCAAAAACCAAAACTACAAAACCCGCCTATTTGCGCCGCTTCGCTGTTATACCCGTCGTACCGTCGAGAGAGCGAGAGAGAAGCGCTCGAAAGGACTCTTGTGAGATAACTATCAACCCATCGTTTCTCTTGGTATTTAACCCTTAAAGACCATATGGGTGTCAAATCACCCAGGCCTATTTGGTTTTTTATCGGTACCCTCTTGAGTTTTTTTCACAGCGCCTTGCGCTTTCGTGTATCCTCCTGTCCTGAGTCGTTAATAGCCCTCGAACGCGCGAGGGGAACGGTCTTGCATCAACGCAAGCGCATTTTTTACCATACGCTCGTCTCCTGGGTGGATCGACACCCATAATAGTCATAGTGCGCTATTGATTTACAAAGTAAGTGTTTACTTTTTTTATGTTTTATTATTGAAATTTGCATGCAAAATGGAGTTATTTATTTGTTACATTATTTTTAGATCATGAGTCGTCTGCGTGAGTGTGAAATTGAAGCTGCACTAGCATCTGACGAAGAGACAACAGATGAAGACGACTTTTAGAAGAAGACATTCATGAAGATGATTCCAAACTGTTGAAAATGAAGAAGAGCTTCTTTCTCATATCTGCGACGACCCATTGGAAATGGAAGTAGATGATCCTCACTTTATTTTATTTTGTTTATTTTTATGTTTATTTTTAATGTTTATTATTATGTTTATTTTTTGTAACACAAAATTTCAGTATATTTTTTGAAGATCTAGTTTTGTTAGGTACGCCAGATTAAAAACAATATATTACACTACTAAGAAATAAAAATATTTAATTTGAATTTAGATTTCATTTTTATAAAAACAATTTTTTTTAGATGCCCTCTAATAATGTGAGCTGTTTGAATCATAGTTTTTAAAACAAATATTTCTTGGATTTTTTATAAAAACATATGCTCTTAAGTACTTATATTTATTACCAAAGGTCCAAATTAACTGGTAAAGTAAGTTGTTTACAATTTTTTACAATTAATTAGTAATATCATTTCTTTTTAAAAGTTGGGTGGTTTTACACCCGTTATAGTCTTAGTGAGTTAGGTAATTCATTATAGCTCTTAAGGGTTAAGTACCTGACACTACAGTGTTTATCCCATATTCATATTACATTGATATGATAGAAAAATTAAGTTTATCGACTGGTTTTCTGCTAAAAAATTCACAATGCCAAAAATATTTTAGTTACGATAAGACTGCTATAAAGATTCGTAATATTTGATTATTTGCGTTAAAAAACGCTCAAATAAATACAAAGAACAAAACGTCCGCAATCGGATGCGGGTTCGATTCCCGCCTGAGGTAGACATTTTTTTCAACGTTTCGTTATCTAGAAGTAAAATAATTTGGAATCACTAAAGAGTTCTTACATGCTAAAGTTCGTAACAATATGTATAATACATGGAGCTGGCAAACGAGTACACGGCCCTTGTGAAAGAGCTGTTATTACCTTGTAGCGTACATACATACATATGTTTAAAACCAGCAATGAACAGGGTAGGTTAATAAAAGTGCACTGGCAGTTGACATTGACATTCGTATGTCAGTTCACTACAATATCACTTCGGTTCGGTTCGGTATTCGGAATAACACGTAATGGCGGAGGTCTGTTAAGTTTCGGTGCTGATTTTTGATTTTCCCACGGTACGGGACAGCTCAGACCTCATTATATTATGGTGTAAAACCAACCGCGGATTGTACGCGTTTATATTTCTGACGGCAGAATTCGCGTCGCGTTGAGTGAGTTGTGCATGTGTCCACATGCCTTAGTTATGGAATAGCAAGAAGTCAAGTTAAATCTTAATAATCTTGTAAACAGCCATCGGAGGCTGCGGTAGTGATTTAATCGGACGAACAAACGCGACGGCCGCGTGTATATTTCTACCAAACCCTGTGAGTTTGGCACGCGTCATATAGGGGTCGCGGCAGGTGGCACCAAATAACAACTGCGCATGTGCTCAGTGTGACACGTGGCGAGTCCATCGCCGCTTTTTTTTGTTTATTTATAAAAGAAGGAGGCAAACGAGAAGGCGGGTCATCTGATGGAGAGCAATCACCGCCGCCCATGGACACCCGCGAAACCAGAGGCGTCGCAGACGCGTTGCCGGCTTTTAAGGAAGGAATAGGCTCGTTCCTTGAAGATTCCTAAGTCGTCACGGTCCGGCAATACCGCCGCCGAGAGTTGGTTCCACACTGCTCTATGGTGTTGGACGTATTGTGCAGTCTTTAGCCCGTTAGTCGCCTTTTACGACAAGAGATGATCGGCAGTATTCTATTATAGAGTCGCCACCACACGGCTAAGTACCTCAAGCATCAGTTTATATGATTCTATGTATCCCTGTATTTTACTGGCGCTAGTACCCTTCAAACGGGAACGTATCAACGTAAAACCATGTTACTGGGTGACAGAATAGATAGAGATCGTCTAATCTAAAACTGAACGCCCTCGCACTAAACGTAATGGGCGATTTTCTGACAGCCCAGATTAAAAAGTAACAATTAGTTCAAAAACACTATAGATGTCGTTTTATGAAAGCCGACCCGTACCTACCTAAGGGCTGTAATAAATTCTACACTTTTACATGTCTACAAAAAAAACTAAAAAAATAGTACTTATCTATTTTTATTCAGGACATCCAGGACCTATTTCTATTTTGGAATAGAATAAATATTACGCAACCATACACGTGCTCTTCATGAACCCGCCTTTTACCATGCGCCATACTAATCTATGCTAAGCGCCATCTATGAAGTCATTTACGAACCAATTTCCTTTTTTTTTGATCTCGGAAAATCGCCCGTTGTTTTAAGATGTGAGAAGCAATATTGATTGCAATAGTTTACAAGTGTGCGCGGCGGCGATTCTGCCCCGCTCACAAATAGGTCTACTATAGTCAACGCAAAGACTCGTGACAGACGGTGCAGTAAAATGTGCGAATGAGACAGCGCCCATCATGTGCTCTCTCGCACTTACGCTGTTTACGGGTGACGTCACAAAGATGTAGCGATGCGCGTTGTTTGTATATTATGTTTATCGATAACAAAAAGTTTGGGTTATTTTAAATTTGACATGTAATTGACTGTTTTGTTTATTATTAGTATTTATTTAATATTCTTACAATAATATTTGAGACTAATCAACTTTATCGTTGTTGGTGCCATAGTATAATATAATAAGTATTAGTTAAGATCAACACTGCAATGAGAGATTTGTACATATTTGTCGATAACTCACAAACAATGCTTTTTTTTTGACTCGTCATAGTGACTGCATCTTGCCTGATAGTAAGCAGCCGATGCAGTCCAAAATAATGAGAGCGCTCCCCACCGTGGAATACACACGGTAACGACCGCATTCATGACTCAAGACCCATTCATGACTGCCTTCATAAATGCCGTTTCACGCCCCGCTTCAAAGATCCGGGACTGTAGGAGATGGGAAACACATGCGCCGGCAAAGAATTCCAAAGCCGAAGGTCTTACAGAGGAAGGACTTGCCAAATTTTTTGGTACGAGTACTGATAGTCTGTACAGTATGATGGTGGTTCCTAAGACCAGCACGTGTAGTCCGGGAGAGGAAAGGAGAAGGCGGTATAAGATCAAAAAGTTCTTCAGAACACTCCGTAGTAATTCCGGTAGAAGACACTGAGAGAAGCAATGTCTCTATTTATTCTCAACCAATTCAATCACAAAATCAATCTCCGGTTCCTCACAACCCTCACTCATCCACAGATCATACATATGCCCAAGCATTTGAAAACACGGTGTTCTCAGAATCTTCCCAACCATTTGAAAACACAGTGTTCTTAGAAGGTCCAGCAGGTGATATCCTTAAAGAAATGTTATTTTTTAAGAAATAAATGTTACCTAATTAATACATACCTTAATTGTTTTTCTTAAGACCTTTTTTTTTATTGTGACACGTCATAGTGATTATATCCTGCCTGATGGTAAGCAGCCGATGTAGTCCAATATAATGAGAGCGCTCCCCACCGTGAAACAAGCACGGTGACAAGTGCACCCATTCATGATGGCCTGCATAAATGCCGTTTCACGCCCCGTTTAAAAGACCCGGGATTATAGGAACTGGGAAACACATGCGCCGGCAGAGAATTCCAGAGCCGAATGGTCTTACAGAGGAACGACTTGCCCAATTTTTTGGTACGAGTGCTGATATTCTGCACAGTATGATGGTGGTTCCTAAGACCAGCACGTGTAGTCCGGGAGAGGAAAGGAGAAGGCGGTATAAGATCAAAAAGTTCTTCAGAACACTCCGTAGTAATTCCGGTAGAAGACACTGAGAGAAGCAATGTCTCTACGCAGCTGGAGGTCCTTAAGGGAGGCTGTAACCTCAGCATCTCCAATGATGCGTACCGCTCGCCTTTGCAGTCTATCAAGTGCATCGAGGAGGTATTTAGCCGAGCCGTCCCATAGATGGGAACAATACTCCATACTCGATCGCACCTGAGTCTTGTACAGCAAACAGCGCTGCTCGGGAGTGAAAAACCGCTTCACCTTATTGAGAATACCCAACTTCCGGGAGGCAGTTAAAATAGCACTCTTGATGTGGCATTTTAGATTCAGTTCCCGGCCGAAGTCCATGCTAAGAACGCTGAGGTTCACCGGAATGAGTAACGGAGAGTTCTGAAGAGAGGGAGGAATAAGGAAGGGTAGCTTGGACGAGAATGCACAAACCTGGGTTCTGCTAGAGTTAAACTCGACCAGGTTTTATCGACAATCCTGTAAATTTGCGCGTGCACATCTGTTTCAAAGGTGATTTATGGCACCGTCTGCCACGAGTCTTTGCGTTGAGTATAATCGTGCGTCTACACACCTACTTTGCAATTTGCACGGGAGCGTAAACATATTGGAGGGGCGTTCAGTTTTAGATTAGACGATCTATACTAATATAACGACCAAATTCGATAAAGAATGTTTGCGAACAAATTACTGTCTTTTCTTTGTGCAAGTATCTAGTTTTACACAATTTTTTACTTTCGCAAGAAACCTGTTGGCAATGGCGTCTTTCTTACAAAAAAACATTAAAAATCAGGGTAAAACTAGATATTTGCACAAAAAAAAATGTCAGTAATCTGTCTAAACACATTCATCATCGAATTTGTCTATAGTATATGGTCGTAGCCTTCCAGTATGATTCTTAACAAAATCCTAAACCACAGTGAATTAATTTAAATTAAACAAAGTCGAGCACCGCAATTGAAAGAAGACAGGAGGAAGAAGATTCATCATCGAATTTGTCTATAGTATATGGTCGTAGCCTTCCAGTATGATTCTTAACAAAATCCTAAACCACAGTGAATTAATTTAAATTAAACAAAGTCGAGCACCGCAATTGAAAGAAGACAGGAGGAAGAAGATTACTGTCTAATCTTTTAAAAATAATACAAAATGGCCATTATACCCAACGATTTATTCATTGTTAACTTGATCAGTCTCCGTATGTGGTTTCAGTAATGACTCTACTTTCTTAATCAGTCTGCATAGAGTCGTCCTCGACATATTAAGAATGGGCGCTATGCGTGTATACGGATCATTATTCTTCTGCTTCATCAGATAAGCAGCTAAACCAGTACAGCAATTGTGCAATTGAGCCAACCCTTGAGTACCGAGCAACATAGCTTTGAATTCCTCCTTTTCAATCCCAATAAGATATTTCACCACATGATCTTGCATACTGTCGATATCATCAAAGTCAATGAACGGCTGATGCTTAAGCAGTTCCACCATATCGTATATATGCTCTTCTGTAAATATGTGCAACGCTTTATCTGAAGTCACAAGTTGGTCCCAATTCGTATCTTGGGAATGGTGGCTGCAAACTCTTGAAATTGCTGGCACATAAACGTTGTTTTCCAATAGCAATTGTCTTCTTGTAGCTATGGGGGCTCTGATTCGTTCCTTTCCTTTGCAATTTGGGACAACGCATCGACTGTTAGTCGCAGGTGCACGTTTGATGTTTGCTAAATTTATGGTGTTCTGCTTTTCGGGTGGTGACGGTGATCTTTCTGGCGTTATTTTGGGAGATTCTGGCGCGACAAACAGCGGGGGTGGTTCTATGTCTTCCATAGCAATCGGTTCTTCTTTCACGTTTACATCTGACACTTCAACTTTGATATTAACGTCAAATAATCCAGAAATAGATGATAGCGGATCGTTTGTACTGTACATCGATGACATCTTATTTTCTTGTTGTGTAAATGTTGCGGGTAGGTTAAGGCTCTTGTCTTTTTGCTGAGACTGAAATGAAAGCGATTGTTTAGCGAGGTGAGTTTATAATAACGCTAAGTTTATTTAAATTTAATCCAATATGATGTTAGGATAGAATGAATGAAAATATAATTAGGTACATAAAAGGTGCATGAGGCGAGAGTGAATGGGATAGTTGGAAGGGGAAGACCTCATTGAACGTCCTTAGAGTCTTAGATCAGATCGCTGAGATCAGCCCCCTTACTCTCGAAACCGATCGCTATTTGATCGATTGGTATTTTTAAGTTACGACACCATCGCTAATTTGGATTCATATTGGGTGACCTAAATGGCATTGAGTATTGTATTTTTTTCACTCAATATCCACGCAATATGAATCCATATTAGCTCTGGTGTCGTAACTTAGAAGAACGAAAATTCACAATACCAATCCGATCCAATAGCGATCGGTTTCAAGAGTAAGGGGGCAGATCAATGACGTTCTCGTTCAAGGTCAGGTCAAGAGTACCCTAAACCGACAGCATGTATGAAAAACGTTATGAGAGTGAGTGACGCAAACGTATAGATCGTAGTAAATAGAGATCTGTCGTCTCTGCCCCACACCTCAGGGAAGCGGGCGTGGTGTATATGTGAAGTAATATGCATTATGTTAGTCGGAGACATAGCCAATGAGGACAGCAAACGCAGTCCTCTGCCATAGTTCACTTTTTACTAAATTAGTGGTGCCCCTCGATAGACTATCGATAGTTGAGCAAAAGCAATAGTATCGATAAGCCTATCGATAATTCGATATTATCGACACACAGCAATACTATCGATAATATGAAATCTCAATATCGAAGGTACTATCGATACTATCGTCACAGTCTACTATCGATAACGCAAACATATCGATTGTATCGATAGAATCAATTGTTAATACAATAGTCATAGCCGATACTATTGACAGTACTTACGATATTGGCTTCAATATTGTCGACACTATCAATAGTATTGCAGTATATAAATACTATAATACCAAACTGTGCCATCGATACTATAGATAGTATCGATAGGCCTATCGATATTATAGATGATTTCCGAGGTCAACTATCGATGGTTCGCAAAACTACAAAATAGTGACTGCACATGTGCTCAGCGGGACAGGTGGTGAGCCCGTCGCCGCTCTATGCTGTTGGATGTATGTGCAGTCTTTAGTCCGTTAGTCACCTTTTACGACAAGGGAGGGGAAGAGAAGGGGTGGTAGTATTCTTTTACCGCAACGCGACAAGATATACAAAATAGAATAAGTAACTCACTTTCACACTCCTTCTTGTGTATTTGAGCGAGCACCTATGACATAGACGATCGGAACCTTTCAACTGAAACAATAAACACAATAAATAATATTTTTAAGTGATTTATAATACGGTAAATAAATTACTAAACGTAAACTGCTGAAAAAATTTTTTACAAGCAGGATTCGAACTCGCACCCTTCTGGCCAGGTGCTCGTTCCAGTTGAGCTACCGTGGACGTCAACACCATTTACTTTTTAAATAGGCCTTTGGCTTTCAAAGTAAAAAGTAAAACAATATTTATAACACGGTAAATAAAGGAAAAAGTACACAATGTTTTACTAGAAAAAATCCACTAGTGTCAAGAAAGCTCGAATGGGATTCGAACTCATGAGTAGCGGAAAAGTGGCAGCTCTGTCTCTGATACATACATTTGACGTATACAGGGTGTTCAGCAGACGGTTGAACATACGAAAATGGGGGATAGGTGGGGCTCTCTGCTGCATGCTCTGTCCCAAAAATTTCACACACCTCGGTCCCACGGTTTTTTTTTATTGAAATTACTGGCAACATTTTTTGGTTATTTTTGTCTACACTAATGAAGATTTTTAAAATGAATTTTTGGATCAGATGATTACCAGAAAAAAAGTTATGATCCCTCAAAGTACAAAAAGAGATTTAAAAAATATATGGTTAAGACTAACTTCACAACGCATTATCCGTGGGGCCTAGGTCAAATTTTTAGGGCAGATCATGTAGCAGATGGCCCCACCTATCCCCTATTTTCGTATGTTAAACTTTCCTACACTCACACCAATTATCTAGCCCAAGAGAAGCTTCGTTTATGAAACTCGTTAAATGGTTACTAGACAATGGATAAACATACTTAAATACATACTTATTATACATAGAAAACACCCAGACCAGAGACAATGTAGAAAAACAATAATTTCTAAATTGACCCGACCGGGGATCGAACCCGGGACCTCAGAGATGGCGACACCACGATAACCGGTGTACAAACCACTCGACCAAGGAGGTCGTCAACCGTCGCCGTCAATCATGTTCAACCGTCTGCTGAACATGTTTTGGCAAAATAGCAATATTTTTGAAGGAGAACTTCCCTACTCTTTTTGTTCAGACCTTCGATCAACAATACCAACTAGATAACGCGTCACGTACAAAATCAAAGCTAAATTCTGTCCACGTGAATAAATACTTTTTTAAAGCAATAAATTCTGTCACTTAAAAAGAAAAGACGTCAATTGCATTTAGGGGTGAAATCAACCTTAACAGGCAACAAATAAAGTACTTTTTCCTGTTATGCTTTGCGAGAAAATAATAGCTCACTTCTCAAGTGCTCTCTTATTTACCGAGACACATTTTTAGCGCCGACCTGACATCTAGTTGAATTGTTGATCGAAGGTTCAGCCGTATTGAAAGCAATGATAGTGCATCTAGTTTTTTATATGTGATCGTGGGCTAAAAACGAATAGCTATAACTAAAAACGTTACTCACTTGATGCGGTGCTATGACTTTGGTTATCACATCTCTTAAGCGTCTTTCTTTCTCGTTGTCAGAATGCAGTACACGGTGCCTCTTAGATTTCACTGAATATCCGCAGACTACACAGACCATGCGACACTTGAGTCTAAATGGTTTTATTTCGTTCTGATCTTCTGTAACTTTTAATGCCAATCTAAAGCACGCGCGGCACATAACACTGTTCTCTTCAATCTGAAAACAAAGTACAGTACAGCGGCCTCCATCTTAGAAATCATGTCATACATACATACATACAAATAACCACGACTATTATCCCCGAAGGGTTAGTAAGAGACAAGGCAATAGGACAGCAAAAGCAGTCCTCTGCCATAGTCCACTTTTATCCAAACAGCGACAGCACTTAAGCTTAGCGTGACAGGTGGAGAGCCCATCGCCGCCCTGTGCTGTTGGATGTATGTGCAGTCTTCGGTCCGTTAGTCGCCTTTTACGACACAAGGGAAGAGAGAGGGTGGTAACATATTATTTTAGTGAGTTGCTGTAACACACAGCTACCTGCAGTTGAATATCAACATCATCATCAGCCTCTTAAACGACCCACAGGGCACAGGCCTCCCCGAGAGGTAGAGGTAGGGCTATAACCCACCATGCTGGCGCAATACGGGATGGTATTGAATTTTTTTTTTGCTAAACTGTACAATCGCGTAACCAAAATTGGGGGGTTTGGGGGTATGGGGGGCAGGATGGGGACTCTCCCTAACCCCCCCTTACTACTCCCCCCCTAGGAGACGCATAGTTTCGGAGATATGCCAACCGCGTAACCAAAATTGGGGAGATTGGGGAGTTTGGGGAGGTAGACTATAGTTCGTTAGATTAGTTGTTAAGTCTTAACTACAAGTTAGTTAACTGTTTTTTATTATTAAAGTATTGACGTCCATAAGTGCATGTAAAAGTTTACATTGAATAAATAATTTGACTTTGACTTAGACTATGAGGGGAACCCCCTTACCCTCCACATACAACTCCCTCCTCCACCCCCCAGACGTATAGTTTTGGATATATGTAATAAAGAATCTGGGTCTTCCGGGAGACAACTTAATTTTTACTCTAAAGATATTAAGTAAGTTCAAACTTTAATATCTTTCTAATGTTCATTCGCAGAATGTACCTTTCGCATAATGCACCCCACTGCCCTACTTCTGTAGGTCACGAGATAGGTTAGAATGAAGGAGACCATTTTACTATGGGAGTTAGGCTAGTTTTTTAGCTAGCTAGCGTAACACAGCGCTTTAATGAAATAAATAGTAATTAATAGCAGCAATGCTCTGAATTATGAAGAAAAAATTACATTACAATATCATGGTTTAAAGCTATCTTAGTTTTAAGCAAGACTTTTAGGTATTTTGAGGTTATGACAACTGTTCGCGTGAATGGATCTATATCATCCGGATCTTCTGTGCTAATGGGGGTCCCACAAGGGTCAATACTAGGACCATTTTTATTCTTAATTTATATTAATGATTTACCATTTTATGCGGAAAACTTTTGCAATATTGTTTTGTTTGCTGACGATACATCTTTGATATTTAAGACTGATGCAGTGCCTTAACAAATGTGTTGAATTGGTTTACTACTAATAATCTTCAATTAAACGCAAAGAAAACCAAATGTATAAATTTTACTCTACCTAACGTAAAGAATATTATAGTAAATTAAATTAAACTGAATGGTGAACTGTTGGACCTTGTTGATTCAACAGTTTTCTTAGGTATTACCTTAGATTCAAAAATGCAGTGGTACCCTCACATTAGCACCCTTGTGGGGAGACTTAGTTCAGCTGCTTACGCTGTTAGAAAAATTAGGCATTTTACAGACGTGGAAACTGCTTGATTAGTCTATTTTAGTTACTTTCACAGTGTTATGTCCTATGGTATTTTATTTTGGGGTAAAGCAGCAGATATAGAAATCATTTTTATCCTCCGGCAATTAGTGGCGAAGAAACGAGATACCGTATCTTATTTAGACAGGCACAAACATGTCCAAACATGCGCCACACATAACATAAAATCTCATTATTAATGGTCAGTTTAACTTGGCCATAGGGGGGGATCCCGGGACGGATTTGAATGGTCTTTTGCCGGAATCATATGGCAAGTGTGGGCTTTTATTTCCCGCGGGTCTCATCGGTGGAGGATCTGGTCTCAGCTCTTGAGCCACTTTTGCCCATTGTCCTTTATCTGCGAATTATGTGTCTTTCGTTGAGTACAAAAATTAAATGTAAAGTATCAGTAGTATAGTCATAATATTGAAAAAACATTACAAAAAGGAGTAACTTTGGGTTTTTTTTTTTTCTATCTAGTGAAGTTCATTGGATCTTGTAACTTGTATCTGAATGAGACTTTGAATAGATTGGATCTTTAACTAATACATACTTTTTTTTTCCAGAATTTAAACCATTATTTTCTATGTCTCTGATGGTTTGAAAAAACTCAAAGCGCGATCTATCTAGCCTTAACTCGTAATCCCTACGCGCGCGCGTAAACCCTGCGCTCCTGACGGACGTCAAATCGATATCGAGTCGGCTGTGCTTATCGGAATATGAACGCTCGGGTCACGCGATGGGTTTCGGTTTCGCGTGGGGGTCGTTGGAGGGTGAACCTTCTGTACGGTAGTAATATTAGTTATTGTGTGCTTGTACCAAGACGAAAAAAGGAACAATTTTAAAACACAAATTTATGCTTATTAATTTTTGACGTTTTTTTTATTCTTAAGTTTTTTATAAATAAAGATATTTGAATAATTAAAAATGTAAATTAAAAATGTCGACCTTATTGGTTAGGTACTAATGTTTTCCAAAACTCATTTCAGCCGTTACTTTATTTTACTTCAAAAACTCCAATTTCTATTACTTACCACATTATCAATACGATAATTGGAAATCATATTTAATTTTATTCCATTAAGTAATAACTTAAGTTAACAATTCATTATGATTTATCATTTTTCACCTTTCATCCCAAAAAAACGATAAATTACCTATAAATTTTAGCCGTTTGTGTCGCTAGGGGAGAGACACTTGCCTGCTATTTTCTCGTACCAGGATACGTATGTTTACACAATTCTATGACCACGGCTTATATTTCGGTTCGACGCGATTCGTACTGGGGGTAACGATGCGCATTTGTCTGGCACAGACTATAAACTCGTTAGATTAGTTGTTAAGTCCTAACTATAAGTTAGTTAACTGTTTCTTTTATTATTATTTGTATTGACGTCAATAAGTGCCTGTAAAGGTTTACATTGAATAAATAACTTGACTTTGACTTTGTTTAGTTGTATGACTATCAGTTCAGTTCAGCATTAGTACAGCATTCTATAAAAAACCTATTTTAACAGTAATCATTATAACTTAAGAGAACACTTTTGATATGTGAATGATTAAGACGCAATAGATATCGAGTAGGCTGGTTTGGTCATTCTTCTTTAAGACAATCGCAAAGCGCAGCGTAGCGATTGTCTTGAATTTTGAGGTTATTATTTTTTCATTATACGAAAGGTATATTCTGCTACTGAACCTCCCATCCCCCTCCAAATTCTCCCCTTAAATGTTTATTAATGTAACTTTTAAGATTCATAACCTCAAAATTTCTTTATTGCATTATCCAAAACTATGCATCTCCTAGGGGTGGGGGGTAGTTATGGGAGGGCGAGGGGGGCTAGCCCCTCTCTCCCCTAAACCCCCCAATTTTAGTTACGCGATTGTACAGTTTTAGCCTCTTTTTCTACCTGCACTGCAATCAGCCTTTTAGCTTTAATCAGATGTGTTCATTTTATAAAATTGTTTAGATGAGTTGAATATAAAAAAATAAATTTAAAATAACTCACCACTCTAGGCGCGATCAACCGGTTCACAGTAGCCTCATACTGTATTAGTTCTGCATAATACACTTTCTCGCTTTTCTGTATGACTCTCCTAATCAGTATAGAGCACGCTATGCACCTGTCTTTGTTGACTGGCTTCACCGAGCCCTCTCCATTGTCTACTGTTAACGGAGTTGATGATGAGCAGCGTAAAGTGTTTGGTAGCTGTTTGCCCTTCTTCTTTCGCCATCCCCGCGAGTTCGTTTTATAGTTATATGTCTTAGGCTCGTAGTCTGGGTCCATTTATAAAACTATAATGCTGTTGAAAGATAAATATGACAATTTAAAAATCAAAATAACTTTTTATACTTTCATGGTCCATAATCGAACTATGTAGAAAAGAATTGTACAATGTAATTTGTTTGTGTTGAGTCTTGGGAATTACACTAATAATAAACAACTACTACTATAAAACAGAAATGGTTTTACGTACTACTTACCTAAGTTACCGTACTTTAATTATCAAACTTTAAAATTAACTGTAGTAGCTAAGTAAGTAGGCAACAATCTTTGTACATAATCTAGTTTAGGTTGTTGAAATAAATGTTTCGTTAAAAACGTTAAATCAGAAACCAGACTAAAGTAACATTTAGATAAATAAAAAGTAGGACTTTTTGGTCGAAAAGTGATGTGTTACTTTTCGACCAAGGTTTTTTCTACTTTTATTTTTCAGGTTATGTTTAGTTTTTACGGACGTGACTGCAGCGGAGACGTTTTCATTCACTTAGGTTTCAGTCTGTAATTAATTATCTTGCAACTCGCAACATGCACACGAAGGGGCGATAGAAAGAAAATTAAATCATCCCGGAAAGTTTATCAATAATAAACAAACACAAACACGCATTATCACCGTGTGTGTGTTATCACCACCTAGGGATGCGATACGATCCAGCGATTTTCGGATCGGGCGAGGTCATACGATTTTTTGCCAGATCGATCCAAAACTTGAAAGATCGGATCGCTTGGATCGATTGAATTAAAACGCGATATTTAAAAAAAATGGGTACATACTTATGTTTACTTGTTACGAACGTGTTCTAACTTTATTTACATTTTGATTTTAGCGGCAACCTTTGCGGGTTGATTGATATTATAGCTGTTAAATTATTATAAAAAAATGTTGTGGGTAGATTTAGAAGCATAAAATGTGTATATCCAGTCACATGCATACATTTACAAGGTTTATATGGGTTTACCTAATGAAGATATAAAAAATATTGTGTCTTACTTAATTGCATACGATCCGGATCGATTTCCTGAAGATCGGATCGACGGCATGCGATCCCATCCGCGGATCGGATCGTCGCGTTACGATCCATTACGAGCTGAAAAATCGGATCGACGACCCGGATCGCGCATCCCTATCACCACAGGTAGGTTAGGGATAGCGATCTGAGATCGATTAATCAGAACACCGATTTCACGAGACCAAAAAAAAAATCGATTTTTTGGACCGACATGTAGTACTGAATCGATTCAGCGAAGCGATTTTACAATATAGATTTTTTTTAGTTTTGTTAAGGACCATAAAAGATTTAAAGTTAGTTGAAAGAAATAATAGCTTTTGACAAAATTACCCAAAAACTCACGAGATAGCTGTCCGTGTGCTTTGTTTTCTTCGCCTCTTGATATTAAATAGAAGCAATTAAAAAAAAGTAACGTTTTTAATCTTAGATTTGATATTATTGTAAATACAAACTCTAAAATAAATCGATTTTTAAGAAATAGATCTTTTTGAACTTGATTTTTTGTTAATCAATTTATTGGAATCCGATTCAAATCGATTTAATAATCAATAATTTTTAAAAGAATCACCATCCCTAGCTAAGTACTCTAGCGAGTGACATTTGTTTTTTTTTAAACAGACTACATCGACAATTGTATCTAATCCTTACAACCAAGTTTTTACTTATTTTTGTCCAATAAAAATAAGATTGTTGGCGATTGTATTGTATGATGAGTATACGAGTATTAGTTGTCTGAGCTTTTAAAATTTAAGTTTAAGTTTTTTTTATAGAGGAAAGTGCCTTTCGAGAATGTGTTGGCCACTGTCAAATAAATACCCTTGTTATGTGTATTTCTAGTTCTTCTTAGCAGTTGTTACCGGCAAATGCCCCAGTTATTCTATACATTGCCTAGATATTGAGGGCCGGGTGGTCGAGTTATTAGCAACCCGGTTCGAATCCCGGTAGGGGCAAATGTTTGTGTTGTGTCGTGAGCATGAGCGTGAGCATTTGAGACCGAGTCATGGATGTTTATTAGTATTTATGTATGTTTATTCTTTATTCAGTCACCGTAGTTCGGGCTATGCTTAGTTTGGGGCTGAATGATTGGTGTGACAGTTGTGAAATTTATTTATTATTATTATTGTTGTTAAAATACCTGACTGACATTCACATCGTAGCACTATAAATGAAAAATGATTTTAAATTTTGATAATATTCAACGAATCCTTCAGCAAGTTGTGGTGAGGTCTGAGTGGCAATCACTGATTTAATGATTTGTTTTTGTTGATGTCAAAATAAACAAAGTGGGTGCCTTACAAATAAACAGAGAATAAGGGCGGAATAGTTATTCCGTGTTTTGTCTTTTTTACTCTAATTTTAAATACTTCTGTATTTTTTAAAATTACGATTACATGACAGAAACAAAACACAGAATTACTATTCGTAGCGTATTCTTTGTTTATTTGTAAGGCACTTAAAAAAGAAAATTAAGTAACTTAAAAACACTAGTAAGTATATGTATAAAATTAAATAGGTACTTACCTTCTTATTATATGTCTGTGGTACTTACTTAATTTCAGCAACATAATAATAATATAATAGGAACGTATTTTTTATATTCACTACAATCACGCAAATACCTACATATTGGCTAAATACGGTTGCAAAAAAATATCATATTACCACAAGCAAGCCTGATTCGCACTTTGCTAACATAGTCGGGTTAATACAAGAACGAGGCAAATGCTTAGATTAAAACAAAAAGGGAAGATACGGCATTAGCGTCTCGTGAGTGAGCCGCCAAAATTAGGCCTAAAGGCACAATTTCACTTCAGTCACAATTGGCTATTTGACAGTTGTAACAATAAAATATGAAATATGTCGGAAATGGTAGGTTATGATTAAACGATAATTATCCAATAGTTTTTTTTATTAAGATAAATTGTAAATATTTTATTTTTACAAAATAAATTTGCGTTTTTTTATCTGTGGATTACAAGACCCGAAACACGGGCGGCCATGATTGAGCTTCATGTGACGGATTGTGACGTCACATTTCACAAAGTATACAGAAACTATCTGTCAGGTTTCAAGTTAAGTTTCTATATTTATTGAAATGTGACGTCACCGAGCAATATGTCACGTGACCAACCGTTTTCGCACGAAGTTTGAAATCAACAAAGAAAAATATGTTTTTTTCTGTTAAATAAAGGTTTTTCGAGAAAGAAAATATTGTACGGGGTATAAATAAGCGTTTGTAACTTTTTAAATACTTTTTCGAAAACTGTCAAGTAGCCAATTTGCCGAGCGAACAGGCTACATCGCACTATTGCGGATATTCTACTGTGTGAAAAAGAGAAAGACCCTACTCCGCAGTGGCGTCGGAATCGGTCGTACGTACTCGTCTGTTGCGAAGCGACCGAGACGTCAACGCGCTACTCGCTGACTCCCTCGCGCTGACGTTGAAACTTACCGCTATGTCTCGTTCGCTCGATTTACACTTTATAGGTGTGCGTGTGTGAGTGTTTGCTTAAGTAGTTGAGTAGGACTATATTTTGAATGACTACAAGTAGGAGCATGCCGTATCTTCCCTTTTTGTTTTAATCTAAGGGCAAATGACATAATACCAAGGAACTACGCTCCTTGCTTAAACTCTATATCTATGTTCTCTATGGACTACGTTTTGTTCTCAGAACATTATGCTTTTGTTAGAGCTTAGAACATTAGTTAGAGATAAGTCTATGCCCAGCAGTGGCTTGTGAAAGCCTAGAAATAATGATGATGATAAATAATAAATTCAAAATGGCGGCACTAACCTCGTACTGCTGGTACTCTGACACGAGGTCGTTCATGTTGCTCTCGGCCTCGGTGAACTCCATCTCGTCCATACCCTCGCCGGTGTACCAGTGCAGGAATGCCTGAGACAAAGTCGAAGTCAAATCATTTATTCAACATTAGCTGCGGCCCTCGACTTCATCCGTGTGGACACCCTGTATCCATATTATTGAAATTTTTGCATTCACAGTGCTATACAGGGTCTAACAAAATTACTAAGCGAACGTTTAAGGGCTGTATCTATATATCATTCTGAATACAATGATAAAAAATGGGCTCCAGTTTTATAGTGATTTTTCAAAGTTATGTTTTTTAACAAACTAAATCAATTAAAATAATGCACATCATGAAACATGCTGTATCTTTACTAACACGCACGCAAACGTCAATAAACCGATAGCTCAGTGTGCTCCGAGTTTAGTGTGCATGTTCGGCTATCTTTGTGTGCGTGTAGTACAGCTGTAAGGGTTTGGTAAGGATGTATTTTTTTGGTGAATTATGATAATGTTTTGTTGATTATCTACCGAGGTAACAAGCCTGTAGTTTTGGACCAAATTTGGTGAGCATGCTCAGTGTGATGTATAGATGTACCCCTTAAATGTTCGCTTCTTGATATTGTTAGACCCTTTAAACATATAGTTAGGATTTACTAAAATATTTACTAGAAAAAAAAATTAAGTTTAAAAATTTATTCAAAAATCATCACGTGATTAATGGACGGCCCATAATTTCCGGAAATTTCCTAGGTAGTAATAATTTCCGGAAATTTCCTAGGTAGTAGAGTAGTAGGTATTACAAATAACCTAAAAGTAGTCTCACCTTCCTCCTGAACATGACGGTGAACTGCTCCGAGATCCGCTTGAATATCTCCTGTATGGCGGTGGAGTTGCCCACAAAGGTGGCGGCCATCTTGAGCCCCCGCGGCGGCACGTCACACACTGCTACCTTGACGTTGTTCGGGATCCACTCCACGAAGTAGCTGGAGAGTACAGGGTACTTGTGTTAATTTTCACCAGTATTTGTAAACGTGTCTCGTAACGGTGAAAGAATACTACCACCTTCCTCT
Organism: Scoparia ambigualis; assembly: GCA_963921215.1. Taxonomy (NCBI): domain Eukaryota; kingdom Metazoa; phylum Arthropoda; class Insecta; order Lepidoptera; family Crambidae; genus Scoparia; species Scoparia ambigualis. Next base: position 1,077,259 of record OY992525.1, read on the forward strand.
TCCCTTGGGTGTCGTTAACGCTAACGTACTAAACACTGCACATACATCCAACCGTATAGAGCAGCGATGGGCTCACCACCTGTCACGCTGTGCACATGTGCAGTCGCTATTTAATGTGCCGTGGACGTGGACTATCATTGCTTAGTCTCTGACTAACCCTTCGTGGATAAGGGCCACTTGCGCATTCCAGAGTTAAAATATTTAACTCAGGGTTAGGTGCTAACCCAAGGTTAATTCAATAATTTATCTTGCACTGCTAAGGGTTAACACTTAACCCCAGGTTAAAACGTTAAATATTTAACCCGGCCAAATCGGAGGGTTAAGGTCCTTAACTCTGGGTTATTTATGCCAAATGTTAAATTTGTGAGGTTAGGGTAAGTTTGTTGTTGTGTTGTCTTGTGCAAAGAAATAAAATAGTTTTTTAGTACTAATCGTAATTATGAGTGACTTCTAGACTTATTATTTTCCGACGACGACGAAGAAATTATTGAATGTATAAGTTTCAACTTTTTTAATCGGACAGTGTTTGAAAGGATTGACCATTTCAATTTACAACGAGACAAAGCGTTTCATCGACGCTTTCGAATAGAAAAAGATAATGATTCATATTTATTAAGTAAAATTGAACATAAATTAAAACAGCCTACACACAACAGGTAAACCATCTTCATCTTGTTTCATGTTGTATGTGTTTGTAACCTATAAAGTATGTATTTAATAAATAATATCACAAAGTAGCGAACTGTCTCTACTTGAAAAATATGTTTCACGTTAACGATTTTTTTTCATATCCACTAAAAAGAGAATCAGTATATCACAAATAAACACACAAGGCGAGAAAGAACAACAAAACATCCAAACCAAACACCGATTGACAATAAACACAAACACGACTAAAACAGCATGGTCATTTTAAATCCGACCAAGCGAAACCGACATAAGCTATTTACTGAAGAGTAAAAGAGAGATGTATACTTAAGTCATTCATCGTTCGCTCTGTTTCATTTGGCCGCATGTGAATAGAATGAATGAATATGAAAATAACTGTCAACAGATGCCAACCTTCAAAATCGAATTGCCGGGTTAGTTAACTCCGGGTTTATTGTCATGGATGCAATGCAATGTCCGAGTTAAAGATTTTACAAATCAACCCTGAGTTAGTTAACTCGGAGTTATTTATTAACCTCAACATTCCCGTGCAAGCGGCCCTAATAGGTGGAATTTTAGTCGAAATTATAAATATACAGAAGACACATGTTAACAAAGCACACAAATCATAAAAAAGTTTACACCATTATACTAAACAGAACAGACATTAAAAAAAACCCAACAAGGAAGTTATGAGAGTAAGTGAAGCAAAAGCAAACGATGTGTGTCAGAATCTCAGGATCGTTGCAATGGACGATTTTAGACAGCCTAAATAAAAAAATAAAAATTAGTTCAAAAACACTCGATAGATGGCGTTTTATGAAATCGGCTTTCATAAAACGCCATCTATCGAGTGATTTTGAGATTCTGACACACATCGTTTGCTTTTGCTTCACTTACTCTCATAACTTCCTTGTTGGGTTTTTAGGGCCGTACCTAAAGGCTGTAATAAATTCTACACTTTTTCTTGTCAACCAAAAAATAAAAAATAGTACCTACCTATTTTCATTCAGGACATCAGGACCTATTTTCTATTTTGATTGGAATAAATATTACGCAGCTATACACTTTATCTCCATGGACTCGCCTTTTACTAAGCGCCACACTAATCTATGCTAAGCGCCATCTATGAAGTCAAATACGAACAATATTTCTTTTTTTTTCGGAATTCGGAATATCGCCCATTGAAAATCTATGGGCTCTGCCTACCCCGAAGAGCAGCGCCCGTGCCTGATGTATTTATATGTATAGTATAGCCACATAATTCTAATCTACATACGACGACTTCCTTGCCTAGTCTGTCTGGGTTAGTCGACTAGGCAACGAAGACTGCAAAGGCATTGCACTACCGCAGTCATCACGTTTGCCTCTTCAGTAAAAATGACTGTTATAAGCTTTGCATGTCTTAAGCCTAAAATCTTCTGGATTCGGGTAGATCCCTGGAGATTCATTATTTTCCTAGCAAAAGAGTCACAGTCACACAATAGGTGTTGCATGGACATTTTCTCTCCACATGCCCTGCACAGGTTGTTTGTTGCCAGTTGCATTTTTGGAGCATGTACAGTAAGGGGTTTCCGCTCGATTACTTTCCGGCGATATTCGCTTGCACACTTCTACGCACACGCTACTGTACACGTCCGCGCGCAAAGAATGGAGCGCAAGCGAATGTCGGCCTGGAACTTCCTCGACTGCAATAATGTATGTACCTATGATAACTATGTATCCATCGAGTATATCCAGGGGTGTCACTCCGCAGTGTAGGCCCGTTCTATAGGCGCGCCTCCAGCGGGTCTATCGGCTAAAAAATATGGATATGAACATGGGCTTCATTTGACATTTGAAGCACATATTTTATCCTTATGTGGGCATATTATGGGTTTCAAATGTCGGGCACTGCCCGGCTACCCTATCGGCTAAAAAACGGGCAGGCGTATGGCAGTAGGTTGCCGTGAGCCACGAGCGACGTACGCTCCACGCGTTATCGTACTTACATATAACCATGAGTGAAAACCCTGCGCTCCTGCCGTCAAATCAATATCGAGGCCGCGTTGCTTAACGAAATATGAACGCTCGGGTCACACGATAAGTTTTAATTTCGCGTGAAAGTCGTTAGAGAGTGAACCTTCTGTACGGTAGTGCTATTAGTTATTTTGTGGTATATCCCTACAAAATCACCTGGAGTTCTTGTCCTGCACGGTGAGCATCTGCTCGTCCACCTCCTTCATGGACATCCGGCCGCGGAAGATAGCCGCCACTGTGAGGTAGCGGCCGTGGCGCGGATCGCACGCCGCCATCATGTTCGCCGGGCTGAACATCTGCGAAGGCATCATCATCATCATCATCTGTCGCTCTCTCGACGCGGCGACGGTATGACGCCGACGGTACGGGACAAGTGTAATAGCGAAGCTATAGTTGAATGAAAGCGGCGCAAATAGGCGCGTTTTATATGATTTTTTTTGCCTTGTATAAGACAAAAAAGTGAAATAATAAATATGTGTTTTTTTCATTCATTAGTCACTAAATAATGAAAAGTTTCTTCTTTTGGTAAAAAAAATAAGTCAGTTATTAATAAACTATTATCTAACCTAGATACAGCTCTTTTAAAATGTTTACAGTTCTTTTAAACTCTTTTAAAATGCTATGTTCAACATTCAAAATCTTTGATTTTTATTCTATCGAGTAAAGTAGGTATTACCAATAATGTTTCTGTCTTCAAGAGTCATTAGATAATATGTTCAACTATATTATATATGAATTTTAGAACTGTATGTTTTATATTGGTGGCGGTACAATCAATCGAAATTGTTAAAAAAACGGAAAAAAAGAGCGCCTTAAAACAATACTACCCCGGTACCACCCCCTCCCTTCCCTTGGGTGTAAAGACAACTCACGGAATAAACTGCACAGACATCCAACAGCATAGAGCGGCGATGGGCTCACCACCTGTCACGCTGCACATGTGCAGTCGCTATTTGGTGAAAAGTGGACTATGGCAAAGGACTGCTTTAGCTATCCTCATTGCCTAGTCCTGAGTCAGGACTCCTGACTAGCCCTTCGGGGATAGTAGTCGTGATTATATAATATATGCATGTATATTTTATTGAGCAGGTTTCGAGCTTTCATCATTCTGTCGTTCTTGGTCAGGTGCACTACTTACCCCCCAAATAATCAGTAGGTTATTTAAACACTGAAAAAAACTAAACAGTAATTTTTTTCAGTGTTTAAAATTTTATTTAAGTATATTTAAGCGTTAATAAAACGCTAAAAACAGCTTCATCTTAACCGAATGTTCATATATTTGTAAAAATATTTCTTTCGGATCTCAGAGGTGAAAACTTGTAAGATTTGATGAAGCAATGTTGACTAAAAACATAAGCATCAAGCACTGACAAATTTCGACGAATGAAAGCCAGACCTCGTAGCCAAGTGGTTAAGGCAGCCGCCCGGAATGCGGAAGGTGCGTGGTTCGATTCCCGCCTGAGGTTGTTGTCTTTTTTCAGTGTTTAAAATTTTAATCATTAGGTATCTCCTATAATCCCCCTCGCAGCAGCACGTCCCCGTCACATCACTCTGCCTCCTCAGTGAAAGTAACTGCCATAAGCTTGGCAATGAAACACCTTTTACGGATTAACTCGCGTTTAATTTTGCTACATTACAGTTTTTTTAGTTTCCTGACATTTCAAACGAGAGTCTCCCTGTGACCATGGACCCTGTTAATAGCTTGGCAATGTGTTTGTGAGCGAATAGCCTAAAATGTTCTGGTTTCGGGTAGACCGACCCTAAGAGATTCATTATTTTCCTAGCAAGAGAGTCACAATCACACAATAGGTGTTGCATGGACTATGCGTTTTCTCTCCACGTGGTGCCCTGCACAAGTTGTGTGCTGCTAGTTGCGTTCTATGGCATGAGTTAGCAGATGGCTTGTGTTGTGCAGGAGTATAGTTTTATTTGGCTCTCTTTTTTGACTGTCTTTCTGACGTGAGCGAGGTACGATTACGATGCGAAGTCCATGTGTGTAATTCTTTTACTTAAGGCTAGGTGTTAGTGAAAAATTAACAAAACACGTTTTAAGAATTAATTTTTAAGTAGTAAATAGTCAAATTAAAATCTACGAATATTAGGAAATATTGTTGAGGCTTTATCCTGTGGAATATACCTGATGGAAACACGATTCGATAAAGTGGGCTCGATAGAATAAATTTACAAAGTTACATATTTTTCTGTCATTTTATGTTCTTTTCTAGGTTTTGTTCTTAAAATAAGTGATTTGATATTATGAGTTATTTACCAAAATGAAGTTCGTAGATAACTTGAGGTATTATAACCGATGGTATTTTTTTGCATCCATCAATTTTTTTAAATTTTTAACGCGCCTATTCGTGCCGTTTCGCTGTTATACCCGTCCCTTACCGTCGTATCGTCGAGAGAGCGAGAGAGAAGCGCTCGAAATACCTCTCCTTAAATTATTTATAGCCGAACGGTTAAGTATTACTATTATTTATTCTGTGGAATGGTGCTTACCTGCTGCGTCAATTCTGGCACTGTGAGCGCTCTATATCCTTGGCTGTTCCTCGCCGTCAAAGGCGCGAAGCCTGAAACATGTTTAAAAAGCCTAGATTAATATTTTACTTACATACAAATATACATACTTACATATAATCACAACTATTATCCCCGAAGGGTTATCGACTAGCTAGGCAATGAGGACCGCAAAAGCAGTCCTCTACCAATAGTCCACTTTTCACCAAATAGCGACTGCTCATGTGCTCAGTGTGACAAGTTGTGAGCCCTTGCCGCTATGCTGTTGGATGTATGTGCAGGCAGTCTTTAGTCCGTTTGTCGCCTTTTTAGGGATGAGAGGGGGTTGTAGTATTAACAATGATATCATTGAGTATTAATAAAGCAAAAATACTAAATTAGTCTAGTGTTAAAAAGTTTATAAAAGGTTATAAGAAGCATTACAATTCTTCTGAGAGAGCGCCGCCGACATGCACCGCCGAAATGCGGCTACGACACTGCTAGAAAGTATTTTAGCAGTGTCGTGACGGCGCATTTTTAAAAGAATACTACCAACCGATCTTTACCCTTTGGTGTCGTAATGGGCGACTAACGGGCTGAAGACTGATGCATGGAAGAGAGGGGGGTGGTAGTATTCTTTCACCGCTACGCTACGCGATACGGTAATCATCATTTCAAAAATATATGAGACTGCACACCGGCGGCGACTTCGTTCGCGTGGACCCCATAACCCCGTACGAATTTTCAAAATGACTCCCCAGCCCAACCAAGAACACTTATTTTGACGTAACTAAAATAGTTAGACATATGCTATCGCGACACTTTTTGTAGATAATGGTGTTTTCTGCAAAGTTATAGTACATTATTTTATTCTATCATTAATAGTTTTCTTACCGCATGCGATTTAAGGAATTTATTTGAGTTTTAGTAAGGATCCCTAATTTTTATGAAAATATAATATAGCCTATGTCACCCGGAGATAATGTAGCTTCCCAACGGTGAAATAATTTTTTAAATCGGTCTAGTAGTTTCGGAGCCTGTTCAATACAAACAAACAATCAAATGTTTCCTCTTTATAATATTAGTATAGTAATACACTCACCAGGCATGAAGAAGTGCAGCCTTGGGAACGGCACCATGTTGACGGCCAGCTTGCGGAGGTCGGCGTTCAGCTGGCCGGGGAAGCGGAGGCACGTCGTCACGCCAGACATCGTCAGCTGGGACGGAGACACGCGTTGGTTTAGCATCGAAAAATCTGATAGTCATAGTTAGTCATGCGCGGATTTCGGCACGCGTGCGGATTTATATTTAAAATTAGTTATGAGATAATTATTTTTATAATTTAAAATTAAAATAAAAATATTTATAAATTAAATATTATAATTGAAAAAACTATTGGATAATTATTGTTAAATTATAAACTACCACATCCGACATCCTACTAATATTATAAACGCGAAAGTTTGTAAGTGGGCAATTCTTTAAGAATGTGCATATTACGCGGCGGATGATAAAGAATCTTCTACAGTGCAAATATCTTTCTTTTGATAATACTACCTTATGAATATAAGTATTACAGATCTAAAGTAGTCTATTAGATACTATATTTGTTTATTGAATTTAGAGAAATTGTTTTCAAGCATTCAAATTCTAATTACCATTCATGTCCCATTTAACATTTTAATTAAGTTTTTACTCAATATAGCTAAATCCCTTTTGAAGAATGTAATAATAGTTCAATATTCTTAGATAGGAATAGTTTCCTTAGCCCTATACACAAGTTGTTTAACATAAATAACATAAATTATTAAGAATTAATGCTCTTAAAATATGTCCTCGGATAACTTTATAATTACCGTTTAAAAAATATTCGCCTTAATTTACTACCTTCAAATTAGAAAATTCGTACCCTTTACTGTCTTAACAAGTTTGCACCTGTCTGCGCTCGGTGACCGAGTATAATACATCTATCAAAGACCAGAATGTTTGGCACCATATTCAAATCTCTCGTCGTCGTAGTGCTTTTGTCGAAATATCGTCTAATCACCATTTTCCGTTTTTATGGTAAATAGACGATTGTTTTTTTTAACTGATACGTTTATTTAAGTTGTTATAATTTCCATTTTTAGGTAAAGTAGGTAAAAATTTTATAATTATTGTAAAGAACTGTTTAATCAATAAAATGTTTGAAATCCTAATTACCACTTGCATAATTACCGTATTTTCCGTTACTCTAAAGTAAATGGTAATGAGTAAATTTTAGAAATGGTAATTTTAATATTTTTTTAATTGTGATTCTTGTGCTGTACACTATCGAAAACAAATACTTATTAGGAAGCTATCTAGAAAGTTCCGTAAAAAAATATACGGAAATCACAGATAGTAAAATTTGCGATTTAAATCCGTATGAATTTTTTATTTCAATGTGTTTTAGTCGCGAAAATTTTAAACTACACTACTATTACACTATAATTAAGTATTTTTGACAGAAATTTCACAATGCAAACAAAACAAGAGATACTAGAGAATCCCATCATCGAAATCTAAATTACCCTTAAAGACAAGTAGTACTAATTTGAAGCTACGATCAAAGCAGCACTAAATTGACATGATCAGAATTTATTACTTGACCCGCAGACTCCTTCGACTTCTCGAAATTATATAGCAAAAAGCCTCCTGTTTACAAAAATTATGATTCTGATGATGATTTTAAAAACGGATTTTCAAGTAAATTATAAACATTTTATCAATAATAATCATTAAAACTAGTTTTGCAATATTTTTGTAAGTTTTTTATTTAAAGGTCTCAATCATGTCTGTTTCAAGGTCTCATGTAATCCTGTGAGTCCATTTTTTAATTAGTTTTTTTAATAAGTCATTATTTTTGTTTTGAGTTGGATGCTTATTTCCAATTGCTACCCAAGACGTTTTGGTTTTTTGTTTCATTTATATTGATTTTTGTTCATTTCATTAATAGATAATAGATAAGATTTTTTTTGCAGAATTAACCTTTCAAAATCAAATTAAAACAAAATCTTCAGATTAATATTGAAGTGTATATTTTTAGCTATTTTACCGCTTACTTACCAAGAAGTTCATTGAGTTTTGTTTTTTAAAATTTTATTACTTTGTTTAATACCTACCAAGTAAGAAATTATGTTTAAGGCTGATTAAAATATATAGAGAAAAAAATATGTTTATTAAAACCGTGCCTTAGTTGATAATTTTGTTATTTCGGATAATTCACTTTAAAAAAATAAAAGAATTCTAATTTTTTTACGACTGTTGATAAGTAAGTACATTTAGTTTGTTAAAAAAATGGTTTGCTATATTTTGAAATAATAGTTTAGACTTTTGTCTTCTTGCTATTTGATTTATAATTACCATTTCTCATTACCTTTATCATCATCTAATTACCATTTACTGTAAATATCACTACCATTCACAAAAAAATTTAAACGCTTGTCAGTTAAAAAGTAAAACACTTACATAATTCCCTTGTACAGTTTCTGTAAGGGTATGTTTGCAGCAATGTAAAATTCACTCAAAGAATGCCTTTTGTCACAACTTTTATGCAATCTCCTAACATGAGGCAATATGCGCATTTTCAAAGAATTGCCCAAGTATGTATGGATATTTGTTACTCTTTCACGTAAAAACTACTTAATGGATTTGGATGAAATTCAACATACAGATAGTTTATAACCTCAGTGCTCTCAGTGCGTTCATAGAGAATGTATAAGAAAGAATATTTCGCACTGTGTCGGAACTGTGACTTCAATGATATGAATGAATCGACCTTAAAGGATAGAATGTGGCGTACCGTGTTAACCGTGTTACCGGTATAAGAGTACTACCACAGTACCCCAAGCACGAACCATTACGGTACTAGTTAAGGTAATCGTAATCGTATTATTTTGTATGAAAAAGGTTTAAGTAGTAACTTTATGGTTTTTATACAAAATAATACGATTACCTTAAGTACCATAATGGTTCGTGCTTGGGGTACTGTACTACCACCCCCTCTCTTCCCATGGGTGTCGTAAAAGGCGACTAACGGACTAAAGACTGCACTGCACATACATCCAACAGCATAGAGCGGCGATGGGCTCACCACCTGTCACGCTGAGCACATGTACAGTTTGGTGAAAAGTGGATTATGGCAGAGGACTGCTTTTACAGTCGTCATGCCTAGTGTCTGACTATCCCGGGGATAATAGTCGTGATATATGTATGTAGGATGTACCGAAGTCCCCTTGTGAGTATGCGGTATGTTCCTGCCACACCTTGAAATCAGGATCCAAAGAGAAAAAAAACCTCACTAGATCCATTATGGATCTGGTCAATGGATCTTCTGAGATTGAACAGAACTCACCGATACTAGATGATTGAGGTCCCCATAAGTGGGTGATGACAGCCTCAGCGTCCTGAAGCAGATGTCGTACAGCGCCTCGTTGTCGATGCAGAACGTCTCGTCGGTGTTCTCGACCAGCTGGTGGACCGACAGGGTCGCGTTGTATGGCTCCACCACTGTGTCGGACACCTGCACATTGAAAAGGAAAGTTAAATAAGTTTGGGTGGGTAAACCGTGTCCCGTAGCGGTAAAAGATTACTACCAACCCCTCTCTTCCCTTGGATGTCGTAAAAGGCGACTAACGGACTGAAGACTGCACATACATCCAACAGCATAGAGCGGCGAGGCCCACCACCTGTCACGCTTGAGCACATGTGCCATCGCTATTTAGTGAAAAGTGGACTATGGCTGACTGCTTTTGCGGTCCTCATTGCCTAGTCTCTAACTAATCTTTCGGAGATAATAGTCGTGATTTTAAAATACATATGTATAATAATGTCAAAGCTGCAGGGAATCACATTCTTATCCCTAGGAATAAGAATGTTGCCAACAGCTGCCATTATTCAGCGACGATTTAATAAGGTATTGTGTATCTAGTTTTCGTGATCGAAGGGGAACCAATTCCCCATCGACGGTACCGAAGAATAACGTCACACCTCCGATGTATAACCTATACAACTATCTTGCAGATGTGACGTTATCATTCGGAACCATCGCCATGTGCGGTTCTCACCTTGGGCGAGGGCATTACGCTGAACGTGTTCACGATCCTGTCGGGGTACTCCTCACGTAGTTTGCTCAGCAGCAGCGTACCGAGGCCGGAGCCTGTTCCACCGCCTAACGAGTGGGTCAGCTGGAACCCTGAAAGTGGAACAAGATTCTAGTTTTACCTTCAAAATTATTATAAAAAATAAATAAAACTTTCCTACACTGACTAGCCCAAGAGAAGCTTCGAAGAAACTCGTTAAATGGTTACTAGACAACGGATAAACATACTTAAAATACTTAAATGCATACTTATTATACATAGAAAACACCCAGATCCGAGACAATTTAGAAAACAATAATTTCTAAATTGACCCGACCGGAGATCGAACCCGGAACCTCAAAGATGGCGACACCATGAAAACCGGTGTACAAACCACTCGACCAAGGAGGTCGTCATTATTATTCAAGTAGACTTAAATACCACGCGGCTCCATCATAGTTAGATTACATCAAACCAAAAATGAATGAGTCCTTGGTGTTTGTCCTTTAGCGAGCGCGGACGCTGACTTTTGAATCGTCCGTTAATATTTTAGCCTACCACTTTTTGCAGAACTTCTTTTTAGTCTGTGGAGAAGAATGGGCGTAAGGAACTTTACAGATGGATCAGATGAAACTAGTTCATATACACATACATATAGGGTTATTTTTGGACCCCCCGCCAACAATAAATATGGGGTATAAAAAGTAATAACAAAATATTTGAAGTAAAAATAATTAGTGTTTTCTTTTTTTAAATACAATGTTTTGGCTGCTGTTTATATCCTATAGTTGTAGGTGCGTGCGCTCACCCTCGCGGCCAAAGCGACGGCGCGCTGTGATTGGTGCGCGGGGGGAATCATAGCGGTCACGCGCATGCGCTTTGATAACCTTGATATGCCGCGCGCAGGGTGACAATAATTTTAATTTTTTAAGGAAAAGTTGAGATAAAAATGTAAAAAATATGCCTTTTTTATTTCATTATTTGGTTGTAGTTAGTTGTACTGCTGCTAGCTACTATATGAACACGTAAAAAAAAATTTGGCGAAGGGCTCAAAAATTAACTTTGTATGCCCCGCCGTGCCGGTATGTAATGTACAAGCGTTCATGTCACCCGTCTAGGCCTTCTGTTTCTCACCTTGCAGGCAGTCGCAGGGCTCCGCCTCCTTCCTCACTACGTCCATGACGGACTCCACTAGCTCGGCGCCCTCGGTGTAGTGACCCTTCGCCCAGTTGTTACCTGTAACACACCACAATAATATACAATCATCATTATTATATAAAATAAAGAAAAAATCATATTATCATCATACCGTTATCTGTAACGCGCTGTAACACAAATAACATACAATCATCATCATTACATAAAATAAAGATAAAAACCAAATCATCATCCCATGCCGTTAACCGTGTCGCATAGCGGTGAAAGAATACTACCACCCCCCTCTCTTCCTTTGGGTGTCGTAAAAGGCGGCTAACGGACTAAATACTGCAACACATCCAACAGCATAGAGCGGCGACGGGATCACCATACTGTCACTCTAAGCATATGTGCAGTCGCTATTTGATGACAAGTGAACTATGGTAGAGGACTGCTTTTGCGGTCCTCATTGCCTAGTCTCTGACTAACCCTACGGGGATAATAGTCGTGATTATATGTATGAATCATCCTATAAACGTCCCACGGCTGGAAACAGGCCTTTCCACATGGACATCACGAAGGGAGGTTGGGCCGTAACCCACCGCGCTGGCCCAATGCGGGTTGGTGGGTTTTAACGACTGCCATCTTTCGACGACAACCTGGACCACCTGCTTTGCCTGTGCCTTCCGAATCTCAAAGGAGCTCGAGATGTTCTTAATCTGGTCACCCATCCAACGACCCGGCATTGCAAAAGTAGCTTAGCGGGCAAGATCGCAAGCCGAACGTGCAGTCGCTGCGCCATCGACCACCTCCTCATACTTGCATTACATACTAAAAACCACGACTATTAACCCCGAAGGGTTAGTCAAAGACTAAATTAGGACCGCAAAAGTAGTCCTCTGCTATAGTCCACTTCTCACCAAACAGCGACTGCACATGTGCTCATCCTGACAGGTGGTGAGCCCATCGCCGCTTTTTGTTGTTAGATTTATGTGCATTCTTTAGTCCGTTAGTGGCCTTTTACGACGTATTCATTCGGCGATCGATCGGTCGGCCTAGGTACCGCTGGGATGATCAGGTCACGCGTGATTATCAAGAGCTCCAACTTTAAGATTTATCGATAGCGCACGACAGACCGAAACGACTGGCGACTCTTCTTGTCGGAGGCCAAGACCTACTGAGGATCGCTGTGCCATCATAATAAGTACCTAAAGTAACTCACCGGCACCGCTCTGTCCAAATACGTAGTTATCTGGTCGGAACAGCTGCCCGTAGCCTGAAGACCTGATCGCATCCATGGTGCCCGGCTCCAGGTCCACCAGCACAGCGCGCGGCACGAAACGCTTGCCTGGACATAATAAGCGTATTGTTACTAAGGTAAGTTCTAGGAGAAGCATACATTTACACTAATGACTATATTATATGAAAAGGGTTAATCATGGACCAGACAAAGAAGACCGTAGAAGCAGTCTACGTGTGCTCAGATGATAACGCACATGTGCTCAGTGTGACAAGTGGTGACTACTGGTGAGTCAATCGCCGCTCTATGCTTTTGGATAAGGATGTCTTCAGGACGTCACTTGCCTTTTGCGACAACCACAAGAAGTGATAGATTGGTAGTTAGTTGCCTTGGTAATAGCATTCCTTTGATAAGAAGCCGCTATCAAATAAAATTAGTGCCTGCCGCCCAGACAAGGTCAAACGGTAAAAAGATTTTTTTTCTTTATGACTTCATAGATGGCGCTTAGCATAAAGGCGAGTCCATGAAGAGCACGTGTATGGCTGCGTAATATTTATTCCATTCCAAAATAGAAATAGGTCCTGGATGTCCTGAATGAAAATAGGTATAAGTACTATTTTTTTATTTATTTGGTAGACAAGCAAGTATTATATTTATTACAGCCCTTACGTAGGTACGGCTCGGCTTTCATAAAGCGCCATCTATCGAGTGTTTTGGAACTAATTTTTAATTTTTAATTTGAGCTTTCAGAAAATCGCCCATTGTTAGTGAAAAATACAGCAGAGCGCGCGCATTTAGGGTTACCATGTAGGAATATGAAAAGTCCTGACCAAAAGCGTGACATTTCAATAAAAGTCCGAACTTTTTAGGCACAAAACGGAAACATTACTTACTTTTTATATTTTGTTTTTAGATAAATGAGAAGTTTATAAAGATTAAAGACTTATTTCATATTACTTAAAAAGTAGTTTTGTTACTTATATTCCAAAATCCAGAATAATTAAAGAGCCGGTCAAAATCCGGACTAGAGTCTAAAATTCGAAAATTCCGGACATGTCCGGACTAATCCGGGCGGATGGTAACCCTACGCGCATTGTACGACGAATTACGAATAGACAGGGGGCGAGCGCTTGCCACTTGTCTAGGGGGGCTGGGAGTTGTTTTTTTCGTATATGTAATAGGATTTGTAATTTTTTTTCTTAATGTATCCATACTAATGCTAATAATGTAAGGAAAGATTTGACTGTTTGTTTGTTTGTTTGCATTGAATAGGCTCCGAAACTACTAAACCGATTTAAAAAAATATTTCACCGTTGGGAAGCTACACCATCTCCGGGTGACATAGGCTACCTATATTATATTTTTAAAAAAAGTTAGGGATCCTTACTAAAACTCTAATAAATTCCTTACATCGCGTGCGCTAAGAAAACTATTGATGATAGAACCAAATAATGTACCTACTATGACATTGCAGAACACATCATTATCTACAAAAAGTGTCGCAATAGCATATGTCTAACTATTATAGTTACGTCACAATAAGTGTTCTTGGGAGGGAAGCCATATTGAAAATTCGGCACGGGGTAGGTACGGGATCCACGCGAACGAAGTCGCCGGAGGTCTGCTAGTATTAAATAAAGAGAATAAAAATAATGAGAAGTGCCTAGACGTACCGTCTTCCGCCTGGTTGTAGTACACTTCAATTCTCTCCAGCTGTAACTCGCTGTCGCCGCGGTAGTGGCCGGTAGGGTCGATGCCATGCTCGTCCGATATGATCTCCCAGAACTGGGGGACAGACATTATTCAATGTAATTATATTATGAGTGACGTCAGTTTAAGATTGCTTGGCACATATCAGTTTCCGACACAGTACCGACACAGTGTTTTTCATACATTCTCTATGAACGCATCCCCACTTGTCAGTGATAATGCTCTCAGTGTCAGTGCCGCCACCGGTAAATCACGGACGTATTCGTTTTGACAAAATTCATAGACAATGTATGAAAGAATATTTTTCACTGTTACTGTGACTTCACTGATCCTAAGTGTGAATCAACCTTAAGGGCGTACTGTCGAGACAGTGCTGGCCTCATTTAGTTTTATGATGAACCTATGTGATGAAATGGCTGATTTGTTAGGGGAATTTCGCGAACGCATTATTCAGTTGCAGCGAATTTTAGAATCGCATTTTTTAGCGAATCAATATTTCATGTTGGATATATTTTGCGAACGCCTTATTTAGTTACAGCGGATTTCAGTATCGCATTTTTTAGCGAATCAATATTTCATGTTGGTGTACCTACCCGGCGCGCCTTAAGAATGGTGAAAATTTTCAAGTTTCGAATCGTATCAGTTTAGGCTGTGCGTTGTTAGGTCAGCCAGTCAATCAGAGTTCATTACAATTAAAAATGAGGGCATCCGCCTGGCTAGCTACCACCATCTTATTTAAAGTAAGGCGCCATACCAACAAATTGTATTGTTGTGTTTTGTCGACAGTCTAAAGCCGGTTCTTTTCATGTACTACAAGGATATAGATACTCTTACTAACCGATGGCATAATTACATTCTTAAGTGCTGTAACCGAAACATGGCCTAACCTGAATAAATTACATTGATTCTTGATTCTTCGGCGCATTAAGACACAGACACAGCTGAGCACATGTGCAGTAGTAACTTGTACCGTGAACAATTTGTTTCGCTTTGCGGCTTTGTTACATTCGGACATGAGTTTCCTTGACTGTTTGTATCATCTCTTAATTTGTACGTGGAAAGCTCGTCTCAGCAGTGGACTGGGAAGTTTATAGGTTAAAGATGAACGTACGAATTCACAGTTACGAGACCAACGCGACACACACTTATTTTAGAGTGAGAGCGTAACACAATTAAAAATAGATTCGTCTAAATGTTAAACATCACAAAATTGGGATTCTTAATTTGATAACGCTCAATTTTACTTAAAGATTGTGAAACGTTAATAAAATGTTTAATCCTGTAATTAGAGTTAGTTATTTTTTTCAATGTTTCACAATTTTTAATTTCAAAATAGCAAACAAATAAAAAGCAACGCTACGCCGCAAAAGAGGTCTTCTACCTTAGATCCTATTTGGTTACCGCATTGGCCAGCTTGCAGATGCACTATTTCACGCATGTTTTTGATTATTTTATCCTAATTTCCTGTAGCAGAGACTGACTGTGGATTTGTCTTAGTAAAATGGTCGCGTACTATTTCTAGAGCGCGCGTCTTTGCGTTAGACAGACTCACGTGCGATGCTCTATAGATACAGTTGGTTTGACACGGTAAACGCAGAACGTAACTGTTTCCTACTTGGTGGACGATATTGTGTTTATGATTAGATAAGTTAGCATTAGAAATACATTGATTTAAACGTTAAACAATTAACATTGTACCTTTTGAATTATGTAGTTAAGTAAATGGGTATTTAATCAGTTGTTTTTCTATATTTTGTTAAGTTAACGACAAATAGTTTGAGAGAGTACGTCTGAATTGAAATACCAATTATATTATGCTTGTATTAAGCTGTTTATATGTACAATTAAATTAAGTTATAAGTTCGTCAAGGACTGCTCGCTGTGCTGATTAAGTTAGTACGTGAAACTGCTACTAGATGTCGCTCTATTTGTTTGCAGAGTTTGTGAATCGGATTTATTCGATTTTAACTATAGTCCACTATTTAATTAAATATTATTATAATTAATTAATTACATACATACATACATATCACGACTATTATCCCCGAGGTGTTAGTCTGGGCAATGAGGACCGCAATGCAGTCTTCTTTAGTCCACTTTTCACCTAATAGCGACTGCACATGTGCTCAGTGTGACACCCGGCCGATATTGAGATTTAATAATAATACTTAATTGCACAAATAAATTACATAAAGACACATGTTATACAGGACATATACAAGGGTGAGCTTATCTCTAGAAGAGATCTCTTCCAGCCAACCCTAGCTGTGGTAATAAAAATTAAATATGCGGGACTTATTGCGCTAAAGTTATATACATACATAAATTAAATATATTTATATAAATAAATACACATACACATATAAGATTACTTATACATTATACTATGTATGTTACTGATTATCACTTAAGTTTAATAGGTAGTGCTCTTTAAGATGGTGTTTGAACGATTCTACCGATGACCTCTCACGAATGCTAGCCGGTAGTTTGTTCCACAATCTAGCTGCATAGACAGTGAAGGAATTTTGGAAAAATTTGGAATTCGATTGTGGATAGGATAGGGTTCTTGTATCACAAGAACGTTTGGGGCGGGAAGAAGCTGGTAAGGGGGTGAAGCGGGAACGTAGGTAATGAGGGAGCTGGGGGTAGTGAAGGATTTTGTTTATCAATAAATCAGATCCCTAATCTCGATCCCACGATTATTTCATCAAAAAGACAAATAAATGTAAAAAACATACCTACTATCTAAACGGTACTCTGACTGTTTTTCTTCAAGATCAAATGAAATAAAATACCATAAGTATGTTTAATTCCATTTAAATATTACCAACGCAATGCGTCTATTCAGGGATTTGATTGAAATTTTGCATTCACAATGCTATATATATATATATATAGATAACGGATAAAATTTTATCCGTTATCAGGGATTTGACTCAGTATGCCACCAAACGACGCACGTCTGTACCTGCGCGTGCTCTATTGTGAAATAAAAGTTCAAATGGTGAGGCACCCGCACCGAAATATGGGAGGATATGCGTATGGATATAGAGTTACTTTTTGCATATAAACTATTATGATTTTAGGGCTACTTTTTTAGTTATTTTTCATTTTCTCGAAAAGGCCGATATTAGGAGGAGGCCGACTAGGAGACTCCACCTAGTCACTTTTCACCGAATAGACACTGCACATGTGCTCAGCGTGAGAGGTGGTAAGTCCATCGCCGCTCTATGCTGTTGGATGTATATGCAGTCTTTAGTGCGTTAGTCGCCTTTTAACACTCAAGGAAAGAGTGGGGGTGGTGGTATTCTTTCACCGCTTACGCGACGCGGACACCGCCTCTGTGGTCTAGTGGCTAAGCCACCGGTTTCAGACCCAGAGGTCCCGGGTTCGATTCCCAGCGGGGGATACATCTTTGTGTGCTCGGTTTGGTTGGTGGTGGGCTGTTAAGTCCGCCTGGCTAGCTACCACCATCTTATCTAAATCTGTCGCCATAACAACGATGTTTATAGCATTGTGTTCCGACAGTTTGAGATGAGATAGCCAGTTCCTCAGTGGTTGAGAATTCCGGGTGAAGCGCGCTTCCACCTTCGGCTTTATCGTCACTTACCATCAGGTGAGATGAAGGTCAAGCGCTTGTAACCTCTCCACCCCCCTTAAATCTCTACCCTATTCTACCTTATAATACATACACACATCATCGCCGCTTTTACTTTAACTTAACTTATTATCTAATTCTTAAAACTATTTAACCTAATTTACCTACAATCTAATGGTTTTCTTTTGAGTTTTGTGGAGTGCGTAGTGTTTGTATGAAGATGGAACCTTAGCATAGCTTAATTCTATTGGCAGTGAATTTCAGTCAAGCAATGTAATATCATAATAAATACTATTTTGGCCAGATCGTCTAGTGAACCCTCCGTTGTAAGTAACTCAAGTTCTTTCGTGAAAGTTTAGTAATTGGCTTATCCCTGTGTTAAATTATTTTCTCCTGACCTAATTACCTACCCGTCTATAAATCATATCATAGATATATGTAGCCTAGCAATGACTCCGTCTGAACTGTGACCTAAATCTTTCACTGCAGCTGCGGGGAAGATTTGTAACCACTCAAGGATAATCAGATGATAGCTTAGCTTGCAGGTATTATTATCTATTAACAGTAGCATGATACATAAGAAGTCTTGTGCTATTTATATAAAGGTCTTGTGGAATTATAAGAGTCTTGTGGAAATATAAAAGTCATGTGGAAATATAAAAGTCTGGTGGAAATATAAGAGTCTTGTGGAAGTTTAAAAGTTTTGTGGAAATATAAAAGTCTGGTGGAAATATAAGAGTCTTGTGCAATTTACGTAAAGGTCTTGTGGAATTATAAAAGTCTTGCGGAAGTATAAAAGTCTTGTGGAAGTATAAAAGTCTTGTGGAAGTATAAGAGTCTTGTGGAAGTTTAAAAGTCTTGTGGAAATATAAAAGTCTGGTGGAAATATAAGAGTCTTGTGCAATTTACGGGCCCCAACCGCCGCCCTATAGCGTGCCTTTCATCTCATTGTTTAACTATGGCTCCGTCACATTGGCTTTAAGTTTAATTATTAGCTTGTGCCTTTAATTCTTTAAAACTGAGAATTTACATATCTCCTCAATATTTAATTTCATTTTACATTATGAACTATGTGTTAGCAATTTAAATTCTTATTATTCCACATAAATCAATAGAGTTTATCTCAAGGCTTGCTATCATCCAGATATCCTTTTCACATTAAGAACTTAATTATTCAATGCAATAACTTATGTCTTATGATTTCACTTACTGAACAGAGGTGGAAAGCCAGCATTCTACCGGACACACTTATTCCTCTGATTATTGTGTCTATTATAAAGAGATCACAATGTAACAATATTAACTGACGGTCCTTTTGTCTTATTAGAAAATTAATATTCAGTTCTATAAAGGGTGGATAATTTATTCAAACCCCACTTCAGACGGTGGCTAAAATAGAATGCTATTAATACAGGTAAAATTACTTTTATTTAATCTTAGTATTTATTATACAGGTCTTATAAAGTTCCAATATAACTACATTGGATTGGCTGCATTGGCAGATTATCACATCTTAAGTTTATTAAGGGATGTTTGATTTATTCAATATCCTACTCATTTAGGAAGTGAACTTAAATAAAATACTATCATTTGAAGTAAATTACTTTGGTTTACTCTTAGTGTTAATTATACAGATCTTATAAAGTATGAGTACATCTCAAGTTTATTAAAAGATGTTTAATTTATTCAATATCCTACTCATTTAGGAAGTGAACTTAAATAGAATACTAACATTTGAAGTAAATTACTTTGGTTTACTCTTAGTGTTCATTATACAGATTGTTTGCGCCACAGCGCAACGAATAACAGCTGTCTCTGCGAAGGAATAGAGTGCACATTGGACTGCACTAACCCGTCGCGCGGCCATTTTGACGGCCGGCGCCCGCGCAACAGTTAGTGGCCTTTGAGATCTCAAGACGAAATCACGCGTCGCGCGCCCTTGAACTCAGCCTTCGAAATAAAGCAATACCACTAATAGCATATGTGTAAAGTTACGCCTAACGCCTAAAGAACTGCCCTAGTGAATAGTTTCGTGTAGTGACTGTGCGCCAGGAAATCAACTACCTCGCCGCCCGTGGTCAGCGACAGCCGCCTTCAGCTCCAGCACGATCCTGTGACCACAGCCCGGAACCAAGTAAGCCCCCACTATCCTATATTTCCATTTCCCTGCGTCGCATGTTGGTGCCTTAAGCGCCAACATATCTGGTCCATCGAGCGCGGAATACCTCTAAATTTCATGGTCTTTCGACCATAATCAGCCCTTAACTTTGATTAATTATTTACAGTCCGCTAAAAATAATATTTCATAATTATATCTATTTCACTTCCTAACATTTATAATTTCATCTCCATACAAAATCTTTTCTGCACGACAGACGTTGCAAAGTGCATTGCGAAATATTATTGACCTACCTACACGAATAAAAATTCGTGTTTCGGGTATCGTGTTCCAAATAAAAGTTCGTACCAGTATCCGATTCGTGCTAACTCCTAGTTAATTTACGCTAACAAGTTTAGTGTTTTTATTGTTGATTTTGTGTATGCATCCGTTGAAAGTGTGATGCAATGTTGTAATGTTGTTGTAATCTGAGCGGGCTTGTGTGTGTATCCAAACGATTTTTGCCTAACGATACGTTGTTCATACTCCTAACGGTGACTTAATTAGTAGTTAAATTATTACGTTACGTAGGGTAATATAACGAGAGAAGGTTTCCCGTTTTATTGCGTTGCGTGTGGTATTATGACGAGAGATTTATTTTCCCGTTTTATTTTGTAATGAAATTTTTATGTTCGTGTCGTGTTAAATCGGCTCAGATCTCGTGCATGCTCACCACGCGTGTCAAGTAACGTGCTTTATTTTTTCGCTAGTATTAATTTTGTATTTTTTTGGTTTTAATTTTTGCCTTGGCAATCGGCTCATTCTTGTGCGTGCTCACCACAAGAGCATAGTACTTCTACACACGTTCACACGTTTGCCCACTTGTGGGACACAGACAGAGTGTCCCAACCTTTTTAATTAAGTTTTTACTATATTAGTTTATTTTTATTTTTTTTGTTTGCGACTGACTCATTCTTCGCGCTAGTGTCGGCAACAGGTCTGCCCGACTGTGAGCGCCTTGCCCAACAGTGGGCTACGGATAACGTGATTTTTTTGTTTTTGTTGTTTTGTTTGCTTTTTGTTTTGCGGTCGGCTAATGTTACGTACGCGCGTTCAATAAGCATACATACACATACACAGACATACACATACACACGCGTTTGCACCACCCGTGGGCCATATACAAGGCGTCCCAACTTAGTTTAGCTTTCCTTATTGTTGCGTTAATTTTAGCCCATTTGCGTTTACCTTAGTAAACAAATACGTCCAGCCCAACTATAGAATATATACAGGGTGTTGTTCTTTTTACTGCCTTTAAATTTGTTTAATTTTTTTTATTTTTTATTATTTTTTTTTGTCTCCTTTTATTCATCGCGATGCCGACCAAGTCACAAGCCGCGATATTTAGGGAGGCCGCCAAAGCTTTACACCAGCTCCTAGAGGTGGGATCACTGATCATTGCTGGCGACACCAAACATTCCATAACGGAATTTAACGTGCGTTTTGCACAGATACAGGGCATAAAAGAGAAGCTGGACTCAGTGTACTACAACATTCTCGACGAAGAGAACTTAGACGAGGGGGTTGAGAGGACATACACTGAGAACCACACAAAAGCCTCCGGGGCATACCTGGGGATACTTGTGGCGAGGGAGGAAATCTCACCCTCTTCCACGTCGTCCCCAACCCATAGTGCTCAGCCCAGTTTCGGCGTCAATACGCCCACAGCCGTCCTCCCCAAGATAGCGCTGCCCAGGTTCAGCTCAAAAGTGGAGGACTGGCCTTCCTTCATTGCGCTGTTTAGGAGTTTGACTGACGACATGGCGACCCTGTCGGACGCAGTCAAGCTCCACTACCTGTTCTCAAGTCTCAGCGGTGAGGCATTAAGTATGGTGTCCCACTTAAAGGTCACCAATGAAAATTTTGCCGTGGCCATGGACATCCTCACCAAGCGGTACGAGAACCGCCGGGTTCTCATCGATAGTTTCGTCGACATAATCCTGGGGCTGCCGAGCATCCACACGCGCTCAAACATACGCACGCTTTTCCTCACTCCGCTGGTGTCCGCCCAGTGTGCCCTTAGTAATTTGGATCTGCCCATAGGAGACGACTACGTGTTTGTGTCGATAGTGGTGCGAAAGCTTAAGGGTGAGCTCCGCACGTTATTTGAACGCAGACACGGGTCTAGCAGCTCCCTGCCAACGTTGAGTGACCTCATCTCCTACCTCGAGGAGCACGCGCGCTGTGTGGAGACAGAGTTCTCCAACATAGCCCAGCCGCAGCCCATTCACGCCCTGCCCGGCCCTTCTCGTAGCCGCGCGCCTCCTCAGTTGGCCCATCGGACTTATGCTCAGATGGCTCAGCAACAACCCGACCATTACGTGGCCGTTCCTCAGCTCCGTCGCCTCACCGCGCCTATGATCAGCCTACTCACCAACCGTCACGCCCAGCGCAGCAAATGCGTCACCACCCATCCACCTCCCCGGCTCGCAGTCAGCCCTTCCCCGTCTACTCGGCCTACCAGCAAAGCTGCTCCTCATCATCGTCCTCGTCCTCTTCCTCACGCTCGACGCCCTACTGTCCCTATTGTGCCACTAGGGGACATACGCTCATGACGTGCAGATGGTACAATGCCCAGCCAACACAGGGCCGTTGGGACTTTGTACAGGCACGCGAGCGCTGCCAGCGTTGTCTCGGCCGTCACTACGAGAGCGAGTGCAGGTCAAGGGGGGCATGCAAGAACTGTGGGAGTACGAACCACCACACGTCCCTCCATCGACCAGACGGCCCAACGCACTCAGCTCATTCGTCGTCTGTACATGTGCCCCCACCACAGCTGACAGAGCACTCGAGGGAGCGTCCCAGAAACAGCAGGCGGCACGAACCCGCACATGCCAAACAGGCGCAACCCAGCTCTGCTCACAGAGCCAGCCCGCCCAGGTCCGGTTCGCCAGGTAGGCCCCGCGAACGCCGCCAGCAATTATGACTCCCTACTATCACAGAGCACCCTAGCGAAGAGGTAGATTTAGCCCATGCCCAGTCAACCCATGCCCACACAGCTGATACATACTCAGCTCATACAATTTCAGCTGATACCCAATCAGCTCACTCACCTTCTGTGCCCACTGGCCAGCCACCCGTGCCATTGGCTGACCAGCTTTACCACACACCAGCCCCGATCGACCTCTTATTGGGGTCGGACGTTCTTGGCCAGGTGTTGGACGGGACTAAGGTCTCGTTGGGCCCGGGCAAGCCCATAGCCTTCGGCACGATTTTCGACTTCGCGTTGATAGGACCCATTGAGGACTTGTATGCGCAGCCGGCGCAGCAGGTTAACTCAGCTCACGTCGTCAGCTCACAACCAGACTCAGCTGAATCAGCCCAGGACATACGTCAGAGTCTGGAAAGGTTCTGGGAGTCTGAGGAGCCCCTCCCTCAATCTCACACTCATAATGATCCCCTGGAGGAACAATGCGAGGAAATCTTCCGCTCTACCACTACACGCGATCCCTCAGGCAGATATACGGTCGCTCTGCCCTTTCTAAAGGACGCCCCTCAACTAGGTAAAACTCACCCTATCGCATTACGCAGATTCCTCAATATTGAGAAGAAGCTAATGGCGAACCCGTCTCTGCGTTCTAAATACGTCGACTTTATGGCCGAATACATCGACTTAGGGCACATGGCTCCCTGTCACCCAAATACATTCGCCCATAAACCTCACTTCTACATCCCTCACCATGGCGTATTTAAGTCAGGGTCGGACAAGCTGCGCATTGTTTTTGATGGTAGCTGCAAAAGCTCCAATGGTGTCAGCATAAATGAATGCCTACACACAGGCCCCGCCCTTCAACAGGACATTGTGGACATCATCATGTCCTTCAGAACGCATCCAGTCGTTTTCAGCACTGACATCCAGAGGATGTTCAGAAATGTGCTGGTTGCCCCAGACCAGAGACGGTATCAGCTGATACTATGGCGGTCCTCACCAGATCACCCTCTGCTCACCTACGCCCTCAATACAGTCACCTACGGCTTAAGATCAAGCCCATACCATGCAATCCGCACTCTGCTTCAGCTGGCTGCTCAGGTGCTTCGCAAGTCTATCTTCGTTGATGACATCTTGTGTGGTCATGACACAGTTGAATCCGCCCAAGCACTTCAGGACGAGTTGATAAGTCTGCTAGATCTAGGCGGCTTTCAGCTCAGTAAGTGGACATCTAACTCGCCTAAGCTGCACCTACCGCATCTCTCTGCCCCCCATCACACATGTCACAAAGCTGTCTATTTTAAGCACCGTAGCCTCACTTTATGACCCAAACGGCTGGGTTTCTCCCGTTATCTTCCGCGCAAAGCTGCTGCTTCAGCAATTGTGGCTACTGAAGCTGGAATGGGATGAGCCCACTCCCTCTGAAGTACAAACGGAGTGGCACCACATCTCAGAGGATCTGCCGCTGTTGTCTAGCATTCGCCTCCCTCGGCACATTTGTGCAAGCAAAGGCTCAGCTGCATACTCGCTTCACGGGTTTGCAGATGCCTCTGAAGCCGGGTTTGCCGCCGTTGTTTACCTCCATGAGCTTGATGCCTCCGGAGATACTTTAGTACACTTGATTGTCGCCAAGTCGCGAGTCGCACCAATCAAGAATCGCCTCACAATCCCCAAGTTAGAGTTGTCGGCCGCCACCCTACTCTCCCAGCTCATGATCCGTGTGTCGGTTCAGTTATCGGCCCATATCAGTATACAACAACATATATGTTGGTCAGACAGTACGATAGTCCTGGCCTGGCTCAATACACCGCCTCACCGTCTTCAACCCTTTGAAGCCAACAGGGTAGTCAAAATCAGCTCAGGCTCACCAGAATGTACCTGGCGACACGTACCCTCCGAGCTCAACCCGGCAGATTGCGCAAGCAGAGGGATGTCTGCGCAATCCCTGTCAGCCCACGACCTATGGTGGTCTCCCACGTGGCTTGGACAGCCTTGTGAGTCTTGGCCTGCGATGCGCTTAGCTCTGGGCCATCACGCCCTGCCCGGCCTTAAGCCCAAACACGTCCCGTCACTGGTCACAGTGCCCGGTCTTGACTATGACCTGCTCACTTGGTTCAGTTCACTAGACAAGCTCGTCGGAGTGACAGCTTGTCTAAAACGCTTTCTGCACAACTGCAGACACCACCCAGATTCGCGACGCTCAGGCCCCTTGTACGTCAGTGAACGAAGAGAGGCCCTACTTTACTGGGTGCGCAGTGTTCAGCACAATGAGTTTGCGGAGGACATCCACCGCCTTCAAACTGGCAAAATCTGCTCCGTCAGACTCCAGCGGCTGTCACCTCTCATTAAAGATGAGCTCCTTAGAGTTGGTGGACGACTGTCCCATGCGTCTATCCGATATGACGCGCAGCATCCGCTCATACTTCCCAGCTCTAGCCCACTTGTAGACCTTATCATTGACCACTACCACAAAATACACTGCCATCCTGGCGCTGACACTTTACACGCTATCCTACGCCAACAATTTTGGATATTGTCCGCGCGCCGTATTATTAGACACCGAGTTTTTAAATGCATTAGATGCTTTCGATGCCGGGCCCAGCCGCAAGCACCCTTCATGGCCGACCTGCCAGCCGATAGAGTTACGCCTCAGCCAGTATTTAGTCAAGTCACGACCGATTTTGCCGGACCATTCCTCGTTAAATCTAGTACCCTACGTAATGTTAAACTCTTAAAAGCGTACTTTTGTATATTCGTGTGCCTCTCGACTAAGGCGGTTCATTTGGAACCGGTCTCGGACCTCAGCACGGAAGCGTTCCTCGCGGCATTACAGCGTTTTATAGCACGCCGCGGTGCCCCGGTTCTCATCCGCTCGGACTGCGGTACAAATTATGTAGGCGCTAGAAATCAGCTCATCGAAGTACAAAACTTTCTTGCCTTGAACAATGACACGATTGCGCACAAGCTCGCTGGTCAGCACATTACTTGGTTGTTAAACGCCCAGCTAGCAAAATACCCTTAGAAACGAAAGATTATAAGAGCTATGTCCTTAAATAAATTTTATATACGTTCTGATTAAGATAGAGACTCTAATAATGGCATATCGTAAGTCTATGTAAGCTATAAGAGCATATATACTTGTAAAAAATACTTTTAGAAGTATATAAGAAAACAAGAAATGGCATCAATAAGACCAGTAGTGTTATAAACGCACTCTGTAAGCCTAATTCTTAATTAACACTTATACATGCACTATGTAAGTCCACTTAATCTTAAAAGTGACTTATCAAAGTATTTTATTAGATATCGGCTGTTAAACTTATAACTTATTCTTACAGACGTATATAAGCAAACTTTATATAATGTTTATTAGAGCAATAGTATTATACACGCACTTTATAAGCCTAATTGCCCTTAAGTCTTAATTAACACTTATACATGCACTTTGTAAGACCACTCAATCTTAGAAGTGACTTTACTTAGTGTTTTGTTAGATATCGTCTGTTACTTATAACTTATTCTTAAAGATGTCTAAAAGCTTACTTTACAAAACATTTGTAAGAACAGTAGTATTATATGCGCACTTTATAAGCCTAATTACCCTTGATTCTTAATAAACTCTTATGAATGAATTTTATAAGATCACTCGATCTTAGAAGTGACTATTGTAAAAGATAGTAAAGAGTACTAGCACGTCAAATGTCTTAGAAACTAGATAATTGCAATTAGAATTCTAATGCATTGCAAAAAAGTCAAAAGGTGGTCGACCAGGAACTTCCCTGTTTGTCTTTTAGCCTACTTTTACTTTAATAAGGAACCCTAAAGGTTATGAGCAATGGCCGCGTGGATTAAAAAATGTGGTTGAATTTGATTTTAGAAGTGCGGTGTAAACCATAAACAATGATAAAGCACTTATATTGGTTCTGTTAAAGCCACTATAAGGCATGATTGGTGATAATGGCGACATTTCCATATTTTTCATTTTTAATATAATATTTTTTTATTATTAAAGATACATTGTTGAAATGGCCCGTCAAAATATTGTGATTGTTATTTCAAAATACTCGATAAAATCGACTTCGCAATTAAATAACAGTTAGTAATGCGTAATAAACATGAAATTATACTTACACATTTCGTAGGAAAGTGAATTAAACAGGACAGTACATAATACTTACGTTTTTAATACTTTTCTTATTATTCAGAAAAGTTTCACGAGCACTTGGCAATCCTTTCGGCGGACTGTGATTACATCTGATTACATGTCTTACTAAAAGCTCGCAAAGAGCACTACAAGTAATATCACACTTAGAACAGCATTAGTAAGTGCATTATAAGGGTAAATGCCCATAAAGAATGCCTTTGTAAATCATTTGTAAGTCTGTTTGGTATTATTAAAGCATCAACAAGAATTTTGTAAGATTGGAAATACACTTCTCGAGACCATTTTAAGATATATTTAAGGGTAAATAGACATATTAAGTGCGCCCAAATCCACACTTATAGCAGTCTATCGGAGTACCATAAGACTGGTAAAATTATACTCTTGGGATGAGTGTAAGAGGAAATTTTGCTAGTTGGGCGTCCCTAAGGGACCATGGTTCGGTGCGTTACATGAGATCAACGTAAAATCAACAAAGCAACTTTTATATCGCGTAATTGGCGAACAGCACCTCACATTCGAGGAATTCTCTACACTTTTAGCACGAATCGAAGCTGTCCTTAACTCTAGACCTCTCTGCCCACTTTCGTCTGATCCTTCAGACTTTGAGCCGCTTACGGCCGGACATTTCATTATAGGCCGCCCACTAACGGCCCTTCCCGAACTATCCGTGGAAGATAGGCCGATCTCCACACGTAGGCGATTCCAGATGGTACAGGCCCTTTCCCAGCGCTTCTGGACGCTGTGGACCCAGTCCTACCTCCACACACTCCAAAC
Organism: Scoparia ambigualis; assembly: GCA_963921215.1. Classification (NCBI taxonomy): domain Eukaryota; kingdom Metazoa; phylum Arthropoda; class Insecta; order Lepidoptera; family Crambidae; genus Scoparia; species Scoparia ambigualis. Next base: position 1,105,238 of record OY992525.1, read on the forward strand.
CCGCTCCAAATGGTTGTCCTCATCCTCCCCTCCCCGAGTTGGCGAGCTCGTCCTCATCAAGGAGGACAACCTGCCTGCCCTTCAATGGAGACTGGGGCGCATTACTCGCACCCTGCCTGGGAAGGATGGCGTCGTGCGGGTGGTGGACCTGGACACCGCCAATGGACACCTCCGGAGGCCTGTGTTCAAGATTGCCAGGCTCCCTCTGGATGAGCCCACCCTGGGCCCCGGGAAGATGTTTGCGCCACAGCGCAACGAATAACAGCTGTCTCTGCGCAGGAATAGAGTGCACATTGGACTGCACTAACCCGTCGCGCGGCCATTTTGACGGCCGGCGCCCGCGCAACAGTTAGTGGCCTTTGAGATCTCAAGACGAAATCACGCGTCGCGCGCCCTTGAACTCAGCCTTCGAAATAAAGCAATACCACTAATAGCATATGTGTAAAGTTACGCCTAACGCCTAAAGAACTGCCCTAGTGAATAGTTTCGTGTAGTGACTGTGCGCCAGGAAATCAACTACCTCGCCGCCCGTGGTCAGCGACAGCCGCCTTCAGCTCCAGCACGATCCTGTGACCACAGCCCGGAACCAAGTAAGCCCCCACTATCCTATATTTCCATTTCCCTGCGTCGCATGTTGGTGCCTTAAGCGCCAACACAGATCTTATAAAGTATAAGTACATCTCAAGTTTATTAAAAGATGTTTAATTTATTCAATATTCTTGACTTTTAGAAAGTGAACTTAAGTTAATTATTTTTCCATTAACTTCCACCCCTGTCTCTCAGACTGAGTGGTTAATTTGATAGCCTACTAAATCATAGTTAGTAGGTTTTAGTAGGTAGTAAATCAGGTAATTATCCCTGTTAATAATTAAATCAATTACACTTAGGAGTTATCCTTCACTCACTTTAATAGGTATAAATTAGACTGTACTAGGTATTAATCTGATTGATTTAGATTGTTCCCATCAAATATTTCTATGTTTCATATTATTAGAAGTAAGTACTTACATATCTTAAGAGGTCTTTGACCATTAAGGTTAATTCAAATTGTATTAGTAGACCATTATCAGGCTAATTAGCAGGTTGTTATCAATCAATTATTTCTATGTTTCAGATTATTAGAAGCTCATAGCTTGCAATGTCTTCCTTCAACGAATTATCCTAGGTTCTAAACTGGTTTTAGTTGTTCAGTTTGTATCAGCTTATATTTTACTAATAGGTATCGGATGTATACTTTTAATACTTTGAAGAGTGTAGCAATATAAGGCCGTATCGCACCCCAGGGAAAGCTAAAAATGCCTGTTTGGTCATTTCAGTATTAGAAATCAAACATCACAGTACAGCTATGCTTATTTGCTATAACTTTTAGTATTTTTCTTGTAATAGGAAACCAGTCTAGACTTTTAGGTATTCCAAGTAATGATGGTACAATATTATCATACTTCTGTTAATTATTTAAAATGAATAATTAATTGGTAACAACTTTAGGAAAACAATTAGAATTTTATCGGCCTACGGTAACAGATTACATGCCTAGATAGGACCCACATCACTTCATCGTAAATTTTATTTAACACCGCAACTTAATTATCCCCACCTTATTAGTCCGTATTAATCTAGCCTGGCCCCGCGGCCCACATACCGAGTTTTTGTATGCCCAACGTGCTCGCACCATACTGTCCCCTCACTTCCTCACAGCAATTATATAGAACCGCCTACCTATAGATTCCTACAGCTTTCCTCACTTGAAATGCCTATATTTTGTCGAACTAACAGTCCCTACTTGTGTACCTTGCAATCTAGGCCCAAGCCACATGTAACGTAATTTCGTGGTGAGTTGTGTAAGCCGAGTCGCCCCTGCAAGCAACTGACTTCTAAATGTACTATCAGTCGAGCCAGTATACTCAGTGTGTTATTCCTATCACTACACTGTGTGTACGGAGGTAGACTTGAAATTGGACTGGGTCATACGGGTCTACCTCCAGCTAAATGGTGTCTGACCTATCTTCAACTTTCACTAGGGAGACAACTGTCTCTCCCCCATTACTCCGTCGAAGATAGTGTATTGTTTAGCGTAATAATAGGAAACGCCGACCTTATTAAATACAGTCAAAGGTCATCCAGACCGAAGTCTGTTGAAAGCTATATTGGTTTCGTTGCCACCGTTATGCGTTTCCGCCAATATACCCCGAAATACATCATTTCGTTAACGGATTCAAGTTGCGATCGCAATAGTTTTACTTTATTAATCACTTTCAATTTCACAACCAATGTTAGTTAAAATCGCAACTCGAATATCACTTAGCGCGCTAAAAATCGCTCGGACGCTCACTTTCCCGTATGAGTATTTACCGCACTCTTAAATTGGACCGCGCCTCCGACGTCTCAAAATTGAATGCCTGCTAATTTTCCGCCCTTTTCCCAAGCACCTTAACTTTCGCGCCATGCGCGCCTAACATCCCTCCCCAAATTTCCGCTTTTCCTCCCTTCAACCAATCGCTAGCTGTTTTTCGATGCGCCTCGCCTTCGCGTCGCTTATTATTTGTTATACGCGAACTTCGCGCTGCGCCACGTGGAGATAACATCCTACCTCTCTTTCTATCTTTTTCCCAACCTCTCGCTCGCTCATTGCCGCCATCCGCCACGCAATTCTAAAGTTTTTCCATAATCCAACCAAATCTCGTCAGATAGCCAATATTACATCTTTGAATATCTAAATGTAGCCTTCTATTAACAATTCCCTCTCAATAATCATCCACTTAAGCCAATAATCCTGTATTTTGTGAAATTATAAAAAGTTCCGTATTCCGACCATAGGTGGCGCCCGCCCGTATGTCTACCGGCTTGCCAACCTACGCCTATGTCACAAGGCCACACAGAGCAGTCCCCGCGAAATTCAAAATAAAGATAAAGCCCATTGCCAACCTAACACGAAGCTCAAGTAAATAACTCACGCTAGACGGCGCCTATGTCGCAAGGGCGTACAGAGCAATCCCCGCGAAATTCAAAATAAAGAAGTCAAACTAGCAACCTTACGCGAAGCTCAAGTAAATAACTCACGCTAGACGGCGCCTATGTCGCAAGGGACACACAGAGCAGTCCCTGCGAAATTCAAACTAAAGATAAAGCCCTAGACCACTGACCATTATTCTGAACTAGTTTATTATTCCCTTTTCATGCTTATTATTAATAGTGCTACGCATTAATATTTATTTTAGTGCTACTGCCATGCATTCCTTACTAACGGACGGATACCATTCATTCTGTACCGTTACACGCTTACCCATTGTATAAAAAAACCCTAACTGATAAAGACTAGCATACTTACTACTAATTAGATTTCTTGCAGATTACATACCTATATTGTGTTGTCTTGTAATCGTTTTAAATGTTTTTTTTTTTTGTACCTACTTTTTAGAAAATGTCCTTCTATTAAGGGAGGGCATTTTCCAATTTGTATTGACGCTGTAAAAGAAAGGGAGAAAAGAAAGAAATGCCCTTGTCGAGTTTCCTGCCGGTTCTTCTCAGTACAAGTAGGCTCCCGCCCCATAGTTAGGACTTACGAACCGATAGCATAGCGACACATAAGTGCTCAATTTATTGTAGCTTAAATTAAATAAATGATATTGAATTTGAATATACGTACCTACGTAGTCCAGGAAGTTATCTTTTCAATAGTGCGATTCTCTAAGCGCAAACATCGTTAAAGCCTTGGTAGCAGCGGCTGCAACAGCGGTGAGTACCATTGGTATTCTTCTTTATTAGGTACATTGTTACCCTAGGGCTGAAAGTAGCTTATTTACTCCCGAGACGGGGTTTGTAGTAGGAGTACCAATAGTTCGAAGGAGTAAATAAGTCTTTCACCCGCGGTAAACACTGTGCTTTTCATTACGAATATAAGAAAAGTAAAAACAAAAACATGAATGTCTTTAGTCCGTTAGTCGCCTTTAACGACACCGAAGGGAAGAGGTTGGTAGTTTTATTTTGATAAACCCATCGCCGCTCTATGCTGTTAGATGCATGTGCAGTCTTTAGTCCGATAATCGACTTTTACGACACCGAAGAGAAGAGAGGGGTTGGTATATTATTTTGATAAGCCCATCCCCGCTCTATGCTGTTGGTTGGTTGTATGTACAGACTTTTGTCCGTCAGTCGCCTTTTACGACACCGAAGGGAAGAGAGGGATTGGTAGTATTATTTTGATGAGCCCATCGCCGCTCTATGCTGTTGGATGTATGTGCAATCTTTAGTCTGTTAGGCACCCTTTACGACATCCAAGAGAACATGTGTGTTGTTAGTATTATTTTAATAATAAGTCACAATTACACATGCCAGAAAAACGATTCTCCTTAGGGCGGAAAAGTATTACTTTCCTCCCGCTCCTCAGGCAACTTCAGACCTACTTTCTGGCCGGCCGGCCGGCGCGGTCGACAGTCTGTTGACCCGTTCGCGTCAGCTGGGCGATAAGTACCTACGTTAGTCTGCAATGAGACCACTTTTGGTCATGTTTAAAACTCCTGACCTGACCAGCCCTTGAAGCTTCTTGCGGTTTCTAGCAGTCACCTAAGCAAACGCTCTATCCACACGTTTTGTGACGGCTTGTGCTTGGGCTTGTGAGGTTTGCCAAGCGTGTGGACACCGCATTACACCCAAGAGATGATCATACATAAAGATGTGAAGCCGGTTACTAACCTTTCTAGCCTAGCGGCTAGAAACGGCTTTTTTTGGCTTTATATCATTTCTAGCTATAACTAGCGGCTGGAAACGGCTGCTTACGTTTCATTGATTTTTGTTTTTAGTTTTTGGTGTTTCTCTTTTGATTTACTTATTAGAGGATACATTTAACATAAATAGTCATAAATAATGACATTTGCATCTGTATTAAGTGTTAAAAACTGAAAATTGTCATACAAAATGTGACACAGCAGTGGAATAGGACTACTTTAATAATTTAATTGTGAAAAATGTTTTGGTAACAGATATTTATCCATGAAATAAGTGTGGACAGATACCTAGTAATAGCAGGGGGGAGTCACTCCGTAGTTTAGGTACGTACGGCCGGCGCGCCTCCCGGGCAGGCGTATGGCAGTAGGTTACCGCTCGGTGTTATTTAGTGGATATTATTTAAGTACTTAATAAAAAAATAAAAGGAAAGTACGACTTGATCACCTCCGTCACCTGCGCGCGCTCGAGTCGCCACGAGTGCGTGCGTGCGTGTTGGATGTATGTGCAGTCTTTAGTCTATTAGTCGCCTTTTACGACACCGAAGGGAAGAGAGGGATTGGTAGTATTATTTTGGTGCGCCCATCGCCGCTCTATGCTGTAGGATGTATGTGCAGTCTTTAGTCCGTTAGTCGCCTTTTACGACACTTAAGGCAAGAGATGGGTTATTAGTATTATTTTAATACTAATTCACAACTAACCATGACAGTACCTGTCAGAAAAATGATTTTTCCCCTAGGCGGTAATACTACCAAACCCTTTCTTCCCTTGGGTGTCGTAAAAGGCACAGTATAAATATGAGCTAAAGCAGTACGGAAGCTGGGCCTGTTTCTTGTTTTATATACCTACGCGTCAATTGAGCGTTAGGGTTGTCTTCTTATTTTTGTAAAATTGAAAAAGTTTTTGTTTAGTTAGCGATGTATCTCGGCTAGTTAGCGCTTTTTTTGAGATAACTAGCAAAGCTTAAGGAATGACACTTTTAATTTTTATAAAATTAAAAGGTAATTTTTCTATTATTTATCAAAACGTTTGTTTGGGTTCTATAATGATCAAATAATCAAATGAATTGACTAGTTTACAAACAAAACTTTAACATTTTAAGAAGTCTTTATTTTTGTTAGTTATTATAAATTACTCACTGAAAAATACTTTTGCCTGCTACGACACGTTCGAAAAGCTTTATTATATAGTGTAAAAAATTCTCATTCTAATGAATAGCTTTTTTAAATAAATTATCGGAAAACATGGACACGGCACTATAAAACTGATTTTGTCTACTTGTTTATAAATTAATACAGCTACTTTACAATTAATGTGTTCTCTTTGAAAAACCCTGATATCGATTTTAAAACAATCGGTAGAATAACTAAAAAGTTCAAGATGGAGGCTATTTTGTCTCATACTAATAACGGAGTCGTTGTCAGAAACCACACAGATCCCTAGATATCGATTTTCAAAGCAATCGGTTGAATAACTAATAAGTTATAGATGGCAGCTACTTTTCTCATTCTAATAACGGATTCAATGTCAGAAACCACACAGATCCTCACCCAACTAACAATATTTGGTCGTATAGTTTTCGGGACAACGTTTTCGTCACAACTTAAGGTCAGACTGTTTTGGTTATATAGCTGTCGTATTAACGTATAGTTATATGACGCGAAATAGGCGGAAATAATAAAACTTTTATTCGTATAGCGATCGTGTCAAGGTCGTATTACTGGCTACTAGGAAGGCAACAGTCATATTAATATCAGATATACGATAAATATTATAACCATCTTGTCGTGTAGTGATCCAATAGATGTCGTATAACTTAATAAACATTGGGAAGTAGTCATTAGCATAGCTTTTACCCGGATGCTTGTTATTACAGTGCAGTTCAGTGGGAGTGAGACAAGAAAGAACAAACGAAAAACAAAATAACTGTTTACAAATTGTCACCATCTTATGTCTGCCATATTTATTACTGAATGTTATTGACCATATTGTAGTTGGTGTTAGTAGGTAACAATATCTACTTTTCTAAGGGAAATTAAATTTCTTGACGATTGTATATACAATTTTTCACAAATTTTTAATGCCCCCTTCGAAATATTGCAAAATAATAATAATTCATCCCATTTTATTTAGGATTTCTAGTACTTTTACAATTATACGACTTTAGGTAGTGATGATACCTATTATATGATATCTTAGGACTATAAGTCATTTACTACGATTTTAATTCTTTTGCCGTACGCCATTTTTAGGGTACCGTAAAGAAGTGAAAACCCGTGTGATAAACATTTTTATTAAAATCACAATATACAGGATGTGGTTTTCAACAGTTGCCATATTGTACACAAGTGTAGAACAAATAGTTATGATTTTAATAAAAATATATAAAAAAAATATTACCTATTGGTCGGTGTCCTATATCTTTCGTAACATCTCACGTTTCTATTCGAAATTTACATGTACTACTCTGAGGTCAACAACCGTTAACGTAAACAAACATTGGCTTCGTGGCTATTTCACGCTACTAATTACATCATAGAAACTAAATAGGTACCTACGTTATTTAGTCTAGGTAGGTATGTATGTTACATAGCCACTTCCTAATTAAAAGTTTCTTGGTTCGATTCCCAGTCGAGTAATTCAGAAAAAGTTAAACTACGTACCTTTGCCAATAGTATGTAGGTATGGAAATGAAATGAAATGAAAATGTGCTTAAGTTAAACTGTGACTTACCTATGTTTATCGTGACAAGTGTTTAAAATGTGCCCCATTACGAGCGACGCCGACGCACAAAGCAGCACGACGCCGAGAATCTTCTTTTAGTTGGTTGAGGACGTAAATGTTTTCTCTCACCGTTTCAAAAGCGGACACCACTCGCGTACGCAATTGCACAACACTTGTTACCTCCTCAGCATACACTAGCCTTTTTACATCACCCCACAAATAAAAGTCTAAAGGTCTAATCCAGTAGGCGTTGTGTAGCAGCCAGCATCGTCGTTCGGGACGGCGTTGGTCGGTCTGGTCACCTCCTTAAATTTGGCCCCTGTTTAAAATCACAACCTGTAGTGATAATTGCAGATGTTGTAAAATTCTCATTTTCATTACTATTTTCATCATCATCATCGTCTTGGCTTTCAAACAAATGTTCATCATATTCGTCATCATTTTGAAAATCTGCGATGATTATTTGTGGATTACTTCCTGAACTTACTAAATTTTAAGAGAATAAAAGATATGATAATTGACAGGTGTTAGATTTACTCTATGCGCGCTACTGAGAGCACTGTGCGATGTCTGCTTAGGGGCCCTGTAAAGACGTGCGTCTGTGGGCGTGCGTCGATTCGAGCGTTTGTACGTAGCTTCCTTACTGCTTTAGCTCATATTTATACTGTGTAAAAGGCGACTAACGGACTAAAGACTGCACATATAACCAACAGCATAGAGCGGCGATGGGCTCATCAAAATAATACTACCAACCCCTCTCTTCTCTTCGGTGTCGTAAAAGGCGACTAACGGACTAAAGACTGCACAAAAAACCAACAGCGTAGAGCAGCGATGGGCTCATCAAAATAATACTACTAACCCCTATCTTTTCTTCGGTGTCGTAAAAGGCGACTAACGGACTAAATACTGCACATACATTCAACAGCATAGAGCGGCGATGGGCTCATAAAAAATTGCTATCAATCCCTCTCTTCGTAAGCCGGTAGTTACCGAAACCAGGGGCGAGAAACGAATAACCAGCCGCTTGTAAGTAAGTAAGTGTAGATACCCGTGCTTATTTTATAAAAAACTTGCAGAACATAATAAGTGCTACTGTATAACAAAAATAAGAGTTTAACAATTAAAAATGTAATAAAACTCGTTTTTATTTTCGATGCTCAAATTGGGTACAGCATAGAGCAGCGATGGGCTCATAAAAATTGCTATCAATCCCTCTCTTCGTAAGCCGGTAGTTACCGAAACCAGGGGCTAGAAACGAATAACCAGGCGCTTGTAAGTAAGTAAGTGTAGATACCCGTGCTTATTTTATAAAAAAATTGCAGAACATAATCAGTGCTACTGTATAACAAAAATAAGAGTTTAACAATTAAAAATGTAATAAAACTCGTTTTTATTTCGATGCTCAAATCGGGTATCTACCCAGTATCAAGCGGCTGTTTATTCGTTTCTAGCCGCTGCCTACGGTAACTACCTTTACGGTACCTACCTTACCTACGTGTATTCGCGGGTCAGAAGACACCGCCAAATACAGCAGAGTAAAGAAGGTTAGGCGGGAGGAAGAAAGGAACTTACCGGGAGCAGGCTTGACGAGGTCGCTGGAACCGGGAGACGAGCTGACCACGTGCGGCGAGGTAGGTTGGTTTCCTGGCGCACAGTCACTACACTACACAATAGGCATTCAGGCGTTCTCTTCACTTTAGATTCAGGAGTCACTATAAACCTTTTCGGTCAGGCTAGCTAGCTAGCTTGCCGAGTGCCGCCGGCGGCTCACGAAGCGAGCGGCCGCGGGTCGCGCCGCGTGCTCCTCGAGGTAGGAGATAAGGTCCCTCAACGTGGGCAGGGTGTTACTAGACCCGTGCCTGCGTTCAAATAGCGTGCGGAGCTCGCCCTTGGGCTTCCGCACCACTATTGACACAAACACGTAATCGTCTCCTATGGGCAAATCTAAATTGTTGAGGGCACACTGAGCCGATATGAGCGGCGTGAGGAACAGTGTGCGGATGTTTGAGCGCGTATGGATGCTTGGCAGCCCCAGGATGATGTCCACAAAACTATCAATGAGAAACCGGCGGTTCTCGTACCGCTTGGTGAGGATGTCCATGGCCACGGCAAAATTTTCATTGGTGACCTTTAGGTGGGACACTATGCTTAATGCCTCACCGCTGAGGCTTGAGAAGAGATAGTGGAGCTTGACTGCTTCCGACAAGGTCGCCATGTCGTCAGTCAAACTCCTGAATAGTGCAATAAAGGAGGGCCAGTCCTCCACTTTTGAGCTGAACCTGGGCAGCGCTATCTTGGGGAGGACGGCTGTAGGCGTATTGACGCCGATACTGGGCTGAACGCTATGGGTTGGGGATGACGTGGAAGAGGGTGAGATTTCCTCCCTAGCCATAAGTATCCCCAGGTACGCCCCGGAGGCCTTTGTGTGGTTCTCAGTGTATGTCCTCTCAACCCCCCCGTCCAAGTTCTCCTCGTCGAGAATGCTGTAGTACACTGAGTCCAGGTTGTCCTTCACGCCCTGTATCTGTGCGAAACGCACGTTGAATTCCTTTCTGGAATGTTTTTTGTCGCCAGCAATGATCCTTGATCCCACCTCTAGGAGCTGGTGTATAGCTTTGGCGGCCTCCCTAAATATCGCGGCTTGTGACTTGGTCGGCATCGCGATTAATGAAAGGAGACAAAAAACTAATAAAAATAAAATAAAAAAAAATAAACAAATTTAAAGGCAGTAAAAAGGACAACACCCTGTTTAGTGTATTTCATGTGCAAAATCAAAAATTTAAGTAAAACTGTTTAGTGACAGTTACCGGCATGTAAGTGAACCGTTGTCATCTTTATGGTACCTACCCTTAATTCACTTAAAATCTTATAAATTTGCATAAATTGACGATTTGTTAATTATTATACGTATCTTGTTTAATTCCAACCACTTTAGTTGCGATTAACATACGTAAACATAACCTCTGTTTGTTGGTTACGCGACTACTCGTACAGCTGTTTACTTGTCACCTACATAGTATTTAAAAATTTGTATTTCTCTTTGATACAGTTCAATTTTTAAGTTTTCCCATAATGATGACTCGCAAGGCCTTGTCTCGTCAGGAGGAGTCCAAACTCCAACTGACATTAAATGAATTGAAGGCTTCGAAAGAGTTGTGTGATCAACTAAACAGAGAGCGAGATGACAACGAAAGGGAACTTTTGGAATCATTAGACAGGCATCAAAAGTTAAAAAATGAGTTGGTACAGTTAAATTACCGTTATATCGATGCTATTGATGCCCGGGACAGGCTCCAAAACATTGTGGACAGGTTCGACCAATGTAGTTCAGAGTATGACCAGGCTCTCAACTGCATAGATGAGTTGAAACAACAATTGCATGAGGCCAATAACAAAATTACTTTATTGGAAACATCTAAACTTAATATGACTGCCTCATTAAATCAAAGCTTGTTCGATGAGTTGGTAGTCTGTGCCCCCTCCATGGTTTCTGCGACAGCTAGCAGTCAGCCCACTGTCACTATAGATCTTACATGTGAAGAAAATAAAAATAGCAACCACTCAGTGAAGATTGTTGGCTGTAGCAAAAATAAACTAAAAAAATATATTAAGATAAATAAGTACATTAAGAAAACGCAAAAATTAGTTAAGAAGCACAAATTTTTTATTAAAAATGTAAAATTAAATAGAGAAAGATTGTACTTAATTGACAAATTAGATATATACTCGTCACAACTACACAATAAAAATTTAAAATATAAAAATGATACACAAATTCTACAAACTAAAATTGCACACCTAGAGGACTCGCTTATATCTATTACTAAGCAATATGATCTTTCACAAGGTCAAATAAAAGAACACATGTTGGCCATTGATGAACTGGTAGTCCTGTGTAATGGTAACAATGAAGGGATTGATTCACTCACAAGTAATTGTAAATGTAAACAGTTACCAAGCCGTTCATCAATCCCATGTGATTCTTCCTCTGTCGAATTGATTGATGTTTCTTCCAAAGGTTCCCTTACTCAGTGCACAATTAAAAATGTACCACAACTTATACCAACCAACCAGATTCCATGTAAGACAGATTGTAATAGTGACTTGGTAATATTTAGTGATGAATTTGGTAAAAACATGGGTCGGTTGTTATCTGACTTGGGACATTCAGTTATCAATTATTGTATACCGGGTGCTTCTTATCAACATATTTTGAAAAAAGCTGTAGAACATAAATATAAACCCAATAGCAACTTATTATTATTTGTTGGTAATAGAGGTAATCTGAACAAAACAAGCCTTCTAAAATGTTTAGAATGTTTGAATAAGTTAATTGTAAAGAAAATTATATTGTTTACATTACCTTATTGTAGTAGTTTGCCACAGGAGGAAAATTCTATTAGACATAAGCTTAACCTGACATTACATTTATTTTGCAAAAATGAGATTGAATTGTTCGTGAACTGTAATAAAATTGATATTCTTTGCATAACAGAACACTGGCTTAAAGACCATCAGTTCATGTTCAATTTTAAGAATCATTTGGTAGGAAGTTCGTTCAGTCGAGGAAATGCAATACATGGTGGCTCCTTAATTATTGTTAGTAAAAAGTTTAAATTAAAGGAACGCAAAGACATAGTGAGCCTCTCGGTTGAGCGAACAATAGAAATAGCTTGTGTGGAGTTGGAGCAGTTTGTTGTATTAAGTGTGTACAGACCTCCTTCAGCATCATATGATTTTTTCGAAAAAGTTATGGATGAGGCATTACATAAAGTCCGTAATGTAGGTAAAACAATAATTGTTTGCGGGGATTTTAATATTAATTTGTTAGAAAATTCCACGATGTCAACTAAAATTAGAAACCTATTTCTATCATACAACTTGAATCATTTATTTTTGGAGCCGACAAGAATAACTGCCACTTCGGCCACCTGTATTGATAACATATATACAAATGTAAAACCACTGGCTAAGCAAATTATTAATAACCTGGACTTTGATCATTGTGGCCAAATGGTCAGCTTTCCACACCAGCGTAAACAAGTGACGAAAAAGAATATCACTGTTGTACCAAAAACTGCAGGTCGGCTGGAACGCTTTAAAAGCAATCTAGATACAAAATTAAATTATTTAGAATACAATGACAACCCTAATGTCTTTTATAATAATTTTTTTAACATTTATTGTTCAGAATTTAATAAAACTTTTATTCCAAAAAAGATCTCAGTTAGTGGTACTGTAACTTTTAATGAATGGGCTACAATTGGTATTCACAGAAGTAGGAAACGCCTTTATGAACTTTATGGTGAACGCAACTATAACACCAGCGATGACTTCAAATTATATGTTAAAAGTTATTCAAAGTTATTCAAAAGAGTATGTCGATTAGCCAAGGCAAACTATCTGAGTTCTAAGATTAAGAATAGTAATGACAAAATAAAAATGACATGGAATATTATAAATAGTGAAACAGGAAAGGTCAAAAGTCGTAATAATGAGTACAATTTAAATTGTGATAATAAAACCTTGACTTCTGATGCTGATGTTGCTGCAGCATTTGAGAGGTTTTTTACTGACATTCCAGTTTCAACTACAAAAGCCTTGATTTCCTCCCCCACTGTAGCTGAATCTGTTTTGAAGGAGAATGTTAAAGATTGTGAAAAGAATTTCAGTTTTCAAAAAATTTGTGTTATAGATATAATAAAAACATTTAACACTCTCAATAAAAAGAAAACTGCTGATCTGTGGGGTAATTCCGTGGACGTCGCTAAGTCTGTAATTATGACAATAGCTCCAGTTTTAGCTTGCATATTTAATGAATGCATTGACTGTGGTGTTTTTCCTGACCTCATGAAATATAGTAAAATAATTCCATTATTTAAATCGGGTAGCACTTCTGACCCCTCTAACTTTAGACCTATTTCTGTGCTACCCACATTTAGTAAAATTTTTGAAAAGTTAATACTAGATCAAATGCAAATTCATTTTTATAAAAATAAACTTTTACATTGTAAACAATATGGTTTTACTAGGGGTCGCTCTACAACTGACGCCGGTGTTGAGCTTTTAATCCAAATATTTGATACCTGGGAGGAATCACAGGATGCCCTAGAGGTATTTTGTGATTTATCCAAGGCTTTTGATTGTGTTTTACATGAAACTTTGGTCAGGAAGCTTAACCACTATGGAATTAGGGATGCTTCTTTGAGCCTTCTAATCTCATACTTGAGTAACAGGATTCAAAAGGTCGACATTAACGGTAAAAGATCTCCGGGATCAGTGGTTAAAATGGGAGTTCCGCAGGGTTCAATACTTGGTCCATTCTTGTTTTTGGTTTATATTAATGACTTACCTTATTTTGTAAAAGACAGTCATGAGATAGTATTGTTTGCTGATGATACTTCACTTTTATTCAAAGTGAAACGACGACACCCAAATTATGACGATGTGAATAATGCGGTCTCAAAGATTGTTCACTGGTTTAGTGTTAATAACTTGCTATTAAACGAGGGAAAAACCAAATGTGTAAGATTTGTATTGCCTAATGTTAAGCAGGTAATAACTAGTGTACAAATTAAAGATAAGAATGTGAATCCTGTGGACACCACTGTGTTTCTAGGCATCACGTTGGATGCCAAGCTTCAGTGGGGCCCACATATAGCTAAATTGTCGAATAGACTTAGCTCTGCGGCTTATGCAGTAATGAAGATCCGTCAGTTAACTGACGTTGATACAGCGAGATTAGTTTATTTCAGTTACTTTCATAGTGTAATGTCGTACGCCATTTTACTGTGGGGAAATGCTGCCGACATTCAAACTATCTTCTGCAGAAGAGGGCTATTCGAGCAATATATAACCTACAGGCTGGTGACTCTCTCAGAGAGAGATTTAAGGATATAAGTATAATGACAGTTGCATCACAATATATTTATGAAAATCTTGTGTATGTTCATAAAAATATTGAAATGTTTTCAAAAAACAGTGATATTCACAAATTAAATACTAGAAGTAAGAACAAATTAGCAGTGCCTTATACTAGGCTCCATAAAATAAATAATTCTTTTAAGGGTCTGTGTGTACGATTATACAACAAAGTACCAAATGATATTCAGAATTTAGATCTTGATAAATTTAAAATCAAAATCAAAGAAAAGCTTTATAAAAAACTTATTATAAAGTGTCGGATTATACAGAAGACAAAACAGCTTGGGTCTGACATGCTCCAAGTACCTACTCCAACAGCTATTTCTAATTGCCTATAATTAATTTATATAGAGCACCATATTTAATTAAACTATTTACATTCAAATTCATATTTTGTATTTTGTGATCTGGTAACGACATATAATATATATATATTTTGTAAATGTCGTTGCTTCTGTGCGCTGTGGTTTCTTGCGCCCGTTCTTTGCCACAGTTAAAAAATGATGTCCTGAATGGGTGGTAGGTTAAAAAATATTTGGACGTTTCAAAGTACTTATTAATTGAGTTTATTGAATAAATATATTTTGACTATTGACTATTGACTATATATTCTATAGTTGGGCTGGACGTATTTGTTTACTAATGTGATGGCAAATGGGCCAAAATTAACGCAACAATAAAGAAAGCAAAACTAAGTTGGGACGCCTTGTATATGGCCCACGGGTGGGCAAACGCATGTGTATGTGTATGTCTGTGTTTATTGAACGCGCGTACGTAATATTAGCCGACCGCAAAACAAAAAACAAACAAAACTACAAAAAAAAAAAATTCACGTTATCCGTAGCCCACTATTGGGCAAGGCGCTCACAGTCGGGCAGACCTGTAGCGGACACTAGCGCGAAGAATGAGTCGGTCGCAAAAAAAATAAAAATAAACGAATAATAAAAACTTAATTAAAAAAATTGGGACACTCTGTCTGTGTCCCACAAGTGGGCAAACGTGTGTAGAAGTACTATGCTCTTGTGGTGAGCACGCACAAGAATGAGCCGATTGCCAAGGCAAAAATTAAAAACAAAAAAATATATAAAATTAACACGAGCGAAAAAATAAAGCACGCTACTTGGCACGCGTGGTGAGCATGCACGAGATCTGAGCCGATTTAACACTACACGAACATAAAAAAATCATTAAAAAATAAAACGGGAAACCATCTCTCGTTATAATACCATACGTAACGTAATAATTTAACTACTAAGTTACCGAACAATGTATCATTAGACAACGATCGTATAGGTCCCTACACATAGGTCTGTGATCAGACAATCGGATGCATACACGAGATCAATATCAAAACAACATGCAGAAATAATTGCGTTAAAATGATCTTGTATATAGCGTAGTCGCAATCCTCACAAATGATTCACGACTACCTGACGAAATTTTATTGGGGCAGGGTAAAGTTACGTGAACAAATGAATTTAGAAATGATGGCACGAATTAGATATAAGATTAAGAAAAAGAATAAGAATATGGGCGGAAATAATTATCTTCAGCGGACTGTATTAAAATTGAAAACTAAAAGAAAGTTAGGTTCTGGTTACGGGAAGGTCGCCGGTATTTAATATTACCGGTTCGAAGATGACCAAAATGTATTCGCGGGTCATAAGACACCGCCAAATACAGCAGAGTAAAGAAGGTTAGGCGGGAGGTAGAAAGGAACTTACCGGGAGCAGGCTTGACGAGGTCGCTGGAACCGGGAGACGAGCTGACCACGGGCGGCGAGGTAGGTTGGTTTCCTGGCGTTCTCTTCACTTTAGGTTCAGGAGTCACTATAAACCTTTTCGGTCAGGCTGTTGCGTGCGCGGTAGCTAGCTAGCTTGCCGAGCGCCGCCGGCGGCTCACGAAGCGAGCGGCCGCGGGTCGCGCAGCGGTGGCGCCGCGGCAGATAGGCGGACGCGGTCGTCAACAACCGCTGAGTCAACCGCCTCACAGATGGCGGCATGATTCGAATGGGCGTCCCGGCTTTGGCGGGAACACTACGGTTTACAAGCCGCTGGTTTACAACTGTAATCATACCTATTGTAAAAATATAATATTGAGATAAGCGTATACCTATTGGTAGAATTAAAAGATTTATTTCTTAAGTAATAAAAGTTTATTTACAAAACAGTAACAAACTAACTTAAATATCATTAATGGCGATGCAATAAATTAATTTATTCATTCTTATTGTGGTCGCATGCTAACACGTAGATCGGAGGCGCAGAGAGCAAAAGCAACGGCGCATCTGTGAAGAGAGAAACAATTCGTAATATTTGATTATTTGCGTAAAAAATCGGTCAAATAAACTTAAAGATAACCCGCGTCCTCTGCAATCCTGGCAGCAGCGTTGACCACTCAGGTTCGATTCCCGCCTGAGGTAGACATTTTTTTTCAACGTTTCGTTGTCTTTGCATGTTTTGTATCAAATTGTAACATAAAAATAAAACTCACCAGTGTTTTTCAAGTTTTCCAAAGAGGACGTGTGCTGGACTTTACTGTAAACAAATATTTGAAACTTTACTTTTTGCGAGTTTCATTCATTCACCATTCATCATTCGATCACGATAGATAGAACGTGAATTTGTATGGCAATATTGCAACTCACTAGGGCCTAGACAAGTGGCAAACGCCCACTCCCTTTCTATTCGTGATTCGTCGTACACTGATGTGTGCTGTTAATCTGTGGACCTGTGGTACAATGGGCGATTTTCCGAGATAAAAAAAAGAACTTAGTTCCTAATGACTTCATAGATGGCGCTTAGTAAAAAGCGAGTATTAGAAAATATGAACATTGTGCAACTGTCAAACTGTGAATGAAATTAAGGAAAATAGAAATAGATCCTGAAATGAAAATACTTACAATTTTTTTATTTTTTTGTTTGTCAAGCAAAAGTGCACAATTTATGACAGCCTTTGTGTACGGCTCGGCTTTCGTAAAACGCCATCTATCGAGTGTTTTTGAACAAATTTTTATTTTTTTATTTGGGATGTCAGAAAATCGCCCATGTGAAAAATCAGCAACAAAGAGACTGGGGGTGAGCGTTTGCCACTTGACTAAGGGGGGGGGGGGCTTGTTTGTCACCAACATGTCGATTCTCTAGCGCTCAATCGTTAACTCGCGCTCACGTCGACTCCCACGTTTCGATTAAGAATGACCTTTGAGACGTTAGTGTAGAGTATGCGATTATGTAGAGTATGTGTAGAGAGAATTTAGAGAATGCGATTTAGATGACGACATGCCTATTAGGCAATGAGTTACATCGTTTGAGAACGTACGGGTCAGAATGTGGTGTCAAAGGATCACATAAAAACTAGATGCACAATCTACGCTCTCAAAACGTCTGAAAAAAAAGAGTTGCCCGGCGTTGCCAGATATTTTTTTTGTCAATCCGGGATTTTGTAACTTTTTGAGTGCAAAAAGCGGGATTTTTTCGTCGAAAGCGGAACATAGTAAAAAGAACGTATATAATTAGAAGTTTTAAAATATTTATCTTTTTATTTGAGTTTAAAATCTACATAATGTACGCGCCGGGCGGGCGGCCAATCCTCACTTATCTGTGTCCCCCGGCCGCGCTTCCTCAGCATGCTGCACGCACGGTCGATTTATCCCCGAAAAGCGGGACTGTCCCGCGCGAAACATTTAATTTTGATTTAAAAATCGGGATGTCCCGCCAAAATCGGGACGTCTGGCAACGCTGGGTAGGTACCTAGCGAGATGTGTAGGTACCTACTCATCTTGTTTAGTAAACAAGAGACAACATGAGGAAGTACTCCTTCAAAAGTTGCTATTCTGCCAAAACAAATATAATTACTAGTGTATTGTCAAAACTGCCACTATTCCGCCAGCTACGATTTAGCACAGGACTGTGTACGTAGTTTTTATACAGGGTGGCCTAACCGGTGACACTAAAACGATTTAGCACAGAATCGTGTACCTACCTAGTTTTTATACAGGATGGCCCAAACGGTGACACCAAATCGATTTAGCACAGGATTGGGTACCTAGTTTTTATACAGGGTGGCCCAAACGGTGACACCAAATCGATTTAGCACAGGATTGGGTACCTAGTTTTTATACAGGGTGGCCAAAACGAAGACACTAAAACGATTTAGTACAGGATTGGGTACCTAGGTTTTCTACAGGGTGGCCCAAACGGTGACTCTAAAACGATTTAGCACAGGATTGGGTACCTAGTTTTTATACAGGGTGGCACAAACGGTGACACAATTTTTTTATTTTTTTATTCATGACTTCTAGGTGTAGCCGGAAATAACCCAAGTATGTTCCGCAATTTTTTGTAGTTTTGGAGCTACGAGTTTTATTAATTTTGAGAACTTCCGACTTGACCGACTTAAATACTTACTTAAATTTTTTTACGGATAATAGTTATCTTTTTTTTTTAAATTATGCATCTTTTTTTAAATAGATGCATTTTTTCCAAAAAAAATATTCCTATTTAAGTCGGTCAAGTCGAAAATTCGCAAAATTTAAAAAAAAATCATAGCTCTAAAATCTCTGTATGTGATCGAAGATCTACTATTGACAGTACCTATAGCTATCTCATATTATATGTTACTTAATTCGAACTCACCAATCTCCTAAGCTGTTCAAAGATCTGCTGAGGTGGCACGTTTGCACTGCCGTGTGCTGCAAATCAGCCAGCGAGCAAGCCTGCCGCAGTCGAGCCACCAATCTATGTTGCACCGTACTCTGACAGCCCGTACAGTTACTAATTCCACCATCACATGTCTCGGTATCCTCTACTTTGATTCGCGGTATGCTCGGTGGCGATAGCGCATTCTTCATTTGACACTGACATTGACATTGACAGTTGGCGTTGGTGTTGCCAGTTTGCAAAGCTTGCGTGTGGTTGGTAGTTTTCGGTGTCGGTCTAGCGGCATCGTGATGCAAAGACCTGTGGATGTTAGGGTCCGAGCCGTACGTTTGACCGGTGTTGGAGAATTGTACAGTCTTCTTTCTGTTCATCATGGACAGCTGGTATTGCCCTCGGCGGGTGACTGCAGGGGACAGGTTCGGTGACCGGTTCGGTGTGTTGTAAGCTGACACGGTTTCGCGTGGCTTCTTGAAGGTGTCTTTGATCTCGTATTCTGTCGCTATAGCTTCGAACACCTGGAAGAATGAGATGAAAAGAGTTTACAAATAGTACTGTCGAGAAAGTTCCCGGTCGACCACTCTTCGGTGATCTATTCACTTGCACACTAACTACGCGCACGCTACTGTAGGTACGTACGCGCGGTTGAAATTAGGGCTGCCACCCGTAAGTACTCTAAAATAGGGAATTGTCCTCTTTTTCATGTAGACGTACTGTATAATGTATGGCACGTTTAAGACAGATATTTGTTAAATGTCGCAAAGAGCAACAAAAACTACGTTTTTAAGGACAAATAAATAAATAATCTTCTTTTATGCTATTTACTCAGAATAATAACTAAAGCATAGAAGGAGTGCTATGACATTGAGTGGCCACTCCGTTTGGTCACCATTCCAATTACATTTGTGTTCGTTTGCCAAAATAGGACAACTATACGGGTCTCATTTGGACTCCTATGCTTAAGTTATTATTTTATGACTTCATTTTTGTTTAAACAAAATTAAAAAAAATAATTTAATCGTCCTAAAAAAAGGTGGCAGCCCTAGTTGGAATGGAGCTCAAGCGAATATAGCCAAAACTGGTCGACCCGTAACTCCCTCGTTTGTACATACGGCGTCAGATCAACCTACCATAAACTGTCAAATTTCTCCAATTAATATTGATCCTTAAGACTATAAAATAAAGTACAAAATTGATTGTAGTAATTTTACAGTTTAGGTATTACTAATAAACAGGGCGGATCGTTCGCCATCGCCACTCGTCTAGGGAGGCAGGGGTGCTATTCTCTAACGCTTGATTGTAAGCTCGTGCTCACTTCGACCCACACGTTCCGATCAGAAGTGACCTTTTTATCGTTAGCGTTATAGAGTCGAATTGAGAGAAAGCCGATTTTATAAATATTAAAAATTAAAAAATATTAAACTTTCCTACAATCACACTAATTATCTAGCCCAAGAGAAGCTTCGAAGAAACTCGTTAAAATGGTTGCTAGACAACGGATAAACATACTGAAAATACTTAAATACATACTTAATATACATAGAAAACACCCAGTCCCGAGACAATTTAGAAAAACAATAATTTCTAAATTGACCCGACCGGGGATCGAACCCGAGACCTCAGAGATGGCGACACCATGAAAACCGGTGTACGAACCACTCGACCAAGGAGGTCGTCAATCAAAATAGTTGTGGACCATGCAAGCATGTGTCGTCATCAAATTCGACTATACGGTAACGTCACTAGGGCCACTCTGGGTCGGAACATAATGGTTTTTTTTTTAATACGTAGCACGCCAAATTTCTCCATACAGTGGAAACGGAGTCAAAGCGCGAAGACAACTGTTGCAGCGGCAGCGTTAGCAAGACGAAGCATCAGTCGCCATCACCTTGCAGGACCACAAGGTGTCTCTTCACACCTCGTTTGAAGGACCCCATATATCAGCAAGGAGGGGAAAACATTGCTGGTAGACTGTTCCATCCTTAGACGAAAACGGCGGTGAAACGTTTGCGGACAGAGGGCCTAGACAAGTGGCTAATGCTCACCTCCTGTCTATTCGAATTGTTGAATGGCCATTGGCCGGTACACAGCAGTGTACGACGAAATACGAATAGACAGGGGGCGAGCGTTTGCCAGTAGTCTAGGTGGACTGACCTGCTCAGCAACAAGGTTCCGGGCGAACGGCGAATCTTTGGCAGGCAGAGTTTCTCGGCACAGAGCGCAGCGCTCCAACCGCGACCAGCACGCTGCAAGGAGCACATCAAGTTACACACATATAATCACGGCTATTATCTCCGAAGGGTTAGTCAGAGACTAGGCAATAAGGACCGCAGATGCAGTCCTCTGCCATAGTCCACAGCAGTCAGAGTTCTCAAAAGGTACATTTTCCAGATTTCCAGTGCTGAAAAGGTACCAGTTTGGGGTAAAAAGGTACATAAACATTTCATTTTGATCACCCGTACAGGGCACAGAGTAATTAAAATTAGTATCTACAAAAAACTCGTCGAATCAAAAGGTACGTCAGGCACTTTACACACGACACATTGGAGGCTTAAAACACGGTACGTCAAATGTTTAATGTACGCTAACGGCAACGCTGCACAGCACACCAAATGATAACAGCTGCACTTGGCTTAGCGTGACAGGTAGTGAGTCCATCGGCGCTTTATAGCTTTTCGTAAAGAACTGTTACCTTATTAAAATACTGCGTTTTCTAAGTATTTGGTACGAATTTTAGGTTATGATATAGCTTTAGCAATGGTTTAGTTCTAAGCTTTTTTGTCAGCACGGGTAGTATCGGTCAGCTTCGGCCAACTTTCTGACAGCTGTCAGAAAGGCTGGACGTGAGACGCCATATTGTTTATACGGTACTCGACGTTTAAGTGGTTGCTGTTGGATGTACCTATGTGTAGTCTTTAGTCCGTTAGTTAGTCGCCTTTTACGACACCCAAGGAAAGATTGGTTGGTAGTATTCTTTCAGCTCCACTTGAAATGATAATGTATCTTTATTATTGAAAATTTTGATCAGACAGAATAAAATGTTTACTCGAAAAATAAATAGCGGTTAGAGCAGCGGACCGGCAATCCAAAGGTCATGGGTTCGAATCCTATTCGAGCTTTCTTGAGACTGGTTGAATTTTTTTTGTAGTAAACATTTTATCCTATGATAATGTATGTTTTATCTTTATGTAAAAAGTAGGCAGACGAGCAGGCGGGATGACACCTGATGGGGAGTAATCACTACCGCCCATGGACTGGCAGTGCGCCAGCTCTTCAACCACCAACCGAACTTGTAGTTCCCCTCTAGCAATTGGTACTTACTATGTAAGTACAGCGGCGTATGACTACGAATAGACGGCAAAGTGTTTGCCACCTGTCTAGTGCGCGGTTTATGCAGAATAGACGTAATGGCAGAGGCGGATAGTGAAAAAAACATAATATGAACCTTAATTTTACGGAAGATAGCGTCGTTTTTACCATAACTGAATTGCGCCCGCGCCTCATCCCGTCGCCCATTGGACGCTCATCGGACGTCTATCGGACAAATGTCTTAAGTAGGCTTGCCAAACGTATCGGATTTTCCGGGACGTTCCGTTTCTGGGTCAATTTTGGGCCGTCCCGCCGTGACCCCTTGCGGGACGCTTTTTGTCCAGGAAATCAGTGATAACATGATATTATAAGTATCTATCTCGTACCAACTACCCTCGGGTTAGGCAGTTGGCCCGAGTAATTTATTACGTACAAGCGGCCGCTCGCGGTTTCACCCGCGTGGTTCCCGTTCCCGTGGGAATATTGGAATAAAAAGTATCCTATGTGTTAATTCAGGTTATAAACTATCTGTATGCCGAATTTCATCCAAATCCATACAGTAGTTTTTACGTGAAAGAGTAACAAACATCCATCCATACTTACAAACTGTCGCGTTTATTATATTAGTAGGAGTAGGATTACTAAAAGAATTCTTTTGTGTTCTGTTTGTTTTATTAAATGATTTAAAAAAAAAACAAATGTAAGTAAGTACTTATGTAGTTTTTTTCTAACCATTTTATATGTGTGTGTTGTGTCCCGCGTAATATACCCAAGTCACGGATGTCGAATCGATGTCTGGGTAATCACGGAAATGCCTTTTTTGGAGTTAGCAAGCCTATGTCTTAAGGTCGTATTATTAAGTTTCAGTTTGATTGTGTTTTTTTCGCCTATTACTACTATCCGCCTCTGCCATACGTCTAGGGGGGCAGTTAGCAACAGTGCTTCCACAATAAGGGGTAATTCCCCTTTTGAGGGGAAATTAAGGTCCAGAGGGGAAGAAAAAGGGGAAAAAGATGAATAGGGGAAATTGAGGGAAAATAAGCCTAACCAAAAAAATAAAAAAACTTGCCATTTTGCGGAAAGGAAACCCGGCGTTTTATGCTTAAGTTGTATACTGTTTTAATTTTTTACATATTTGACGTACCTTTTTAGCCT
The DNA here is from genome assembly GCA_963921215.1 of Scoparia ambigualis. NCBI lineage: Eukaryota > Metazoa > Arthropoda > Insecta > Lepidoptera > Crambidae > Scoparia > Scoparia ambigualis. Next base: position 1,128,727 of record OY992525.1, read on the forward strand.
CCAATAAGTGTCATGTGTAACGCCGTCGCCGCCAAAAATGATATTATGAACACTGCATGTAACGGAACGTAAAACAACTTTAATAGTATATTTCTACTTACCTTGCAACGAACTTTTTTTTTTTCGATAGTAATTTAACCTGTTAAAAAACTATAGCAGAATAATTTTTGAGGGGAATAAAGTCCTGAGAAGGGGAAATGTCAAATGTGGCGAGTGGACAGGAAATCATTAAAGTGGAAACACTGGTTAGCAACAATACCTTCGGACTTCTTGGCGGGAAAGTGAAGCGTCATGTCTGTAGTTTTGTCTTATTTTCTAAAATTTGTGTGTTTGTCGATTATTAATGTGAAATAATGGTGGATTATTGACCGTTAAGTGTTCGTGAACGTGCATAAGTGTTGGCAAATAAAATAAAACAGTGCAACATCACTTTTCAATTCTCTCAAGAAGTCCGTGTGAGATTCAGTAGAGTCCCACATCTTTGGAACTCAAGGGATTTGGGGGGAATATCATTTAGCTTAATATCATCATTCATTAGGGTAAGAATGGGTAATGCCGGTCAGCCGGCAATACCGGTCAACACATTGCCTCCTAAATTAAGCATAATACGAGCACGCACACATCCATAAAAGGTGACGTGACATAGCCCCGCACACCCGCTTCAATCTCCGCTCAGTTCTGAGCATTCGTTGAGGAGAGGCGCACGTCAGTTGCTTTCCCGCCAAATTGATCTAATTTTTCCTCTTACGAAAATAAGAAGTTGGTACATGTTTTTATAATATTCTGTAGATTGCTATTGTAGAAGTGTGTTAACAAACTATCTGTGTTTACCTAAATATACTTCTTTTTCAATTACAACTAACGGTATTTTAGAATAATCATTGTATTCAAAATAACATAGATGCGGGTGTTCGCGCCACAGCGCGACGGATAACCGTCTCTGCGCCGGTCAATTAAGATGCATATTGGTGCAACGACTGGGCAACGAATGATCGGCCAATCACAGCGAGTTGACAATTATACTCGACGAAGTGTTCGCCGGCGCCGCGCAACGGCAGTGTGCTTCGAGCCTTCCATGTGAATCCACGCGCGCGCCCGCGCAAGAACTCAGCCCGTGAACAACCATGTGTTAAGTGTATGTGAATTAAGAGCGCTTTGTTTACCAGCTCAACTATCCCTAAAACGCCTACGACCAGTGCCCCTGAGTGAACTGTGTTGTGTGTTGCTGCCTTCAAGCCCGCGCCCCCGCGCCTGCCTTCAGCTCCAACCAGCTCCAGCCCGAACCAGGTAAGCCCCAGAAATTCCCTTATCTCCTGCCTAACCCATATTCGGTTACGGTTACGGCGAACGCCTTTCGCCGTGACATTTTGGTCCTTCGAGCCGGATACATACAGTCCACTAGTTTTTAAACCCTACCGTACACATTTCACTTTTTGCCTCGACTCGTGCCGCCACCCATACACGTCTACACAACTGCACACAACACCCACACAATGCACGCCAGCCCAAACACCCCAGCAAAGCAAAGCGACCCAGCGACAGAACGCTGCATGTGTCCTCGCATGCACAGCGGTCGCATGAGGGGTCGCAGGAGTAGGTACATGTTACCGTAGACATTCAGCCCCACATTATTAATACAGTCCACTATTATATATATATAGGATAACTATTTCAGCCCATTAACTATTTCATTACATGTTGGCCATTCGACCCGTTAAAATAATATTTACTCATTGTACGGGTTATGTACGATCTTTTATGATAATTGATAAAATGAAAGTCTTTGATATAAATTAAAATGATACTATATTGATAAACTGATACTAATGCTACAAATGATATGCGGTTATGAGTACGCGCGCGATGAGAACGACGATTGGTGACGAACTAACTATACATTATTTTAAAATGACCTAAATTAGCGAGTGTGGCGTGAAATGCTGATGAGACAAAACTGTACGGTGCTTGCCCGTACATGCTCCCGGGCCGACGATGGGAGCTGAAAAGTATGATCGTGAATGACGTGATTTACAAGGTGATAGAACAATGTAAAACTTATAAGCTAAATTGTCTTTGAAGTATAGGCGACGAGGCCTTATTAAATACGCGTGCACTTGATTTTACACTTATGTTAACACTTTTTTCACTTTGATTGCCCTTGTTAACACTAGCACTGCACAAATTCACATCACTTTCACTTATACACTGAACCATAGCCTGTGAGGGCTCAGCGTGGTAGGCGACCTGCAGCTGCGGCGCTGGCGGCGGCGCCGGCGTGGCCCCGCCGCCGGCACCGCTCGGCTCCGGGCGGCCCGCTCGCCTCCGTAGTCGTCGGGCGACGACAAATACCAGCGCCGCGACGCCGGCTCCCCCGATGATGTAGATGGCCACGTAGTGGTGTAAGATCGTGGTATGACACCCGATCCGATAGTACATCCTCCGTGGCGGCAGCTTTCAAATCCTTGATTTGTTTACTAATATTCTCAATATCCTTCTGATGATCCTCAGCCACATCTTGGGTATCAATAGCGGAGGTGGGTATAGATAGGTTGATAAGATTGTTGATAGGTGGGATGTCGATCTTGATGATGTCAGGTTTCTGTTCCATAGTATTTGATAGTTTTTTATGCGGGAAAATTGAAAAAGTTCTGCCTTTGATAATGCACTCATTGCTTAATGTTATTATTCCAGCCATTTCTAATTGCAAAGCGGTAACATGATGCTCACATATGATTCGTATGGGGCATTGTCCGCAACAGAAATATAAGTACGTATTTATGTTACGTAACTCGATCCATTCATGTTTACATGTTAAGCTCGTTGTTTCGCATTCGTCGCTGATAGGACTTTTTACACATAGATTTTGATCTGAACTCATTTGATAAACTGGTTGGTTAAGTGGGCATATGTAGGTTTCGGTATCATAATTAATACAATTTTGTAGGTTGTTCTCGATCATTGTTACGTAAGAGTCCTTTTGTATGTTAACTGCTACATAATCGGAAATCGGAATTAATGTGATCATTTTGTTGTTTACTTCTTGTGGGATAGGTATTAACTTATAAATGTCGAAACTATCTCGTCGCACCAAGGGAATGCCGACTTCAAAAATTATAAAGTCTTTCATGGCTTTAGCTTTTACGGTTAATAAATGATAAATTTTTGATATGTCTGATTGAATATTTTTGAATGGCAATGTCAAATCTTGCGTTAGCAACCCAGTGATTAAATTTAATTCATTCCTTAATTGATCGGGAGTTAAAAGATGAAAGTTGAAGCGGCCTAAGTAAATATTAGTAAGCACGTCCACCAGCTTTTCTTGTATGTTTCGCAGGTTCATCAAAATTCCGTTTGCTATAACTGACGACAACGTTAAGTCATTGGCCTTAATTGCGTCATCTAGTTCACTTCGCTGCATGTTCATTTGTTTTTCTAAAGTATTTAGATGTTGATTGAAACCCTTGTGTTGTTTATCTATCGCTGTTTCCATCCTTTTGATTAAATTTAATTCAGCTTCTACAACAGATGTCTGATTCTTCCACAATAACGCGAGATGTTTTTGGTTATTCTGAAGGGTTTCTATATCTTCGGCATATTGTTGAGCGAAGCGGTCGTCGAGTACACCGAACAGTGTATTTGCAAGATTACCGACGCCGTTGATAAGGCCGCGCCGCTGTCGCGTGCGCGCGGCTCGCCCGAGTCCGGGAAGTTGCTGACCGAGCAGTATGGCATTGTAGTGCTCGAGCTCGGCGAGCCCGTGATGTAATTGGAGAAGCATTAATTTGTATTGTGATATCTTTGAATTCATGCAAGCAGTTTCAATATGATTTATATATTTTTCAATTAATTCTGTTCCTTGCCAAAACGGAGTCATGTCGTAATAAACAATTAGTTTCCATTGATCTTGTTCTAGTCGCATTTTTCCTACATTGTCAAAGTAAAAGCCACGACTTGAGTTTAAGCTTGATATTTTATATTCGCAGCGTACTGCAGGAGTTATAACGAATAAACTACATATTAAATATAAATAGTAGGGTAATTTTAATTTCCAGGGCGATCTTTTTTGTTTCTCTTGTACGGCTGCGGCAGAAATGATATTTTTTGATTCGATTGATTCTTTGTTTCCCTTTGTTATCTCATTTGTGTTTGTTACAGGTAAGCGGGATATTTTAGTAATAGGCCTTTTGATATACCCATTTTTTGTTTTTAAGGTAACGACACGCACTAAGCCGTCGGGGCCAGGGTGCAATTCAATGATGCGGCCCAACGCCCATTTTCCTGCGGGCAAATTGTCATCTTGTATTATAACAATATCCTCCGTTTTAAAATTTTCCTTAGGGAGGCGCCATTTACTTCTAACGGATAACTGACAAAGGTACTCAGATTTCCATCTTTTCCAGATGTCATTAAAGATCTTTTGTGTCAACTGCCATCTGGTTCTTAAGTCTTTTTCCGTTTCTATGATAGTCAGTGTGGGTCCGCTTGATAAAAAGTGCGCTGGGGTTAGATAGTCGATATTTTGAGGGTCTTCGGTCAAAACACAAAGTGGCCGTGAATTGGCACCCTTCAAGTTGAGCTAAGAGGGTTGAATATTCTTCATAGGTCAACTTTTGCTCCCCAATCACCCTTTTTAGGTGATGTTTCAGACTTTTTACTGCGGCCTCCCAAAGGCCTCCCGCGCTAGGCCACGATGGGGCGTTGAAATGCCAGTTGATCTCCATCTGAGTGATAGCATCGAAAAAGTCTTCATCTAAAGTTTGTTTTAAGTTGATATAGTTTTGATTAAGAACCCTACTGGCGCCGACAAAGTTTGTCCCATTATCACTGTATATGTGACACGGGGCACCCCTTCTTGCTGACATTCTGCGTAGGGCTGCTAAAAAGGCAGATGATGTTAAATCTGACACTAGCTCAAGGTGCACGGCTTTAGTCACCATGCACACAAATACAGCGACGTAACCCTTCGTCGTTTTGATACCTCTGCCCTTGTTTGATTTAACGTCGATGAACCCTGAAAAATCGACACCGCAGTTATAAAAAGGTCTTGTAGGGTTAACGCGTGATGCTGGTAAGTCTCCCATGATTTGATTATGTTTATCTGGATTATGGTGTCTACACTTGATGCAATTACGAAGACGTTTCTTGATAGCTCCGTATCCTCCTATAAGCCAATATCTTTGTCGCAGAAATGACGTAGTAATGCGAGCTCCGCCATGAAATGATTGTAGATGTGCATGGTCTATTAAAAGTTCAGCTAAACGGCTATTTTTCGGTATGATAAGGGGGTGTTTCATTTCCGGGCTAATGTTAGCTTTTCTTAAGCGTCCTCCTACCCTTAGAAGACCGTTTTGATCTAAATGTGGGTTCAACTCAATAATCTTGCTTTTTGAATGAACTTTGTCGCCTTCTTTCAAACAGGTAATTTCTTTTGAGAATTCTGCATACTGGACATTTTTTATTACAATATTTCTTGCTCGTTATAGCTCTTGTAATGGAAAGTATGATGGTTTGTTTTGTTTTGTTATCGTAAATCGTAGCATCCACGATAGTATTCTGATAATTTTGTTGATTGAACTGTAATTTGATAGTAAGTGATTAATTATATTATTTTGTATATATTCTCCTGTGACCACGTTTACATGTTTTTTAATTTTTATTTCTTGTTCCGTTTTAAAACTTTGTATCTGTTCACTGTGAACGTAATCTGAGAGCCAGGTGGGCCCGTTCCACCATAGTGAATGATCTTTTAGCTGTGTAACAGTCAAACCGCGACTAGCGCAGTCCGCTGGGTTCTCTTCGGACTTTACGTAGTTCCAGCACTCTCGAGGCATGATGTTTGTTATCTCCCTCACTCTATTTGCAACAAAGGTGTTCCACCTCGTGGGGTCTCCGTTCAACCATCCCAAAACAATCATAGAGTCTGACCATCCGTATACCTTAATGTGATAGCTTTTAAAACATTCCTTGACCTTTGATATTAATTTTGATAAGAGAAGAGCTCTGCTTAACTTTAATCTCGGCAGAGAAAGCTTAGTACTAGCCGGAACTAACCTCGATTTTCCTACTAATAAATGTATACTAGAGATTTGATTTCTTACGATTCTGATGTAAATAACACAGGCGTAAGCTTTGATCGAGGAGTCACAGAATCCATGCAACTCAATAGTGTCACTTTCTTGTGTTTGTATCCAACGTGGTATCTCCAACTGATTGATATTTTTAATGTCATATTTGATTTTCTGCCATTCTAATTCTATTTCCTTTGTTAAGGGGTCATCCCACTTAATTTCTGATAGCCAGACATTCTGAAATATTATTTTTAATTTAGTTGATAGGGGTGATAACCAACCTAAAGGATCAAAAAGTTTGGATATATTTGATAAAAGTGATCTTTTCGTCTCGTGATCATTTGACGTGTCGATTTTTGACTCGAACACAAAAACATCCTTTTGTGGGTTCCAACCCAACCCTAAGGTCTTTGTATGTTCTGATCCTTTAAAGTTAAAGCTTTCCAAAATGGATGATTCGACTGCATCTGGTAATATCGCTGGAAAGTTTGACTTCCATTTTCTGAGATGAAAACCACCTGATTGTAATAGTTTCTTAAGGTCTCTACATAATTGTTTCGCTGATTCGGGATTATGGGCCCCATAGACTACGTCATCAGTGTAGAAAGACTGTTCAAGGACATCAGGAGCTGGGCTGGACGTGAAGTTCTGCCGCTCATCGGAAGCTAACTGTCTTAAAGTCATCATGGCCAAAAACGGAGCTGCTTTTGTGCCATAAGTTACAGTGGTAAGTTGATATTCCTTGATAGGTTCGTGAAGAGAGCTACGCCAGACTATTTTTTGATAGTTTTGATCATTTTCATTCATCATGATTTGGCGAAACATTTTTTCTATGTCCGCTGTAAACCCATACTGATATTGTCTCCACTTGATGATAAGAGACTGAAGGTCTTGCTGGAGATTTGGCCCAGCTTCCATGACGTCATTTAAACTTTGTCCCGAAGATGTTTTTAAAGAAGCATTAAAAACAACTCTAAATTTTGTACTTGTTGATTCGGCCCGTTCTACACAATGGTGAGTCAAGTAACAGTCGGGTGTCGAGTGGCTGATAACTGGCTTCATGTGTCCGAGTGATTCATATTCATTCATAAATAATTTGTAATCCTTTGATATTTCTTTGTTACGATTGAATTTTCGCTCTAATGATTTAAATTGCGCAATAGCTTTGTATTTTGAGGCCCCCAAATTTTCTTTAAAATCTTGTTTTAGCGGTAACCTCACCTCATATCGCCCGTCTTCGCGCCTGACAGTTGTATTTTTATAATATTCTATACATAGTTTATTTTCATTTGATATAGGGGTTGTTTCCGAAATGTCTTCAATTTCCCAGAACTTATGGATATCTTCTAAATGATTTAATATGACGTTACACTGCAGTGTTTTGATATTTCCGCTAAGTATCCACCCCAAGCGCGTATTTTGTGCGAGTGGTGAGTCATTACTTATTTTGCATAAGCCTTCCAAAAGAATTATCGAATAAATGTCAGCTCCTAGTAACAAATCTACTGGGCGACTGTGATAGAATTCGGGGTCAGCTAAATTTAGATTATTCAAAAAAGTCCATGATGGTTTGCTAAATGAATGACTTGGTAAGTTTTTAATTAAATTATTCATAATTAGGGCATCTGTATCAAATTCAAAGTCTTCATTAATTGATAAACACTGGATGCGTATGATCCCTTTACAACTGCTCTCCTTAGCGCCTATTCCTGATATTACTCCCTGGCATTTACGTCGAGGCATCCCTAACAGTTGCGCGGCATTCTCCGTGATAAGTGATGTCTGAGAACCCTGGTCTAATAAGGCTCGTAAATTGATATAAGTACCATCACTGGTTTGTACTTTTATAACAGCTGTCGCTAAAAGCACCTCCGGGGTTTCGCCTCTTAGCGATACGTGCGAGTTGCTACGGCCCGCGTGCGAAGTTTCAGGTTTCGTGTTAATGTCCGGGCGGTATTTTGCGGACGCTGCGCCAGACGTACGTTCTGATTGCGTAAATGATTCGTGTAGTAGTGTGTTATGCGCCTGATTGCATTCACGACACCGTTTTTCAGAAATGCATGCTTTACCGTAGTGGCAATAAAGACAATTTTGGCATATGTTGAATTTGTAAATAGTTGTTCGTTTCTGTAAAGGTTTCATATCTAAAAACTGTTTGCAGCAATATACGGCGTGATCGTCAGCTTTGCAAATTGGGCATTTATATAGTTTTGCTGTATAAACATTTTTGTTGTAAAATGATTGCGAAATTGGTCGTCCCTGTGGCGGAAATGACTGTTTATTGTCGTAATTAGAAATTGGTTTATTGAACTTGGATGTAGAGGAATTCGATTGATTAGGGTTGCGCATGATAGGTTTGTTCGAATGCTCCGGTTTTCTCTTTGAACTCTCCATGGTAGTGAATTTGTTCTCCAAAAATGATAGAAAATCTGATATGATAGGTACATCTCGCGGTTGTTTCAGTGAAGCTATGTATTCACCGTGAGATTCAGTATCTAGTTTCTGACACAAGATGTAAATTAGAAGTGGGTCCCATGAGTCGACCTTTATTCCTAGATTTTTAATAGCATTTAAAGTTTCACGGGTCGTATCATGTATTCGCTTTAAATGATTTATGGACGGATGTGGCATAACAGGAATGCTAAATAAAATATCGAAGTGCGAATTGAGGATCAGCTTCCTGTTGTCATACCTATGGGTCAGTATATCCCAGCAAATGGCGTAATTTTCTGATGATATTGATAAATGTTGAATAAGGCGTTCAGCTTCCCCTTTTACCTTTGACTTCAAGAACTGCATTCGTTGTGCGCTCGACAGAGTCGGGTTGTTATGAATGGTCTCGACAAAGAGGTCCTTGAAGGATGTCCACTGGTGGTAGCTGCCGCTAAAGGACGGTAACTCAATATGAGGGGTTGATTGTTCCCGATGAGATACGCACCATAATTTTCTGTTAATTGATTTGATGACTTCATTGTACTTTTTCTCGAACCTGAAGTATACTGCCTCATAGTCTGGATCCCTGCCGCCCAACTCGCTGTCCAACTCCCAATGTAACGAGTCTATTGCAGACCAACGAGCTTGGACCACACGTAACAAATGATCGAACTCCCACTTTTCCGTAATAGTTTCTAAAGTAATGTTGTTAATTGTATGTTCAAACGCCTTGAAATGGCTGGTCTGTTTCCTCAGCATTTCGTCTGTTTTGCTACTGATACCTTGTGAGCGAGAAGCAGCAGCAAGCTCTGCCGCCTGCTGAGAAGTCGACGGCACGCTCATGGGCGTAGCCGGCTTGATTAGTGGAGTGGAAGGTCTGCTGGTGTCCTCCCTCGGTTGATAATTTTGAATCGTGGCCCTTATGTTGGAGAACCTATCCCTTATTACCTCAAAACGGTTAGATGTAAAGTAGTGGTGCGATTTATCCCCAAATCCACACAGCTTGATGTGATTAGATTGATATTCGGCCCAATAGCTATCTAAAGTATCAAGTCGTTGCCTAATATATGTGCTTGTCTTTCTATCAGATCCGTCCTTTTTAAAGTTGTTATAAATTTGTTCAATAGCTGATGCATGCTGTTCTTGGGTCTGAAGTAAATCCTCCATGCTGGACATCTTGTAAATTGTTGAAAAAAATTAAATGATACGCCTTACTTGATTCGCTGATATTGCTCCGACCGTGACTGCTGGTTACTCACGATCCAAATCCAAATAGGTGTTGATTCACTTTATTTCACCTCACGATTAACACAGAATAACGTATTTTAACTGTCCACGTATACCGGGTCACTCGCGAGGACCTTTTCGAAGGACCAAATAAGATGTACGGGTTATGTACGATCTTTTATGATAATTGATAAAATGAAAGTCTTTGATATAAATTAAAATGATACTATATTGATAAACTGATACTAATGCTACAAATGATATGCGGTTATGAGTACGCGCGCGATGAGAACGACGATTGGTGACGAACTAACTATACATTATTTTAAAATGACCTAAATTAGCGAGTGTGGCGTGAAATGCTGATGAGACAAAACTGTACGGTGCTTGCCCGTACACTCATATTTCGTAGTTATCACGTAACTTAATTTTAACTTCTGATTTTTAAATCTTATCGCGTAACATTCCTAATTTCATTACCTTACATGACCCTTTCTGCACGATAGACGTTGCAAAGTGCATTGCGAAATATTATTAACCTACCTACAAAAATAAATTAAGAACGTGTTCAAAGAACAGTGTTCGATTCGTGTTATATTTTTTCTTACTAATTAGATTGCACATATAACTTTAGTTAAGTATAACACACCCGCGTCTAGACGACGATATTGTTGTTTTTCCCGTTTTATTTTGTAATGAAATTTTTATGGTCTTGCCTTGGCAATCGACTCAATCTCGTGCGTGCTCACCACAAGAGCATAGTACTTCTACACACGTGCACCCACACATCAGCCTGCAGCACACAAACACATGTAGTCAGCCCGCACCTATACGGTGCATGACATCAGCACACGCCCTCTGCGCCCCCGCGCCCCCACGCCTTTGCGTTGACGCGGCCCTTGCGCTTACGCGCCCCCGGCGCCCTCTGCGCCCCCGCGCCCCCACGCCTTTGCGTTGACGCGGCCCTTGCGCTTACGCGCCCCACGCGCCCTCTGCGCCCCCGCGCCCCCACGCCTTTGCGTTGACGCGGCCCTTGCGCTTACGCGCCCCGTGCGCCTATGCGCCTTCGGCGCTTTGCGCCCCCGCGCCCCCACGCCTTTGCGTTGACGCGGCCCTTTGCGCTTACGCGCCCCCGGCGCTTCTGCGCCCCCGCGCCCCCACGCCTTTGCGTTGACGCGGCCCTTGCGCTTACGCGCCCCGTGCGCCTATGCGCCTTCGGCGCTTTGCGCCCCCGCGCCCCCACGCCTTTGCGTTGACGCGGCCCTTTGCGCTTACGCGCCCCCTGCGCTTCTGCGCCCCCGCGCCCCCACGCCTTTGCGTTGACGCGGCCCTTCCGCTTACGCGCCCCCGGCGCTTCTGCGCCCCCGCGCCCCCACGCCTTTGCGTTGACGCGGCCCCTGCGCTTACGCGCCCCGTGCGCCTATGCGCCTTCGGCGCTTCGCGCCCCCGCGCCCCCTGTGCTTCGTGCACAGGCTTTCAGCCCTCATACAATTGTACTCATACAGTCACACACGTGCATTCCTCCCAGCTCATCATATACACACCCACTCGACATTAACTCAACACAGCACGAATCGGGGCTGTAGTTCCCCTTTAACTTCCATTCCTTCCCCCCCCCTCCTACCCTCTGGGGCCCGGGAAGATGTTCGCGCCACAGCGCGACGGATAACCGTCTCTGCGCCGGTCAATTAAGATGCATATTGGTGCAACGACTGGGCAACGAATGATCGGCCAATCACAGCGAGTTGACAATTATACTCGACGAAGTGTTCGCCGGCGCCGCGCAACGGCAGTGTGCTTCGAGCCTTCCATGTGAATCAGCAAGAACTCAGCCCGTGAACAACCATGTGTTAAGTGTATGTGAATTAAGAGCGCTTTGTTTACCAGCTCAACTATCCCTAAAACGCCTACGACCAGTGCCCCTGAGTGAACTGTGTTGTGTGTTGCTGCCTTCAAGCCCGCGCCCCCGCGCCTGCCTTCAGCTCCAACCAGCTCCAGCCCGAACCAGGTAAGCCCCAGAAATTCCCTTATCTCCTGCCTAACCCATATTCCGTCGCTGTTACGGCGAACGCCTTTCGCCGTGACAGCGGGCAATGCCGGTCAGAGTGACCGGTATTACCATTACCAACACATAATTCTATACACTTTACTAGCGGCCCGCCCCAGCTTCGCACTGGTGAACTTTTTTTTTTAATATAGCCTATGTAGTAGTGCTAATGTAGCATTCTAATGGTAAATGATTTTTTTCTCGAAAACAGCATTCAATTGTCATAACTGGAACTCCTCTAAAATAAACTTTTTTGGAAAAAGAAAATAGAAAACAAGCAAAAATAAATAAAACTCAGGCTGGAACTAAAACCAAAAAGACTGTTAGACAGAATGACGCTAAAAAACTAAAAAATCCTATCGTCAAAAATAAACCTGCAGAAAAAATAAAGAAGGAAATGGAACTGATAGGTTTCTATCAGTCAAAAAAAGAATACTATTAAGAAAAAAAAGAATACTTACCTAAAAATACAGATAATAGGAGAGTTAAGAGAAAAGTTCTGCAAGATAAAGAAAGTAACACATCAAACTCGGATATCGATATGGACGACTTACGAGAAGACGATGATGCAGACATCGATGAAGATCGCCAGGATAAATGTATTATCTGCGATGATAGGGGCCGCGACAATGAATTGTGGTATAGGTGTGTTTTTTATGGGCTATGGGCTCATGAAGAATGTTCAGGGTTCGATTCTCCTAGGTGTGAATATGCATCAACGGTGCTTGACCGGTGTTAGACACGTACTGACCGGAATTAACAATACGTGCGTTTAATACCGGTCAACGATATTATTTTTAAAATGTTGATTATGCCAAATGTTTAATTAATACTAATCTCTATTGTTGCCATAATGCTAGAAGACTGATTAAAGTTTAATTTGTTAAAAACTCCATAAATAAATAAACTATATTTTCCGAAATATTAATGTTTTGCCTTAAGTGACCGCCATTACCCATTCTTACTCATCCTAAAAGCATAATAAATGAACTCTATTATTTCGACTGAAGTACTAGTATACATGGTCACAAAACAAATTATCAAAAGAAAAACAGTACCTTCGCAGTAGATGTGCGAGCGCGCGCAGCTGAGCGCTCTTGTGGCCGTGGCCGCGCACACGCAGCACGCCAGCGCGCGCACCACGCCCCCTAGCGCGCGGCGGGCGCGCTCGCCCCGCGCGCCGCCGCCGCAGCTCCACAGCAGCTGGGGGGGGGGGGGGGGGGGTCGACCGATGTAGCGCTTTGACATATACTGGCTTTTTTTTTAATATTTGTTCCGTGAAGGAACAGGCTTAGATCAGAGACCATACTGCCTAGTCAGTATTTTTTTTTCTTTTTTCCCCCTTGATGATAATGAGTGGTGAAGATGATGAATTATAAATTATGTTCCCGAAACCCCTTGAGCCCTCAGTAAAGATATGGGACTTTACTGAGGTCTCACGCGGACTTCTTGAGAGAATTTGAAAAGTGATGTTGCACTGTTTTGTTTCATTTGCCAACACTCGTGCACGTTCACAAACACTTAACGGTTAATAATCCACTATTATATCACATTAATGTTCGAAAAAACACAAATTTTAGAAAATAAAACAAAACTGCAGACATGACGCCACACTTTCCCGCCAAGAAGTCCTGACATATACAGGGTTCGATCAACAATACAACTAGATACGCGTCACGTACAAAATCGAAGCTAAATTCAGTCCACGTGAATAAATACTTTTTCAAAGCAATAAATTACTCCTGTCACTTAAAAATGAAAAGACGTCAATAACATTTAGTGGTGAAATCAACCTTAAACGGCAACAAATAAAGTACTTTTTCCTGTTATTGTCTTGCGAGAAAATAAACGCTCCCTTCTCAAGTGCGCGTTTATTTACCGAGACATATTTTTAACGCCGACCCGACATCTAGTTGTATTGTTGATTGTTGATTGAAGTATACAGGGCTAAATTTGAACACCCCGCCATATTTATTACGTCATATTATAGCTGATATACAACCTAATAATGATGAAATAAAAAATGTCTCAACTTTTCCTTAAGAAAATTGAAATTATTGTCATCTTAGCCATTGTCACCATTTGTGGCGCTGTTGTAAAGTGTGTAAATAGTCTAATTTATTTATTTATTTATTAAATTAGTACGGAATTATCCAATTACAATAATTAATTGCAAACAAAAAAATTGGTTGCCTGTAAAGTCGGTTTTACGGGCGAAGATTTTACGTGACAACGTCTTTTTCTCGGTAGAATATTTATTGATATGAATATAATTAAATTGCACAATAGGAACAAGGAATTGAATGAAAATAAGAATTGCACAAATTTTAACTATAGAAATATATATATATTTTTTTTTTTATTTTTTTTTTTTTATTTTTTTTTTTTTTTTATTTTTTTTTTTTTATTTTGTTTTTTTTTATTTATTTTTTTTTTATTTTTTTTTATTTTATTTTATTTTATTTTGTTTTATTTTGTTTACTAAAACATTGTACATGTAAACTTAAACTTAACTATTTAGTGGGAGAGAGACGCAAGGCATTCGGCGGGCCTCTCTCTCGTTCGGTGACTCATCGTTACGTTCCCGACGAGCGTTACACTTTTTCATAAGTGTCTCCCAGCTAACCTAATTTAAGACGTTGTCACGTCAAAAATAAAATAAAATTGGTTGCCTGTAAAGTCGGTATACGGGCGAAAGTTTTACGTGACAACGACTTTGAGTGGTAAAATAATTTTAATGTGAATATTCATTCGTATAGTAGGAAGAAGGATGAAATAATAGTAACAATTTAAAACATTTATTTAAACAAAGAATTATATTTAAAACATAGTTGAGTGGGAGAGAGACGCAAGGCATTCGGCGGGCCTCTCTCTCGTTCGGTGACTCATCGTAACGTTGAGCATGGAGAACATTATTAGCTCTTCGAGTATGAATAATACGATAGTAAGTAATTTACACACATCTATTGAGAAACTTAAGGGTGTTTCAAACTATCAAAACTGGAAGTTTCAGATCAAACTTTTATTGATCGATAACGGCTTATGGGATGTTATTACGAGTACTATCCCGGACCCCATAAAAGACCAGAGAGCATATGCCAAAATATGTTTGAATATCGAGCCGATTTGCTATCCGCATGTTAAGGTTTCCAAGACGGCGGCAGACGCCTAAAATAATCTAAAGGCAGCTTATGAAAATAGTGGCATTAGCCGACGATTAAGTCTTAAAAGGAAGTTATCACAGCTCAGATATGTTGATCATAGCTCAATGGACCATTATTTAGGAAATATAATTTCCGTAACCCAAGAATTGGCAGATATTGGATGTCAAATAGAGGATGATGAATTAGCCGAAATGATGCTAATCGGATTACCAAATGAGTTTGACTCATTGATAATGGCCATGGAAGCCACGAATATTAAACTGTCATCTGACTTTGTGAAATGTCAGTTGATACAAAGCGAATTTAAAAGAGGAACTTTCATTTCGAATATGGAACCTACTGAGAAGATTCTTGTTGCAAAAGACAAATTTATTCCAACGTGTCATAATTGTCAAGAAAAAGGGCATATTAAGCCAAGGTGTCCCAAATTAAAGAAGAATTCGAAGAAGATTCCTGATAAAAGCTTGACGCCAGATGCATCTTCATCTACAAAGAAAGGAAGTAGTGCAAATCTGACTGTATTGTCTAGAGAAATTGCTTTAGCCAATAACACTTGTGACAGTGATAGCTGGATCTTAGATTCAGGTTGTTCTAGTCATATGACTAATCGGATGAATAATTTTTCTAACAGTAATCAATCCGAAATTACTACTGCGAATAATGATAAGATATACAGTGAGGGTGTTGGTAATATTACTGTAACGTTTGATGATAATATTAAAAAAGTCATTACTGATGCTTTGTATGTGCCGAAAGTAGCAGCTAATCTTTTGTCTGTCAGCAAAATTGCAGCAAAAGGCTATGTTTTATTATTTGATGTTAATAAATGTCATATTTACAGGAAGGATAACGTCAATGTGACTGGTTCCAGCGTTGTGACAGCTACTAATGTGGACGGCATTTACAAAATTGATCAGAAAAGGGATAGTTACGTATGTAAGGAAAACCAAGAGCCTAATATTCGCACTGAAGGTAAAGCTTTTGTGTCCAACATTAATTCATTGGAACTATGGCATCGTCGCCTGGGGCACTTAAGTTTAGCAGGTATGTTAACACTTCGTGATAAATTAGCGAATGGTATTAAGTTTACCAATGGTGATTTGACACCATGTACTCCTTGTTTTGAGGGTAAACAAAAGAGCAAATCATTTCCGCGTGGTCAGGCACATAGGAGCACGACTAAACTTGATTTAGTTCATACGGACATTTGCGGACCTTTTTCGGTCAATAGTTGGAGTGGTTATCGTTATTTTATAACGTTTACGGATGATTTTTCGCGCAAATCGTTTATATACTTTCTGAAACGGAAAGATCAGACGACTGTCTTGAATACATTTATCGAATTCAAAACTTTGGTTGAAAACCAAACTGATCTTAAAATAAAGCGGATTAGGAGCGATAATGGCACAGAATACTGTAATAAAAGTTTCGCGAATCATTTAAAGCAATGCGGTATTATTCACGAAACGACAGTTCCGTATACACCTCAACAAAATGGCGTTGCTGAACGCTTAAATAGAACCCTAATGGAAAAGGCCAGGCCCCTATTTCACCACGTCGACAGGTGCGACAATTGTCAAGAAAAGATGAAAATTGTCAAGTGGTCAGTTTCACCACGTTGACAAGTGCGACAATTGTCAAAAAATAATTGTCGCGGCTGAACTGTTCTATAGGTAAAAAATTATCAAGGACATTATATAATCAAAGGTATCAAGTATTCGTCTAGGAATTTAGCGAACTCTATTTTCAAATACCTAATTAGAAGTTGTTAAATCAAATAATAATACGTCTTTTAAAATTGAAAAGCCTTCAGTCTCTCAATAACTGCCATACAAAATAATGTCTTCGCTGTCTTTGATAAAAACTTATTTAAAACTATTAAATATTTTCCCGTTATTTTGCAAGTCACTTCAAGTCTGTATTTTTAAGTGTTTGATTTAATAAATAATATTACAAGAAAGAAAAGATGTCAATCTTAAAATTTATTCCGACAGCAGATCGGTGCTTTTTGGTAAATTTAATAACAAATTGACATTTGACATGAAAATTAAGAAATGGAAAGAAATAGTTTAATCGTTTGAATAAAACGAAGTAGGTACTTATATGACAAAGATTGGAAATATCTAAAAGACACAACGTGGCAAAATTGGAGAAAGAGGACTGTAGTAAGTTAGTATTTAACAAGTTTCAATACGTGCACCGATTCTATTTATTACATATTCTACACTGATTTTGCTAACACGGAATTTTTCCCTAATCGCAAAATCCGTAAGTTTAAAAGAATAATTAATTCTTTCTTTAAATCTTCATCTATATGCAAAGTCATCAAAATCATTACTATCACTATTATCACTACTACTTTCACGGAGAGCCATTTTGAAAATATGCGTAAGTTAACCACGAAATTTTACAATTGTAACGCAAGCATGACATAGCTTTTATCTCATGTCAAGATTTACAGACATATCTACAAATATGTCAACTAAGAAAAATAATTCTTGTTTCACAACTTATTTGTCATTAAAACAATTGTAACAAAATGCCTGTCATGTTTCTAAGTATTTCTATAGAAAATAATTAAAAAAAATGTCACATGTCACCTGTCGCTTGACAATTGTCACTCGACATATGTCACTGACAATTGTCGACGTGGTGAAATAGGGGCCAGAGCGATGTTGCAAGATGCTGATTTGGGGAAACAATATTGGGCTGAAGCGGTAAATACTGCGTGTTATTTGAAGAACCGTAGTCCAACTGCAGCTGTGAAAGATGCTACTCCTGAAGAATTGTGGACTGGATCTAAAGTGGATATCAGTAATCTTCGAGTTTTTGGCAGCACAGCTTATGCTCTTACTCCACAACAAAAACGCAAAAAACTTGATCCCAAATCTAAGCCTTACATTATGTTGGGATATTGTGATCATACCAAAGGTTACAGACTTGGTGATCCAGATGATGGTTCGACGTTGATTAAAGCTCGTTCTGTTGAATTTATTGAAACTGTTCGAGGTATAACCTACAAGATATCAAATACTTTAGAAAGCTCTAAAGATTTGACAAATACTGTTGAAGTTACGGTGTATCAACCAAGTACTTCTCATGGACTTATCCATGAATCTGACAGTGATGAGTTTGCCACACCAGACATATCGTCAACGGATATTGATGTTCTAGATCCTGTTAAAGAAGAATCTCATGTCGAAGAAGTACTTACATCTAATGAACGGGAAGAAACTTCGTTGAATAATATTCAACCAGACTCACAAATAATGGAACAGAATATTTCAGACCTGGAAGTTGCTGAAAGTTCTAGACCTAAACGTGATCGCCATCCTCCTATTTGGTTCAAAGATTATGAAGTGAACTATTTATCTGATCTAGCTTTGATGGGACGCTGTGAGCCTAAAACATATAACGGTGCGATCAAAAGTGAGAATGCTAAAGATTGGATAGAAGCAATGCAAGATGAATATAACTCGCTAATGTCGCATGGTGTCTGGGAACTTGTGGATCGACCTAACAACGGTAATGTGATAAAATCCAAATGGGTTTTCAAAGAAAAAGTAGATCCAAGTGGAAAATTTGAAAAATTCAAAGCACGATTAGTTGCAAAAGGTTTTACTCAACAATATAAAGTTGACTATGATGAAACATTTGCACCTGTTGTGAGACATAGCACTCTACGATTACTCTTTGCGATTGGTGTTGAAAATGATATGGACATTGAACATGTTGATGTCAACACAGCATTTCTCAATGGAGATTTACATGAGCAGATCTATATAGAGCAACCTACCGGTTTTCAAATTGAGGGGCAGAACAAAGTGTGCTTACTCAAAAAGAGTCTATATGGGCTCAAACAAGCCAGTAGAGCTTGGAATGAAAAAGTTCATAATTTTTTGGTCAACAATGGTTATAAACAGTTGAAGAGTGAACAATGTGTGTTCTATAAAGACAAAGTAATAATAGCTTTATATGTTGATGATTTTTTCATATTTAGCTCCAATGATCATCAAAAGAAAATGCTATATGAATTGCTCAGTTCCAAATTTAGTGTCAAATTGCTTGGACCTGTTACACAAGCGTTGGGTATAAAGGAACAGGGAGCAAGGGACATTGAAACTGACTCAATCTGAGTATGTGAAAAATATTTTGATAAAGTTTGGAATGGATGATTGTCACAAAGTCGCAACTCCCATGGAAGTGAACTTTAATCCGCCAAAAGCTGAGAAGATTGATGCGAGGTTTCCATATCAGGAATTAATCGGGAGTTTAATGTATCTCGCTGTATGCACTCGTCCTGACATTGCATTTGTGTGCAGTAAGCTCAGCCAATATAACACATGTTATAATGAAACACATTGGCTTGCAGCTAAGCGCGTGCTACGATATTTATCTGGTACAACTGATTACGGACTCAATTTTAGGCGAGGTATTAACAAATTTGAAATTTCATCCGACGCAGATTGGGCGGGTGATAAAAACGATCGAAAATCCTATTCGGGTTTCGTGAGTAGATTTGGACTGAATGTAATAAATTGGCATAGCCACAAGCAAAACAATGTTGCTTGTTCTAGTACAGAAGCTGAATATTACGCTCTTGGTACAGCGGTAAAAGAGGCTAAATTCCTACATAATGTTATAAATGAATTGAAACCTTTCAATTTATCGCGTGAGCCTATCGTTATTTATAATGACAATAAGAGCACGCTCAAAATAGTTGAAAATCAATGTTACCGCAGAACCAAACACATTGACATACAACACCATTTTATTCAAGAATGTGTTGAGCGTAAGTTGATAAAGATATATTATAAGCCATCTGCTGAATTGGAAGCTGACCTATTCACAAAAGCCTTGCCAAAGGTAAAACACAATTGTTTTGCTAAGTGTCTAGGTTTAATGTAGGTTTTCTTATTTGAATTGATTTTTTTTTGTTGTACTCATGTGGTGTACTCTTGCAATAATGGTTTTAGTTTATAACTTTATGATTGCTAGAGTAAGGGGCAGTGTTAGAAAACTTAAAGACTCTTTGGTTTATATTTTCCTTTATGTTTCTTCACTTTGATGTATTGCGTTTGAATACGTCTGTCTATTAGAATAATTTGTGTTGTCAAAATGTATCAGATTTTTTTCTTTGTAAAAATATATTTATTTTCCAGTTCATTTGTATAATTTCACTATCTACATATAGTATTTTATCACCGGTCAATCATTAAATTTAAAAAATGTAGAATCTTTGAACATTGTTCACCAGAACATCCAAGAAATGATGGGCAAAGATTTAGAGATTGAATTGTTCATGAACTGTAATAATATTGATATTCTTTGCATTACCGAGCACTGGCTTAGAGACCATCAGTTCATGTTCAATTTTAAGAATCATTTGATAGGAAGTTCGTTCAGTCGAGGAAATGCAATACATGGTGGCTCCTTAATTATTGTTAGTAAAAAGTTTAAATTAAAAGAACGCAAAGACATAGTGAGCCTCTCGGTTGAGCGAACAATAGAAATAGCTTGTGTGGAGTTGGAGCAGTTTGTTGTGATAAGTGTATACAGACCTCCTTCAGCATTGTATGATCTTTTTGAAAAAGTTATGGATGAGACATTGCGTAAGGTCCGCAATGTAGGTAAAACAATAATTGTTTGCGGTGATTTTAATATAAATTTGATAGAAAACTCCACATTGTCAACTAAAATTAAAAATTTATTTCTATCATACAATTTGAATAATTTATTTTTGGAGCCGACAAGAATAACTACCTTTTCGGCCACCTGTATTGATAACATATATACAAATGTAAAACCACTGGCTAAGCAAATTATTAATAACCTGGACTCTGATCATTGTGGCCAAATGGTCAGCTTTCCACACCAGCGTAAGCAAGTGGTGAAAAAGAATATCACTGTTGTGCCAAAAACTGCAGGTCGGCTGGAACGCTTTAAAAGCAATCTAGATACAAAATTAAATTATTTAGAATACAATGACAACCCTGATGTCTTTTATAATGATTTTTTTAACATATATTGTTCAGAATTTAATAAATCTTTTGTTCCAAAAAAGATCTCGGTTAGTGGTACTGCATCTTTTAATGAATGGGCTACAATTGGTATTCACAAAAGTAGGAAACGCCTTTATGAACTTTATGGTGAACGCAACTATAACACCAGCGACGACTTCAAATTATATGTTAAAAATTATTCAAAGTTATTTAAAAGAGTATGCCGATTAGCCAAGGCAAACTATCTGAGTTCTAAGATTAAGAATAGTAATGACAAAATAAAAATGACAAGGAATATTATAAATAGTGAAACAGGAAAGGTCAGAAGTTGTAATAATGAGTACAATTTAAATTGTGATAATAAAACCTTGACTTCTGATGCTGATGTTGCTGCAGCATTTGAGAGGTTTTTTACTGACATTCCAGTTTCAACTACAAAAGCCTTGATTGCCTCCCCCACTGTAGCTGAATCTGTTTTGAAGGAGAATGTTAAAGATTGTGAAAGTAATTTCAGTTTTCAAAAAATTTGTGTTATAGATATATTAAAAACATTTAACACTCTCAATAAAAAGAAAACTGCTGATCTGTGGGGTAATTCCGTGGATGTCGCTAAATCAGTAATTATGACAATAGCTCCAGTTTTAGCTTGCATATTTAACGAATGCATTGACTGTGGTGTTTTTCCTGACCTAATGAAACATAGTAAATTAATTCCATTGTTTAAATCAGGTAGCACTTCTGACCCCTCTAATTTTAGACCTATTTCTGTGCTACCCACATTTAGTAATATTTTTGAAAAGTTGATGCTAGACCAAATTCAAATTCATTTTCATAGAAATAAACTTTTACATTGTAAACAGTATGGTTTTACTAGGGGTCGCTCAACAACTGACGCCGGTGTTGAGCTTTTAATCCAAATATTTGATACCTGGGAGGAATCACAGGATGCCCTAGGGGTATTTTGTGATTTATCCAAGGCTTTCGATTGTGTTTTACATGAAACTTTGGTCAGGAAGCTTAACCACTATGGAATTAGGGATGCTTCTTTGAGCCTTCTAATCTCATACTTGAGTAACAGGATTCAGAAGGTCGACATTAACGGTAAAAGATCTCCGGGATCAGTGGTTACAATGGGAGTTCCGCAGGGTTCAATACTAGGTCCATTCTTATTTTTGGTTTATATTAATGACTTACCTTATTTTGTAAAAGACAGTCATGAGATAGTATTGTTTGCTGATGATACTTCACTTTTATTCAAAGTGAAACGACGACACCCAAATTATGACGATGTGAATAATGCGATCTCAAAGATTGTTCACCGGTTTAGTGTAAATAACTTGCTATTAAACGAGGGAAAAACCAAATGTGTAAGATTTGTATTGCCTAATGTTAAGCACGTAACAACTAGTGTACAAATTAAAGATAAGAATGTGAATCCTGTGGACACCACTGTGTTTCTAGGCATCACGTTAGATGCCAAGCTTCAGTGGGGCCCACATATAGCTAAATTGTCGAATAGACTTAGCTCTGCGGCTTATGCAGTAATGAAGATCCGTCAGTTAACTGACGTTGATACATCCAGATTAGTTTATTTCAGTTACTTTCATAGTGTAATGTCGTACGGCATTTTACTGTGGGGAAATGCTGCCGACATTCAAACTATCTTTGTGCTTCAGAAGAGGGCTATTCGAGCAATCTATAACCTAAAGGCTGGCGACTCTCTCAGAGAGAGATTTAAGAATATAAATATAATGACAGTTGCATCACAATACATTTATGAAAATTTGATTTATGTTCATAAAAATACTGGAATGTTTTCAAAAAACAGTGATATTCACAATGTAAACACTAGAAGTAAGAACAAATTAGCAGTACCTTATACTAGGCTCCATAAAATAAATAATTCTTTTAGGGGTCTGTGTGTAAGATTTTACAACAAAGTACCAAATGATATTCAGAAATTAGATCTTAATAAACTTAAAATCAAAATCAAAGAAAAGCTTTATAAAAAAGCTTATTATAAAGTGTCAGATTACACAGAAGACAAAACAGCTTGGATCTGAAATGCTCCAAGCACTCCAACAGCTATTTCTAATTGTCTCTATTTAATTGATACTACATTGTATTGTAATTTTGTATTGCATCATTTTTTTATATTTTTAAATTCATATTTTGTATTGACCTGGTAACGACATACTCTTTTTTTTGTTTGTAAATGTCGTTGCTTTTGTGCGCTGTGGTTTCTTGCGCCCATTCTTTGCCACAGTTAAAAAATTATGTCCTGAATGGGTGGTAGGTTAAAAAAGATTTGGACGATTCAAAGTACTTATTCATTGAGTTTATTGAATAAATATATTTTGACTTGACTTGACTTGAATATTACCAACCCTTCACTTTTATTCGATTTGGTAAAAGGGGACTAACGGACTAAAGACTGCACATACATCCAACAGCATAGAGCGGCGATGGGCTCATCAAAATAATATTACCAACCCTTCACTTTTCTTCGATTTAGTAAAAGGGGACTAACGGACTAAAGACTGCACATACATCCAACAGCGTAGAGCGACGATGGGCTCATCAAATTAATACTACCAACCTCTCTCTTCTCTTCGGTGTCGTAAAAGGCGACTAATGGACTAAAGACTGCTCATACATCCAACAGCATAGAGCGGCGATGGGCTCATCAAAATAATACTACCAACCCCTCCCTTCCCTTGGGTCTCGTAAAAGGCGACTAATGGACTAAAGACTGCACATACATACAACAGCATAGAGCGGCGATGAGCTCATCAAAATAATACTACCAACACCTCTTCCCTTGGGTGTCGTAAAAGCGACTAACGGGCTAAAGGCTCACCACCTAAGCACATGTGCAGACTGTGCAGTTTTTTCTCGCTGAAGCGTGGTCTGTGTTATCTCAAAAAAATTGTTGATATAAGTAAGCAGTAATAAGTCGAGACTTTATTCATGATTATTCTACATAAGACTAAATACTTTTTCGTTTTTGTAGGCTCATTGTCATGTGACAGACAAAAATTTAAAAAAAAATTACTTTTTCCCCTAGGGCGAGAAAAGCTATTTTAGCCCCGCTCTAGAACGCTACAATGACGGTCTTTTTGAGCAAGAGGAGTGAAAAAATATTTAAACAATGATAATAGTAAAATATCAATAATGAAATATGAATGAATATAAATTATTTAGAAAATAAAATTAAAAAGACACATAATCAACAAAATTAATATTCAAAACTATACAATTATTAACAAAATTAAAAATAAATAAAACTAAGTGCCACTTACGCCAGAAATCATGGTGGATTTTTGTAGCAATTTCCACCTCTGAAGGGGGCCTAACTTTGCATCAACTAAATTACTCTCAGGTAACATAGTGAGCGGCTCCATCGTAAGAAAATGGCCAGGAGTTTACACCGAAAAGTCATTAGGGTCTGCTCTGAACTAACGGGTGATAGAGGCCTCGAATTCAACATGGCTTCTATCAGAGTCGCGCGGCTTATCGCAGTTATCAAAGCGCATGCGCGTAACCGCTATGATTCCCCCCGCGCACCAATCACAGCGCGCCGTCGCTTTGACCGCGAGGGTGAGCGCACGCACCTACAACTATAGGATATAAAAAGCAGGCAAAAACTTGTATTTAAAAAAAGAAAACATTCATTATTTTTACGTCTAATATTTTATTATTACTTTTGTTACACCATATTTACTTTTGACGGGGGGTCCAAAATTATAAGGTGAGTAATACTAATGCCAGAAACTTCAGGGATTGGTTAGCTCAAGTGTTTTAAAGATAAAAGTAGACGTTTGTAAGCTGTGGATGATGACCTGGGGCCCAAATCTGCTAATTTACGAATGGAATTCGTAAATGAGTAAGGGAATCCTTACTCATTTACGAATACCAAATGTGTCAAACAATTACAATGCGATCCAATTGCGATTCAATTATGCCATTCGTAAATTAGCCGACTTGGGCCCCTGTTTTTGGTGAAAGCATGCCGCGTCCGCAACTGCGCAATGCAAACTCCAAACCTCTACAAACGTTTGGGTTTGTGATTTGTTCAACGGATCGGCTACAAGCGCTTGCAAACCAAGCCAAACGCTCTATCCACACGTTTGAATTTGTGACGGCTTGTTGAGGTTTGCCAAGCATGCGGACGAAGGTATAACTTATGCTTATGTAATTTTTTGTTAATGGATAGATTGAGGGATGACATGAATGAGAAGGGATTGGATGATTTGATGACGAATGACCGAGTTGTATGGAAGAAAAATACATACTGCGCCGACCCCATTAACAACATGGGAACAGGGCAAGCGGATAGTGATGTGATATTTTGATTATTTAAAAAAGTTTCAGTGGAGTAGAGGGTCGCTCGCAAACAAATCACAATTCAGGAATCCCTGATCTATAACATTGTAACTTACTTCAGGATCGTCCTTGGGGTCCACTCCACAGTTCCACGCGAGCAGAGACACCCCCCTGCCGGCGCCGTCTCCTCTTATTAGGCCTGCTATTTGTCCCACCTGCAAATTAATTAATAAAACGCCGTGGGTGTAGCGGCTCTCTAAAAGAATACTACCATCCCCTCTCTTCCTTTCGTAAAAGGTGACTAACGGACTAAAGTCTGCACATACATCCAACAGCATAGAGCAGCGATGAGCTCACCACCTGCCACGCTGAGCACATGCGCAGTTGTAATTTGATGTGCCGGGGACTATGGCAGTGGACTGCGACTGCGGTCCTTAAACCCTGTCTCTGACTAACGTCCTTTGGGGATGATAGTCGTGATTCTTATATAAGATGACTGCTAGATACTGCAAGAAACTTCAAGGGCTGGTCAGGTCAAGTGTTTCCATGACAAAAATGACAAAAAAGGAATTCGCGTTGTTTCGTAGGTACTTATCGCCCAGCTGACGGGGGCAACGGCCGGCAGGCCGGCCGTCTGTTGACCCGTCAACGTAGGTACTTATCGCCCAGCTGACGCGGATGGGTTAACAGACGGCCATATGCTTTAAAATAAATTAGATACTCAAAGACCAATTAAAATTCACAAAATGAAAATTATTTTATTTAAAATGAAAACAACACAAATTCCTTTTTTGTCATGTTTGAAACACTTGACCTGACCAGCCCTTGAAGTTTCTTGCGGTTTCTAGCAGTCACCTTATACATATATGTATGTAAAAAAGTACCGGTAATCCAAGCAAGTCCTTCCCATCAGCTTGGAGCAGACAGTCCCCCATCTTCAGACCGGCGTTGTCAGCTCTAGAATTAGATGTCACCTCCCGTACCTGATGACAAGAAATGTAATTCAAGACTTTTGGTTGGTGGTAGTCCTACTGCTGTTAAGGTTAAGACCAACGCAGATGGTCTCCTGCGCGAGTGTTCTACTGGCGCAGGGACGTCTGGCACTTCTTGCATAACCTAACGGTAGGTCTCGAGGTGCCAGTACAAATAAAACTTAGGAAATTAAGGAGAGGGGATGCTGTTAAGGTGGCCTGGCTAGCTACCACCATCTTATCTAAGTCTGTCGCCATAACAACGATGTTTATAGCATTGTTGTGTTCCGACAGTTTAAGATAAGATAGCCAGTTCCTCAGCGGTTGAGGTTTCCGGGTGAAGCGCGCCTCTTTTTTCACGCTTCTTCTACCCGTTGTAGAATAAAAGAAAAAAAAGACTCCTTGCGGATGAGTGAAGAGTCGACTTCTTGGCGGGAAAGTGAAGCGCCATATCTGGAGTTTTGTTTACTTTTCTAAAATTGCGTTTCGTCGGATATTAATGTGAAATAATAACCATTATCTGTTTCTATATGTTTGTTATCACTGTTTCGGTTTTGCAAACCAACAATAAAAAAATAACCATCCTACCCGCAAGGGGCCAGCGCGGTGGGTTATGGCCCAATATCCCCACGTGCTGTTGTCCAAGTGGGAGGCCTGTGCCCAGCAGTGGGACGTTTATAGGCTGATGGTTTCTTTTTAATTATTTCTTTTTTAAAGTTTCATATAGTGTTCACTCACCCACGGGTAAGGATCCCAGAGGGTTCTCGTCAGCCGGAAGCCCAGCCCCTCGCCTTCATCCTCAGGTAGATTCAACTGCAAGGTTAACAATTACATACAGTGAAGGAAGTTTCCGGCCGACCACTTTGGGGCAATATTCGCTTGCACACTATCTGCGCGCCCGCTACTGTGCGTACGCGCGCAAGGAATAGAGCGCTAGCGAATATCGCCCCAAAGTGGTGTACCGGGAATATCTTCGACTGTATTAAACATAAAATCACGACTATAATAAAAACTATTAAATGGCTGTGTGAGTACCAGCGTTGCCGGACTTCCCGATTTTGGCAGGACAGTCAAGGGACAGTCCCGATTTTTTTATCAATATTAAATGTCCCGCGCGGGACAGGCTCGGTCCCGCTTTTCGGGGATAATTCGACAGTGCGTGCATTTTTCATTCAGAAGACGAAGAAGACTCAACTAGGTACCTAACGAAAAGTTATACCTGATTTAATAGTAGATTGTTATACAAGGGGCTAAAATGACCCATTATATACGAGGTAGTTTTACTCCCGAGCTTTAGCGAGGGAGTAAATGTAAACCGACTTTTAATGGGTTTTCAGGGCCGTGTGTTACACTCTGATTTTCACTACGAATGCGAGAAAATAAAACAATCCAATACAATATGAATTGGTTTATTTTATTAAAAATTAACCCGTTCACCCAAGGGAAGAGAATGGTTGTAGAATTAGCTGAGGGATGACGTCACTTGTTTGCCAGCAATACCATTCCCCCGCCGCCACCTATATAAAGCGAACACGGACAGACCGCTGCTCTTTTGCTCGCTGGCGTTCGGACTGTGCACATCGGGTCGACGCGTTCCTAGTTTGTAAAATATTTCTTTAAGTTTTTAGTTTATAGTGTTGAAACTCTGGGTGAGTTATTTTTGGTTTTGTTTTTAGTAAGATTGGTGTTTTGTTAAAGGTTATTTTGTGAGCGATTGTTTTAGGTGATTTGTGGGTAGATTGTTAGATTAATTGGTAAATTAGTTATTAAGTGATTAATCAATAAATGTAATAAGATCCTTGTAAGTTATAGTTTTGTTTTTTTTTAATGAATTCCTACTTCAGTAGCTAAATTCAGAAGTGGGATAGCTCAAGCACCCGAGCCCATTTCTTTACGCTTAGCCATTTTATTTTTGAGACCTGCAAGACACCATTCTTCTAGAAACCGTTATCTTTCAACCTTTTTGTTCTACCTTTTAAATATGTCCGATCAACGGTGGAAAACTTCAACCAGGACGCGTCGACGCGACTGCACGAGTAGGTCTCGTTCTCGTAGTCGTTCTCGAAGAGGGGACGATACGCGTAGATCTCGTAGTCGTTCTCATAGACAGGATAGGACGCGTAGGTCTCATAGGCGTTCTAGTGAATTGATAAATACGCGCAGGTCACGTGATCGGTCGCATACGCGCACACCGTCGATACCACGGGGTCCACAAGACGGTGGTTCGATTTTGCAACCGAAGTCGAGTACCTAGGCCGCCTTGTCAGTCAGGGTCAGGTGAGGCCGAGCCCAAGAAAAGTTGAGGCACTAGTTAATGCGCCGGTCCCAAGCAACGTCAAGCAAGTTAGGCAGTTTTTAGGACTAGCTGGCTATTTCAGGCGCTACATTCAAAATTATGCAACGGAAACCGCGTGCATATCACGACTAACGAAAAAAGATGTCAAGTTTTGCTGGGGGCCGGAGCAGGAACAGGTCCGTAAAACATAATTACCCGACTAACCAAAGAGCCCTTCCTATCAATTTTCGACCCCAAACTTGCCACGGAACTGCACACTGATGCCAGCAGTAAAGGATATGGCGCCGTCCTTATGCAGACCCAAACCGACGGGCAGAAGCGCGTGGTAGCTTACTTTAGCAAAACTGCACAGGGCGCTGAAAGCAGGTACCA
Source organism: Scoparia ambigualis (assembly GCA_963921215.1). Lineage (NCBI taxonomy): Eukaryota > Metazoa > Arthropoda > Insecta > Lepidoptera > Crambidae > Scoparia > Scoparia ambigualis. The sequence goes on from OY992525.1 coordinate 1,157,633, forward strand.
CTCTTACGAGTTAGAGACTCTGGCCGTCGTAAGAGCATTGCAACATTTCCGACACTACCTAATAGGTTTAAAGTTCAAAATTATTACCGATTGCAATGCTCTTAAGTCCACAGAGAAAAAAAAGGATCTGCTCCCACGCGTCGCTAGATGGTGGGTCTATCTCCAAGATTTTACTTTCGACATTGTTTATCGTAAGGGCATCATGATGGCACATGCCGATTTTCTAAGTAGGAATCCACCCCTCCAAGTCTGCCAAATATCACGACCTCGCAACTGGGCACAAATAGCTCAGTCAGCCGACGATGAAACTCAAGATCTTTTGCAACAGCTGCGCGAAGGAGGGTTGGACTCTAGCCGATATGTACAGGTGAATGACGTTTTGTATTACCGTTATGAGCGAGTCGGTGAAGGGCCGAGGCAGCTATGCTATGTTCCGAAAGGACATAGATTGAGTCTGCTCAGGATCTTTCACGACGAGCACGAACACATTGGTGCTGACAAAACGTTAGATTTGATCCTGAAACATTTCTGGTTTCCCGGGCTTCGCCAGTTTGTGGCAAAATATATAAACCATTGTTTGGTGTGTATATCAAAGAAACGTGTGCCGAGAGCACCACTTCAACCGATTACATCTTGGGAAAAGCCCACTCTTCCCTTTCACACTTTACACTTAGACGTGTTAGGTCCATTACCCGAGTCAGAAGGATACAAGTTCGTTTTATTGATGGTGGACGCCTACACAAAATATACCCTTTTATACGCAATCTACAGGCAGGACGTGAGCGAACTAAAACGAACGTTCATGAACGCCGTTTCTCTTTTTGGTGTGCCAAAGCTCATAGTAACTGACCGTGGGCGGATGTTTGAAGCAACAGAATTCACTAGATTTTTATCTGACATTGGTTGTGACATACATTATATTACACCCGAAATGCACAACGCAAATGGTCAGGTGGAAAGGTACGTAAGAACCGTGTTGAACATGATTCGAATAGAAGCCAATCACAAGGGTGCTTCCTGGTCCCAGCAGATCTGGAGACTTCAGCTAGTTTTGAACATTACGAAGCAGAAAACTACTCAAGCCTCGCCGCTGAACCTTTTAGTAGGCATGGATGCCAACACTCCCATCATCCAATCGCTGGTTCGTGACGTAGCCATAGATAGTGTTCAAAATCGAGAGGCATGGCGAGAACTATGCAGAGCAAGAGCAACTGATCTGTTAAACAAAAATCAGTCTGATCAAGATCGCCGTGTCAATCCGCAACGACGCACTCCGAGGAAATTTGCTCAAAATGATCTTGTGTTCGTAATAAAATTTTCCCAGTCGACAGGCAAACTGGACCCTGGTATGCGGGGGCCCTATAAAGTGGTGCGGTGTTTACCAAGCGATCGCTACGAGTTACGACTACTGAGCGGATCCTACGGCAAGACCACTCAAGCTGCAGCCCAGTACATGGTGCCCTGGCGTGGAGAGTGGTGTCCTGAGACTTGCGCTGCTTTCTTCGAACGTAAGTTAAGCAGGCAGTTACATTACGGAGTTGTGATTTAGCTTGTCATGGATCATTGTTACCTAAAATAAAAAAAAAGTAGACAGAGATTTAAAATAAAATAAATAGAAAACTATAATTAGACGAAGTTGACATAGGAAAATAAAACTAACACAAATAGAAAAATATAATTAGATAAAGTAGACATAGGGACATAAAACTAAAACAAATAGAAAAATATAATTAGAGGAAGTAGACATAGGAATATAGAATAAAAATTTTAAAAAAATTTAGAGATTGTCTTTATTAAATCCTTAATTAAATAAACATTATTACAATTAAACAACTGACGTGACAGGCTGAATCATTAACACTTAATTGCAGACGCCTGTTGTGTAGTGTTGTCACAGAATAGATAGGCAGACTCGATGCCTCTGTCTATGCTGCTCACGTACGCCTGAAGCCTTCACGAGACGTGCGATTCAGCGATGCCTCCGTCTCGATGAAGTTGAGAGACGTGCGATTCAGCGATGCCTCCGTCTCGATGTAGTTGAGAGACGTGCGATTCAGTGATGCCTCCGTCTCGACGAGCTGAGAGACGTGCGATTCAGTGATGCCTCCGTCTCGACGAGCTGAGAGACGTGCGATTCAGTGATGCCTCCGTCTCATTGGTTTGAGTGACGCGCGATTCAGTGATGCCTCCGTCACTCAACCTCGATTGTTATGTATCCCTGTAATTCAAGAGGGGACGCCCTCCTTGTCTGAATGTTCACAGAGGCAGTTGCAGGACACGCACACGTGGTCAAAGTCAACAAATATTGGTGGTAAACTGAGAGCTCTCAGACATGCGTTTTGTCTGTTCTTGATAAAATTACAACGAGTTGAGAGATGTATGAAAGAATTTAGCACAAGTTTGACAATGATTTCGGCAACTTTACTTCTTGTTGTTATTCCAGATAATGATAGTTCTGACCCTGAGGCAGGACAGTCTGCAGCGCAACACGAAGCGGACGGAGCTATTGCCGGACCGTCTTCAGCACCACACGACGCCGGTCGGGTGGCACTGCGTGATGCAGAGGACTCTTCGTAGCCGCCCCAAGACCTCGTCGAGGACGACTCCACGTCAGGAAAGGCCGAAATAGCTGAGGGATGACGTCACTTGTTTGCCAGCAATACCATTCCCCCGCCGCCACCTATATAAAGCGAACACGGACAGACCGCTGCTCTTTTGCTCGCTGGCGTTCGGACTGTGCACATCGGGTCGACGCGTTCCTAGTTTGTAAAATATTTCTTTAAGTTTTTAGTTTATAGTGTTGAAACTCTGGGTGAGTTATTTTTGGTTTTGTTTTTAGTAAGATTGGTGTTTTGTTAAAGGTTATTTTGTGAGCGATTGTTTTAGGTGATTTGTGGGTAGATTGTTAGATTAATTGGTAAATTAGTTATTAAGTGATTAATCAATAAATGTAATAAGATCCTTGTAAGTTATAGTTTTGTTTTTTTTTAATGAATTCCTACTTCAGTAGCTAAATGTAGTATTATTTTGATGAGCCCATCGCCGCTCTATGCTGTTGGATAGTAGGTATCTGCAGTCTTTCCATCTCTTCCCTTGGGTGTCGTCAAAGGCGACTAACGGACTAATGACTGTACATACATCCTACAGTATAGAGCGGCGATGGGCTCATCATTAGGCAATCTGCTTCTTAGTCAATTATCGTTTTAGGTATTATAGCAGCAGTGGCATCTTGCATTTTAGGCACTGTGCTCAAAACCGCTCAAATAAGTTGTTGATCTAAGTAAACAGTAATAAGTCGAGTCTTTATTCATGATTATTCTACATAACACTAAATACTTTTTCGTTTTTGTAGGCTCATTGTCATGTGACAGACAAAAGTTTAGAAAAAAATACTTTTTCCCTTAAGGCAAGAAAAGCTATTTTAGCCCCGCTCTAGAACGCTACAATGACGGTCTTTTTGAGCAAGAGGAGTGAAAAATAACTATCCTAACTGTATTAATAAAAATCAATTTCCGAAATGTTTGTACGCGCATCACTTCAGAACGGCTGGACCGATTTGGTTGATTCTTTTTTTGTTGTATTCGTATGGTCAGAACAAGGTGTGTGAAGAATTTTTTTTAAATTCGTCGCGGTATACGGTGTGTTCACGCGGCCGAAAAAAAATTAAAACAAGTAATAAAATAATAGATTGATAAGAGAAATATTACCTATAGGTAGCTGGTTTATAATAAAATTCTACATTGTATTAATTATTAGATCAACAATAACCAATAATAATAATAACTATTATCATGCTTACAACCACCAGTCTGACGCCTGACGAATACTCCTCACTTCCGCTTCCGGCGACCTCGGCGGCGTTTGCAGACGACATCTGCAATTAATCAATTAATAGAATAACAATTATAATTTACTATGTGGCTTACGATTGATCGTCATCATTCGCTTGCCCTGTTCCCACGTTATTGGGGTCGGCGCAGTATGTCTTTTTTTTCCATACAACTTGGTCAGTCGTCATCAAATCATACAATCCCTTCTCATTCATCCCTCACACAATCTACCCAATGTTTTCTTTGGTCTTCCTCTATCTATCATATCTTCATCACTATCCTATCTTATTACATGTCCATACCAAGACAAACGGTTCCCTTACACTATGTGGTTTACGATTATGAGTACAATAATCGGTAGCTTTGGTCAATAAATACAAATCAGCTCATCATATAAGAGCGTTGTAACATTTTTCCGCGCTCGGTGTTTAGGTTTTTACCGCTCGACAACGCGACGGAGTGAGTGTGTGTGAGTTTTGCCTCACGCGTACAGCACACAGTTGCGACCCGGGACGACTGAACGATCTTCGAATCAACTAACTCATCTCTTTCCTTGGTTGTCGTAAAAAGTGACTAACGAACTGAAGACTGTACATACATCCAACAGTTTAAGGCAGCGATGGGCTCACCACCTGTCACGCTGAGCACATGTGCAGTTCGTGAACAACTATTATTAAAACATGTTTCATGCGAATAAATTATTTATGATTGTGAAACGTTTACCGTGGCGATGCACTACGTTTGCAGTCCCCATTGCCTAGTCACTGACTTACCATTTGGGGGAAATAGTCGTGAGTGCAAGTTTAACACTAGAGTGCACGCGCGCTCTACTATAGTAGAACACACTTACTTATTATAGTGCCATTCATTCATTGTTACTCCTGACTCCCCGCGCTTCTAGATAAGCCTCGTCCACAAAATCGCAGAACGGATTAGTACGACGCCCACTTGCAGCGTAAGCGCATGTTCATGTAATTAGGTGTTAAAGTTCGCCTTCTACTATTGTAGTACATGCGAGTATTGGCGTAATAAAACTGAGTGTAAGTAAGAATTTTCTTTGATGACTTTTTTTTAGTACATGATGTGTATAAACTGAATGTTTATGTTTTGAATAATGAACAATATATATATAGTAATTGCTATTTAGTATGTTATGGCGTTTTTGATCATTATTATTAGTTTGTTTAAGCGAAAAAACGTACCCAGACATGGATGCTCTTGTAACCCAGTGGTTACATGAGGAATTTGAGGACAAGGAAGTAATTCAAGTGAATAGGATGATGGGGAAGAAAAAGTACAACCGATGGAACAGGAAGACAGGAAACAGGTACAGCTATGCTATTCTATAAGCGACACATATACGCTGCGCGCATTGCTGTGATCTGCTGTCTCTTTCCAATTCTATGAATATGAAAAAGACAGAGTCATTTCTCAGCGCTGCTTCAGCCGCAGCTATCAAGGCTTTAGCTTAGAGAATCGCACGGCAGGAAGTTGTAAGCGAAAACCAAGCATCATCGTCTGAAGATGACATGCCTCTTTCTGAACTTGCTCAAAATAATACACGCGACGAGATTTATGTATCTAGAAATGGAACACGCTGGAGTAAAATATGTCCTTCTGCAACCCGGGCAAGATCTCAAAATATCCGATTTAGGGGATTTTATCCGACCTCCAGGGCCAAAGGATGCTGCAAGAAATGCCGATACGCCGTTGTCTTGTTTCGATCTGTTTTTTGATGTTACGAGCTGGTGAACCCCTTATGGCAAGAAGACTGACCTTTGAAAATCTCCCCTGTGAATTAAAAAATAAAACAAAATGGCTTTTGGGGCACACAGATGAGGTGCCTCAGAACGATCCTCAAAGAATGGGAAGAATAGGCAAATGTTGCCTGTGCTGTCGAGCCCGAATTCGGTCCACAAAAATGTGGTGTAAGCGATGTGCCAGGTGGATTTGTCCTGATCACCAAGTTGTGGTCTGTATCGAATGCGAGGATGGTGATCAATAAGATTGTCATCGCTTGTTAGAAGTTTTTTTTTTGAGCTGATCTCAAACATGGCAAAAATTTTGATTATTTTTCTGGATTTTGTAAATTGTTCCTAATTTAAGTATGTTCTATTAAAACTGTATTTTTTTGCAATAATTGTGTGTAATAATAGTTAGATGATAAATATAATTTTAGTTTGATCATTTAAAAACTACCCATTATTAAAATATCTCGACTATTGTTTTCTACTATGGTAGAGCACGCGAGCACCTATGTCAAAAAAAAGGGCGCGTGCACTGTAGTGTTAAGTAAGTATGTAAATGTAAACAAATATTGTTTGTAGAGGGAAACGAGCCGTGTGACCGTCGGGAAGCGGCACTTATAGAATACTACTAACCCCTCTCTTCCCTTGGGTGTCGTAAAAGACAACTAACGGAATAAAGTCTGCATTCATCCAACAGCATAGAGCGGCGATGAGCTCACCACCTGACACGCTGAACACATGTGCAGCTTCGCTGTTGGTGAAAAGTAGACTATGGCAGAAGAGAGCTTTTGTGGTCCTCATTGCCTGCTCTCTGACTAACCCTTCGGGGATAATAGTCCTGATTATAATTATGTATGTATGTATGAAACGATGATTGCGGCCCTTGTGACGGTGCGCTGCCGCCGACGCCTAACCTATAACCTATATCTAACGTGATCTAAATACATTACAGCTGCGAGTTTATTTTTTAAATACACAGTGACAGCATTCTGATTTAATCAGTAGATACGACACAGTAAAAATCTTTAAAAGGATGCCCGTTTGATCAAACCGGTGTAAGGAGGTTCTTGCAATAACGCTGACAACAGACATCCAACAACACAGAATTACTAGAGTTGTTCGTGTCTCAAATCTCTCCCCTCGTGAATTGTCTGACAATAAAGCGTAACGACCTCGCCGTTTGGCTGTTATCGTAAGATGGCAGTCGTTAAAACCCACCAACCCGCATTGGGCAGCGTGGTGGGTTATGGCTAAAGTTGCCACCCGTTCTATAAAATAGAGTATTGTCCTCTTTGTCATGTAGGCGTACTTTATAATCTACGACATCAATAGAGTACGCTAAAATCTATACTAATATGATAAAGCTAAAGAGTTTGTTTGTTTTTCTTGAACGCGCTAATCTAATAACTACTGGTCCGATTTAAAAAATTCTTGCATTGTTAGATAGCCCATTTATCGAGGAAGGTTATAGGGAATAATTTGTTTAGGTACGGGTATAGATACGGGTAACCCGTGTGAAGCCGGGGCGGGTCGCTAGTACTCTATAAACTGATTGTTACTGGCTCGTTACGTGTGAGACCTAAATAAACTGTATCTGTATCCACCGAATTTTGATTGCAAAGAGGCTGTAAATATCTTCAAGAAAGACAAATATTTTGTTAAATGTCGCAAGAGCAACAAAAAATACGTTTTTAAAGACAAATGAGTACTCTTTATTTATGCACTGTACTTTATTTTTGTTCTAACAAAATGAAAAAATAAATACTTCATTCGTCCTAAAAAAAGATGGCAATCCTAGTTATGGCCCAACCTCCCAATGTGCTGTTATCCAGGTGGGAGGCCTGTGCCCAGCAGTGGGACGTTTAATAGGCTGATGATTATGACGTTGAATTGTTTATGACGTTTACTAGTAAACGGGTTTCCGTCTAATTGGTTACGCATTCGGATAAACACTTGAAATACCATGTCTTATCTTTAAGTGGCGCCGGCCGGTTTGCCGCGCGGAGCCGCGCGTACGGAAAAACTGACATAATAAATCTCTTAAGAACTTCAAAGCAAAATCAATCAATCCAAAATTAGAACAATTCTGCTTTGAAGTTTCAGACCTAGTAATTTGATTAGAGCAATGTTTTTATTCTGCGGAAAGTACAAAACCATCACGCGCTTGTGTTAAAAATTAAAATTTTAAGATGGGGGCGACGTGCGAAATAACAATACAAATATTTTCATGTAAGAATTATTGTTTCATGCGTAAAATTAAGAAAGTTGTCGAAGAAAAATGTTTTTACGCGTCATTAGATTTATGTATTGTTTGTTATTGTTTAAACAATTTGTTTCAAATTTCAACAAGGCCACGACCTTGTGCAATAATCAGGCTAACTTACGTAAGTTCTTTTATGGTGGATTCGACCAAACTGGAAGAAGGTTTTATACCCAGATTAAACGCCAAATTTGTATAGACTAATCTCGGAGTAAGTCTTATTCCAGTTTGGTCGAATCCACCCTGTATTTAACTAATTCAGCGCTTAGTACAGGTGACTTAAAAATATGTTAATTTTCACAATTTCGCGCAGGATCCCCTTATAGTACCTACTTAGCACTTTGACCGATGGGCCTAGACAAGTGGCAAACGCTCAGCCCCTGTCTATTCGTAATTCATCGTACAATTACAAAGTTGAGTTATAAAATATTAAGTTTGTATGAAAAATGAAAAAAAAAATTCAGTGCGTAGTAGGTACTATTATTTATTCTGTGGCTAAGATTAATTAAAACTATCAGTTTTAAACTATTTTTATGAACTAGTTTATCCAATGTTTTCATTTATTGTCGTAGTGTCATATCCACTCTGCATAAGTGTACCAAGGATGTTGCCATGAGGAACGAGCAGCCTTTTTAGACAGGCCGATTTTTAAGGCGTACGACTCCACGGTCAAAAGCTAAGTATTAACATAGACAAAATGTTAAATCGTCCTTGCTATTATTTGAGAATGTTATATGTCGACTACTCTGCCCACACACGACAGAATGCAATTTAATAACTGCCACACTGGTGTAGTGGGTATACCACCGTACCGCACGTCAAGGTTCCAGGTCCAAATTCCGGCAGGTAAAATCCGCATCAATAATAAGTACGTACACTTTCATGACTATTTTTAGAACCTAAATCAATTCGAAAGATTTTACCGTTTGCTTGCACCAGAAGTGAGGATTACAGCTTGACGTTCAAGCCATAATCCTCACTAGCCTATAGCTATAACGCGGAAACCTTAAAGCGACTATTTTTTTGACATGTATGACTATTTATGACTATTTCATGACTATTTTTTAGCGTTGTCAAAATTCGTTTTCATTGAGATTTCAAATATGAGGATTACAGCTTGAAGCACACCATATTACGCTGGGTTTACACATACTTACAATAAAAATTGTTATTTGTTACGGCTATTAATCAAAAATGTGATTTTCGCAATGATTTTTTTTTACCTTGTCGCGTAACGGTAAAACAATACTACCTCTCTTTCCTTGGGTGTCGTAAAAGGTGAGGCATAGAGCGGCGATGGGCTCACCACCTGTCACGCTGAGCACATGGTGCAGTCGCTATTTAGTGAAAAGTGGACTATGGTAGAGGACTGCTTTCACTGCCCTCATTGCCTAGTCTCTGACTAACCGTACGGGGATAATAGTCGTGATTATTGTATGTACTTATAAATCAAATGTGATTTGTGATATACTTAATGATTAATTTTATGTTAGCTAGTCTTTTTTATTCGTAATTATGTTATTTTAAAAATAGCACAGGCTCCTAAGTGTGTTTAAAGACCGGTGGGATCAATGATAAAAAGGTCATTGGGTGGGATGGGACACCCCGCTGCTGCGACACTGCGGGTGAAGCTCCACACCGGATAGTCCTAATGTTTTAGAATTATTGTTATTTTTTATTTTTATTTTATTTTTTCTATTTCGATACTAACATTAACATATAAGTATAATATTGTTTACTAGCACTATGGAACTGTTTTCTGAAATAAATTATTTGAATTTCAATTTGAATAGTGTCCAGTCCACTGCTGGGCAAATGCGTCCATCATTGGAATCAAATCATCGCTACAATAAAATATATATATATAAGGCGACTGCTAGAAACCGCAAGGAACTTCAAGGGCTGGTCAGGTAAAGTGTTTTAAACATGACAAAAATGATAAAAAAAGAATTCGTGCTTTTTCCGCGTCAGCTGGGCGATAAGTACCTACTTTGACGGGCCAACAGACGGCCGACCGGCCGTTGCCCTCGCGTTGTAAATAATCGTTATTTTTAATTTTTTTTCAATGTATTTTTCTTATTTTATTGCTTTAAAATAAATTAGATAAGTACTCAAAGACTATCCAATTTAAATTCACAAAATGAATTATTTAATTAAAAATGAAAAAACCACGAATTCCTTTTTTGTCATTTTTGTCATGTTTAAAACACTTGACCTGACCAGCCCTTGAAGTATCTTGCGGTTTCTAGCAGTCACCTGATATATATATTTATTTCAGACTGAGATCCATTTAAGTAAGTAAAAGTGTTAGTATACTTACATAATATTCTTATGTACTGTTAGTGTACAATCATTATGTTAGGCTGGATTAGACCAAACTGGATTATGACTTACTCCGATATTAGTCTATACAAATTCGGCGTTTAATCTAGGTATAAGACCTTATTCCAGTTTGGTCGAATCCAACCTTAGACCTATACAATCTTATCAAACGGCTATCACCGATCACTCTCCACACAAAACTTTTCCACATTGGCGAGTCCCGCCTATCAGCAACAGTATTCAGGATGGCGTTGGGGCTGTCCATTAACTACTTGACAGTTTTCGAAAAAGTATTTAAAAAGTTACAAACGCTTATTTTATACACCGTACAATATTTTCTTTCTCGAAAAAATCTTTAAATAAAACATAAGTAAGTACTTTTCTTTATTGATTTCAAACTTCGTGCGAAAACGGTTGGTCACGTGACATTTTGCTCTGTGACGTAACATTTCAGTAAATAAAGAAACTTATCTTGAAACCTGACAGATAGTTTTTGATAATTTTGTGAAATGTGACGTCACATGAAGCTCAATCATGGCCGCCCCTTGTTTCGGATCTTGTAATACCTACACAGATAAAAAATCGCAAATTTATTTTGTAAAAATAAAATATTTACAAATTAACTTTATAAAAAAAAACTATTGGATAATTATCGTTAAATCATAAACTACCATTTCCGACATATTTCATATTTTGTTGTTACAACTGTGAAATAGCTAATTCTGCGAATAAGGGATGCTGTTTTTTGCGGATGATTGCGCCAAAACCATCTGTTTCATATTCAGCAAACATTCCCGAGCAATGATATTATAAACTATTGTATACTTCGTTATTTTTTAGTCACCATAAAAAAATTAAGGGTGAGTTCCACCCATGAAACTGAACAACTTTCCCTAAGAAACCTATGTGCAAAAATAACAAAACAATTTCGACCTCCCATACTGCCGTCAGCTGATCGGACAGTTTTGTATAGGAAAATAACAAAACAATTTCGACCTCCCATACTGTCGTCAGCTGATCGGACAGTTTTGTATAGGAGAGCGAAATTTTTTTGTCATTTTTGCACATAGGTTTCTTGGGGAAAGTTGTTTAGTTTCATGGGTGGAACTCACCCTTAATTTTTTTATGGTGACTAAAAAATAAAGGTGTATAATATCATTGTTCCCGAGGCATTGCAGAAACGGGGCAGTCCCAACATCATCCCAAAAACAATGATGGGTATTGGTTTACCTAATCACCACGTCAAAATGCGAATTGGTGATCACACAAACCCGGGCTGTGCCATGAAAAAAAAAATTGCCTGACTAGGGAATTGAACCCTGGACCGCCGGATATCGAATAAAGTAGCGGCCGCTCGCGGTTTCACCCACGTGGTTCCCGTTCCCCTGGGAATATCGCGATAAAAATATTCTATGTGTTAATCCAGGTTATAAACTATCTGTATGCCAAATTTCATCCAAATCCATTCAGTAGTTGTTACGTGAAAGAGTAACAAATATCCATCCATACTCACAAACTTTCGCCTTTATAATATTAGAGTGATTAGGATAAAAATTAAATACCATAGGTATACTTAAAGCAATCACTTAATCACCTTGAAATTCCAAAGGGCACTTTTTAAACAAATCGAACGCGCACAAATTATTATTGACTACTAAAACAACTTTAATAAATTACAACACGGTACAACTATGCGATCGCCTATAGTAACAGGCTAATTGGTACTGTCGTGTCGATATACCGTGGGTCGAAATCTATCTCGCAGCTCGCAGGCTGTTCGATAGACGTAGTGATGTGTCGTGAAGAAAGTGTCGATATCGAGTTTAATATTGACAATATGTCGACAACTTTCTCTATTTATTTATTACAATCTTTTTTGCACAAAATAAAAAAAAGGTACAGAAGGCAGACTTAATGCCAAAAGGCATTCTCTACCATTAACCTTTGGGCAATGTAGAAAGAGTACCTAAATGAAGAAAAAAAGTACTAAAAAGTGTGAAAAATATTTTTGCATGAGCGAAATTCGAACCCTACTGTCAGGTCAAGGGCATACAAATTAAGTTAATTTGGTTTGGTTCAAACAGTGCTTTATTAACATGAAACAGCTGTTTTTTTGCAATATCAGACTTGCTCGCATATTGCTAGTTGTACAATATACAATCACGACCCATATTATCCCCTCAGGGTTAGTCAAAGAAGAAGGAGTTGCTTTAAAATAAACAGATACCTACTCAAAGACTATCTAATGAAAATTCACAAATTGAATTATTTAATAAAAAATGAAAAAAATACAAATTTCTTTTTTGTCATTTTTCTCATGTTTAAAACACTTGAGCTGACCCAGCCCTTGAAGTTTCTTGCGGTTTCTAGCAGTCGCCTTATATACATAAAGATAGAAAAACACCCAGACCTGAAATCAATTTAGAAAGACAGTTTTTCTCTCAATTGACCCGACCGGGAATTGAACCCGGGACCTCAGAGATGGCACGACGCCAGACCCGGCGTGCTAACCACTCGACCATGGAGGTCATCAAAAAACATCAAGCACAACAGCAAATTAATTTTTCATATTTAATAATACTTAGATAATTATTATTTTTTCGTGTCGAGATCGAATCGTCCCATTACTATTCGATACACCAGTTCACCTCGTACCACGGCCGTCGTCGTGACCTAGACCGCACTCTCTGCACGTTCATTGCACAATCCAATCCACTCCGCTCTACACGTAACAACTCCTTTACTAAGCATAAGTTCTACACATCATTTAGCAATTAACTTATTGACGTTAACTTTCGGAGACAAAGTCAAGTCGTTATCTTTGAGTTTCCAGAAAACTCTGGCGATCCGCTAGAATTTGAGAATTCGCAGAAGGTTTATTGCACAGAGGATTATCAATCGGGGGTTAAAGTCACTCGTTTCCCTAGTTTTACCCTTGAGAACCTACACGTGACCCCTAAGTGGTGCTAAATGAGAGACAAAAAAATTTGAGTTTGTCCGTTACGTGGTGTGGTGTGCAGAAATTTCGATTACGACTAAATAAGTACCATTACAGAGCGTGTCAGCAAGTAAGTTGAAACAGCAGTCTAACTTTAGAGCTGCCATGATCCACGAGGGCATTAACATGCAAATATGCAGTACAACAACGCGTTTAGGGTGCTGTTGGGGCTGCCACGGTACTGCAGTGCATCAGCCATGTTTGCGGAAGCCCATACCGATGGATTTCATGCTATTCTTCGGAAAAGAGCAGCCTCGATGCTAAGCGTGTTCGTGGGAGCCCCAATGACATTCTGCGTGTTGTAGCTGATAGAGTAAACTGCCCTTTTATGATGCATTGAGTTCAGCTGCACGTGTAGTTTAACTTTTTTTATATTTCTTTTAATTTTTAAATAGGTACTTCATTATTTTAATTCTTTATTTAATTGTTTTAATTTTTTATTACGGTAAAATGCTGACATAATTGTATTTATTTGTATTTGTAATTTTATTTATAATTTTGTAATATTGTATTATTGTATTTCCACGCTGCTGTATGGACTTAATTATGTCTGAAATGTTTGAATTGAAAAAAAAATTAAGGATCGGTCATGGACCAATTCTCAAGTAATTCATGACCAATCCTTATGTAGTTAGGAGTATAGTACAGTAAAAGAATTGTCAATTCTAGCTAAGCTTATGTCATCCATCATAATACGTGGGGCGCACTAAAAGTTTCCGGAATAAATAAGAGAAAAATACTATAAAAGGTCACAAATGAATTTATTGTTTCTCAAAATTTTTGCGTAAATGCACATTTTCATACGATTAAACCAATTTTGAAAACTTTTGTGCCACTCCTCCGTGGTGACCTCGGAAACGTGTTTTTCATGCTCTTCGACAGCCTCTTCTGGTGATGAAAATCGTGGACCGCGTAATTGGTTCTTAATTTTCGGGAACACAAAAAAGTCACAAGGTGCCAGGTCGGGACTGTATGCAAGATGGCTCATAAGTTTTACGTTTTTCACTTTCAAAACTTCGTTTGTCACTCTGGCCGTGTGGGAACTGGCATTGTCGTGGTGCAAGTGTAAGATGACACGGCGTTTACGGTTATTTTTACGGAGTTCGTCAATAATTTCCGGCAAACAAATGGTCGTGTACCAGTCACTATTCACGGTACGACGATTCTCTAAATCAACAGTAGCCACTTGTCCAGTTCTATTAAAAAAGAAGCAATCCGCTTAGATGCACTTATCACGCGCGCCGCTTTAGTTGGTTTCGGCTCATCTTGAAAGACCCATACGCTCGATTGCTGCTTTGTTTTGGGATCATAGCAATAAATCCATGTTTCGTCACCTGTAACTATGTCCCACACCAAATTTGACGCACCTTCGTTGAATCTGGTAAGCATGGCACTGCACCAAGTGACGCGGTCCGATTTTTAAGCCTCGGTCTAATTGTGTGGGATCCACCGCGAGCACAGCTTTCTCACATCTAAATGTTTGTGTAGGATTGATTGTATTTGACTCATGCCTATGTCGAAATTCATGGTAGATCACATGCCTGTCTGTTTCAATCATACGGCGCACAGCATCGATGTTTTTGTTGTTCACAGCGGTGGACGGGCGACCATCGCGAGATTCGTCACTGAGATTGACACGACCGCGCTTGAATTCTGCAAACCAGCTATAAATAGTCGTCTTGCATTGTGCTTCATCGCCAAAAGCAGATTGAAGCCGAGCGATGCTCTGTTGAGCTGTCAAATTACACTTAAAATCGTAGAAAATCATACTACGAAAATTTTCCCGAGTTAAATCCATGTAAATGTAGACACGCAATTTTTAAAATGGCGCCACAGTATAAAAGCAATTGACAGTCATATGAAACAAACTGCATTCTACAGGCAAAGAGTTCCATTTTCAAATGTTATAATTACTTTTTAAATATTGTTTATGTAAGTGGCCAGTTCCGGAAACTTTTAGTGTGACCTATGTATTAATAACAAGCCAAGTGATACTTATATTACTATACTATACAGGTTCCAGGTCAATCCAAATGGGTCAGTCAGTAGGGAGAAAGTAGAAACTTTAAGGGATAAGGAAATCGGTCCTTAGGAACCATGGCGTCGATTTTTGATTTAATAAAAACTTTTTAAACCTCACACTCAATCAGTTGTCGAACCCGGTTATAATGTCTCTGTAAATAATGTTATTGTGCAAGTTGTTATTGTTGATGGTGTAAATAATATGTCACAAAGAACATATTTTTAATGTAAGAAATCCCAAAAATAAGATACCTACTTATTTTATTTTATTAAAGTAAATGTTAAAATGGTAGCCATTTTGCAATTAATTCTCTTGGGTAAATGTACACAGCAGTTTACGACGAACTACGAATAGACAGGGAGGTGAGCGTTTGTCACTTGTCTAGAACCCCTGACCTGAGTACCTACACATAGTCTTTATGATTTACTAGCGGCCGCTCGCGGTTTCACCCGCGTGGTTCCCGATCCCGTGGGAATATCGGGATAAAAATATCCTATGTGTTAATCCAGGTTATAAACTATCTTATGCCGACTTTCATCCAAATCCATTCAGTAGTTTTTACGTGAAAGAGTAACAAACATCTATCCATACTTACAAACTTTCGCGTTTATAATATTAGTAGGATTATGATGTACCTTGTACCTTCGTAATCTACACCGTCATTTTTAGTCGTTTTAATGAAGTTAAATGTGAGTTCCACCCATGAAACTGAACAACTTATTAACTAACTTAACTAACTAACTTAACTCGACCTCCCATCCCATACAAAAAACTGTTCGATCAGCTGACGACAATAGTATGGGAGGTCGAAATTTTTTTGTCTTTTTTGCACATAGGTTTCTTGGGAAAGTTGTTTAGTTTCATGGGTAGAACTCACCCTTAATTTCATTAAAACGACTAAAAAATGAGGGTGTATACTAAAGTAGAGTCTGACCAACGAAACGTGACTAGAGAGAATGGCGGCAAATTCAAAAATTCTTGGGGTGTCAACACTCATTATACTCTGAAAAAACGACGTTGATACTTGTATTTTTTTTAATAAACTGTAGATCAAGCAAACAAATAATTTGTAGTATCAATAAATAAGAATAAATCTTAAGAATTATTGAAGAAGCATTTGTGATAAGTTAATATTAACCACCTTACAAAGTTGAATAGAAGAATTTTATTTGTTGGAAAATGGGTCTGTCATTGACGATATTCTTTCCAAATATTGCGTTTCACTAGATAAAACTTCCTTTTGTTCAAGTGATGTAGTATTCTTGACAATATTTTAGTTTTGTCTCACTAGTACTTGAAGTTTATGTAGGTAAGATAAACAAAATTGGAGAATAGATAAAAATTGGATTGGAGATAAAATGTACTACCTACGTACTAGAGAAGACGTCACAACTAGATTGTTTGCTACACGCTTTAAAGCCAGCTCGCTCCAACTGTATTAGTCTGCGGCAAGCGCTAGACGCAACAATACTTGTGTATTCTGTGTTCATTTTAAATATGCCTTCATGTGTGCTAAGGTGCAATACGAGAACTGCCACGGATGGTCATAATCATGTTATCAGTGTTTTAAATCCAGGAATGTAGAAATATCACTAAAACAACAATTTAAATCGTAACCACGGACAGAGTTGAACAACCACTTGACATTAATGACAGATAATCAGTGTTGCCAAAAAATGAGTGAATTTAGTTCTGGATTATTTAATTTCTACTCTTTTATGTCGCACTATACTGCTTAAAGAATCCAGAAAATACAAAGAAAACTAAACGAATCACTTTTTACCTGTAAATATGCACTAAATTATCGATATAACATGCATTTGACTAATTATATGAAATCGCCGAGACATGAGCGGCGGCCATGTTTCGGCGCTTTAGACCTTTTGGTCGCGAGAAAAGAAGCGGTCTAGCGCTGTATGTTTGGTTTGTTCAGAAAGACGATAAATTATTATTTTAGCACTGCAGCGCGCTTTTGTTTTAACTTTTAAAAAATAGTGTAGCGGCGCCACCTACCTGCATGACGCCGCACATAGTTCGACACGAAGCAAACACCTTCCTAACCGTGTCAACAGATGGCGCCACAAAAACCAACTGAACGACATCTCCATACCGCGACAGAAAATAGTATGGGAAGCCTGCATCGCGGTAGCAAAGTTTCACCACCTCCTTCGCCATATATGGCACCTCCAACCAACATCCGTTGGACCAGAGGCGCCCTCGGGTTTAGCCGCTCCCTACCGGTTCGAACCCCCAGAGGCTCTGGGGGAGATCGGAGACTCGCTTGCGAGCAGTGGCGGTACCTTCATACAAGCCGAAAAGCCCGGCTTGCCCTAACAAAAACTCAATATCACTACTGGTAAAACGCAATTATTAAAATCACTTAATATTTTTTACCATTGTTAATTTTCTTTCATCAGCATTCAAATTATCAATTTTATAAGTTTCTCATATTAAGAATCACCAAACAAATCGCATAAAGCTGCTTATAAATCGTGCGACGCTTGACATCTCTCTCGCACAAGTTGGCTTGCAACCGGGCTTCGGATTTAAAGTATATCCACTCTCTTCTAACTTTAACAAAATTGCTACTCTAAACATAATACTGCGTAAGTATGTATAGATTCTATGAGAAATTCATACTCTTTGTCAAAGCCAGCTTGCGTTATGAAGTCCGCAAGTAAGGCCTTCTCCAAATCAGGCTTTATTTCTACCCAATCACGTGCAACTTAAACGCGGGCGAACCAATCAGAGGCGACCGACGACAGCTCGAGCTCGGGCGAACCAATCAGAGGCGAGCGTTAATACGCGATTGTGCTGTGCGGCAGCCACAGGCAGCAGCCAGCCATTTTTTATTCTTTGTTATTGTCACACTTCGCTTTGTTTGAGCGAAAGTAACAAGTGTTTTCGTAATTTGTGATAAAAAAAATGTGTTCCGAGTTCAGTTCGTCGCTTTATTGGTCCCTGTGACGAACTTAGATGTGTTGGGCATGTGATGTGTCGCAAACAAATGTGTACTTAGACGTGTTGATGATTGGCATACGAAAGGCAGAGGTAAATAAATTCTTTGAACATCACACATGATTTATGTATTTCGCAAACTATTAAAAGTCATCTAGGGCATTAATTATAATAGGTCTATGTAAAAAACTCTTTGGATTGTTGGTTGCTTCCATTCAAATAATTAAGTGTAGAGGCCTACATATCGACTGTGATTCCAGCGCAAAATGCCCATTTTCGCATTTTGTAGTAATTTTCCAGTTGTATTTATCGTTGATAACGAAATATGATAATAAATGCATGCTTAATATTACGAATCTCCACTCTGCGAGAATAAGCTGAGTTCGGACGGCCGGCGCATCGCATTTTGTTGTAATTTTGTACTTAGTTGTATTTATAGTTTTTTATTGAAACAGGATAATAAATTCATTATACTTAACATTTTTATTCCTCATGAAGTAACAATTATTCTGGTATAAATTTTACTCAATAATATCGTAGATAAGAGAAATTCAGAGATTAAAAAATTAAAAAGTCTGATAACAAAATAAAGGCAACATGGAACTGCATAAACCGCGAAACTGGTAAAATAAAGCCACGTGATACTGAGTTTTCTTTAAGAATAGGCAATAGCTTTTTAAGTGAAGACAATAAAGTTGCTGATGCTTTTGAACAGTTTTTTACAAATATACCAATTGCCACAACTATGTTACTCAACTCTTCACCAAGTAATGCAGAAATTCTGCTAAAAAAGTATGTACCCATGTGTAATCAAGTGTTCAAATTTAAACACGTAAACTGTAAAGACGTACTTAAATCCTTTAAATCTTTAAAAATAAAAAACACTTGTGATTTGTGGGATATTTCAACAAAAATTATTAATAATATTATCGAGTCCATTGCGCCTTTTCTTGTAGTCATATTCAATAGCTGTGTTGACGAAGGAGTTTTCCCAGATCTCATGAAGCATAGCAAAGTTCTGCCACTTTTCAAATCGGGTTGTAAAGATGACCCGAGCAATTTCAGGCCTATTTCGATTTTACCTACTCTTAGTAAAGTTTTTGAAAAACTTATTTTAGATCAACTCGGCTCCCACTTCGCTATAAACCACCTTTTTCATAGTGAACAGTATGGTTTTACCAAGGGAAGGTCTACTACTGATGCTGGTGTAGCTCTGCTAAAACACATATTTGAGGCTTGGGAGGGATCGCAGAATGCTTTTGGAGTGTTTTGTGATCTCTCCAAGGCTTTTGATTGCGTTGAATACAACACCCTTTTAATAAAGCTAAAACACTATGGAGTGCACTCTGATGCCTTGAAATTGATTCAATCATATCTTAGCGGCAGAATCCAAAAAGTTAGCGTGAACGGATCCATATCATCCGGATCTTCTGTGCTAATGGGGGTCCCACAAGGGTCAATACTAGGTCCATTTTTATTCTTAATCTATATTAATGATTTACCATTTTATGCGGAAAACTTTTGCAATATTGTTTTGTTTGCTGACGATACATCTTTGATATTTAAGACTGATCGAAATAAAAATAGTTTTGATGACATCAACAGTGCCCTAACAGATGTGTTGAATTGGTTTACTACTAATAATCTTCAATTAAACGCGAAGAAAACCAAATGTATAAATTTTACTCTACCTAACGTAAAGAATATTATAGGAAATAAAATTAAACTGAATGGTGAACTGTTGGACCTTGTTGATTCAACAGTTTTCTTAGGTATTACCTTAGATTCAAAAATACAGTGGTACCCTCATATTAGCACCCTTGCGGGGAGACTTAGTTCAGCTGCTTATGCTGTTAGGAAAATTAGGCATTTTACAGACGTGGAAACTGCTCGATTAGTCTATTTTAGTTACTTTCACAGTGTTATGTCCTATGGTATACTACTTTGGGGTAAAGCAGCAGATATAGAAACCATTTTCATTTTACAGAAAAGAGCAATAAGGTCCATATATAACCTAGGATCACGTGACTCCCTTAAGGAGCTGTTTAAAGAAATAAATATTCTTACAGTTGCATCACAATTTATTTATAACTGTATTGTTTACGTGCGTCAAAACATTACTCATTTCAAAAAAAATTGCGATATACACAAACTAAATACTAGAAATAAGAATAAACTTGTAATTCCTAAATTTCGACTTCAGAAAGTTTATGGATCATTTATGGGACAAAGTGTCATAATTTACAATAAAATCCCGAACGATGTTATAATTTTGCCCTTTGACAAATTTAAGACACATGTTAAGGACAGACTTTTAGAAAAGGGCTATTACACTGTAAGCGATTACATCAATGACAAAAATGCATGGAATTAACATTCCTCTAGTTTCGCATACATTGTTCTAATGCGTTCATAGTGCCCGAGTAAAACTTGTAGATTCACTTTTGTTTTTATCTTTTATTTTATATAATTGTTTTATGACTATTGACTGTATAATTTGGTAACGACATATTGTTTTGTAAATGTCGTTACCTCTATATTATTATAAAGCTGTGGAGTTTGTTGTGCCCGTTCTTCTTCACAGCTAAAAGACTTCCTGAATGGGTGGGGTGGGTGGGTGGGTTCCTGTGCCTATCCATCCATCCATATAAAAAAAAAAAAATTGACGATTCAAAACGCTTAATTTAAGCTTACTGAATAAAGTTATTTTGATTTTGATTTTGATTTTGATTCACAGTTAACGCGATTTTCGAAGTTTTTTTGGTTTTGTTTCATTTTTTTATTTCATTTGTTTAGAACAGTAGTTCAATCCAGGAGCTCAAAAAAGTGCCCTCGCGCAATTTATGAAAATCTTTCTCTGCAATTTTGGGTTTAAATAAAAATTAAGCGAAATTTACAAAAAGCGAGGCCGCTACGTACTATGCTAATAGCTATTCTACACTATTCAATAAGTAAATAATAAAATTCTCAAAAATCACATTCAAGATGTAATAGAAGGTAATAGCCTGTTTTTTTACCAACGACAAGAACGTTTGGAATGCCACGGCCTATGACGATTTGAGTAAAAAATGTGGCTAGTGTCACAAATGGGCACCAAACATTGTAGGTACCTAGGTAGCAAGATTAGGAACTTCAGGTTTCGTGGCTTGCCCCAATCTGAAGCCCTAGGCACGCCACTGCTTGCGAGATGCCATCCCCCACCGGAATCCCTCTGGGGAATTTCGACCACTCACGGCTTGAGGAACGCTTCAAGTTTCCTCGCCGGCCCCCCAAACAAGCCCGGTAACGCTGTAAAGATCATCT
This sequence comes from Scoparia ambigualis, assembly GCA_963921215.1. Lineage (NCBI taxonomy): Eukaryota > Metazoa > Arthropoda > Insecta > Lepidoptera > Crambidae > Scoparia > Scoparia ambigualis. The sequence goes on from OY992525.1 coordinate 1,179,075, forward strand.
GCGACCGACAGCACTCACACTCAAAAAAAAAAAACATCCGTTGGACCTCGGTCCCCGAGCTATACCACCCAGCTCGGAGGAAGATCTTCCCTTTGCCTTCCTCAATGTGGCATCCATCCTACCCACCTTCGGTTTCCCTACAGTGGTGACCCCTACGGAGCACAGAAGCACCTTCAACATCGTCGCAGCGCCTATCCATCACCCCCCATCCATCATCGAGTTTACCTTCGCCAGCAGACACAGCAAGCCAGCATTCAAGCCTCAAGGTTCCACCGCAGCATCTTGGACGACGCTTCCTGGACCTTCGGCACACACGACGGCATCATCCCGACCTGGTCTCCGCAGCCCACGACCGGTGCATCAATGTCGGCCGCATCACTCCGGCGTGGCAGCCCTGCACACCAGCAGCTCGGACCCACCGTCATCACCTGTCTCGACTCACCGCAGACAGGAGCAGCACACTGCATCACTGGCAACGCGCCTTCACCCCGCCCGTCTCGACTCACTGTAGACTGGGGCATCCTGCAGCAGCACTCTCCACTGGCACTTGCAAGCTCTGATGCACTGACTGCTGAGCACGCTCACTGACATCGACCTCCGGTCTCAGGGGGGGAGTGATGTAGCGGCGCCACCTACCTGCATGACGCCGCACATAGTTGGCGCCACAAAAACCAACTGAACGACATCTCCATACCGCGACAGAAAATAGTATGGGAAGCCTGCATCGCGGTTGCAAAGTTTCACCACCTCCTTCGCCATATATAGCACCTCCAACCAACATCCGTTGGACCTCGGTCCCCGAGCTATACCACCCAGCTCGGAGGAAGACCTTCCCTTTGCCTTCCTCAATGTGGCATCCATCCTACCTACCATCGCTTCCCTACAATAGAACAAGTCTTTTGCTGGGGATAGCTCCTCTAGTACGTAGTACATTACGTATTAAGTAACTCAATTAGTTAATTTTTAATGAAAGGAAAAAGTAAGTAGGTATGCAGAATTAACCTAGAATTATTTACGATTGTATTAGTTGTTCAGAGTAAAATGTAAAATAATAGACGAGAACAATAAAACAAAATAAGTTAACCCTTTACCGCATACGGTATCATAAATGATACATTAGGAGTTTTCACAGATTAATAATTTTTGAGCCTTGTATAGAATGTGTTGATGGCTGATATCTTTACTATGATTGTATCCGAACACGAAAAAAACATTGACAGTTTTTTAACTTGTATGTGGTTTGTCATTTCTGTCACAGAACCTACCAAAACGCCATTTCTGACAGTGAGTACGGTTTGTGAATTGAAAAAGCCTTTTTTAGCTATTTTTTCACTCATCTTTAAATTGTTTTAGTGCAAACTAAAAATATAATGGATCCCAAGAAGTTTTACGGAAAAACGTGTAAGTAATAGCAAATTCTTCTTTACGTAAACCAGTCTAGAACTTTGTATCTGAAATGATACTCGATGCAGTTAAGGTAAATTTTCGTTTTCAAATATGATACTTCATGCATTAGACTTTGTATCATTGCTCAGTCAGATATGAGACTACATGCATTCATGGGTACGTCCCATGTAATAAAAAATATGTTTTTTTTTGTGATTTGGTATTCTTATTTACCGATAGTATAAAACTTTGGGATTTATGTAGGTACCTATTTGCTATCTTATTTATTTTCAGGTATACTCAATTGGGGCGACAAACGGCAGGGATCCAAAAATTTTTGAAATGAAATGAAATAAAATGAAAATGTATTTATTAGAACACACAGTAACATAATTACAATTGTCTTATTTATTTTGGACAAAAAGTTCGAAAAAAAAATGTGTCCTAAAGGGACTCCACTCAGCATTTGTTGCAGTGAGCAAGTCACTACAACGCTGATCTTCCGTGGAGACCGCAGTTGTGCGAATGTGCGCGACGACGCGCTGTACGTAATATATTTTTATCTCATACATAATATACTTTTATCTCATTTATAAAACATTCGTATGACCAAATGCCAATCTCAAAACTGTATGTAAAAAAAAATATATTATTAACTTTATTTAAGATTAACTTTGGAATACTCGTTATATATTTGTATTGGTATTCCAACAATTTCAGTTAAATAAAACTAAGCTAAGTTTAAACTTAAACCCAATCCGACAGCTTACATATTATAAGTTGTCTGCAAATTCAAAAAATATCTCTTAGCATTAACCTTAAAAGAACCCACCGAAACAGAATTACGGAGTGGTGGTGGTAAATTGTTCCAACGCTTCGTTGCAGCATAACGAAAACTGCCACGGAAAGCAGCCGTCCTGTGTTGGGAGCCGATCAGACGTATTGCAAATCTTATATGCGATTTAGAGAAATTTAGTTTCTCATGTAGATACGGTGGTTGTTTATTTTTGATAATACCAAATAAAAGAGAGGTAAAATGTAAAAAACGTCTGCTTGACATATTCAACATACGGTTATCATTCAAAAATGGTGTGATATGTGCTCTACGTGGTACTGGAAAGCAAAACCGTACGCAGGCATTCTGAATTCGCTGCAAAAGTTTCTTGGAGCGACCTAAAAGACATTCACCAAACACAGTGTCAACGTAATTTAATTTTGATAAGACTAGTGCTTCACAAAGTTTGATAAAAAGTAGTGGTCCAAAGATAGAAGCTTGAGGCACCCCTCTATTTACTGGTAGAATATCTGATATAGATGTTTTTCCATTTGTATTAAGTATTTCTACCGCCTGAAACCGCTTATCAAGGTAGGAGGAAAACCATTTGATTGCCATATCGTCAAAACCATAAAATGACAACCTGGACAACAAAAGCGAAGTATTTATTGTATCGAATGCACGGGACAAATCCAACAGAGCCAGTAAGGTACCTTGCTTTTTATCTTGTGCAGCTAAAATATCATCAATTACATCAATTAAAGTAGTAGCCGTACTGTGTCTCTTCCTAAACCCGGATTGCATTTTAGGTAATATCTTGTTCTGCTCTAAATAATCAACTAATTGTGAACATATTGTTTTTTCAATGATTTTCGATAAAAATGGTAAAATGTTAATGGGGCGTAGATCTTTACAACCAGCAGGGTTATTATTTTTAGGCAATGGACGTACTAGAGAGATTTTCCACGAATCAGGGAATGTTCCAGTGAGAATAGAGGTATTAACTATAGCTGTAATTAAACGGAGTGTATGTGGGAGTGTCAGTAACATCATATTTTTGGAAATACCGTCTATGCCCTTTGCATTAGTTTTAATTGATTTTAAAATCTTAAGAACTGCACCCTCATTAGTAGGCTGCATATGAAAGACTGCAGAGCTGAATCTATGAAATTCATAGTATGTTATATCAGACAAACTTACGACATTGCTACCAGGTACAGAGTAAACAAAGTGATCATTTATAAGATTAGGATCAAGCAAACTAGAAGGAGGTTCCGCGGTTTTAGCTTTAAAATTAACAACATTCTGCTTAATATTTTTCCATAACAGACGTGGCTCATTAATATTTGCATTAATATAGTTCTGAAAATAAGCAGTTTTTTCAGTATATAAAGCTTTATTTACAACTGACTTTAATTCATTAAAATATTTTTATGGTGCTCAAAATTCGTTTTACGACTACGTATATATGCCTCATCGCGCAACCTCATCATCTCTCTCACATTATAAGTTACCCAAGGATAAGAATGTTCCCTAATGAATACCTTTTTGATAGGAGCATGCCTGTCGTACAATTGAATTATGTGGAAGGTCAATTTTTCGACCATTTCGTTAACATTATGACAAATAATGTTGTCCCAATCAATATAACCAAGGTCCTCATTAAATAGATCAAAATCTATAATCACTGATTGCATCACTTTCGCACTGAACGGGGAGAGCGGACAGTCCCGGTGTAAAAGAGACGGAAGTATCGGTATGCTTACTCTTTCAAAGAAATGCCTTTATTTTAATATTCATCGCATAGAGCGTGCCATTTTTAGTCTCTATGATCGTAACTCGATTTCGCGAAATTTTGAATTAATCCCCTATTGTTCTGAGGGTGCGATATCTTTGAGTGGTCTTTAAGTAATCCACTTAGGTGGCTGCTTAAGTTTTTTGAAATGTAAATTACACGTTACAAGTGCGTGACTACTAAGTTCAGGAATATGATTTATTTGCACATTTATTAACTGGGTATTTTAACAAATCAAATCTATTAAAGTCTCACTATGATCAGTAAAGTGTGTTATCTTATAGACATGTTGAGTAAGGCCCACACAGTCTAAAAAATCAAACAACTTTTTTGTGTTTGTGGCTTCACTATGCAACATATTAACGTTAAAATCTCCCAATAGAACAATGTGATCAAATCCCGAAAAAGAGGTAACCGATTCATTAAGGGCATCAATAAAGGTATCTAAGTCTAACCAAGGCGGACGATATGCAGTGCCAATAGCCAATTTAAGACAATTAACAGTAACACTAAGCCAAATTTGTTCTACATTGATAGATGCAGGGTGAGCGAGTAAACGCATGTCCTACATTTACTGCAGTAAATGCCAATGTTTTTTTGGCTTAAACAAAGAAAAGAATTGTTTTAGGGATTTTCATCTGGTTTTGAATTAAATATTCCCTTAAAATATCAATATTTTTCCTTTAAAAAAAGAAATATTTATATATATTTATATAAATAAAAACAGTTACCTTAACTGCATGTAACACAACCCCCATGTCACAAAAAAAGACTTCTTCCAAATACGTTTCAGCCTAAATGTTTGGGCTGGTATTATTGGCCCTTATTTACTGGGGCATTATTTCATTGAAGGTCATCTCAACAGCCTACCTACCTAGATCTGCTGCACCCCGTTGTCGATGAGCTGTTGATAGACATTCCACTGGCATTCCACAAAGACCTTTTCTTTTCTACCAGCAGGATGGTGCTCCACCACATTATGGACAAATAGTGCGCAGCTACCTAAACGTATACACGGCACGTATTGTCAGGAGGTTCCTCACTCTGCAGCCCTAACCACCGATAGCTTGGGTCAATCCCCGCTGTCGGTGGCAACCTAAAGTAATTTTTTATATAATATTTTATATTGTAAATATGTTTTTTTATATAAAGTAAGTATTGTAAAAAAATTTACTTAAGATATATTTTAAATAAAGAGAATAATAATAAAAATCATTCATTTATCCTTCACAATATGGTTCTTAAGGCTAGAGCTCTTTTTAAATAAACATTAGTGTTTTTCTAGAGCGCCATAACGTAGTTTTTAAAATTTGTAATTTGCGTTTGTGCTTGCTCTTGCGCGCCGCGATTTGTTCGACAGATCGGCCACCACACCACAAGCGCCTGCAAAACGCTCTATCCACACGTTTGAATTTGTGACGGCTTGCCGAGGTTTGCCAAGCGTGTGGTGCTGGCATTATGACTGAAGGACTAGTATCCATGGTCACGAAATAAATAAAAAAAACTGACTTTGACTCTTTGGTTTTTATTTTTAGAGGACTTGGCGGGAAAGTGAAGCGTCATGTCTGCAGTTTTGTTTTATTTTCTAAAATTTGTGTTTTTTCGAACATTAATGTGAAGTAATAGTGGATTATTAACCGTTAAGTGTTTGTGAACGTGCATGAGTGTTGAAAAATGAAACAAAACAGGGCAACATCACTTTTCAAATTCTCTCAAGAAGTCCGCGTGAGACCTCAGTAAAGTCCCACATCTCTAAGAAGGACTCAAGGGGTTTGGGGAACATTATTTATCATTCATCATCTTAATCACTACTCATTATCATCAATGGAAAAAAAAAGAAATAAAAAACTAATGACTAGGCAGTATGGTCTCTGACCTTTGCCTGTTCCATCACGGAACAAATATTTAAAAAAAAAGAGTTATTCTGAATTTCTGATTGCGTGTTAATGTGTGCGTTTGTTGATAAAATAAATTCTCTCATTTCATTACATTAATCGGTCATTAGAAATATGAAAAGATCATTTGGGTATGCTACTTACACATATTTGTTAAAAGAGCATAATTTAAAAAACGTTCAAATATTCAAAGAGTATTTCGAGAAGCATATTTCAAAATAATGATGCTGCAGTGCGTGATTTGAGATACTGTATAAATTCTTTCATGAAACAATAAATTGCAGGAATCTAAATATGTCTCAAGCGGTCCTAGCGTGCTGCGGCTGTCTTGCAACAAACACGAAATTATTCGACTACAACAAAAACAAGTTGAAAGATCAATTTATGGAGCTCATAGGAAGTCCGGTAATAACAATTATACATACATATAATCACGATTATTTTCCCCGCAGGGTTAGTCGGAATCGGAGGCAATGAGGACAGCAAAAGCAATCCTCTAACAATAGTCCACTTTTCTGCAAATAGCGACTGCACATGAGCCTAGCATGACAGGTGATGAGCCCATCGCCGCTCTTTACTGTTGGATAATATGTGCAGTCTTTAATCTGTTAGTTGCCTTTTACGACACCCAAGGGGAGAGAGAGGGTGGTAGTATTCTTTCACTGCTAAGCAACACGGTTTAGAAATTTATTAGGTATTTACAATTATTTAAACTGAAGTTGTACATAAGCTTGCAGTTTATAAAATTTATTGATCCAGGGCAAAAAGCTCGAAAACCCAAGGTTTTTATTGGTTTTTACAACTTCAGTGACAATTTTCAACCAGATTCTTTCTCATTTCTTATCTTATTGCGAGTGATGAACTGACTGTTGAATATGGTGTTCCTCAAGGGAGCATAATAGGACCCTTGCTATTTCTCGTTTACATTTACGACTTATGCCTCCTTCCCCTTTCCAAAAGCGGAAAAATAATATCTTACGCCGACGACAGCTCTGCTCTTTAGCGCGGACACTTGGAGTGAGGCGTACGAACTAGCTCAATCTGGACTTAATACAGTTACTCAGTGGCTTAGAAGTAATTTACTGACACTTAACATAGATAAAACAAAATAAATGATTTTTTCTTATAATTCACTATCCCAACCTATCCCAAACTCACATTCAATAACAGCACATCTGTGCAAGGACTCGCCTGACACTTGCTCTTGCCCTAAGCTCAGCAGCACTGACAATATTAAATACCTGGGGATAATAATTGATAAGTATTTGAAATTTAAATCACATATTGAAGCCCTTACATCTAGAGTTAGAAAGTTAATCTACGTCTTTAAAAATCTTTGACACGTTGCATGCGGTAGTCTACTAAAATCAATATATCTGACACTTTGTCAGTCATTATTTGTATATTGTATAACATCATGGGGTGTTGCACACAAAACTATTATGATAAACTTAGAAAGAGCACAGAGAGCAGTTCTAAAAGTCAGCACATTCCGACCAATACGCTTCCCGATGGCAGAGCTCCTTACTAAATGCGATGTCCTATCTGTACGCCAGCTGTTCATATTACTAACGGTCACTAAAAATCATTCATTTATGCCCTTTAACCCTGCGCTCGAAACCAGTCGAAGACGTGCAGATATTGTCGGTTCTATTGAACGATTTAGAAGAACAAACACGTACAGATTCTTTTGTCATCTGAGTAGTTTTCTGTACAACAGAATAAACTTTTCTCTATGTATTTACCCCTTGAACAAATTACAATGTAAAAAAACTGTACAAGAGTGGCTAAAAGGGAAAACATATTATGATGAGACAGAGAACAAGGAATTCTATTCTATTCTATTCTAAAAATAAAAACATTAGTAATTACATAATTTTTAAGACCATGTAGTAAATAATGCTAATTAAGTAGAACAATAAATAATATTATTCAAATACTTTCTAGTTTCGCATTTGAAATAGTTAAGTCATTATTATTGTGTAAATGTTTTATTGTAGAATAAGCACTAACTCTCTTATAGATAATACCTAATACACAGGCAATATTGTTTGCTTAACTTAAGTATTACGTAATACATATTATTAAATACACTAACCTCAATTACTTAACATAAGTCTTTTACATCTAGGCTAGCTTTATACAGCAATAAAAATGAAATTAATTATTCGTCATTGGGTCCACACGGACCAAGTCGTGGGCGGGTCGGTACTTGAAGATATTTATTTTAAAAAAATTCAAGTCAATTTTTCTTCTCTATTAGTTTCAGGCGAAGGAGTCAGCGAGGTTACCCAAAGCCCTCTGCTCGTACTGCAACGCCCTGCTGTTGAAGTGTGTTGCGTTCAGAGACAGGTGTCTGCGCTCGCAGGCTGTCCTCCAACTTATTGACGAAGATAATGTGAGTTTCTACAAATTTATATTCTTTTAGTAAGCTGAAGAGAAGAAGAAGTTAAGTTAAGATAATTAATTTAATTTATTTTTCATTGTGATAAATTTTATATTATTTGGTCTCTAAGGCAGTGTTGCCAACTCAACTACTTCAAATTAAGCTAGAGTGGTGTAAAAAATATGCTAACTCTCCATATAAAATGCCAACATAATTCTGAGTTAGTATTTATTACGAAATGAAATATCCATATCTTCTTCATCTTCATTAACAGCAGCAGATGTGGAAGACTGAGAGCCAGAGACATAACTCTCTTTGGTACCTATAAAGCATAGTACATCGTCAGGAACAGTGTAAGAATAGCCAGCACTATCCTGCTCTCTTTATGCCAAATCTAACGTATGAAATGGCATTTAGGGTTTTCACTGCTAAACGATTTCGGAGTTTTGTTTTGACCACACTCATTTGGCTAAATAGAGAATACTCACCCGAAAAAAGGGTTGCCTGTTCACAATGCTAGTGCAGTGGGAACATGGATAAAGTTTTCGATATCGATTTTTGTCAAAAATTGTGATTTACATTATTTTCGTGTTTAATAAAAATATGCCAAAAGCTAAAAAGACATGCTAAACAAAAAGAAAATATGCTAAATCTAGCATATAATATGCTAAATTGGCAACACTGCTCTAAGGGATGTCTGTTAGGGGCCGTCCATTAATCACGTGAGGCTTGAAAGGGGGGAGGGGGGTTCGGCAAAAATCACGAAATATCACAAGAGGGGTGGGGGGGGGTGTAGAAAGATATCACGTGTATTTATTTTTTCGTCAAAGCGCTATTTCTAAACCGAAAGCGACGTGTAGTGTGACCTTGACTCGCCGTTGTAAAAAAAAAACAACCTGCAACCTTTCTGTCCAGACCTTTTTATCATGGTCCTTAATTTTCTATAAAAAAATTAGATTATACTTTATAAGTATTTAAAGATAATATTTAAAAAAATCAGATTCTGTAGGTACCTACTAAAAATACACGTGATTGGGGGTGGGGGGAGGGTTAGCCTAAAACCTCACCACATATCACCAAGGGGGCGGGGGGGTTTAAAAAATGCTAAAAAAACATTACGTGATTAATGGACAGCCCCTACTTAAGAACTTATAATAATTATGTTATTTGCATGCAGTGGTACCTATAAGCAAAGCATTACTCATTTTTTGTATGATGGCAAATGTATGTTTTAGCAAGTATTTGTGTAATTGCTTTGTTGGTTACCCCAATAAATCATCATTCGCTTGCCCTGTTCCCATGTTATTTAGTGTCCGTTCAGTATGTATTTTTCTTGAATACAACTCGGTCATTCGTCATCAAATCACCCACCTTCTCATTCATAAAATAAAATAAATAAAATAAAATAAAAAACTTATTTATTGCCATACCAAAAAACACACAACATACATTTACAAGCGGCACAATTCTAAGAATACACATATACAAACGAACTTAAACTATATTATTAATGCTTGCTGCTAATTTATTAAAAATTTATATGTATGTTATTCGGAGGGCAAAAGGGGTAAATTCAGCATTTGCTGCGCTCACATTGTTATGTGCACGCTGCGCTGTTTTTCAATTTATCCCTGTGCCGGGCAGGTCTTTGCCGGGGTAGAGTGAAAGAAGCGTTTACAATAATGGATTTCATGTACGACTCGATCAAAACTGGATTAAGTAAAAAATAAAAGACACAAAATAATACAAATAAAAAAAAAAAAATGTTCAATTCATGTCATCCCTCACACAATCCATCCATCTTTTTGGTCTTCCTCCTCCTTTCCTACCTTCAACACTCATATTCATCACTCTTTTAGTCACATGGCTTTCGTCCCTTCTTCACTGTTACCCCAATAAATAAATAACTTTAATACCACCCTCTCACAGAATATCTGTGTGAAACAATGGCACTTGTTGCTGTTGGGCCTTGCCTGGAGAGTGATTTTTTTTTTTTAATTCAGAGCCCGGCTATATTATATAATGACCCCACTCCACCTGCAGTGCGATTCTCTAAGTTAAAGCTTTGGTAGCAGTGCTGAGAATTGACTCTTGTCTCTTTCATATTCAAAGAATTAAATAAATAATTTTTCCTACACTCACACCAATTATCTAGCCCAAGAGACGCTTCGTTATGAAACTCGGTTAATACACACATCAAAAGTGTCTAGGGATCAACATATATTTTTGCAATAACTTTTCTCCTGATTGATATTAATTAAAATTTTCTTTAAGGATTCATCAAATAAAGTGTTTTCGTTTGTCTACAGTAACGATAAACCAAGTCACCTTTGCATTATTAAAGAAATTTGCCATTTTCCTAATAAAGGGATTTTTGACATTTGAACCACTAACATTAAAGTTCGAAAAAAAGACTGAAATAACAGTTTTCTTTAAAATTTTATTGGGTAACTTAAACAATTAATAATCCGTGTTTCTACCGCGAACACTAACAACACAAGAACATCGGTTTGGCATACTCAAAATGAGTTCATCCAAATCACGCTGTGGAATGGCCGCCCATGTTCGTTGCAACAACAAAAAAAGGTCTTCTTGCGACTGGATACCCTCCATATTCGGCAGAGCTCTTCTCTGTAGCATATCCCATGCATGCTCAATCGGGTTCAAGTCTGGCGACTGAGCAGGCCAGGGCATGACATTGATGTTAGCTGCGGCGAGAGTCTGTCTTACAACTCTTGCGGTGTGCGGTCGTGCATTATCATGCATTAACTGAAATAAGGGACCGATTTGCACTTGTAGAGGAACGATGACGTCTGATACAATCGTCTCAGCATAAATTTGAGCGTTGAGGTTGCCTCTGATCCAAATCAACTCAGTTCTTCCGCCGATCCAAATACCCGCCCATACCATGATGGTTCCACCACTATAAGGATGGACTTCCTGGCAGGATTTTAATCGCTGTTGGCGTCCAGGGGTTCTCCAGTGTCGTATACGTCTTGTATCCGGTCTCATACCAAAACGAGACTCATCAGAAAAGCACACGAAACGCCATTGTTCTTCTGCCCAATTTCTGTGTTCAAGAGCCCATTGATATCGAATCCTACGATTGTGCATTGCTATAGGTGGTACCCTTAGCGGTCTTCGGGAATGAAGGTTCACTTCATGCAAGCGGTTTCTGACTGTTTGGTCGCTAATTAAGTTCCCTGAAGAGTGATGAAGCCTCACGGCTAACATCATGGCGGTTATTGTTGGAGCTCTTCGAGTTGTGATTTGAATGTATCGGTCTTGTCTCCGTGTGGTGCAGCGATACCGTCCTCCATGGCGCTCAGCCACGGTACCAGTGCTTCGGTAACGTGTCCAAAGTCGACTGATAACACTCTGACTTGTATTCAGAGCTAAAGCCACAGTACGTTGCCGGGAACCAGCTTCTATCATTCCCACGGCTCTGAGCATTTCTTCCCTGCTTAAATGACGTCGCCGCTCCATAATAACGTTGGTTTTAATCAGTAGTACGGAAACAGTAGCACTAATAATGTCTTCAATGCGTTGTATGTTTTTATAGGGAAAATATTAGTAGTGTAATATTGGGCATTCTAGATCACTTTTCACTCCATTGATCTCACTGACGTTCGATCAATGTCGTTAAAAAGTGATCTAAAATGCCCAATATTACTTTTGGAAATCACTGCCATTCGCTCGTATATATGTTTAAGCGCTATGCTTCAAAGTCATTTTATTGAAACTCCCGAAACGCTGTGGTCAATAAGAAAACAGCTGCTATGAGATTTGTTAAACAAAAACAGTCATTAAAATTAAAATGCATTTGCCCACCATCATCAAATGAGTTAAAACGTCATGGCAACTTATTGCCGAACAGTATCCGTTGTATTGTTTGCGGCCCTTCGAATTGTGGAAAGACAAACTTAGTAATTAGTTTATTACTACATACAGATGGTCCACGGTTCCGCAACCTTTATGTTTATTCAAAATCTTTGTATCAACCTAAATACATATTTTTAGAAAAAGTATTAAATATGGTTGCAGGTACATCGTATCATAAATATAATGACAACACCGAAGTTTTGAGTCCACATGATGCTTTGTCTGACTCGATTATTATATTTGATGATGTTGCTTGTGAAAACCAAAACCACATCCGAGATTATTTTGCTATGGGACGTCATAAAAATATCGATTGTTTTTATATTAATCAAACTTATACAAAAGTACCAAAACAACTTATTAGGGACAATTCTAACCTAATTATATTATTTAAGCAGGACGATGTAAATTTGAAACACGTATATGATGAACACGTAGGGTCGGACATGACTTGGTCACAATTTCGAGAAATGTGCTCAACTGTTTGGAAGACACCATTCAATTTTCTTGTAATAAATAAGGATTGTGAACGAAACAAAGGATGTTATAGGAAGACATTTGATACGTTTATAGAATTAGATTAATGTACAAAAGCAGTTGTAATTATGCCATAAAATCACTTTCATTTGTGACTTAAAGCTGAAAGGAAACCTATTTGTTGAAATGGAAAGAGATTTAAAAGAACAAATTGTAAAATCAGCATCAGCTGTTAAAAGGAAGGTAGACTTAATAAAGGATGCTAAAAATTCTAACAATGTTACCCTGGAAACAATATTTAAACCTATTGTTGACCCTCTTAACATTTTAGCGAATAGAAATGATGAAAAGAACTTACAGGAAGTAAAGCTTTATGATCCCATATCAAAAAAAATCAGGAAAAATGAAAGCGAGAAGTCGTATTCTTCTTGTGAAGAATATATTGATTCTAATAGTGTAGATGAAGAGGAATATCAAGACACACCACAAAAATCAAACAAAATCCTAACTACGTCACCTTTTAAGAACCATGATGTAAGTAAAGGTTCTTTTAAGTCCCTCCAATCATCACCAAACATTATAAATCAAGATGAGTCTTCCTCATGGTCTACGTCATCTGAAGTATTTAATGCCATACCTTTTGGAATTAGAAATGAGCGAGGGAAACTTGAGCTTGGAAACACTCGCGTTCATGATGACGGTAGAATTCTTAAAGTTGGAAACATTACTTTGAAAAGACTCTTGGCTTAAAAGAACTATTATATAAAAAGGTACCAAATCTAGATGTTATTACAGATGACGACCTTGAAAACTACAAGCTACTACTTATCAATACTAATGCACACAGACGTAAATTTGATCCTGCCAAACCAATAAACAGCAATAAAGGGTTTAAATACATGAGTATTATAAAACCATTATTTAAATTCTCTAAACAACCTACTAGTACTGAGAGTCCTCCACAGGGAAAAGGTATCGATCTTTTAAAAAAAGTTAAAGCAAATACAGATTTAGTTTATTGGGATGATCCAAATGAATTAATAGAACGATTGAAATTACTGCTTGCGTCAAAAGCTGCTGGTAACACGGGTTTGGATAGTGAAATCGTTGCAATAATTGAAGAACTGCGCGAAGCGGGCATCATAAATATAGAATATAAACAAATAGCACGGGGAAAATTAAGCAGTATACTCGCAGTAAGCAAAGCTTCGAGATTATAATGAATATAGATAAATTCGGTCATCACATTCATAAACGTTTGAGGTTATCTGAATACATCGATACCATAAACGATACGTTAAAAAAGTGCGAAACGGGCGAATACGACTTAAAATCGTCAAAACTTAAAGGTTTATCATCTCCAGACAAGGACGATGAAGCTGTAAATAAGGCATATTTGGATAAAACTGTACAAGATCTAAGGAATGAAATAAATAAAGTTAATAGTCGTGTAAAAATTTACATCCAGAACTTAGAATCAGCTACTTCCAATCGCTTGTCTACTATGTTTTACTCAAAAACAGAAATAGACCGTATGATTCAAGCAAAGTCAAACAAAAATGAGTAAAAGAGATATAGTAGAAGAAATTCACAGAGCGGCGAGAAGAAATTTTCCTCGCCGATGTACAATTATAAAAGGAGTAGATGATTCATGGCAAGCTGACCTTATGGATTTTCAAAAGTATTCATAATTTAATAAAGGAGATAAATATGTTTTAGTAGTTATTGACACTTTATCGAAATACGTTTGGACAAATCCTTTGAAGAGTAAAGATAAAATTAATGTCACCAACGCAATGGAAAATATATTATTGAATTCGTCTCGGAAACCAAAAAATTTGCAAACAGATTTAGGTAAAGAGTTTTATAATGAAAACTTTAAAGAGTTGATGAAAAAATATGACATTAACCATTATTCCACTTATTCTGTGAAAAAAGCAGCAATCGTTGAAAGAGTAATTAGAACGCTAAAAGGTCACCTTTATAAGCTATTTAGCTTATGCGGTCAATACCAGTGGATAAATAAAAATTTGAAAAACGTGGTACAAAGCTATAATAACACTGTTCATCGTATAACAAAATTTAAACCTATTGATGTTGACAAAAGAAATCAGATAACTGTAAAGTACAACATCATTAAATCACAAAATAATAACATAACGAAAAAAAATAAGTACCGTGTTGGTGATCATGTTCGGATTAGTAAATACAAAGGTGAATTCTACAAAGGTTATACTCCCAACTGGTCAACAGAAATCTTCAACGTTGTGAAAGTTAACCATACAAATCCTGTCACATACCACTTAGAAGACAAACATAAGCAAATCATTTTAGGATCTTTTTACGGATACGAACTGCAAAAAACCCAATTTCCCGATATACAGTCGTGGTCAACTAATTAGGGACATTCAAGATAGTGAAGAGCAATAACCGGTTATGTACATATAAATATAAAACCCTATTGATTTTTCAGCACCTATTTTTGCATAATTTGGTCCGATTACTATACTATAAATGGCTGTAAATAAGAGAATAATTAAATAGAAAAAAGTATTTAATATCAAAGGTTGAACATGTATTAAATTTTAAGGTATAATTATGTAGCTGGACATTTAATTAAGGACAGTAAAGTATAATGATGAATAGAGTTAAACAAAACGAATAATCTCCAGTATTATAATATTTTTAAAAGCTCCATTTTATTACGTGTAAAATCAGTACCCAGTAGCAAAACCTTTGTTAGTAATTACCGCTTGACACCGATGTGGCATAGACATTATCAGTTTCTGACATGTTTCGATAGGAATGTTTGCCCATGCCTCACAAAAAGCTTGATTAAGTTGATCTAAAGTTGTGGTACGATAAGTTGAAACTTTTTTCTTGATTTCGTGCCAAAGGTGCTCAATTGGGTTGAGGTCCGGGCTATTTGCTGGCCAATCTAGCACCGATACTGACTGACTGGTAAGAAACGACTTGACTGAACGGGCGGTATGTTTCGGGTCGTTATCATGCTGAAACGTCCATATAATAGGGAGATGCTCCTCAGCATAGGGAAGCATAGTTTCCTCCAATATTGTTTTGTATTGATGTTGGTCTAAGTTACCCTGAACTTTTCTCACAGGTCCCACTCCACGTCCAGAAAATGAACCCCAAATTTTAATGTTTCCACCGCCATGTTTCACCTGCTTTTTTGTGAATCTTGGATTCATTTCCGCTTTTACAGGACGCCGTACGTATTGCCTTCCATCTGAAGAAATTAAATTAATCTTGGTCTCGTCAGAGAATAATACATGTTGCCATTGGGCGTAGGTCCAATGTCCATATTTACGTGCAAACGCCAAACGAGCATTTCTATGTTCTTTCTTCAACAACGGTACTTTGCGAGCCACTCTTCCGAACAACCCTGCTTCTACCAGACGTCGTCGAACGGTCCTCGCTGATACACCGGCTCTTTCGTCTGCCCCAAACACTTCGTGTTTAATTAAAATAGAGCCTAGAAACGGATCTTTCTTAGCTAACCTGGTTATCATTCTATCTTCTTGCGGAGTTGTTTTTCTCGATCTTTTTGTCCTGGGCACATTTAAAGCTGTGTTATTGCGCCTGAAATGTTGCACTGCATTGCATACCATAGTTTTTGAACAATTTAAATGTTCTGCTATCCCTCGGTATGACCAACCACGCTCGACAAACTTCATGATAATTGTTCGTAGTGTTGGATCGCAACTTTTATTTTTGCCCATATTTCTTCAAAATAATTCTCAAAACTTAAAATTAAAAATCTGGATTGCCGCCAAAACTACCACAAAACAATAAAAGAAGAAATAAAAAAGTATTGAGATTCAAATTTTGAAAATAGAACGCAATATCTCAGTGTCCCTAATTAAATGGCCAGCCAGCATTCTTTGAACAAATAGCACACTGATAATCTATCAGCTATACTGTAAAGAGGTTTAATGTTTAAGAAGTTGTTATTGTTTGTATAATCGGGCACATCAATGACTAATTATACTTACGTGTAAAAGATATGGAATATTGTTAAGACTCGTTGGAAAATAAAAAATAAATTCACAATTTGGCTTAACTAGAGATTGTCCCTAATTAGTTGACCACGACTATATAAATCTAATATATTATATAATATATAATAATATCTTATTGAAAAAGTTTTAAAGAAAAAAGGAAACAAACTCTTTGTCAAATGGTTGGGTCTCAGTGATGGTGAAAACAGTTGGGTTGACAGAAAATTATTAATGACTTAATATAAATAACGCCTGATTATGTTGTACAGTCACTTTTCGAACATCAATGAAGGAAGGAAGCGGCATTGTCAACAATTTAATAGATAACATTCCGTTCGAGTTACACTTACCTGGATATCAGTTTTGTGGTCCAGGAACAAAACTTAAAAAACGCTTACTAAGAGGTGAACGGGGAATAAATAAATTGGATGAAGCTTGCTTGTATCACGATATTGCTTACAATAATAAAGATTGGAACGTTAGACAAAACGCCGATATAGAACTTTTAAATATGGCAAAGAAAAGATTGAAATCGAAAGATGCTGGGAAAGGAGAAAAGATTGCATCATGGATAGTAAAAAATGCAATGAAAGCAAAACTTAAAGCCGGAGCAGGAGTGCGGTCATTCATGAAAGGTGTTAAAAAAATTCAAAAGCAAATGAAAAAAATAAAATGTAATGATAACCGCACGGCTATAAAATATGCGCATGCAGCTGCAAAAAAAGTGTTTTCCAATATAAAAGGAATACGCTTCCCACGCTGCATTCCTGTTCCGAAAACTGGTGGGTTGTTACCCCTCATACCAATCTTTGCTGGTTTATCAGCTCTTGGTTCACTCGCTGGAGGTGCTGCAGGTATAACAAAGGCTGTTAACGATTACAAGGTTGCTCAAAAAAATCTTCAAGAATCAGAACGACATAACAAGATGATGGAAGCTGTTGCACTTGGAAAAGGGTTGTATTTGAAGTCTCACAAAAAAGGAGCGGGCTTGTACTTGCAACCTCCAAAAAACTAATTAAACGGTTACCCAAACGAGCACTTACTAATTTAGATATATTAAAGCACTCAGTTGATATTCCATATTTTCGTGGCGTTTTTATGAGAGATACGTTACCCTCAAAACCAAGAAAAATTGAGTGTGCTATTCTTAATTTAGATAGTTCTGCAAATCCTGGAACTCATTGGGTAGCCTATGTAAAAGAAAATAATTACTGTGAATATTTTAACAGTTTTGGTAACTTGAAACCTCCATTAGAATTAATAAAATATTTGAAAGATAGACACATAAATTATAATTACAAACAGTATCAATCTTTCGGTACTGTAAACTGTGGTCATCTTTGTTTATTATTTTTAAGAAAGTATTGGAAAAATCATTTATATAGGTTAAAATTAAAATAACTTTACAGTATAAAAATGTCTTTCACTGTATCCATAACTGGGCAAGGAGCCTCATTAATAACTAACTATTCACCAACTTTAGAATTACGTGGGCAATATGAGTGCGGACTTATATACTTTTCTACTTTTAATTCTATTCCTAATATAGACGAAAGGAACAATAAGTTTTATTATGGTATCAATGAATTCATCGAAATTCCTGAAGGATCATATGAACTTCAAGATATTTGCGAATTTTTAAAAAGCAACATTAAGAACACTGCATTAAAATTGACTTGTAATAATAATACTCTCAAAACCAAAATATTTTGTTCAGAAGATGTTCATTTCGAGAAAAATAATTCCATTGGTAGAATTTTAGGTTTTGCTAACGACACAATTAAGGCAAATATAAGTTGTGAGTCTCAGTACCCAGTCAGTATTTTAGCAACAACCATCGTACGCATCGAATGTGACGTAGTTAGCGGATCATTCGTGAATGGGAAAGCAAGCCATATTATTTATGAATTTGTGCCTAATGTACCACCCGGTTATAGAATTATTGAAATTCCTAAAAACTTAATCTATTTTCCAGTCAATCAAAGTTCAATTAGTGCAATTAATATTAGGTTGTTAGACGCTGATAATAGACAGATTAATTTACGTGGAGAAGACGTACAACTTTATTTACATTTTAGAAAAAAATGATTAATTTTAATAAAAACCCTACCTCATCAGGTGTTCAAGTCAGTTCCAAAAGAGCAATAAGTAAAAGAACACCGTCTGACTTAAAAAAGAAGGTTACTAAAAATAATAAAGAATTTCTGAAGCTAGTAGGCTTGTTAAAATGAACATATTAAATATATCTCAGCCAACGTCATACGATAGCAGTATCGAGAGTTTTGAATATCATTCGTATAAGCCGTATGTAACAAGTTTCAACAATAATGATGAAATAAGAATACCAATCAATCAGCAAGATTTGTATGTGTTGCCGTCACGCAGCACTTTGTATATTGAAGGTAAAGCTGATGTATATAACAGTACCACTAAAGAAAAGGTAACAAGTGTGCATTTTGTAAACAATCCTGTATTATTTCTATTCCAAGATATTCGATATGAGTTAAATGGAATAGAAATAGATAAAATAAAAAATGCAGGTATCACAACGACAATGAAGTCTTATTTGTCTTTGAATGAAAATGAATCCAAAAGTGCAAAAGTTTGGGGTTGGTCTCCTGCAGGAATAACCAATGTTACAAACGGAGTTTTCTCTGTCTCGATACCATTAAACAAAATATTAGGATTTGCAGAAGATTATGAAAAAGTTTTAATTAACTGTAAACATGAGTTAGTACTGTTGAGGAGCAACACAAATGTCAATGCAATAAAATTGAGTAAAGAGCAAATAGTGGAAAATATAACAATAAATAAAATCGTTTGGCGTGTTCCACATATTAAAGTGTCAGATCGAGAGAGAATTAATTTATTAAAACATTTAGAAAAAGATCGAGCCATTACACTAGCGTTTCGTAATTGGGACTTGTATGAATATCCGTTACTACCCAAGACACGTAAGCATACTTGGGCTATTAAAACTTCATCGCAAACAGAGAAACCTCGATTTGTTATTATTGCCTTACAAACAAACCGAAAACATAATGCTCAAATGTCAATGGCTGAGTTCGACCATTGCAATGTTCGTGATGTAAGAGTGTTTTTAAATTCATCATATTACCCCTACGAAGGACTTAACATAAATTTCTCTGACAACAAGTTTTTATTAATATACGAACAGTATGCAAGGTTTCAGCAGTATTATCACGGACGTCGATCAGAACCGTTGTCGAGTTTAAAAGAGTTTACAGATATTGCTCCTTTATTCGTTATTGACTGTTCTCGCCAACAAGAAATGCTGAAGGGATCAATCGACGTAAGAGTAGAAATCGAAACAGATCAAGAGATACCTGATCAGACCGCTGCATACTGTCTTATACTGAACGATTGCATATTTGAATATAAACCACTGAGTAACATTGTGAAAAAGCTATCATGAATAACGATACTATTATAGTGGATGTGCAAGGATTTAAGGATTTGAAAAATAATTTTATTGTAAAAGAGTTATCAATAGCAACTAAAAACCATACGCAGACGTTCTTAATTAAACCACCATATGCTTTTAAAAATCTAACAGATGAAGAAAAGAAGCAAATCCGGTGGTTAGAAAGGAATCGCGGGCTCAAATGGAGTGAGGGATTCATTGATTACCGTGAATTTAGACGAATAATAGTTCCGTATTTAAGCAGTAAGAAGGTATTAGTAAAGGGATTGGAAAAAGGAATATGGGTTCGCGAGCTATGTCAAGTTTGTGATATAATGGAGTTGGAAGAAATAGGTTGTCCTAACTTTTTAAAATGATATAGTGATTACCATGTACGAGGGGCGTTCAAAATATTCTCGGTATGTGGATAAAAACAAAGAAGTACGAAAAGTTTGATATTTTTATTTTTCAATATACTCCCCCCCTATGTTCATACACTTATAAGATCGATCAATTATTTTTTTTAATCCCTCATAAAAATATTTTTTATCTTTGGTGTAAAAATGCTCCTCCACGGCCGTCTTCAACGCTTCATCGTCAGAAAATTTATTTCCACGCAGATCCTTTTTAAGATTGGGGAACAAAAAGAAGTCGCTTGGGGCTAAGTCCGGACTATAGGGTGGATGAGTAACAGTTTCAAACCCACATTCAACAATAGCTGCCTTGGCAATATGAGCAGTATGGACAGGGGCGTTGTCATGCAGAAGCAGAACACCTTTGGTTAACTTTCCTCGCCTCTTTTCTTTGATCGCATCTCTTAATTGACGTATAACGTTAGCGTAGTACTTCCCTGTGATATTTACACCTTTTTCTTTATAATCGATAAGCAAAACTCCTTCACAATCCCAAAATATTGTGGCCATGACCTTGCCAGCTGACGGGATTACCTTGAACTTCTTGGGATGAGCTGAACCCTTAATGTGCCACTGCATGGACTCCTGTTTGCTCTCTGGGTCATAATGATGAACCCAGGTTTCATCTCCAGTAACTATTTTTTGCAGCACCTCATCGGGATTTTCACCACACAGGTCGATAAAATCTGAACAGCAAGCCACACGCATATCCTTTTGAAGAAGCGTCAGCATTCGCGGAACCCATCTTGCACTTACTTTTGACATATTAAGATGGTCATGTATAATGTCATGTACGGTACCAATAGAGAGATTGGTTACTTGAGCTATAGATTTTACCTTCACTCGGCCGTCTTCCAATATAAGTTTTTCCACTTTATCAATATTTTCTTGTGAGGTAGCCACTACAGGCCGGCCAGGTCTAGGGTCATCTTCAATACTCTCCCTTCCACGCTTAAATTCGCTTGACCATTTTTGAATAGTAGATAAAGAAGGAGCAGACTCACGGTAAACACAATCCATTTCCTCTTTTATGGTTTTTTGATTTTTACCCTGTTTTGTCAAGAATTTTATGACGGATCGGTGCTCTAATTTCGTTAAAATTGTTAATTCGCTCATGGTGTTCATGTTTGTTCGGCAATTGCAGAAAAACAAAAGAACATCTCGGTTCCAATTTTACTTTTTTTTAATGTCAATGGATGAATCTTAGCGGCCAGTAACAAATATATATATAAAAGAGGTTGTAACGTATCAATACCGAGAATATTTTGAACGCCCCTCGTAGATGTAAATAAATTTAATTGTGAGTACCATGCAAAAATGTGTGCTTTAAAAAATGTTCTGTGTCTAAAAAAGTGGTACACTTTAAATGTTAATTGAGTTATTAATGTAATAAAGTATTTTCCTCAATAAATCAAATGTGTATAACCACTCAGTTGCTCGCACCCAGCGGGCCCCTTACCCTTACGTGCTCGAGTGGCGCCAAATTTATAAAGCGGGCCGGCGCCTGCTGACTATTGTTACAAAAACATCGACTGTGAGCTACTGGAGCCGATCTAAGCCAAACCAATTACTGTTTTGAATAGTTAGATGAATAGAGCATCTGTTTTTATAGAATGCGTGGTGACAAAGTGTTGTTTTAATTTATAAAACATGGTTTATACTTTAGTGACGAAAAAAATCACGGAGTACTTCCTATTTTATTTTATATTTTAAGATCAAATGGCCTGTGATGTCTTTTTTATATTTTACACGTATACTATATTAAGTTATCTTTCTATTAAAAATAAAGTACATATTTGTTTCATCTGAAAAAATATTCAGATAAAAATCGAGAAAATCGCGCAAAAATTCGCGTGCTGCGTAATATGCATGTTAATCGGGTTGGATGTTATAACCTATTTTACTCCAAATCTAGAAGGCCTAGAACAAAAATATGGCCAGTTTTAGAAAGATACAGTATTTGTCTATTATAATTCGTGAAAAAAAAATTAACTTTTCAGTAAACTGTAGTCATACAAGTTAAACAACAAAAGCTTTGATAGAAAAATCGAACGTTTTTGGTTGTCTTATTGCCGAAACCAACACGGTGCTATTAAAATATAACTTAAATATACCAAAAGAACAAAGCCTGTAGTTTACAACCGTATACAAGACGTTTCAAGAATATTCATAGTTTTTATGCAATAAAGTCATCAAAATGCAGCTCTAGAGCGCACGGACGACCGCTTTATCGGCAATATGGCGTCGAAATAAGGTTCGGGGCACATACGTTTGTGAATAGGGTGTGCCGCGATTATTTGCGAACAAAGATTGTTTTTTGGTTTAGTAATTATTTATGTTAATTTATTAAATGAATGTAATAAAAAAATATTTTTCGTAGTATGTTTTTTTTATTACAAATTATTTCAGTTTAAAGTATATTGAAATAAACATATTAAATTCTAAAATGTATTAGGACTTTGATACGTAATAAAATATATAATGTTATATACGATTTTAAAAAATATTTTATTTACAATCACTGTAATAATAAATGAAAATTATTAAAACTAATGAATAAAAATTAATATTTTATATTAATACCTATATAATAATAATAATATATATGGTACTAATATAAATATCAAACCCAAAAGACACCACAACAAAGCTAACTGCCACAAAAAAAAACAACTGCCCAAAAACAAATATGTGCCACCAACTTAATCCAAAAAAAGTTCTATTGCTTCCTGTAATTATAGGAACATGCCATAAGTTAGACTTACGTTGCGCCTTTGGAGAGTCAATCTGCATGTACACAACAAAAATACAGTGAGATTAATGTTTTAAATCACTATTTAGTAATTACTCTCCGTAAATACATACAATTCATGAAGTAAACAATAATAATCACAAAAGGAAATCACTAGAAAACCACCGCCACTGCAATAATTTACATTAAGACCTAATTTCGTCAGATTTTAATAGAATATCCATCCAGTTTAAAAACAAATAACTAGATAATTAGTTAGAACCTGAAATTATGCGTATTTTGATATATAACACCTCTAGAAAGAAACAATAAGTAAAAAAAATACGGCGTTTTAAAAAATACATGATGAGCACGTAAACACAACCTAAACACGTCCACTAAAAATAATCACATTGACTTTATTTGTTTTTATTTTTGACAGATCAGCTCCTATTGCTGATGCTTCGTTCATGTTCGTTCAGTAAGGCACCCATACACGTCCCGCGAGATACGGATTAGCGATATTTCGAGCGTCTTGCTTTACTTTTGTATTATGTAACAATTGTAACAGGAAGCACGTGGGGGCATTATTGAGATGTAACGATTGTTACATGAAGCGACGGAGTGGATAAATATCTTTTTGTTTAATTACTAAAAGTAAAAAGGGTGAATGAAACGATCTTAGTATTCAATTCAATAATATTTATTTTAGAATTTCTTAAAAACTATAACTATATCCACAAACTTTTTTTGATATATTGCTAATGATAGCCTCTGTTTGATCCATTAAGGGGTCAATATGCTCTGTTACCACATACTGCGCAGATAATAATGGATCAGTATGATTTGTTTCCAAGTCCACCACTTCAATTTTAATTAATCGACGACCTTGAATCGGCGTACTTTTCATCACGTAAGAATGAGAATGCTTCAGATAACTTCTTCTTTTTCGAAGTCTCTTCTTGGTGATATTATTCATCACCTTGTTATACAGCGGGGAATCGCATCGCCGTTTATCTGCTCTCCAATTCGGATACTCCTCTGTAAATCCCTCGAGCATATCTTGAGCGTTCTGTTCAAAAGTGGGAGATGACGGTTGTACGACCTCCTTGTTGATGCTGAGCGAGACCAGGTTCTCTTGAGTATTCTAAAACATAAAATAAAATAATTCATTACATACATAAAACCACGACTATTATCTCCGAAGGGTTAGTCAGCGACTACGCAAGGAGGATAGCAAAACCAGACCTTTACCATAGCCCACTTTTCACCAAATAACGACACAATTACAACACAAACAAAATTAATTTATAATCATACAAAATTATTTAAACTTACCATGTTGATATTATCTAGCTGGACTACTGACGCCTTCACTTTAATAATTGAAATTGAAACTAATTTGAAACCCATTTATATTAATGTACATGATGACACAATATAGGTAGTAAAACATGTAAGTAATTGGCAATTCAGCAAAATAAAAAGAAAGAATTGATATTATTAAAGAATGATTAACTTGCCAATAACGTGACCTGATTTGTATTAATTAGGTTTCATATTACCTTATAATCAGAAGAGTACAACCTACTCTGAATTTGACTTGTTCAAACTTGTTTGCATTAGAATTTTCTTACTTATTTACCGTCAATGTTTTATTATACAAAGATATATAATAAATTAAATAAAAATGCAAGTTAGTCGGTTACTTTTATATTTTATTAGGTATATTAATACAGCTGGGTACAGTAAATTTTACATTACATTTCATAATCTAAGTTACATTTCCTATTCAAACAATAAATGAATCTGAGCAAAAGCAACAACTTACATATTTTTTAACAATTTTTATAAATCAAAATATTCATTATATGTACCTACTTAAGTATATTGAAAAACTGGTTACAATAGTTTATAAAAAGTTAATATTATTTTAAATTCAACCAATGAATCTTAGTAATGGTAATAAATAATAATACATTTTTTTATTTCTCAAGCCTTAAGTATAATATAACTCTATAGTATAATATAATAATATAATTTAAAAACACAGTGAAAAAAATCATTGCTAAAATATATAATCCCAGTGGCCCCAAGACATAGTAGATATTTTATTTTTTAATATTACGCGTTTGTCATCATTACCTGGCAAAGCTATCTTGTTCTGTTCTTGGGTAAATATTTCATGCTTTAAGGATTTAAAAATTATGTTTTTCTTTCTTAAAAAAGTATTTTTGTTTAATACGTTATTGTAATCTTCGAAATGTACGTTTTTCAAAACCTGTTTCTGTATACCTTTAGCCTTTTTTAACTCCTCTTGTACTGTTTTTATACAGTATAATTTTGATCGTAAACCAACAAATTCAGAAATTAAATTTCCACCTAGTTCATCTTTGAAGAGACCTGGTACTTTTTTGTTAGGACCAGGTATACCGTAACAGTTATTTAATGGATAATTACTAGTATCAAAATATCTAAGGAAATTCAACTTTAAATCTGTATAAAAATCTTTGCTTTCTATTGAATAAAGAAAACTGTCAGTATCCGTATAACAAAGCTTTAATTTTTCCCGATAAAAAGGTTTCATAATAGAGTAATGAAAATCAAACATATGACTTTTGGATATTTCTAATACAGAAAAGCCAATGTATATGGGTTTGTCTAAAGTAATTGTCTCGGGTTTCATTTGAACAGCTATAAAATTTTCTGTAAAAATAGTAGCACTATGGAAATTTGGTCGAGCTATTAGTTGCTCAGCACCGAAACTTTTCTTTGTTATATTCTTTTCATCATTCCACTTATTAACCAACTTCACGCTGACCCTTTTCTCGGTGTCTTCTAGTGTTTTACCAAATATACTATTATTTAAAAGTTTGAAGAAATCTTGTTCAAATATAGATTTGGCCTTTTTTCGTAACTCAGTGTTCATATCAATGTACTGTTTTAAGTATGGACTCTGATTGAATTGAATTACTCTATGTATTTTTTTTTGCAATAAACCATGTTTTAGACATGTTTTCAGATGGGAAAAATGAATGACATAAAAAAACTTATCGTATAAGTTTGGTATCAATTTCGAAGTTTTAGATCCTGGAGGAGCAAATTTTTGAGCACAGAATGGAAAATCGTTATGATAATTATGCAAATGGAAAGGGTATTCTAAGTCTACTTCGAGTATATAGCCAATGTCCCCGTCAATGGGTATATTATGAAAATCAATTTTTGAAATTTCTAGTTCACTTAATAACTTAAAATTTGAATGAGGTAAATAAGCGCACATAGCATAGCCATAAATATAATCACAATCAATATAAACAAGGAAGTTATCACTTTTTGCGGGGTCATAAGTTTGTAAGTACTTGTTATTGGCTTTCGAATATCTTGTAGAACATAAACATATACCACCGCGTATGCCTTTTTGTATCATTCTTATTATTTCCAAATCATTTATTAATTCTAATTTAACATCTGTTTTTAATAGCATAGCGTCAAAACTTAGGCTAGGTGCTGTTAAGTAAAAAGAAGGATCCAGTTTATAATTCGTCTTACACGTTTTTCGAAAACTTTCGAAGACGTCCGCTAGTAAAAGTACATCTGACTTAAGATATAAATCAGTGTATTCTCCAAGGCTCCGTAATTCAAAGGTTTGCCATACTCTTTTTGCGTGTTCATAATCTACTATTGATATGTTGCAATTGTGCAATTTACTAAAAAAGCATTTATAAGGAGGTATTTCTTCTTCATCATAAGAACTCCAAGTAGTGACGTATTCGTAAGGATAAACCCCTTTACGTCTAAGTAAATTAAAATGTTCCTGAGAAGGAAAAAAAAATGATAGATGTTTAAAATCAATTGTATTTAAATTTGCAACTAGCTTCTCTAGGCTTGTGCCTAAAAATTTAAAAGAATCGACAAAACGAACAGGTATGATAGCTTCGTTATTGATTTGAAAAAATTTGGTAAACGATATGTAATTTTCTTTATTTTTTGCAATCACTTGTATCCTACCTGATAATTCTCCTAACTGTCGTATGGAAAGATGACTGTCGTAACCAGCTAAATTATGAAAAAATATGGGAACGAACTTAGGCAAACAATATTTTATATTACAATAAGAATGAGCTGCACCACGATATCGTCCAGTAAGATGACAGTGATCTTTTACTTTGTCGCCAAATAATATTTTGTTACAAAGATAACAGTTTTTAGCTTGAGCAAAATTGGTTCTATCTTTATCTGTTAAGAACATAGGGATCGATGAATGCAAAATATTATAAATTACAGTTATATCAGATAGAAGGTTATCAAAAAATTTATTCACACAGTCAGGTCCTCGATAAGACACATATTTATTAAGGGAGCTGTCGTAGGAGCATACAACGTAGTAAGCAAATGCAGCTGGTACATGCTTTTGCGTAATCGTTGTGCAACTTGTTTCAGAATTTGGTTCAACTGGCTCCAACAAAGATTCAAAGTCTGCGTATAAGACGAAGGGCATGTCTTGCATGCGTTCATAATGTTCAAATTGTATTCGAGTTCCTTGATTAGGTAAAATCGTTGCTACACCACTGCAAACGTGGGCTTCGAGCTTAAGTTTGTTATCAAAAAATATCATACAATCCTCACATAAAAATATTTTGGAATGATGTTTAGTTAACTGCTTGCGAAGTAATTTAGCTAAATCTTTAATTAGACAGTAATGCGTACGTTTTCCATTTTCGAGAAAAAGCATGTTGACGTGATGTCTTTTACGTAATTCGCATTTGTACAGAGGTCCAACAACCTTACTGCTATTTTTAAGGCCATAAACATTAATACTTATGTTGGGATTATTCTTTTCAAAAATTTTTATATCTGTGAACCCTACTGGAAATGTCATATTTTTAACTTTAAGTACACTTTCAAAATGCGGATATGCGGTTGTTCGATTTGCGTTATTTTTTGCAGGAAAAAGTGATGCCATGACACACCATAAAAAGCAGTAATCATCCGAATTTTTAATGTTGATACATGCACGTTTGTTTTTTATAGCGCTAGGTAAATCTAAGTAACCTGAGGCTCTCAACGGGTTATATTTGTTTATATTTACTTCTAGATACAAGCTTCGTAAGTAAGCCCAACCACTATCTCTTTCCTCAAATTCTTCAACTTTTTTACAAATTTTATGGCTAATGTTTGTATACATATCATCAAAATTATAACTTTTATGTAAGATAATGTTTTCAGTAGCAAAAGATTTCATTGAAATCGAGTCATCCTTATGCAGAAAAAATTCAGAAAACAATTCGAAATTTACTTTAAGGTTTGTATAAGCCTCAATTCGGGCTGAGAGTAAAAGTTTCACGCGGAGGCGCAATTGCGATAAAAAATCAGCAGGAGCAAACACATGCATACGTTCTTCAACGTCCTCGCATTGAACACGGTACGACGCTATGCGACCGCGAAGAGCGCTATGCACTTGTTCGATACCTTCGCTCTCAATTACAGAACTATTATTTTTGTGTAAAATACTTTTTAAATGAGCAGAGAAAGCATTATTTTTAACGGATAAGTTGCAAGTTGAACAGAATATAGTCTTAACCATTATGATTTTGTTTTCACTGTGTTAAAAATTACAAGAGGTTAAAGTAGTTTTTAAGTAAAATCTATAAAACCTAACACACATATAATATATAAGTAAAACTAGTTAAGTCAAAATTTACCGAAGAGAGTGTAACTAGTTAATATGTACCTAGCTGACTGTGACTATTTTTTCTTTTTATCACTAAAGAATACCCCCTCTTCAGTAAATTTTGATTTGGCTAATTTAATATAAAATTTTATAGTCAACAATTCAGGAGACTCAGCTTCGCCTTGTAGTCGAACCCAAATTATTGCCTTTTCACACCTTTCAAGGCCGGTGAGGCTACACACCTCAGCGTCGTAGAGACGCAGCTCCGCCACCAGTTCACCGTCGAGCTTCGCAGTCCGACGCGTTACCCCGCCTGGTACTCGTCGCGTTAGTACACTGTCGAAGGTCTGGTCTGTCTTGCGTGGAGGCGGCGAAACTTCGTTATCTGACTCTGAATCATTTAACCAGTCTAAAGCGGAGCTGGACCCTTCTTGTTTTTTCACAATCGTTGTTGAAGTCTTAGGCACCGACGATGAGTACAGGCATTTCTTCTTAGAGCTAGAAAGATAAGAAATGTAATTAAAAACTAATTATTAATATTGACGATATACGAAATAACATAAAATATATTAACAGGTTTTAAAAGTAATCAACGCAAATTACCTTATGCTTTCGTTGTCCGAGTCAAATAAATTGGCTAACACACAGCTTTTCTTGGCGGAGCGTTTAACTTGCTTGCTTTCAGACCTAAAATAACAATAAATATTAGTGACATTAACATTTAACATATGACAGTAAATACTAGTATGATTAAATAATAACATTTTCTGTCTAGGTCACTGCTCCTCTACAGACCTTCTTTAATAACTTCTTTACACATAGAGAGAGATCCGTGCTTCGGAAGGCACGTTAAGCCGTTGGTCCCGGATGTTGTCGTAAGATGGCAGTCGTTAAAACCCACCAACCCGCATTGGACCAGCGTGATGGGTTATGGCTTAATATCCCCGTGCTATTATCCACGTGGGAGGTCTCTGCCCAGCAGTGGGACGTTTATAGGTTGATGATGATGATGATGATGACATAGAGATAACGGACCATAGCCCACCACGCACACCCAGTGCGGCTTGGTGGTGCTAACGGTTGCAGATGCAGAAGGGATCAACCGTTGACATACCTTACAAAGCATACACGAAGTCGAGCAAACACAACATGTTAATAGAAAAATAAAAATATTTAAAACTTACGAACATTGTTTTGGTGTATATCTTCTGGATGATTCTCGTAGCGATGTCAGAGTACCGAAGCACTAAATATTGGTCGAACTACTGAGCTTAGGCGTACTAGTGGTCGATCTGACTTAGGAAGCACTGATACGACAACTACCATTTTTCGGGTATTTATTGGAGAAAAGTGTTTAACAACAATTTTACTAAGCAGGAGTGATCAACTTTTTTTCTTTTTTTGCTTGTATACAATTAAACTATTAGTGCTAGTTTTTACTTTCAAGAATAACACCGTATGTAAAACTGTTAATTCCAAATATTTTATTATTATTATTACCTTTATTACAAACCAAATAGGTACATATTGGGCTTATTATAAACACATAAATTATCTAAGTAAAGCAAGCTTAATCGGTAGCGTAACCTTCTGTACTACAAACCGTTACCTATACGATGTACAGTCACGAGCACCAATATGTATACACTTTGCCACTTATTCCGTTGTATTAAGAGTTAATATTGTTTACATATTTTTGCTCGTGACTGTACACATACATGCTTGCATTCATCAAACCATTAACCTGAGCCTTTTTCGCGTTATAGTCAAGTACCTACCTAACCACTACATTAGCTGTTATATTTTAACGAGTGTACGTTTAAGCAAATGTAATTAAATAAGTATTACAATGTTATAAATAAATATGTGTTATTAGTAGCAAGAAAGGAAGTAATTACAAAATTGAAGCAATGTTTGTAACCTCTGTTTTTTTAAATTTTAAGCAAAATATTTAGTTTATCGATTAGTGCGAAAACTTGCAGCGAAAGTATTTTACATTTCCTGCGTAATTGCTAACCTTTCGATAAAGCGCTGACGACGATTGTCCGGATGTGCAACATTAGGACTGTTTTCAATAAGCATGAAATTTACTATTACATTTCATCTCATGTAGTCTTTACGAGAGTTTCATAACCACCACAATCACAGATCGAGTTCACCACTACGTCATCGAGCTCCTCACACTCTAAAAGTTAAACATTTTGATGTACGTACTAAATTAAACAAATGTCTCGGTATGTTACAAGTTAGTCGCTCGGATATCGAGAGCCGCGGGTTCGATTACCGTGAGGCAGTCTATTTTTATAACTTCGGTGTTTATGTACTCATATTATTCCCACAATAATTAAATCTAACCATATTTAGTGGGTACGTATTCAAATCGACATTTGCTTTATAAGTTAAACCATAATTTGAAAGGTACTGTTATGAAAATTCTATCTGATCACTTGTTGCTAAACGTGACTTCAGCATGACATAATTAATTGTTACTTGTTGCTCTGTCTATCCCACTTGTGGGAATACGGCGTGATGTTTGTGTTTGTATGTATTATGAAAATGTATGTTTAATGCGTTTGTCAATTAAAACAGTATAGACTTAGCTTTATCTTTCTAATTGTGTTTATATTAAAGGTTATTCCCATTCTCCTACAACAAAATGTCCCAAAGTCCTCCCCAGAAAAAATACAAATATATTAATTTTCATGCTCCTCCGTGATAAAAAATGGTCATCATCATCATCATCATCATCCAAAAGACGTTCACTGCTGGACAAAGGCCTCCCCCAAGGATCCCCACCACGTCCGGTCCTGCGCCTCACGCATCCAGCTGCTACCTGCAATCTTCACCAGATCGTCGGACCACCTTGTTGGAGGCCTGCCCACACTGCCCCAACGGCCGTCGGTTCTTCGAGCGATAGGCCCTGCCCACTGCCACTTATGTTTAGCAATTCTTCGGGCTATATCGGCTGCCTTAGTTCGTCTACGGATCTCCTCATTTCTTATTCGATAATATCTTTTATAATATTTGGTCTTTGGAGGAGTATAGGAATTGATGTATGGATTTCTTATATTTTCCAAACAAATTTTTGATGGCGCTTGGGAATAACCCGTATTAAAATTGTTTTCGTTAGCATTGAAACGGGAAGTTTCAAAGTCGAACTCGTAGTTAATGTATGTGTGTGTGTGTGTGGGGGTGTGTGTGGGGGTGTGTGTGTGTGTGTGGGGGTGTGTGTGTGTGTGTAGTGATTGCATACGTTGTTGTTGGTGGGATTGATATAAATAAGGTAACTAACAATTCCCTGCACAGTTGTCTGCATTGACTTAGATCAAAAAATACAAGTGTTTTTTTTATGAGAACCTTGAAAATGTGTTGAGTAGATCAGAGTCGACAATGACAATTGGCAACTGATTCTAATCAAAATACACAAGTGTTTTCCTTGGATCGAGGTTGAGGTGTTTCGGCATAAAACCTTTTCTTCCAATTGTTGAAAACCTTGAAAATGTGTAGAGTAGATCGGAGTCATCGTATACTGAAATGAAGTTTGATTTAAAAACACAAGTGTTTTCCTATGGGTCGAGGTTCAACTTTAGCAAATGTTATTCATAGTTCAACTTATTCGGGGATCCAGTCCTGGGAGACCAGGAAGCCCCATCCAGCTTAAGTTGTGCCGTAATTCCATATTGTTAAAAACCTTCGCATTCTTAGACGAAATCCTTGAAAATGTGTTAAGTAGATCGAAGTCGTTGTATACAGAAATTAAACTATTACATACTGGATTCTGATCAAAATACACAAGTGTTTTCCTATGGGTCGAGGTACTACTTTGATAAATGTTATTCATAGCACTAACTTATTCGGGGATCCAGTCCTGGGAGACCAGGAAGCCCCATCCAGTTTAAGTTGTGCTGTAATTCCATATTGTCAAAAACCTTCGCATTCAGTAGACGAAATCCTTGAAAATGTGTTTAGTAGATCGAAGTCGTTGTATACAGAAATTGAAATATGAATTCGATTAAAATACACAAGTTATTTCTTATGGGTCAGGAATAAAATTTGACAAATGTAACTATATGATACACCTTGGAGCGTGGTGGCAAATAAAAACCGTATATGACGGATACTTAAGTTTAATAATGCGATCTCAATGATGAATCGAAACTATATTACAAAATGGCATTATAAACAAAACAATATAGAATAAATTGACCAAGCGCCTTCGGAAAGACTGAGGAGCGTAGCTGTTAATGTTATATTGCTATTTTAATCGTGTAGGCGCTTACGTTTAAACAACACTTATACAGTACTGAGAGGTCACTAAGTCACATTCATTTATAGTTGTGCTGTAATTCCATATTGTCAAAAGCTCCTGCATCCTATGAACGAAAGACCTTGAAAATGTGTAAAGTAGATCGCAGTCGTTGTATGGCATTCTAGATCACGAGAAGTCGATTAGACATTCTAAAACACGAGAAGTCGATTGGACATTCTAGATCACTTTTTGACGTTGACTGAGCGAGTGGCAGTGATTTTCAAAAGTAATATTGGGACATTCTAGATCACTTTTTAACGACATTGATCGAACGTCAGTGAGATCAATGGAGTGAAAAGTGATCTAGAATGCCCAATATTACACTACTAATATTGACAGCTGATTTTCATCTTTTACTAGAAATTGATTGAAAGTTCCTGTTTCAAATTATGAAATGCACCAAAAAGGATCCATATAAATTTATAAAATCATATATTTATTACAAAGCCACATCTCAATCTCAAGAAATCCGCATAAAAATGCTTGATCCCTAGACACTTTTGATGTGTGTAGTTACTGAACAACGCATAAACATACTTAAAATACATACGTTTATTATACATAGAAAACACCCAAAACCCAAACCCGAGACAATTTAGAAAAACAATAATTTCTAAATTGACCCGACCGGGGCTCGAACCCGGTATCTCAGAGATGGCGACACCATGAAAACCGGTGTTCAAATCACTCGACCAAGGAGGTCGTCATTTGGAAAGAGACAGCAGATTACAGCCATGCGCGCAGCGTCTATGTGTCGCTTAGAGAATCGACACACTGATGTTAAGTGGAAATGAAGTCCAGGCGCGAGGACAACTGGTGCAGCGTAAGAGACGTAGCATCAGTCACCCTCACTCTGCCGGCCCACAAAGTGCCTCTCCACGCTTCGTTTGAATGTAACCCCTTTCACAATTTCACATTCCTACTGCTTTCTCAAGGCCGGCAACATATCTGCAAATCCTTTGGTTTTCATGAGTGTTCATGGGTGGCGGTGATTACTTCCCTTTAATTCACATAAGAAAATAAAAACTTGTGACTGTGCGATCTTGCCAGTTTTGCACATTGGAAACACTGGGTCATTGGATGGGTGACAATCCAATGTAGTGGACTGTCTCTATTTACACGATGCCAATATTGGACTGGCTTAGTGTATTGTCTCAAGTATTGGCTCCGTGTAAATCCAGCATTAGATCCCATCAACCTGCGTTGGAATGTCTTTAATTTAACGCAATCTTGCAAAGAATGCAAAATGTAATCTTAAGGGCAATGGCTCAGGTTCCCTGGTTTTTACAAATACCGAAATCCACAAAAATCTGAATATAGCTACTGTGAAAGAAGAGATTCAGAAATGCATAGAAAAATACAAAAAGCGACTCGAAAAACACCCAAACGCCCTTGCTGTGGGTTTAACCAGGCGTAGTTACCATAAACGTCTTAAAAGAAAAGACATAATTTACCCTAATATTATTGTCTTCCAAAGTGCAATGAGTAGCTGCCCTCGCTGGAGGACGCCCTCGACCTAACAAGAGCACACAGACTATCTGCTTATAGTTGACTACTGATTGCAGATAAACACACATAACAAAATATAAAAATATATATAAAATCACGACTTTAAAAGCGATGAGGCAGGCAATGAGGACAGCAAAAGCAGTCCTCTGTCATAGTCTACGGCACACCAAATAGCGACTGCACATGTGGTAAGCCCATCGCCGCTCTGTGCTGTTGGATGTTTGTGCAGTCTTTAGTCGTTACGTCGTTAGTCGCCTTTTACGACACCCTAGGGCAGAGGTGGGGTGGTAGGATTCTTTCACTGCTACGCGACATATTTAATTTATATTCACATATTATCTCTCTTTGGTCGTTCCCTCATGACTGAGGATCGTGATCATCACTGCAGCACTTTGGATTGGACGAACTGTCTCCATCGGGTCCGGTCTGTGGCCATCCTCACCGCGGCGTAGAAGCGGGACGTTGGTGTTTCATTCAGTTGGTCAGACCACCTGGTTTTCTTCCACGTTTCCCACCACAATGAGCTTTTCCAAGCTACTGTCACCACGTCTAGCGATATGGCCAAAAAAGCCCAGTATGCGACGATGACATAGATAGTAGTAGTGTAAGTAAGGTAGTGGTAGTAGTAGTCACATATTAAAGTGTTATACAATTTAATTTATACTTTTGTTACAGTTAACAGCAGCATACATCGGTTCAGTAGACCGTGACTATTACAACTTGAATCTGAACCTTTCAATATCCGAACCGATGATAATTGGCAGTGATATCACAGAAGATGACATTCCAATCCAGACTTTGGAGGATGAAGTTAATGTCAAGTCGGCAGATGACAACGTAGTCATGTCTGAGAAAGCAGACTATGAAACTGTGTCCGCTGACGTAGGCGATGACGATGACGATGAACAAGTGCCTGCCGAGAGAGAAAGGAAACCTTTCAGCTTTCAGGACCTTGAGAGCAACTTCAATTTCACAATAAAAGTGCTGAGTAAAGAGCAACAGATCTTAGAGGTCAACAATCGGAAGAGATCAGCTGCCTTTGTGAAATCTAAGAATGCATGCAATGACTGCGGAAAATGCTTTTCGAGTGCTGACAAGTTGTCAAACCATTTTATGTTGTTCCACAATCCCAATATAGGACACTACTCCTGTGAGCTGTGTAACACAAAATTTGAGAGCTGGTCAATGTTAAGAAAACATCTGTTCTCACACAGATACCGTTTCAAGTGTAATGAGTGCTCGTTTTCTACGAAGCGTCAAAAATCGGTCAATAATCATTATAAGAAACACCAGGGTGTCCAATTCTGTTGTGAGCACTGCGGAAAAGGTTTCAGTGTGAAAAACTCGTACTTAGCCCATTTGAAGAAATTGCACCCTTCTCAAGACAACTGGTGTAGATACTGCGGTGAATCGTTTATGAGTGATATCGGTCTGGAGAATCATAAGGAAATGTCACACTACGATGTGCAAAGCGATCAACACGTTTGCTTGACTTGTGATATAAATTTTATGAACGACAAAGCATTGCAGACCCATAACAGTTATAGTTGTTCGGAGAATCCTTGCTTTCATTGCGGCCGTGGCTTTGTGGAGGAACAGATACTGCGTTGCCACCTCTTGAGTCATCGTAAAAATGGTAAATCATTTAGGTGTATCATTTGTGGTGTTGTGTTTGAGAATTCGAAGAGTTTAAATACTCATTTGGAGTGGAGTAAGGGAGTGTGTTACAGGAAAAAGTTTTGCACTAAATGTGGGAAACTCTTTGCCACCGAAGAGGCGGTGGAAGAACATGTTTTGAAAATGCATTCGGATAAGAACTTCGTATGTGCTGTGGTAAGAATCTTTACATAGATGCTGTTGCCTTTTACGCCTTTTACGACTTTTACGACACTCAAAGGGATGGGTTTTTAGTTATTCTTTTAGTGATCTGCTGTACCACACAACTACAAGTTTTCTATTTATTAGCCTTATTTTTTTTATTTAAACTTTTGCAACATAAAATTACATGGCGGACTTAATGCCTGAGGCATTCTCTACCAGTCAACCATAGGGTGGTGCAGAGATGACATAGTAGGTGCATTTAGGTGGGATAATAAAAGTGGAAGCGTATAGTTTTAAATATTTTAAACATACTTAATACAAAAATATGTAAGTCGTATAATCTATAAACACACTATATTTTAAAAGTACATAATATTACTTTAAATATATATAAATAAACATATATAATTTATAAATGTGACGTTACTGAGATGATTCTGCCATGGTTTTTTCAGAGAAGAGCAAGCAAACTTTCTTTATTGCCAACTAAATTCTTAATACACATTTAGTACGATTTCTACATGGTTTATTGTCGGCGTGCCTTGCGACACTAAGGCCTCCTCCAGCTTTTTCCAGTCCTCTCTTATTTTTGCCATTTAAGCTTAAATAAAAGGTAATAAGCATATTATCCAGCTCCTGTGGTTATCCTATTTAGGGCAAAGAATAACTATTTGAGAATAACTATAAAGTATTCCATACATTTAAGTTGATTTGGTTATTATGTGTGGTTTTGTATTCCATACATAGTCTCTGTACTTTGTTTGCTGTGTCAGGTGTTGACTCATTTTTAAAATACTATAATAATATTGCATGCTTTTTAAGCCAATAAACATATTATTTGACAGCCGGGTAGTCGAATGGTCAACGACCCTGACTGCGCAACCCACGGTCTCGGGTTCGAGTCCCGGTAGGGGTAAATGTTTGTGTGGCGAGCATGAGTATTTGTGACCAACTCATGAATGTTTATTAATAATAATAATAATAATCTTTATTACCATAAAAGAAATGGGTTCCAGATACATAGAAATCCTTAATGTAAATCCT
This sequence comes from Scoparia ambigualis, assembly GCA_963921215.1. NCBI lineage: Eukaryota > Metazoa > Arthropoda > Insecta > Lepidoptera > Crambidae > Scoparia > Scoparia ambigualis. The sequence continues at coordinate 1,216,612 of OY992525.1, forward strand.
AACAAGTATGAACTAATGTTAAAATATATAAATCAAATGCATAGGGAAACCTTTATGAATTTAACAGCGGCCGCTGCACTAGACTCTAGGCCTGACCCGCAGGACCAATAATATTAGTATTTATGTATGTTTATCCGTTACTCAGTCACCATAGTTCGGGCTATGCTTAGTTTGGGGCTGAATGATTGGTGTGACTGTTGTGAAATTTATTTATTGTAATTATTTAATTAATAATTTTATAACCCACCAACCCGCATTGGGCCAGCGTGGTGGGTTATGGCCCAATATCCCCATGTGTGCTATTGTCCACGTGGGAGGCCTGTGCCCAGTAGTGGGACGCTAATAGGCTGATGATGATTATTTAATTATAATTGACGACCTCCGTGGTCGAGCGGTTAGCACGCCGGGTGTGGCGTCGCGCCATCCCTGAGGTCCCGGGTTCAATTCCCGGTCAGGTTAATTTATAGAAAAACTTTTTTTAAATTGATTTCGGGTCTGTCTTTTCTATGTTTATGTATATTTATACGTTATCTTACCATATTAACGAGTTTCAAAAGAATACTCATCTTGGTCTAGATAACTCGAGATAATTGGTGTGAGCATAAACAAGTTTAATTCGAAATTTCCAAGTCGAAATTTTTAAAAACCATAGAGTTAATTTTTTCTAAACTTTCCATCCTAAAGTAAAACACATATCTAAATAGTTTGTTGAAAACATTTTTAAATAACCTTTATTAGGCTGAGTTATTGCGTTTTAAATAAACGTTTTATAAAATTGTTTTCAACAAACTATTTAGATCTCTGTGTTTTACGTTAGCATGGAAAGTTTTATAAAAATTGGCTCAATGGTTTTCAATAATTTCATGTTGGAAGTTTGTTTAGGAAACTATAAAATGCTTAAACTCTCTTAATTAATTTTATTATTATTTTTTATCACTCCCAGTGCGGCCGCACCTACCAAACCGCTAACAAGCTAGACCAGCACACCAAGCAATCCCACAGACGCAAGAGCGAAGTGCGACGCCCCATAGGCAACAAGCAATGGAGTTTGCGCACCGAGGGGGGGGAGACCGTCATAGTGGCTGAGGGGGAGGAGCCCGAACCGAAGGCGAAGGGGGGGCGGAATGTGTGCGAGTTCTGCGAGAAAGCGTTCTCGGTGAGTAAACGATTCGTATATTGTGACAATACTTAACTAACAAGGTTCGAAAGCATAATTAATTATCAATGATAATTATCATGATAATTGTCGTAATAATAACAGATGGACATTATCGATTGTTATTGATTTTACTCGTCATTCCATAGACAGAACTCATTATTTTATTCTTTTTAATCTAAGACCGATAAAGAAGCTAGGCGATTTTTGGATATTTGCAATCTTTAACAATAATAACAAAAAATTAACGCTCATGAAAGTGAACTGTATTCGAAGTATTACGTATGTTTCCGCACTTGCGTGTATCCGAACGTACGAAGTGTCAATGTCAATGTGCCTGTTGATTGTGCCAATGTTTCATTGTTTTGTTAAGGTGATAATTAATTATCGGATAATTATCAAGAAGCTTAATTATCTTGATAATTTCGAACCCTGATATTGTCCCACTGCAGGTCCTCAGTGAATTCATAAACCCTTAATTTTTATTTTTTTAAAAGAAATCAAGGGTGAGTTCCACCCATGAAACTGTACAACTTTCCCCAAGAAACTTATGTGCAAAAATGACAAAAAAATTTCGACCTCCCATACAAAACTGTCCGATCAGCTGACTACAATAGTATGGGAGGTCGAATTTTTTTTTGTATTTATGTCAAAAATCTTTTTTTTTTGTTGTGGTGTACAATTAAGTACTTATATAAGACAACTGCCAGAAACCGCAAGAAACTTCAAGGGCTGGTCAGATCAAGTGTTTTAAACATGACAAAAAAGAAATTCGTGCTTTTTTTCATTTTTAATTAAATAATTCATTTTGTGAATTTTAATTGGATAGTCTTTGAGTATCTTATTTATTTTAAAGCAATAACATAAGAAAAATACGCACATTTTGTAAAGGGAAAATAAATGGTCTCATTGCAGAGTAACGTAGGTACTTATCGGCCAGCTGACGCGGGCGGGTCAACGCCCGGCCGCTGCCTGCGCGTTGGAAATAATCCTTATTTTTTTAATTTTATTTTTCTTATGTTATTGCTTTAAAATAAATTAGATACTCAAAGACTATTTAATTGAAATTCGCATAGTGAATTATTTAATTAAAAAGCACGAATTTTTTTTTTGTCATTTTTGTCATGTCACTTCTCAACACTTGACCTGACCAGCCCTTGAAGTTTGTGACGGATTCTAGCAGTCGCCTTATATTTGTCTTGTCTCATTGTGTGCAGAACAGTATCCACCTGAAGATTCACCGGCGCGCGCACACCGGCCAGAAACCGTACAAGTGTCCTATATGCGCGAAGGCCTTCGCCATTAAGGCGCTGTGCAATGTAAGTTGGGGTGATAACCGTAGAAATTGATCTAACTTTCTTCCTAGTTAAACATGTGTACACAACCCGATTAATAATAAGCGTCCATGTTAAAGTTTACCTAATCTAAAACCAGGGTTGGCTGATTTAGATCAAACTGATTTAAATCGGGTGATTCTTTTTATAAAAATCATTGATTTATATCAATTTAAAATGTTATATTATCATTAATGAAAATAACAATAAATAAGTATACTTTGTAGTTACTAACAATAAAATACTGTCTAAGGGCTTACACAGAACTAGCAGTCTCAAAAAAAAAAAGACTTGCATGCATACTTACTTGAAATTTGTCTTCCACTGTAGCAAAACAAATCAGAAATCAGTCTTGCAAAGTTGGATACAAACAATAATTGGTTAAGATTTATCTATATAAATTTTTAAAGTATTTTAATATAATCAACAAATTTTAAAAATATTAATTTTAAAAGTATTTGTGTCATACAGCTTATTATTGTCAGTAACTACTAATAATAGTGTATTTGGTTTTGTCACATAAAAAATAAGATTTTTTTAAAATAAATCATGATGATTTCCAACCCTGTCTAAAACTATATCCAATTCATATGAAAATTGTTATATCAAAAAACGGAAAAAAAATTGTAACTTTGACACTTTATATCTTCGTAACCATACGGTTCCCAGGTTTAGTCCAGTACCTACCCTACCACCCCTTCTCTTCCTTTGGGTGTCGTAAAAGGCGACTAACAGACTGAACACTGCACATACACCCAACAGCATAGAGCGGCGATGGGCTCACCACCTGTCACGCTGAGCACATGCGCAGTCACTATTTGGTGAAAAGTGAACTATGTATGGCAGAGGTAGGGTTGCCGACTATACTGTTAAAAACAGTATTATACTTAAGTAAAATTTTAAACGCTGAAAAAATACGACAACCTCAGGCGGGAATCGAACCACGCACCTTCTGCATTCCGGGCGGCCGCCTTAACCACTTGGCTTGGCTACCGAGGTCTGGTTTTCACCCGTCGAAAATTGTCAGTGCTTGATGCTTTATGTTTTTTTTTAGTCAACATTGCTTCATCAAATCTTAGAAGTTTTCACCTCTGAGATCCGAAAGAAATATTTTTACAAATATTTGAACATTCTGTTAAGATGAAGCTGCGTTTATAGATTAATGTTTTTTATGTATTTCAGCGTTTTATTAACGCTTAAATATACTTAGGTAACATTTTAAACACTGAAAAAAAAACCTCAAAAAATACTTAAAGGGCACTGCGCGGAGCCGCGCGATCGCAAAAACTGACATAAGTCTCTTAATGAACCTCAAAGCAAAATCAATCATATTAATATTTAAAATTAGAACAATTCTGCTTTGAAGTTTCAGACCTAGTAATTTGATTAGAGCAATGTTTTTATTCTGCGAAATGTACAAAACAATCACGCGCTTGTGTTAAAAATTTAAATTAACTTTTTTAAGATGGGGGCGACCTGCGGAATATCAATACAAATATTTTCATGTAAGAATTATTGTTTCATGCGTAAAATTAAGAAAGTTGTCGAAGAAAAATGTTTTTAGGAGTCATTAGATTGATGTATTGTTTGTTATTGTTTCAAATTTCAACAAGGCCACGACCTTGTGCAATAATCAGGCTAACTTACGTAAGTCCTTTTCATGTATTTAACTGATTCAGCGCATAGTACAAGTGATTTAAAAATACGTAAATTTTCACAATTTCGTGCAAGACCCCCTTAAGTATTAATACTGTTTTTCACTACATTATACTTTATACTGCTGAACAAAAATAAAGTATCTAATATACTGTTTTAGTATCACTGTGCGCTGATATACCTGTTTAAAAAGTAAAAAAAGTTGCGAACGTTGTCCGCGCGGTGCAGCGCAGCCATATTTTTATCTTAGAAAAAATTAAATACTGTTTATTTTTTTTATCTTACCAAAAAAATTTTTTATTTGTAAAGTTGGCAACCCTACACAGAGGACTGCTTTTGCTGTCCTCATTGCCTAGTCTCCGAGTAACCCTTCGGGGATAATAGTCGTGATTACATGTATGTACATATGTACCTATTTAGATGGTTTAAAATATTGTCATAAATTATAAACGTGAAATAAAAAGGTCCACCACGAAAAATGTCCAATTTTAAAAACGTCCAATATGAAAACATCAGAGGTAAAGTCTGGCTAACGAAAGTTGAACCAGGAAAAACGCGGCAAATTAAAAAAAATCATGACTGGGTAACAGAGTGTCACTCACACAGCTGCAATTTTGTTAGAAAAAAATCAATTTGACATACGACATGACACCTCAGATAGACACACATAGAGACAAAGTGTTGCCAATCAAATAATTCAGCTTTCGTTGGCCAGACTTCTAGTCATTTTTTAAATTTATTTTTGGACAATTTTGTTTTTGGACAATGTTAGTTTTTGGATATTAGTATTGCAAACCATTTAGATTTGCTTTTGTCTCCAGCATCACATTCGGGTGCACACCGGCGAGCGGCCGCACAAATGCTTGTATTGCCCCAAGACGTTCAAAAGCAAACCCAATGTCGTCAGGCATATGTTGGTGAGTTCAATAGTGTTAGTTAATGTTTTCAATCGTAGCGGAAAAGTGGCAGCATTGATATACATTTGACGTTATGTTGTTTTTTAAAGGCGCTCTTACAAAAAATGTTTACTAGAAAAAAGTAGAAGTAATTTAAAATAATCAACAAATTTTGAAAATATTAATTTTTAAAGTATTTGTGTCATTCAATGTCGCATAGCGGCGAAAGAATACTACAACCACCTCTCTTCCCTTGGGTGTCGTAAAAGGCGACTAACGGACTAAAAACTGCACATACATCCAACAGCATAGAGCGGCGATGGGCTCACCACCTGTCAAGCTGAGCACATGTGCAGTCGCTATTTGGTGAAACATGGGTAAAGGGCTGCTTTTGCTATCCTCATTGCCTAGTCTCTGACTAACCATTCGGGTATGATAGTCGGGATTATGCACCTTAATTTTTATTCGTTTCAATGAAATTAAGGGTGAGTTCCACCCATGTAACTGAACAGATTTTCCCCAAGAAACCTGTGTGCAAAGATGACAAAAAAATTACGACCTCAAAACTGTGTGGCGAAATTTTTTGTGTAGTTTCATGGGTGGAACTCACTCTTAATTTCATTGAAACGAATAAAAATTATGGGTGTAAAGTATGTATATTTTTATTTATTACTATTCGTCACAGATCCACACCGGCGAGCGCAAGCACATCTGCAATATATGCAGCAAGGCGTTCCGCACCTCCACCGACGCTAAAACGCACATCAGGAAACATCACATGGCGCCCGCCGCGCCGCGCAAGCGCAAGCCGCGGGTGAGCGCATCCACACTATGACTGCTGAAAGGTTAACGTGGATAAGGTTTTAGTCTAAGATCCGAGTATAGAACGACCTTCACCGGGAAGGTTAATGGATGAAAAGTATTTTATATCAAAGGAGACCCGGCGTTTTATGCTTAAGTTGTATACTTTTTAATCAGTTATTCGTTATCTGGCAATATCTATTTGTCAATATGTCAACAAAATGACAGTTTACAGCCGGAAACTGTCACGTGACGGCATTGTTGACATTTCATTTTTTTAAAAGCAAAGGAACTATGCTTTATGCAGCCATGTTAGACATTTTTAAAGTTAACATGTCTGCCTTTTAAAGAGTCAGTGTTTCCATATTAAAAAATGTTAATAATTAAATAACTTTTACTCGCAATTTGATAAAAATAATACAATACTTGGTTTAGGTAGCCAATAATATTAGCTTTACTTTATGACCAAATTCTATCTTATACTAGTTTAGCATTTTTTCTCTGGAAAGTGCCGGTTCTCCTTTAATATGTTAAAAAATATATCGCGAGTGGGTTGGCTGAAAAACTTTAGTCCAGTAACTTTAAAGATTAATATAATATTTAAAAAAAAATTACCTTGCACTGGTTTAGTGTGTGTGTGTTTGTAATGAGATTATCTTTGTATAAACAAAAATTTTATTTATTTAACCAGACGGTTGCAAATTACTAATATTGACTTACCTGTTTACACCTGCCTACCCAATGTTATGACAGGAAAAAAATAGTCAACCTAACGTTTGCATATTCTATAGGCTTCATAGTTTCGATTGGTACTTATGTAATTTATCTATTATCCAAACCAGTGCAATGTTTAACTAAAATATTTTTTAAACATTTAATTAATTATATACTGGACTGAAATTTTTCAGCCAACCCACTCGCAATATATTTTTAACGCATAAAATTTTAAATAAAATACTTTTCATCCATTAACCGGCTCGGTGAAGGTCGTTGTATACTCGGATCCTCTACTATTTAGGATAAAATGTTTACTAGAAAAGAAAGCTCGAATGGGATTCGAACCCATGAACTTTGGATTGCCGGTCCACTGCTCTAACCGCTAATACCGCTGGCTTGCAGCGTAAATCATCAACTACTAGAAGAATTCAACGAGTCTTCTGGGCTCGTTAGCTTAGCGGTTACAGCAGTGGACCGGCAATCTAAAGGTCATGGGTTCGTATCCCATTCGAGCTTTCCTGAGACTGGTTGATTTTTTTTCTAGTAAACATTTTATCCTATATAGGATGACTGCTAGAAACCGCAAGATACTTCAAGGGCTGGTCAGGTCAAGTGTTTTAGACATGGCAAAAATGACAAAATAGGAATTTGTGTTTTTTTTATTTTTAATTAAATAATTCATTTTGTGAATTTTAATTGGATAGTGTTTGAGTATCTAATTTATTTTAAAGCAATAACATAAGAAAAAATAAAATGAAATCAATTAAAAATAACGATTATTTAAACGCGCGGTCAACGACCGGCCGGCCGTTGACCCGCCAACGTAGGTACTAATGCGGACGGGTCAACCCCTTGCCCGCGCGTTGTAAATAATCGTTATTTTTAATGGTTTTTATTTTATTTTTCTTATGATATTGCTTTTGAATAAGATATGATATTGAAAAAAACACGAATTCCTTTTTGTCATTTTGTTATATTTATATACCTAGCATTGTGTTTCCTGAGACTGGTTGATTTTTTTTCTAGTAAACATTTTATCTTATTTGTATGTACGTAGTATTGTGAATGCAAAATTTTAATATTGTGGATAAGGTTGTTTAAGTACATGAAAATTATATATAGGGTTAATTTTGGAGCCCCGCCTAAGTTATGTAAGTAATCCTATTAGCAGCATTACAACCAAATAATGAAATAAAAAAACATATTTTTTTACATTTTTGTCCCAACTTTTCATTAAAATTATTGTCACCCAGCGCGCGGCCTAACGCGGATATCAAAGCGCATGCGCGTGCCCGCTATTATTCCCCCCGTGCACCAATCACAGCGCGCCGTCGCCTTGGCCGCGAGGGTGACCACACGCATCTAGAACTATAGGATATAAAAAGCAGGCAAAAAAATTTATTTAAAAAAAGAAAACATTATTATTTTTACGTCAAGTATTTTATTATTACTTTTTTTACTATGGGGGGGGGGTCCATAATTAACCCTGTATACATACATAAACACACACACAAACACACTTTTGTTATGTCCACAATAAATTGCCACTATTTTATTTCTATTCTTTTCTCGTTTGTCACTTTGTAACATGTAAAATAATTATGAATTTATTTTCCTCGCAGACACCTAAGGACAAGCGGAAACACAAATGTGTGTTATGCAAAGAAGCCTTCCTCACTTCGTCTGAAGCAACGTTACATTTGAAACAAGCTCACATGACGGCCCGGCCTCTAGTACTAGTCAGCAAATTACAAATACAATAACCTTAGAGGGCTCCTGCGATCACATAAAAACGCTTTCAAAATGGCCGCACAAAAAAAACGTACCTATAGTCTGTTCAATATAGCTTGATACCTGTGACAGACAGGGTTGGAAAAAATCATGATTTTTAAAAAAAAACATGTTTTTTCCAATCCTGTCTGACCCTGTAAAGGGTTCGAAATGTCAAGATAATATAAAAAACTATGTAAATAGTAAATTAAACGCGAGTTAATCCGTAAAAAAGTGTTTTATTTCAATGGTTTTTATTTTTATTTTTATTAATTTTTTTTTTATTTTCATTGATTTTTCTTATTTATTAATGTGACAAATTTAAATACACTATTATAGTAGCTACAACTTACTGACAATTGAATAAGCTGTATAACACAATTACTTTTAAAATTATTAAACTAAAATTAATATTTTTAAAATTTGTTGATTATTTTAAAATTACTTTAAAAATGAATATAGATAAATCTTGACCAATTATTGTTAGTATCCAACTGTACAAGACTGATTTCTGATTTGTTTTGCTACAGTTGAAGACAAATTTCAAGTAGGTATGCATGCAAGTCTATTTTTTTATTTTATTTTTGAGACTGCTAATTCTGTGTAAGCCCTTTTGACAGTATTTTATTGTTAGTAACTACTAAGTATACTTATTTGTTGTTATTTTCATTATAGATAATATAACATTTTAAATTGATTTAAATCAATTATTTTTATTTTAAAAATCACCTGATTTAAATCAGCCAACCCTGGTGACAGATGTCATCAAAAACGACAACGTGATTTTGTAAAAGCGAATGAATTTAATTGACTACATTTAAATAATATTGTTTTGTATAATCCATCACTTAACATACTACAAATTACTTTTTGTGATTATTTATTATACCTACGTTAGATTGGGTTTTATCCCAATAAACTCACTTGTCACACATTTATCACAATTTTTAAAAATTTACAATAAAAAAACATAGCCCTGTCACCTGTCACAGGAATCGAGCTTTAATGAACAGACTATAGTGATGGCATCTAGCGATGCGCGATTATGAATGATACTAACTGAATCATTCGATTATTACATTCATTCGAATAATTCGAATGACTTCTAAAATGTATTAACTACTAATTACTAATCAGTACTAATCGGGTGCTAATCAGTCAGTAGTGTAGTAGGAATCAACCACTAACGAATACAGAATCTTGCAACTGACTGAATGGTCATTCATTGATAATGAATGATACTGTAAGTAACTAATTTAATAAAGAAGACCCGCGGATTATTACGAACTAAATTCATTGGCTCTAAGACGCTATTTTCAAAAATTTCATTCATTTTATCTACAGCTAGTAATATTATTCTGTTCCTACAGAACAGTTGCTGGGGTGGCGTAAAAGCAAGTAACTAACTTCTTTTTCTAATTAGGTACTCATTTTGATCCCCTCTCGCTGTGTCACAGAATAAATAATAATACTACGTAGCTGTGTGTAATACACTGGTCGCCATTTTCGATTATAGCAGACCTCTCTTAGTAACCGCTATAAGCCTTATGCTGTGGCGTTAAAGTACATTTTAGCTTTCTTTTTTTCAATATCAATAATCGTTCGATTTTATTACTAATTAGTAATACTTATTCGATTATTGAAATTAGTTATTCTGGTATTCGATTTTTGCAAAGACATTAAACTATTACTAATAGACAGGACATAGCGATCAAAACTTTAATCCACAACTTATTACCAAGTGGTAACAAGTCGCTTAGTATGATGTTATGCGCCCTCTAGTACAGTCGTGTTTGTGCGTGAACAAATTTTACGTAAACAATAGAAAATATACCAAATTGCGTATTGCGATACTGCAAATCCCGATATGGAAAAAAGGCTGAATGTGATTACAGCTTATTTTCGTTAATATTTTGTATATTTACCCAATAACCAGACTATAATAATAATTTCTAATAAATTATTCTAGAACATTTACCGTTGCCCTATGCTGACCTCTAGTGGTGAAAAGCTAAAGTATCTACTTTTAGGATGTCACCACACTTGTCGAAGCGGAAGTAGATGATTTAGTGGTGCTCAAGTGATGTCGTTTTACTTAACGAATAATGTTATAAGTAGATAATATTTTTATATCGTAAGTTTAAGTTTTATATAAGTAGTAATATTCTGACTCAATGATCATTGTGTCCCTAACGCAATGTTATGCAGTGCAACAGTATCGTGCGATGATCGTTTAATTAGAATATTACTACTTATTTTAAACTCTTCGATCAACAATACTAACTAGATGTCAGGTCGGCGCGCGGCGCGGCTCGTTAAATAACAGCGCACTGAAAAAGTGAGCTCTTATTTTGTTTAGTTTGCTTGAAACACGGCCAATGTAAACACGTTCCGTGTATTTAAAAGTTGCATAAATAATGCCCGAAAAAGCAATTTAACGGCCGGAGTGTCTTAGTTTCGGTAAGTACCTACTTACATGTAGAATAAAATATGTTTTAAGCTTTAAACACGCCATTCAAAAGGGCAACGCTGCCAGCCATTTGGGGAACTTGCCGCGCGGCAGCGGTTCTGTTAGAGATATTTTTTAATTATAAGATATTTATAGGTTTTTAGTTTTTAAGTTAATTTGTTTTAGTTTTTAGTTACTCATTAAGTAAGTACGTGATAAGTACCTACTTATGTAAATGTTAATAAAAAATATAAAAAAATAGCTTTAAACTAACAAATAATATAAAATTTTAAACACAATTACCGATTTTAACCCACACGCTACAAATGGTTGGCCAACGTTGATCAATAGACGCGCAAACATTTGTGTAACGGATCAGTATATGATAATAATTAGAAGATTTGTGATTTTATTACTGGGTGCCATGGTTGTAATAAGGTTGAACTGAAAACTGTTTTATAACTTTGGTCTCAGTTCGTTAGTAGAGAAATGTAGCTGTAAAGTATTATTCAAGTAGACAGAATTTAGCTTTGATTCGGTACGTGACGCGTTATCTAGTTGGTATTGTTGATCGGAGGTTAAAGTTAAAAAACATTGAACGGATACATAAGAAAATAGGATATCCAAATTAAACATATACACGCATCCGTTATGACATTGGTGTTTAATGCTAATGCATCAAATAAATCTATGGAATGAAATATAAAGTAACAGATTAAGATCTATAAAAATAATTTGATAGGTACAGTCACGAGCACCAATATGTATACACTTTGACTCTAATTACATTGTTTTAAGAGTTACAATTGTTTACATATTTCTGCTCGTGATTGTACTTGCGATTGCGAGTTGTCATTAACACGCAATGTGGTCTATAATATGTATGTATACTTAGGTATTTTAAAATGGATCAACTCGTGTTAATTTGTTAAAGTCAGCCATTTTACCTTATCATTCCTATGAATTGATTCGTTAATCCAATCACACAACCATGTTACATTTGCTTTGAAGTAGACTTAATTTTGGTATACGGGAGTGTATAATATTCTTTACTTAAGATTAGTGATCGCAGTTGTGGGTTTACTTCAAAAATGAGTGTTGTCAGTATGCTGTTCGTAGGTACTAGCTAGGAGCTTATGTTATTTCATTAATTCATTCTTTGTTTATAATTAGTTAAGTATGTTGAATTTTCAAAAACTTTACACTTTATTACATAGTAAATAATAATTTGAAACACCCGATTATTACCTTCCCTAATTGTCACTTGCTTGTTCCAATGTTGTATATTATACCGATGTTGGCTAGTCTTCATCAAACTTATCGATAGGTACGTCGAATTTTTAACGGAACATCTCTACTGCAGGGCGACACCTACCGTGGGGTAGGTGAAACTTATTCTAATTGTTCATAGTATACTTCTTATTATTCTTGATATAAGGTTTTGCTTTTCAACGTTAGATGGCGTAACTTGAGCACCAGCTCAAAGTTTTTGTATGAAATAGTGTGCAATAGCCGCTCTATTACTATTTAAATCTCTTTGGATTTTTGAGATTAGTATTAGTAGTTCTTCTTCTCAATAAGCCCTGTCGCCGGAACTGGCACTTAAATTCACTTTCACATTCAAGATATTGTGATGAAAGTGAATCTAAGCTCCGCAGATTTAGCATTTAATAATTTTCATTTGAGTATGTACTTATATTTTATTTATATGACTATTCTAAGTGCTTTATGAAGTGCTAAAAAAGTGGAATAAAGATATTTTGATTTGATTTGTAGTCAATTCGATTAATGAAATTAGTCATGATCGCGCATCGCTAATGGCATCACGATATTCACGATGGCATTCTAGATTCTAGACCTAACAGAATTTTAAATTTTTTTAATAACGATATTTCATAAGAAGGCACCTGAGCCTAATCAATTCGCCCGATTCGATACCGCTAATCCCGCTCCCCTTTCCTGCATTACGCGCGCAAGATCGGTTTGGTCAGCGCGCTAGGCGGCAACACGCGTAAACTTGCCGTCGTCGCTCGCGCACAGCGAACAACGAAATGAATGGAGTGGAGTAGTCATTTAACTTATAGATTTTTTTGATATAATTTAAAATTATAGAAGTCGACTTTATATTTTGTATTACTTAAACATATTATAATTCAATATGTTATTTTGTATTGTCATACTTAATGATTGATTATGTCATTTACACTTTGTCTATGTCATTTCCTACTTTATAGATTATGAGAAACAATAAAGTTTTAGATAATAATAAATTTTCATTTGTCATTTTAATAAATTTTTGTGAGAATGGATCTAAGGTGTGGATGGTTAAATAAGTGGATAGATTTTTAGAAGACAAAAAACTTAACAGTAAGTGAAAAGTAACAGTGAGTAAAAGTAAAAGTTTTTATTTATTTAAAAAGAAAACAAATATTAGTTCCCACGCACCATAAACATTAACAGCTACTTAACTCCTTATGTTTATTTCAAACAGGGTGTAACAAAAAGGTGGAACAATATTTAAGGAGGTGAAAGTACCCATGAAACTAAATAACATAGTTTTTCGTTTGAAATAGTTTACTTTCGAGTTGGTCTCATTTTAGTTTTATCAGAATTAGCACAATAATTTAAAAGTAATAAGTAATCAAAAATAAATAAAAGTTAAAATAAAATCTGTTCAAATAAAAAAAAGCGACTAGGTACAATGAAGTAGGAGTCCACTAATAAAAGCGAAGATTTCATTGAAGTCGGTTTTTTGTTATTTGAACAGGTTTTTTGTTACTTCGTGTATCAAAGTTACATATTTTTTAAAGGTGATAACACTTTGCGTGACATCATTCATTTCTTCAGTCTTTTTAATTTTGGTGGAATTATTCTTATTGGATTGTATTGCATCTTTTTTTCTTTTCTTAGCATTTCCCTTATTTTTCAAAGCAGAGTCAATTACTCTCAGGGGCATGTTTCGTGAGTATCTGGAATCTAACAATTCGGGCAATAATGACTCGAGATAAAAAAAATTTAGTTTGGGAACCATAAATTCATCCCATAATTCCTGATCACGTTTAATTCTTTCTATTTTGATGGGGCGGTTTTGACCTGACCATACAGCAAATATGCACTCTACTCTTTTGGTTATATTTAATTGCCCCTGGACTTGCCAGAACCACGGGTGCTTTTTATTAATGATAAATTCATCATTAATAACCTCCCAGAAAGGTATTTTCTTTTTGATCACGGCATCTTCTAACGTTGTTTTATATGCGGATATGGGACACTTTATTTCAACTATCTGATCGTCGTCGATCACTCCATCAGGAGATGCACCTAAAAATGGGTAATACTTATCAATAAATAAGCCACACGGCATTATTTTTATCTTTTCTTGCTCCTCTAATTGCCTGAGAGCAGTCTTTTCATTCATTTTACCATGTTTAATTGAAGCAACATCCGACAAATCTTTTTTATATAATAAAGCTTTTACTATGCTCCCTGATGTTGAAGTCTTTTTATTCAAAATTTTACCAAAATTGGATGCTGTGATTAAATTTCTTCGCATTTCCAACCACTTGCTACTGTCGCTTTGAAGAATCGTCTCTCTTTCTATATTTACTAGTTCTTCATCGCTCTTTTCCAGATTTTTCACAAACGTTTGTTTTAATCTTTCTAAATCATCACTAGGCAAATCAGGTTTCTGACAATTCTCACCATAATTTTCGTCTTCTGTTCGTTTCCCAACCTGCTTGAAAAATAATCTTTTACGTCGAACGTTTGAATTTATACACCTTTTCTTTATTTTTTGTAATTCCAGGAGTTTCGATTTTGACCTTGGGCTCTTACCCAACATTGATTTTTGTAGGTTGTACAAAGGCCTTTTAGTATTAAACGATATAACTGCAGCAGAACACCTGGTCTGATATGATCGGCGAAGACAAAAATTTATGCGTTTACCGCCGACACTTTTTGCTATTATTGAGTTAAACTGTTCGCAGCGATTGCTATCCATGTCTTCAATAAGACTACGTGAATTCGCCGCAGTGTATCCTATAATTAATTTCATTTGATTTTCTAGTGTCGTATCTTTAAGGAGTGCTGTAACATCTTCACTTTTTTTCTCACTTTGACAATAAAAATCTTGACAATCTGTATGGCAACCAAAGGCATGATTGTATGAATTAGTTATAGCATTATACAAATCATTAATTTGTTGTGATCGGTGAACATTTGTTTGTTTTATGAATTTTATGGACAAGCAAATAACTTTTCTAATAGCCAAAATCCTTTGTGTGTTCAATTATTTTCGGTATTGTAGTTTGTATTTCGTATCTTTAATGAGTGTCTGTAATTTGTTACATAAGTTTCGAAGTAGGTGATTTCTACACTCTATCTTTTCAACTGTGTAATTTGCATAAGGTCGGGCTTCTAAAATTTTTTTATATGTTGATGCGTCACCATCTGCAATCATTTTGCCATAAATTATCCCATACATATTTATAGACTGTCTAAATCCCTCCACTAAAATTTCAGATTCCATATTGGTTGATGATCCTGAATAATTTTTAAAGCATTGATGTTCGTTTGGTGATGTTTTTCTATTTTCGGCACGTGCACATACAAAACAGTATTTGTTTTTAACACCGAGATACAATACTTCACCGAATTTTTTGCCAATAATGGCAGCAGCGCCTGAGAGAGATGAATAGTTTTTCTTGTAAGACCTCTTTGCCCAGTAACCATCTACGACCACATCTATGATAGGGATCCCTTCGGCATTTACTCTACCTTCATCTAAAGCACACTGTTTTTCACGGGCAGCAGCTGCTTCCATTTTAAATGTGGCTACTTTTTCCCACTCGTCACTGACTTGGTTATCTGTTTTTTTATAAAACCGCTCTGATAAAAACGGAACATTTATTGACGCAAATATTTCTTGTAGTTGTGTGTACCCCACCCCAGTAGTGGCAGCACTTGTTACTATAGCAGTATTTTAATTTAAATTTTCTTTAGGATTGGGTTCAGATGTATTGATGTATAATTTCTTATTACACATATTGCACTTAAATGTCAGTTTTGAAATTAAACCATGACTTTTTTCTCCTAATAATTCCAAATTATTCAAAGTACAACCAAATGCTTTTGAGTGAAAACTGATTTCTTTTAGCTGTGCTAGGAAATTTTGTAAATCGACGATTCTCCTTTCAT
This sequence comes from Scoparia ambigualis, assembly GCA_963921215.1. Taxonomy (NCBI): domain Eukaryota; kingdom Metazoa; phylum Arthropoda; class Insecta; order Lepidoptera; family Crambidae; genus Scoparia; species Scoparia ambigualis. The sequence continues at coordinate 1,232,587 of OY992525.1, forward strand.
TTGCACTTTCATTAAAACTATGTTCTTGTTTGTAAATCCGAAAGAAAAAGATAAAAAAAAAATTATATAAAAGAACTAGAGGGTGCCCACAACAAATCCTGCTCTTTTTTACTCGAGTTGGAAGTCCTTATAACTGTTTGTTCTGATATAATGTTATTATGACCATTAGGAAATTCAACCAATAAATTTTACCTCCTTGTCGAGTTGATTCAGTTTCATCTACTTAAATCTAAAATAACTTCTCAACAAATTATAGAAGGTGAAAGTGTACGAGAAAGTGTATGACAATTTTAAGGAGGTGAACTTTATTGGCTGCATTGACCAAAACACCATATCAGAACAAACAATAACAATGTCTCCTAACTAAAGCCGAATGTTTGTAATCACAAGTAGATACATAACTTTTTTTTCTGAAATAATTCCTAATCACCCTATAAAGTTTTTTTCTCACACGTATACTTTCGAAAATTTCGATGAAACTTACCAAAATATGCCATCGAAAGGGTTGTTTTTACTTACTCGTTATCTATATTTTCAATCAATTGTGACGATTCGCTTTGTTGGCTGATTTTTTCTTGATCACCGGTATGATTTTTCACTGTTATCGGTGTTAACTTTTAAGATAAATTGTGTTTGATTCCTGTAAATTAAACATTTTTTATTAGATAACTCTGTTCCATTGTACTCGCTTTTTGTTGCAAGTAATTTCATTTAATTATATGTCTTTTCACATTTAAATTCATCAGTTTAAAGTTTAAAAAAATATTCTCACAACGACAATTAAACTTAAACTTACACAGTGTCCAAATGTATAAATGAACAAGACGACTCCGTTGTACTTTGTTCCCGCACAGACTCAGTGCTAGTACTGGCGATGGCGGCATTATCTGTTGTATTTCTCTTGTTGCTGCAATGTATTCATTTCAATTATTGAACAATAATTGTGAAAGTTTGTTGGACTAACTAAAGAAAGATTTATAACAATTTGGTGTAACGTTAAATTATTTGCCCAATAAATTGATTTTACATTTTAAATAAATAATACAATACCTATGCAAGATGTAAAATCAAACTTCTACAATCAATTTCGCACTTTATTGGTGAGTCCTAAGGATCAATATTCTTTGGAGAAAGACAGTTTAGGGTAGGTTGATCTGACGCCGTGTGTACTTACTTATAATCCTTACTTACTAATATTATATAAATAATTACTTACCTCGTTTTTTTTCTCATTTTTAAAGCAACTTCTTGTAAATATTTTTTACGTGCTTTTTTATCCATTTTTTTGGGCTTCATATTTACACTTATTTAGTCTTTAAACTTATTTACCTACTATTTACACTATTATACAAACAAAAATAAAATTTCCTATATATATTATACAAATATTTACACAAATAAAATATTCACAATACAAAAAGTCGATCGATCTTTCTTAGCTTTTACGGAGCGCGATTGAGCATAGATCCGCTTCCTAGGAGGCGCTCAGCCAGACTAAAATAAAAGGACTCGAGTGAAGGATAGCGATATATACTTTCCAAGGAACAGACAGAGTTCGCGGGTCTAGTGCGCGTTCTCAAAAATTTAACGTAAGCGACAAAATAAAAACTATGAATTGAAGACGAACTATAATGATTATGAAAAAAGTATGTTGAGCAATTGTAGGTTTTATCATTGCCTTTTTAGATATTAAATAATATTAATACAGCAAACTTAAAAGATCCAAGTTAAAATGTGATTAAAACAAGGCTATTTGTAAAAAAAAAACTATCGAAAATTTTTTCAGTAATCGTGTTTTCGTCTTGAGCATTAAATCTTCATGAACTGAAGTTACTTGTGTAAAAAAATCAGTTTCCTAGACCTTATAGATTTTGAGATTTAGGTCAATGTAGGTAGTCAAGTTAGGGTCAGGTGCCTTCTTAAATCACAATTTTTAGTTCAGGCTATATGTTACGGTAAATGTAATCAATTGTAAAATATTAATTACTAGCGGATCCTCGCGTTTTTTTTTTACCCGCGTGGTACCCCTTCCCGTGGGAATATCGGGATAAAATATAGCCTATGTCACTTGGGAAGAATGTAGCTTTCTAATGGTCAAAGAAAGTATCGGTAGTAATCTGATAGTATTGAAGCTCAATATCGTAATGGGCGATTTTCTGACAGCCCAAATTAAAAAGTAAAAATTAGTTCAAAAATACTCGATAGATGTCGTTTTATGAAAGCTGGGCTACTTATAAGCTATAATAAATTCTACACTTTTACTTGTCTACCAAAAGAATAAAAAAATAGTATTTACTTACCTATTTATATTCAGGACATCCAGAACCTATTTCTATTTTGGAATAGAATAAATATTACGCAGCCATACACGTGCTCTTCATGAACCCGCCTTTTACTAAGCGCCATACTAATCTATGCTAAGCGCCATCTATGAAGTCATTTACGAACCAATTTCTTTTTTTTTTGATCTCGGAAAATCGCCCATTACTATCTATAGTATCGGCTATGACTATTGTAACAACTATCGATAGTATCGATACAATCGATATGTTTACGCTATCGATAGTAGGCTGTGACGATACTATCGATAGAATCGATTCTATCGCTAGTAATGATTGTTATTGCAATAGTCAGCAGCAATAGTATCGATACTATTGATAGTGCCTTTGATATTGAGCTTCGTTAGTATCGATACTATGGATATGTTTGCGCTATCGATAGAAAGCTGTGACGAAAGTATCAATACTATCGATTGAATCGATTTTATCGCTAGTAACGATTGTTATTGCAATAGTCGGCAGCAATAGTATCGATACTATTGATAGTGCCTTTAATATTGAGCTTCGATAGTATCGATACTATCGATAGTATTGCTGTGTGTCGAAAATGTCGATACTAGCGATAGGCCTATCGATACTATTGCTTTTGGTCAACTATCGATCGATAGTCTATTGATAGTGGACTATCGAGTGGCAACACTAGTGTCAGTCAGTATCACAAAAAATTATCACTTTTAATTTTTGCGCGAGCAAACTGCTCATAGCGCGCCTTCTCACGAGTCAAGAGCGTTGTTTGTGCGTCTAGTTTTTATGTGGTCAAAGGTCTTTCCAATAAAATACATTGAATTTTGGATAGAAACGAAGAGGTGCGTCTGTTAAAAACCATTATGCACATAAAATATTTGATTCATACTGTGTTTTTTTCTTATTTTAGTTCCTTGCAATTACATGTAAAGACTTATTAGTCGTTTCGGTAAAAGAATATTACAACACCCACTCTTCCCTTGGGTGTCGGTAAAGGCGACTAATGAACTAAATACACGTACAACATACATTCAACAGCATAGAGCGGCGATGGGCTCACCAACTGTCACGCTGAGCACATGTGCAGTCGCTATTTGGTGAAAAGTGCGATTGTTCGCTTTACGGCAGATTCGCTTTAGTGCAGAAATTGTACATCCAACTGTACATTATGTGTGCACTATGGCAGCAGTGGTGTAGCGTGGGCAGGGACAAATTTTGCCACCCTCCTATTTAGGTATGTATTGCAATTTAATGTATAGGTATTATACTTAAAGAGGTAGGTAGGTACATTAATTCTAGAGATTTTTTCGGCAAGAACAGTAATCATTATTTTGGGTTAGTCCATCTAGCTATACAGTTTATCAGAATAGACGAAAAACGTCGTTGATAATACAAAGTCAAATATATTTATTCAATAAACTCAATTATTAACCCTTAGCCCAAGCGCGCACTAGCGGCCAGCGAAATGTATGCATTGTATCGTCAGCGCGCGCACTTGGTCGCAAGCGGCCAGTGAGATCGAAGTTTTTGTTAGACAACAGAAATACTAGCTGCCCTACACCTGTAGGTCACGTGATAGGTTAGAAATTTAAGACAATCGCGAAGCGCAGCGTAGCGATTGTCTTGAATTTCGAGGTAATTTTTTTTATTAGACATCAGAAATCTAACTCCATACAAAAATATCTTTTGAATATTATGTCGTCTGAAAATTATGACAAATAAAAAATATGTTACGGTTCCCGAACCGATTGAGATACAATGCCGCTTGCGGCACTCTATACGCTTCGTACTAGGATGCCGTCAAATTACGGCATCGTAACCGATTGTACTATGTTGCCGCTTGTGGCACTCTATTCACTGCCTACACTTTGTACTAGGATGCCGTAATTACGCCATCGTAACCGATCGTACTAGAATGCCGCTTGTGGCACTCTATCCACAGCCTTCAAAATATTGTAGGATCGTGCGCCTGTATGCGCTAGGGATGTCGGAATTGAAAAAAATATCGATATATCGATATTTGGAAAAATATCAATATCGGCCTCGATATATCGCGAAAAAAATATCGATATATCGGTCAAGTTTTTCACCGGCTTTAAAAAAAGGAGAACCACCTGCTTTTCCTTAAAATCGGTTAAAAATAATTTAGGAGAGCCTAGCCCAGTAATAAAAACAGATTTTTTAACAGGCAAACAACGCAAATAGCGAATATGCGTTTCCGCCCACTTGTCGGTTTTTGATCACACATCAAAGGAATCAAATACGGCAAATATTTGCGTCGGCCGTCCACACTTGGTTCTATTCAGAAGTGCGCGTGCGGCTGTCCTGTTCAGACGTGTTCAGTTTTATAAACGTAAACATAGTAAAATGGATTGGACAAACGAAACCGTATTGCGATTTTTGGAATTATACCAAATGCATCCTAGTGTTTGGGACCCCAAAAATGCCTCTCATAAAAACAAAAACCGAACACGTCGCATTAATCGATAATCAAAATAACTTAGGAGAACCCTGCACAATAAAAAAACAGGTGTTGGCTAGCCGCCATAGAGAAATATAATAATACGGGACGCCGCATTCAGATAAATATAATAAGCTGCTGCCACTGACACGTCCACCACTGTTGCATTCAATTTGTTTGTGAACAAGCAAATATGGTGAATATTTGCGTAGTTTGCCCGTATAGGCCATGTGTGGATGGCTTGTTTGATGCCAAGCGATGTGCCAGATTATTTGGGCAAACACAACGATATCGCCACACGAACACGATACGCCAAGTGAAGTGCCGCCATTAAATATTTCCGTTGCGTATACGTAGCACACATGCACACATGACATGAAGTTGATTGAAGCAACGCACTGACAGTGAGAGTTACCATCTCATATTCGACGAGTCTGATGATGGAGCTGGAAGGTGGTCATAGGAACTCTGTAATGAAACTACGCAACCCCATCGAGTATGGGCTCGTTTGATTTGTCTTGACGAGTACTTTGGTGCTAGATGGTAACGAGGGTCTGATGATGGAGCTGGAAGGTGGCCATAGGAACTCAGTAATTAAGCACACAATCGCGTCGAGTTTGATTCGTCTTAATGGATAGACTGTTTTTGATGGGTAGTGAGTGGTGGTGGTTTGGAAGACGTGAATAAATTCTGTAGTATACCTACACGTTCAGTGAGATGAACAGATGAAAATTAGTTATCCCTGGACACGTTTTCAAGGATAACTAAAAAACAGCTACCTTTCCTTACAAATGAAAGATCAAATGTAGGTAGTTATCTAAGGTACGACCAACGACCGAACGATGACCTTTCATGTCTTCGACAACTAAACTAAAATAAGTATGTATTACCTATTTTGTGTTGTTGTTAGTCAAGCGTTATTTTACTATTCAGTCTTGCCTACTTACACTAAATTAAGTTAAACTAACGTATCGCATTAAAGGCAACTTTGATACCTAAACTGCTGCGTAATTAATAGGTAGGCAGGTACTTACATGGTGTTATAGAGCATTCCAGTTTATTACATTAGCGCACAGGAAAGGTGATAAGCTTCCCACTGTCAAACTAATGTAATAATGATTAAATAAAAGTGAAAACCTGTGCTAAAATTTCGTAAATAAATAAAAATTTATTAAAGGATAAACTAGAACAACTTTTGTGATCGGCACATAATTATTATTACACTAATTCGGCGTGCTTGAGACATTTTTACGCACACGCGACGTGAATGCACCAGACAGAATGCATAAGTTGACTGCCGAAAAAATCAAAGATGCGAGATGCGCGAGCGAGCGACACGTAGACGCTCTGTGCGCATGGCTGTGATCTGCTGTCTCTTTCCAATTCTATGAATATGAAAGAGACAGAGTAAATTCTTATCGCTGCGGCAGGCGGTGCTACCAACTTTACGGCTTACGAACTTAGAGAATCGCACTGTGGCACTGCTGTGCTGAGTCGAGTCACTGAACTCACTTGAGTCTCTTGCGCAGCGCAGCGCAGCAGGTGTGTGCAGTTTCCTCGGGAAAGTTTTGGTGTGTAGTCTGTATGTGAGGTGCATTTGTGTGTGAGCGATTAAACTAATAACTAGTATGAGTTAATTAGTAAAGGATTAGTATTATTATGAATAGGCTACCGTGAATGAAGTAATCAGTTCAGTAACAAATTAATGTTTTGTGTAACAAATGGGTGTTAAGTCGTATTAGACTTGTAGGTAGAACAGGTGGTGTTCTTTTAAACACGTTAATTAAGTGTAATAATAATGTGCCGATCACAAGAGTTATTTTAGTTCGTCCTTTAATAAATTTTATTTTATTTACGTTATTTTGGCGAAGGTTTAATTTTTATGTAATATTACATTAGTTTGACAGTCTAAAGCCTGTGAGGTGTGATGGGAAGCTTATCACCTTTCCTGTTCGCTGATGTAATAAACTGGAATGCTTCTAACACCATGTAAGTAAGTACCTACCGACGTTGCCTTTAATGCGAGACATTAGTTTGACTTAATTTAGTATAAATAAATAAGTAAGACTGAATAGTAAAATAACCGCTTGAATAACAACAACATAACATAGGTAACTTATCACAATGCTTTATCAATTAGCGATAGGCAAACATAGTGAAATATTTCAAACATTGTAATTTTTCCGAATTATTTCAATAATTTCGTACCTACTAAAAATATTGAAAATTTCGTGAAAAAATTAAATTTTTGAAATATTTCACTAAGTTTGTTTAACTCTGAATAAAAATTTTAAATCTTCCCAAGAAAACAGTGACTTGGCCGAAAGAATGAGTTCCTTAATCCAAAAAGATATTTTAAAAAAAGATATGAAAGTTCAAGAAATAATTATTTTTAATCTATTCTTGTCAAAATGATTCATTGAGGTTCCCATTAGTCACTTTTTTAGTACCTACTGGAGATTTCCGTCTGATGCGTAGCCTCAGAACAATAACTTAAGCTTATTGTAATATTTGGTCCGAGGTGTGATTACTTGATTACTTGCATTGCGAAATTATTATAATCATAGAAATCATAGATAGAGTCTGACCAACGAAACGTGACTGGAAAGAATGGCGGCAAATTTAAAAATTCTTGGGGTGTCAACACTCAGTATACTCTGAAAAAACGACGTTGATACTTGTATTTTTTTTATTAAACACTAGATCAACCAAACACATAATTTGTAGTAGGTATCTATCAATAAATAAGAATAAATCTTAAGAATTATTAAAGAAGCATTTGTGAAAATGAAAATACCATAATTAATATTAACTAACTTACAAAGTAGAATAGAATTATTTTGTTTGTTGGAAAATGGGTCTGTCATTGACGATATTGTTTCCAAACATTGCGTTTCACTAGATAAAACTCCTTTTGTTCAAGTGATGTATTAAACAATCTCTTTAATTTTTAGTTTTGTCTCACTAGTACTTGAAGTGTCTGTACGATAAACAAGAATTGGTTGGAGAGTCAACTTAGTTTATTAATTTTGAATGAAAGGAAAAAGTAAGTAAGTATACAGAATTAACCTAGAATTGTTTACGATTGTAGTATGTAGTTTTTCAGAGTAAAATGTAAAATAATAGACGAGAACAATAAAAAAAGATACGATAAGTATCAAAATGATAAATTCAAGTACACAAAATTAAACACAATCGTTTGACAGATTAAAAATGTTGCCTCAATAAAACTTTTGAAAATAGACCGCGTCCACAGACATATATTTATATGTCTGTGGACGCGGTCACAGACATATAATTATATGTCTGTGACCGCGTCACGTTTCGTTGGTCAGACTAATACTTAATCGAAAAAAAGGTGTACTTTTGTTGCGTAAGTGGATGTAAAAGATAATGGTATCCCTATTGCGCTTAGAGCATTCAACTTGAATGCTCTAAGCTATTTGCGGCTTAACCACAGGCCAGCGAAATTTAACTGACGATTGAAAAATCGATTATAGGTAAATAAAATGGGCGACTTTCGAGTTCAAGAAAAAAAAAGAAATTGGTTCGTAATGACTTCATAGATGGCGCTTATCATAGATTAGTATGGCATTTAGTAAAAGGCGAGTCCATAGTGATAAAGTGTATAGCTGCGTAATATTTATCCCATTCCAAAATAAAAAATAGGTCCTGATGTCCTGAATGAAAATAGGTACTATTTTGTTATTTTTGGTTGACAAGCTTATCTGTAGAATTTATTACAGCCTCAGGAACGGCTCGGCTTTCATAAAACGCCATCTATCAAGTGTTTTTGAACTATTTTTTTTTTTATTTGAGCTGTCAGAAAATCGCCCATTAAATAACAGTTTTGTTAGTTGTTGTGTCCCGCCGTCCCACGGTAAATATTAAAGAAACGTGGACACCTTTGAAAGAGACTAACTACTACTTTTTATGCCTCTCACTCGGCTCGCTGTTACGTTCATAGTCACAGACGTTTAATAAGAAGTTCATAGTGCACGTCCAGGCACGTCACGGTCATTTTACATTCTCTTTGTCTTTGGTTTTTTTTTGCCTGCGTCTGATTCTGTTTGTTTTACCGTTGATATAATAAATTCTCTCAAGTAACATTCACTAATCGGTCAATTTAAACTTGAAAGATCATTTGGGTAAGCTAGCTACATATATTTAGCTCCAAGAGCATTTAAAAACTTTCAATATTCAAAGAGTATGTAACTGCACTGATAATTTCTTTTGAGGATGAGTGAGGAGCTCTCCATTTTGTTGTGAATTTTTTCTCTCATGACATGCCAGTGTGTTACAAAATATTACATCCTCTTTGCAATGTTTGTTTTGGAAACTTTTGATTTCGAATTCAAAGCATTTTTTTACAATGATTTGAGATAACTGTCTTAATTCTTGAAACAATTTTATTGCAGAAATTTAAAAATGTCTCTAGCCGCCCTAGCGTGCCGCGCCTGTCTTGCAACAGACACGAATTTATTCGACTACAACGAAAACAAATTGAAAGATCAATTTATGGAGCTCATAGGAAGTTCGGTAATAACAATTTTATTTTACAATATATGTGGAAGCTGTGCTTAGGCTTGCCAATTGCCATACTTACGTATAAAATCACGACTATTATCCCAAAAGGGTAAGTCAGAGACTAGGCAATGAAGACAGAAAAAGCAGTCCCCTAGTAAAGAACAAGAGTGTCCTAAATTATTCCTGAAATTTACTCAATTTGCGACACGAAACAAGCTCACCCATCCTAATAATATTATAAAGATATTTCTTTTTGCCATTGTATTTTGAAAACTTTAATAGGGGTATGTCGAGCTATATGTTTAAGAAACTCTAATTTGAATTGTCATCATCATTAGCATTTAAACGTGGACACATGGAAAACAGTGCATGGAGATTGGTCCATATATAACCCACCAAACTAGCCCAATGTAGGTTGGTGGGTATCTAACAACTGATATCCGAAGGCAAAGGCTACACGTAAAGTATTTATCGTGATCTATATCACAATCTGGACTGACATATCGTGGAGAATCATAGAACCCTAGACGTTCAATATTTATCAGTATTGTAGTAGTACAGTACATCAGTATTGTGGCATCCTTTGTGCGGTGCGGACCGTGCGGACGCTACCATGGATACAACAAGAAAATTTAAGCCTGTAGGTATAGCTATTTTAGAAATATCGACAAAGAAAATAGTGAAAAGAAAGCAATGGATGAAAAATTCTTTTATAGAAAAGAACCAACCAACATAGAGTGGTCCGGTAGACTAGGTACTAATTTATTTTATTATTGAAATTTCTGCATACTCACTGCTATAATATACATAGATATAGGATAAAATGTTTACTAAAAAAAAACAACCAGTCTCAGAAAAGCTCGAATGAGATTGGAACCCATAACCTTGGGATTACCGGTCCAGTGCTCTAACTGCGAAACTACCGAGATCCCCTTAGCTTATCCTATTATTTTTTTTCCTTACATTGTCAATACTTGCATTTTTTTTTTTTAATATTAGCCATGTAACTTGCTTAGGGCTTCGTTTATTTTTGTAAAAAGTGGATGAACTATCCCACAGTTCGGGCAGTATTTCCAGGTTGAGAATAAATTCTTTCAGGTATTTATGGTCATTTGTAGAAGGTTCTAGAAGCGCGGGTGACGGCGCCTCCTGCGGCGCATTGTCACCCATCGCTGCCGCGTAGCGTACTGAAGTGATAAATAGTGACCGTGTGTCTACACATTCAATATTTATCACGATCCATGGATTGACAATCTGTAATTCGGAAATCTAAAAATTCTTCAGTCTACACGCTTAATAAATATCATGATATGGAATAAATAGCCGTGGATCACAATATTTATTGAACGTGTAGCCTTCGCCTATGATTAACAACCTGGACCAATGGCTTAACAAGAATACCTATCTTAGAAAAACGTTCAGGTTCTCTTACATTCAATAAACAATGTCTTACAGTGTTGATAAAAAAATAAGTAAGACTGTCATTAATGTTTTATATTTTAGCATTTTATTAACGCTTAAATATATTTTAAAATAAAATTTTAAAAATTTTTACTTAAGAATGTCATTACTAATATTAAAATAAAATTACTTTTAAAGTCTTTTTTTTTAAATACATAAGTTGATGCAAATTTTTTTAAAGATTCGGACAGACCTAGTGTCTCAGAAGGCTTGAGTGCCTACTCGGGTTGGCATTTGATACGAGTACCCTCGATCTGAGGAAACGGATACCGTGGGGGGGGCTTAGGGGGTTTTACTGAAACCTGAAATTTACTTTCCAACGATATCAGAAATATGCCATTTAATCTCTTTAAAAAGACTGTTTTTAGAATCCTTGTGAAAAATTGTTTTTATGACATAAATGAATTTATTAACTTTTGTCGGAAAGGAAATCTATAATAAAAAGAATGACATCTAAATAAAATTGGTAATCAAAATATGACTTATTGTTGACTTCTCAATATTTCTCTGTGACGATGGCTTTGGTCCTGAATAAATAATAATGTTTTAAATCTTAATTTTATTATATAATTTTATAAATTGTTAATGACACAGTAACATCTAATCTTAGTAAATTTTAGTAAATTTAGAATTATAGATAGGTACTTATTTAATAATTAATTTCAAAAGCATGACGACAAAATATTTGCATATCGACAGATCGATAAAACATGTATGTTGCTATCCTCCAATAATTACATCCTTGTTACCATGTTTTATGCAAATAAAGATTTTATGATTATGATTTATGATTTACCCCTGATATCGATTTTGGTTGCCGGAAGGTACCTACGTATTTTTTTCAATTATTTAATTTTTGAGTAAAACGAAACAAAACACGCAAAAAGGTAATGTCATTAGAGAAACGTGCGGGGCGGCGGAGCGGGGGATTGGGGGGAGGCGTAACCTCCCCGCGAGGGGGGCGAGGGGGGGCGAAGCCCGCCGCCATGAAAAAAGTCTGAGTTAATTATGTTACTTTAGTATGTTGAGCAAAAACGCGCGAGCGAAGCGCCAGAAACGATGTTTTTTTTACATACTCTTCCCATTCCCCACCTCTTATTAGCCTCCCTCCTGCAAAATTTACATATATTTTTGTTATGAGGATGTTTACAAAAAAAATATTTTTTGAAAAGTACGTATCTCCGGCAGATCCCATTTGCCGGAGATACGTACGTGTTACAGGGGGGGTTTATATTCCTCCCCCCTCTCTTCCCCACCTCAGCAAACCCCTATGGAGGGTACTTATATCTAATAATTACCCGAGTAGGCCCTCTGTTTCTAGGATTGGAAGTTTCGTCTATGTTTGTTTGATAAAACAACATGTAAGGACTACAAATTAATGTATGTTCGCGCATCATTTCAGAACAGCTGCACCAATTTGGCTAATTCTTTATTGTTGTGGTTTTAATTGTCAGGTCAAGGATTGTATAAAATTTTATGGAAATTTGTCACAGGGTACAGCCTAGCACGCGCAACACGAGAACTCTTCTCGACCCGTTTTCTCGTGTTTTATTCATTTATCTCTAATGTCTATCGACACTAGAGACACATGATACGCTTAGAACTCTACATAATATGTCAAAAATAGACTTAAGAATAGAATTTATTAAGAAAAATAGATTTTTGTCTACAAACCTTAAGATTTACGCATTTCGGTTTCCCATACAAACTTACAAGTCAAAATTTTTAAAACCCAATACGCCAATTTTGATGAAACTGCATGCTGAAGTAAAACACAGCTATTTTTAATAGTTTGTTGAAAACATTTAAAAAAAATGTTTATTTAACTGAGTTATTGCAATTTTTAACTGTCTATAGTGGACTTTAAATCGCAATAACTCAGCTAAAAAAACGTTTTTTACAAATGTTTTCAACAGACTATTTAGATCCCTGTGTTTCACTTTAGCATGCAAAGTTTCATCAAAATTGGCTAATTGGTTTTTAAAAATTTCGACTTGGAAGTTTGTATGGAAAACCGAAATGCGTACGTCCGCGACATAGTCTCGTGTTGCGCGTGCTAGGCCCACAGGGTCTACACGGGCCGCTAGTTAAGATATTTATTTTTTTATTTAATAATGGCTTCGTGCGATCACCACATTTAGCCAGTGTCAAGTTTTTAATAGTAATTATTATTTTCTTTACATTAAGTGGATGATAATGAGTGATAATGAACGTTTAATGGTAAATGATTTTCCCCCAAACCCCTTGAGACTCAATAAAGCTGTGGGACTTTATTGAGGTCTCACAAGGACTTCTTGAGAGAATTTGAAAAGTGATGTTGCACTGTTTTCTATTTGCTAACACTCATGCACGTTCACGGACACTTAACAGTAAATAATCCACCATTATTTCATTTTAATATTCGACAAAACACAAATTATAGAAAATAATACAAAACTGCAGACATGACGCTTCACTTTCCCGCTAAGTACTCAAAATATATATTTAAAGAAGATACAAGTCTTATTTTTCTTCTCTATTAGTTGCAGACGAAGGAGTCGGAGAGGTTACCCCAAGCCCTATGCTCGTACTGCAACGCCTTGCTGCTGAAGTGTGTTGCGTTCAGAGACAGGTGTCTGCGTTCGCAGGGTATCCTCGAACTAATTCATGAGGACGATGTGAGTTTCTACAAAATAATAAATACTGTGATATAGTGAATTACACTATCAGCACGTACTCAATAGTACGTGATAATTAAGGTCTTCCTGATTGACAAGGCGTCCTTCCTCTAGTCACGTATAGATGTGATGTTAATTAGTATTTAAGATGATACACTAGAGGATAAAGATTATTGATTCAACGCAAGACATTGTTTCATTTCGGGTCTCCGTCCCAACGCCATTACATGGCGACCGTGACATGGTGTCACAAGTCCGCGCCGCGAAATCGCTAGTTGAAGTCTACAAAATATCAGGAAGACCTTAATTATCACGTACTATTGAGTACATTTAGTCAGTCAACTATAAACACCTTATATGTCAAGCGACCTCCTGGAGGCTGGAGGTCGCTATCTGTCAGACCCGTATGTGTTAGAGGCCTCCTAGAGGTCGCTCTTTACCCCATCATATTTAAACATCGATTAGACCATCCGATAAACAGGACACTAAGTAAGGAGACTAGTTAGGAAGGCAGTTAAAGCGTCCTGTTTACACTATCCTAAATCGGAACTCTAACTCAGTCGGATACGGAATGTTGTACATGACACACACGCGCTATCAACATTTTAAAAAAATTGGCGTAGCGCTTGCTGTAACAGCGGGCGTAAATTTTAAAAAAAACCGGACAAGTGCGAGGCTGACTTGCCCACCGAGGGTTCCGTACTTAGTAGGTGCATAATTTTAAAAAAAATATTTTTCGTTATCGTCAAACATCGAAAACTATAGGTGCATCATAAAATTATAAAAAATCTGTTTCAGCTTGTGCTAATGAAGCCTTTTTATACGATACCTCACATGACACGGTTAACTCAATTCAAAATTTGTACCGCCGTTCCTGGCATAAAGACCCTGTTTTTGAATGATTTCATTAAAAATGTATACTTAGTTTTCAGACTTTTCCATAAACTTGTAGTATAAGACCTTAATACTTGCCAAATTTCATAGTTCTAGGTCAATGGAAAATACCCTATAAATTTTGATTCCTTGGGTGTCGAAATATAGCTACGTTTTTTTGGCATAAAGACCCTGTTTTTTAATGATTTAATTACAAATATATAGTTTTCAATTTTTTTCCTATACCTACTTGTTGTTTAGGACGGTAATACTTGCCAAATGAAAGTATGTATCCTATAAATTTTAATTCCTTTGAAAGTGTCGCAATAAACGTTTTTTTGCGGCCGTATCTTTTTAGGGTTTCGTACCTCAAAAGGAAAAAACGGAATCCGAATCACTTTGTTGTTTGTCTGTCTGTCAAGACCCTTTATCTCGGGGACGCGTGGAGGTATTGAGTTGAAATTAAAACGATATACTCAGGTCTACAGTATCTTGAAGCTGTAAAAAAATCAAACTCCTAAGTTAACGTAAAAAAAAGATACGGCAGCTTATGTCGCTAAAAAACGTATGTTTCGACACTCTCAAGGGAATCAAAATTTATAGTTTATAAGCGGCCGCTCGCGGTTTCACCCGCGTGGTTCCCGTTTCCGTGGGAATATCAAAATAAAAAGTATCCTATGTGTTAATCCAGGTTATAAACTATCTGTATGCCGAATACCATCCAAATCTATTTAGTACTCAGATCATGAGATTTAGTAGTTTTAACGTGAAAGAGTAACAAACATCTATCCATACGTTCCCGTGGGAATATCGGGATAAAAAGTATCCTATGTGTTATTCCAGGTTATAAACTATCTGTATGCCGAAATTCATCCAAATCCATTCAGTAGTTTTTACGTGGAAGAGTAACAAATATCCATACATACAAACTTTCGCGTTTATAATATTAGTAGGATTTTCTTTATTTTTATTGGAGGACATTTATCCAAAGTAGGTAGGGTACTCTGCGATAGACGACACGACACACCCTCTCGTATGCAATACCGCGCGGCGACTGAGCGTCCTTACTTCCTTACTGCGATTACACTATCCTAATTAGGACACTAGTTAGGAGATAGGACGGTCGGGCTCTTCCGATCGTCATTACTCAGGACACTAACTGACTAACAGCGATTACACCATCCTAATTCAGGATCATAAGTAAGTTAGTGTCCTGTTTATCGGATGGTCTAATCGATACTTTAGAGTTGAATTGTGCTCATAAAACTATTGCTATTTCTTTTGTCTTTGTTTTAATGTATAGAGTGGGACAAAGACGGCATTACAACGCCACAGATGTTTTAATACGGCGACGAATAGAGGATCTGCGCGCGCCTTTTTATGTGGGTTCGACCCGTGTCTGTTATCGCCCGGTACTAAGGCGCCACATCTGGCGCATAAAAAAATTAATGGCGAGGTTTATTCTGTCTTAAACGTGTATTCCACATTGTAAATATAACAAATAATACTCATAATAATTATCACACCTTTCATGCTTTTATTTGTAATTAAATTTATTATTTTATATTAAATCGGGGGAAAAAAAAGTACTTTCACCTACTTTCACTTTTTTTGCAATTTATTATAGAATCAAACTATACTTTATTATACATAGCCAGATAGCTTATTTAATAAGGATTCCAGTGATATAAGTTTTTTATATAGTCTCCATATAAAAAAATATGGAAATCGTCATTATACCTAGACCGGATATAAACAGGAAGTAATACGGAAGTAGCTTGACACATGCGGCCATATTGAAAAAAAAATGGTCGTAGCACACAAGAGGTGACGACTTGTATATGTTTCACCTTATATTATTATTATTAATCATTTATTTCAGATAAATTACATCCATTAACATCATATTTCATTTGTATAATTGTTCTGTTATATAAATCTAAAATAAGGTACCCCACAATGTACGATCCCTTCAAACGGTCTGACCGTTTGAAAAGATCGCACACTGTGCGGCACTGGCACGTGTAGTGATTGCCAGTTCTTTTTAAAAGAGCCATCCATACGGTTTGCGTGATAGGTGTCACGGTGTCACTGCTCCGGCACTTCAGTGGTTAGCGTGATAGGTGTCACGGTGTCACTGCTCCGGCACTTCAGTGGTTTGCGTGATAGGTGTCACGGTGTCACTGCTCCGGCACTTCAGTGGTTTGCGTTATAGGTGTCACGGTGTCACTGCTCCGGCACTTCAGTGGTTTGCGTGATAGGTGTCACGGTGTCACTGCTCCGGCACTTCAGTGGTTTGCGTGATAGGTGTCACGGTGTCACTGCTCCGGCACTTCAGTGGTTTGCGTGATAGGTGTCACGGTGTCACTGCTCCGGCACTTCAGTGGTTTGCGTGATAGGTGTCACGGTGTCTCTGCTCCGGCACTTCAGTGGTTTGCGTGATAGGTGTCACGGTGTCACTGCTCCGGCACTTCAGTGGTTTGCGTGATAGGTGTCACGGTGTCACTGCTCCGGCACTTCAGTGGTTTGCGTGATAGGTGTCACGGTGTCACTGCTCCGGCACTTCAGTGGTTTGCGTGATAGGTGTCACGGTGTCACTGCTCCGGCACTTCAGTGGTTTGCGTGATATGTGTCACGGTGTCACTGCTCCGGCACTTCAGTGGTTTGCGTGATAGGTGTCACGGTGTCACTGCTCCGGCACTTCAGTGGTTTGCGTGATAGGTGTCACGGTGTCACTGCTCCGGCACTTCAGTGGTTTGCGTGATAGGTGTCACGGTGTCACTGCTCCGGCACTTCAGTGGTATGCGTGATAGGTGTCACGGTGTCACTGCTCCGGCACTTCCGTAATATGTGCCATTGTTTCACGCCCCAATATTCCGTGAGATATTCCGAGCCCAATCGCGTGGCTCTACCAGTCGGATAGTGTCTTAGCATAAAATGTTTACTACAAAAAAAAACAACCAGACCCAGGAAGCTCGAATGGGATTCGAACCCATGACCTTTGGATTGCCGGTCCAAAGTCTAATACCGTTGGCTTGCAGTGTAAATCATCAACTACTAGAAAGAATTCATCGAGTCTTCTAAATGTTTACTAGAAAAATCAGGAAGCTCGAATGGGATTCGAACCTATGACCTTTGGATTGCCGTTCCAAAGTCTAATACTGCTGGCTTGCAGTGTAAATCATCAACTACTAGAAAGAATTCATCGAGTCTTCTAAATGTTTACTAGAAAAATCAGGAAGCTCGAATGGGATTCGAACCTATGACCTTTGGATTGCCGTTCCAAAATCTAATACCGCTGGCTTGCAGTGTAAATTATCAACTACTAGAAAGAATTCATCGAGTCTTCTAAATGTTTACTAGAAAAATCAGAAAGCTCGAATGGGATTCGAACCTATGACCTTTGGATTGCCGTTCCAAAGTCTAATACCGCTGGCTTGCAGTGTAAATCATCAACTACTAGAAAGAATTCATCGAGTCTTCTGGAGTCTCGGTAGCTTAGCGGTTAGAGTAGTGGACCGGCAATCCAAAGGTCATGGCTTCGAATCCCATTAGAGCTTCCTGAGAAAGGTTGATTTTTTTCTAGTAAACATTTATCCTTTATCTATATAGCATTGTGAATGCTGAATTTCAATAATAAAGAGTGTCTTACTTAGCACCACCCAGGGGTCACGTGTAGTGTCTCAAGGGTAAACCTACGGACGCGAGTAACATTAACCCCCAAATTAAAGCATGGTTCGCTATGGCTACATCCATGCATGTGGATAGTCCTGATCTTTAAATTTTTTTAAATTCCACAACGGGTAAGCGCTTGGCCTTCATCTCACCTGATGGTAAGTGACGATAAGGCCGAAGGTGGAAACACTTCACTCGGAATCCTCAAGCACTGAGGAACTGGCTATCTTATCTCAAACTGTCGGAACACAACTATGCTATAAACATCGTTGTTATGTATGTTGGTAAAATAATACATACGAGGGGCGTTCAAAATATTCTCGGTATTGATACGTTACAACCTCTTTTATATATATATTTGTTACTGGCCGCTAAGATTCATCCATTGACATTAAAAAAAAGTAAAATTGGAACCGAGATGTTCTTTTGTTTTTCTGCAATTGCCGAACAAACATGAACACCATGAGCGAATTAACAATTTTAACGAAATTAGAGCACCGATCCGTCATAAAATTCTTGACAAAACAGGGTAAAAATCAAAAAACCATAAAAGAGGAAATGGATTGTGTTTACCGTGAGTCTGCTCCTTCTTTATCTACTATTCAAAAATGGTCAAGCGAATTTAAGCGTGGAAGGGAGAGTATTGAAGATGACCCTAGACCTGGCCGGCCTGTAGTGGCTACCTCACAAGAAAATATTGATAAAGTGGAAAAACTTATATTGGAAGACGGCCGAGTGAAGGTAAAATCTATAGCTCAAGTAACCAATCTCTCTATTGGTACCGTACATGACATTATACATGACCATCTTAATATGTCAAAAGTAACTGCAAGATGGGTTCCGCGAATGCTGACGCTTCTTCAAAAGGATATGCGTGTGGCTTGCTGTTCAGATTTTATCGACCTGTGTGGTGAAAATCCCGATGAGGTGCTGCAAAAAATAGTTACTGGAGATGAAACCTGGGTTCATCATTATGACCCAGAGAGCAAACAGGAGTCCATGCAGTGGCACATTAAGGGTTCAGCTCATCCCAAGAAGTTCAAGGTAATCCCGTCAGCTGGCAAGGTCATGGCCACAATATTTTGGGATTGTGAAGGAGTTTTGCTTATCGATTATAAAGAAAAAGGTGTAAATATCACAGGGCAGTACTACGCTAACGTTATACGTCAATTAAGAGATGCGATCAAAGAAAAGAGGCGAGGAAAGTTAACCAAAGGTGTTCTGCTTCTGCATGACAACGCCCCTGTCCATACTGCTCATATTGCCAAGGCAGCTATTGTTGAATGTGGGTTTGAAACTGTTACTCATCCACCCTATAGTCCGGACTTAGCCCCAAGCGACTTCTTTTTGTTCCCCAATCTTAAAAAGGATCTGCGTGGAAATAAATTTTCTGACGATGAAGCGTTGAAGACGGCCGTGGAGGAGCATTTTTACACCAAAGATAAAAAATATTTTTATGAGGGATTAAAAAAAATAATTGATCGATCTTATAAGTGTATGAACATAGGGGGGGAGTATATTGAAAAATAAAAATATCAAACTTTTCGTACTTGTTTGTTTTTATCCACATACCGAGAATATTTTGAACGCCCCTCGTACACTTACGAGTATTTTAATCGAGCTTGTAAAGAAATAATAAATTCATTCAATCGCCTCTGTGGTCTAGTGGCTAAGCCACCGGTTTCAGGCCCAGAGGTCCCAGGTTCGATTCCCAGCGGGGGGTACATTTTGTGTGCTCGGTTTGGTTGGTGGTAGGGCTGTTGAGTCCGCCTGGCTGGCTACCACCGTCTTATCTAAGTCTGTCGCCATAACAACGATGTTTATAGCATTGTTGTGTTCTGACAGTTTGAGATAAGATAGCCAGTTCCTCAGTGGTTGAGGATTCCGAGTGAAGCGTTTCCACCTTCGGCCTTATCGTCACTTACCGTCAGGTGAGATGAAGGCCAAGCGCTTACGTTTTGTAGATAAAAAAATATCATTCATTATTTTCTAAAGGTGGCCACTGACGATCAGTTTTTCCCATCAGTTGAACTGACGTCAGTCCAAAATTTAATCGTGAATGTCGAATCGTCACTCCAAGAGTTATAACTGGCGTCGCTACTGTTTTTTGTGGCTACCATAATCCAAGCCGGCGCGTGGTGCCAAACTGACCGTGAGTGTGTGATCGTCACTCCAATCGCGTCAGTTCGAATTTCTCTAATGAATATTGATCCTTTGTACTTTACAATAAAGTTCAAAATTGATTGTACCGGCCGGTCGAGAACTGACGAGCCGGAGTGACGCCAGTGAGTTGGGAAATCGGTTTGGCGTAAAATCATTTGGAGTGACGCAGCAGTTATACGCCTGGACTGACGCGCAAAACTGATCGTCTGAACAAAGAGGGTCCGCAAAATTAGGTCTCTGTCATAGGCCGCTCTATGCTGTTGGATGTTTGCAGTCTTTAGTCGCTTTCTTCTCGAAATGTTTTTTAACTGATCTATTATAATGCTATGTTTATAAATACATAATGCTATACATATCATTACATATTATAAAGTAAAGCCGCCGTTTCCCTCTGTGGCACCGCACCATTCTCCTAAACCACGCAATGGATTTTTATGCGGTTTTCACTAAAATATAGAGCGTTAACTGAGGATGGTTTTTGTTTATAATTTGGTGATATATTTTTTTAAATACTCCCCATATTATTATTATTTTTTGTTGATGAATTGAGATACTTAACCTTAACGGGTTAGAAGCAGGGTTCGAAATTATCAAGAAGCGCTTCTTGATAATTATCACCAGTGTAACAAAATCATTAGTTATATTATATTGTTTCATAGGAAATCATTTGTTATATTTTTCAAATTTAACACAATAAAATATATATTTAACTTAACAGAACAAGGACACTCGAATTTCTCAACTTTGCATAATCCGAACTGATTTTTTCTTGTTATGCCGGCACTTCACATGGCGTATCGTGTTCGCGTATTTGCATTATTTGTCCGAACACGGCAATGTGTAGACGGCCTATTTGAATATATTTGCTTTATTTGCACGAATAAGGCAAACAACGCAAATAGCGAATATGTGTTTCCGTCCACTTGTCGGTTTTTGATCACACATCAAAGGAATCAAATACGGCAAATATTTGCGTCGGCCGTCCACACTTGGTTCTGTTCAGAAGCGCGCGTGCGGCTGTCCTGTTCAGACGTGTTCCGTTTTTTATACGTAAACATAGTAAAATGGATTGGACAAACGAAACCGTATTGCGATTTTTGGAATTATACCAAATGCATCCTAGTGTTTGGGACCCCAAAAATGCCTCTCATAAAAACAAAAACCGAACACGTTGCATTAATCAATATTCAAAATAACTTAGGAGAACCCTGCACAATAAAAAAACAGGTGTTGGCTAGCCGCATTCAGATAAATATAATAAGCTGCTGTCACTGACACATCCATCACTGTTGCATTCAATTTGTTTGTGAACAAGCAAATATGGTGAATATTTGCGTTGTTTGCCCGTATTGGCCATGTGTTGATGGCTTGTTTGACGCCAAGCGATGTGCCAGATTATTTGGGCAAACACAACGATATCGCCACACGAACACGATACGCCAAGTGAAGTGCCGCCATTATGGTAACTCCTACGGCGCGGCACGTTGACATTGACACTTCGTACGTTCGGATTTAAGCAAGTGCGGAAACACACGTTCAAATACTTCGAATGCAGTTCACTTTCACGAGTGCAATTTTTTGTTATTATCAATCGGTAATTATCCATCTGTCATTATCACGATAATTATCATGATAATTATCCTTTTAAACCTTTTTTAGAAGTACCACCCCTATCACATTGTATACATAATGCTATGTTTATTGGGGATTGATTGTTATTAGTTTGTATGACATCTAAACTTGTTACTGATTTTTGTTACCTCCATATACCTACCATTATTTGCATGTCACTCTAGTTTAACGTGAGGATATTGTAAACCATGTTAAAAGCAAATAAATAGTTTTCATTTTTATAATCAGTGATTCTACTTTACAATAAGGAGCTCGATGGCAGTAGCACTGGATGGGTGACGTTGAAACCTACCAACCCGCATTAGGCCAGTATGGCTCAATCTGTCGCATGTAGGAAATCCTGTCCTTTCGCGCCCGACCCAAGAATACTAACACCCCCCCTCTCTTCCCTTGTATTGTTTTGTAAATGTCGTTACTTCTATATTATTATAAATCTGTGGAGTTTCTTGTGCCCGTTCTTCTCCACATCTAAAAGACGTCCTGAATTGGTGGGATGGGTGGGTAGGTTCCTATGCCTATCCATCCATCCATAGAAGTAAAATTAAATTAAGTCGAATCAAAATGCTTATTTTAAGCTTACTGAATAAAGAAATTTTGATTTTTGATTTTTTTGCTTTTTCTTGGGTGTCGTAAAAGGCGTCTAACAGACTTAAGATTGCACATACATCCAACGGCATAGAGCGGGGATGGGCTCACCACCTGTCACGCTGAGCACATGTGCAGTCGCTATTTGGTGAAAAGTGGACTATGGTAGTAGACTGCTTTAGCTGTCCTCATTGCCTAGTCTCTGACTAACCATTTGGGGATAATAGTTGTGATTATATGTTTAACATAATAGGGCGGTTTTATAAGTCCATGACTCTGGTGTATAACGCAGCTAGCGAGCAGCGAGCATAAACTCACTCGGATTGCGATTATACATGGCTGAGCATTCCTCAGAAGCTGTTACACGATTTCGTTTCTGGTCGACTGCTAGTAAACGCGGCACCCATCTTGCAGAAAGCTCGTTCATGCCCAGAATATCATGCAAAATATAAAAAACTCGTTCAGTCGAGATGTGCACAGCATCACTTATTTCGCGTATCTTCACTCGACGGTCTGTCAAAACAATATCATGTATTTTATTAACCATGCCCTCCGTTGTGACCTCAATCGGCCTTCCTGGGCGTTCCGCGTCATTAGTGGTAGTACGTCCACAACGAAATTCAGTGAACCACTTATGTACCATCCCATGAGAAGGCGCAGAATCACCATAATACTTTTTTAATTTGTCTTCGGTCTGCTTAATAGTTTTACCACGTAAAAAATAGTGTTTAATTAGCACTCGAAACTAGCTTTTCTCCATTTTCAAAGAATACTTAGAAGTCGCCTAACTTTTTTTGTTTCTAAAAAGCTTGTTTTCACGCCAAATTTGAAAAAAGAACGGCATGCGCTTCGTAGTGAGTTTCCAAATATGAGACAAAAAAAAAATTAAAAAGTTTATTGAGTTGCCAAACTGCCCTCGTCTAATTTATTTTCACATATAGTGTCATACAATTAAATTTGTGCTTTTGTTTCAGTTAACAGCAGCATACATCGGCTCAATAGACCGTGATCATTACAACTTGAATCTGAACCTTTCAATATCCAATCCAGTGATAATTGACAGTGATATCACAGAAGATGACATTCCAATCGAGACTTTGGAAGAAGACTTCGGCTATGAAGACTATTTAAAAGATGAAGTTAAGGTCAATTTGGAAGATGACTATGAAGTCATATCCGAGAACGCAGACTACAAAACTTTGTACGATGACGTTGGTGATGACGATGAACAAGTGCCTGCTGAGAGACAGAAGAAACCTTTCAGCGTTCAGGACTTTGAGAGCAACTTCAATGTCAAAATAGAAGTGTTGAGTAAAGAGCAACAGATCTTAGAGGTTTACGATCGGAAGAGGTCAGCTGCCTTTTTAACATCTGAGAATGCATGCAATGACTGCGGAAAATTTTTTTTGAATGCTGAAAAGTTGAGAAACCATTTTATGATGGCCCACGATCCCAATATTGGACACTACTTCTGTGAGCTGTGTAACAGTAAATATGAGAACAGGTCAAAGTTAAGAAGACATCTGTTCTCACACAGATACCGTTTTAACTGTAATGAGTGCTCGTTCTCTACGATGCGTTTGAGCTCGGCCAAAAATCATTATTACAAACATCAGGGTGTCCAATTCTGTTGTGAACACTGCGGAAAGAGTTTCAGTATGAAAACGTCATACTTGTCCCATTTGAGGAAAATTCACCCGTCTCAAGACAGCTGGTGTAAGTATTGCGGTGAATCGTTTTTGGGTGACATCGGTCTGCGGAATCATAAGAA
This sequence comes from Scoparia ambigualis, assembly GCA_963921215.1. Lineage (NCBI taxonomy): Eukaryota > Metazoa > Arthropoda > Insecta > Lepidoptera > Crambidae > Scoparia > Scoparia ambigualis. The sequence continues at coordinate 1,256,695 of OY992525.1, forward strand.
AATGTCACACTACGACGTGCAAAGCGATCGACATGTTTGCTTGACTTGTGATGTGAATTTTATGAACGACGAAGCGTTGCAGACCCATAACAGTACTAGTTGCTCGAAGAATCCTTGCTTTCAATGCGGCTGTGGCTTTGTGGAGGGACAGCTTTTGCGTTGCCACCTCTTGAGTCATCGTAAGAAGACGAATAAATCGTTTAGGTGTGCCATTTGTGGTGTCGTGTTTCAAAACTTGAAGAGTTTCAACACTCATTTGGAGTTGAGTAAGGGGGTATGTTACGGGAAAAACTTTTGCAGAAATTGTGGAGAACTCTTTGCCACCAAAGAGGAAGTGGAAGAACATGTCTTGAAGATGCATCCGAATATGAACTTTGTGTGTGCTGAGGTAAGAATCTATATAATAAGAATACATACATATACAAGGTGTTACAAAATACCCCGTAAAAAATATAATAAATTATCAAAGCCGAAAATATTGTCAACCCTAGTAAACTGTCATGTCAGGGAACCGGAGTTAGCATAGATTATTTAACAGAGAGGCCTACCTACCAATTTTACCTACCTACCAATTTTAATAATTGTTAACTTTAATAGTTTTTCTGTTTTTTCTTCACAATGTTTCAATACTATGATGTCATAATGCTTAAGTACTGGCTTCAAAAAACGTCAAGATGGAAAACATGTTATGTTGTCAATTTCAAATCTTCTCATTGATATTCTACAATTGTTTCGTGATTTTTTTCATATTTTTTTCCAAAACACGACTTGTAAATATCTATTTAATCGAATTCTATACATTTTGTTAGTATGTCTCTTTATCATTTCACGAATTAGGTAAAAATTTACATAAACATTCTTCGTAGTTTATTCTTTAATTTTACTGAAATAGGGTTTGCAGCACATCAATGAAAATAAAATAATGGTTTTATTTTTTTTGGCGGTAAGTCATACAATGATAGTGCGGTTCTTAAATATTGTAAATGGACTTGTTAAAAGGCACCATTTAACCCCCATTCGGCTTTACGGGTATTTTTGTAACACCCTGTATACATTCACTACTATTATCCCCAAAGTATCACTAGGACTAGGACTAAGAGACTAGGCAATGAGGACCGTAGAAGTTGAGCACTGCCATAGTTCACTGTACAACTGCACATTAGTTCAGCGTGATAGGTGGTGAGCCTCTCGCCCCTCTATGCTGTTGGATGTATGTGCAGCAGGGTTCGAAATTATCAAGATAATTACGCTACTTGATAATTATCGGATAATTATCAGATAATTGTCGGGTAATTATCATCTTAACAAAACAATGACACTCGAGTTTTCTCAACTTTGCAAAATCTTTCTTTTTTTGTTAGGGTCATTCCTAGGGCGCGGCACGTTGACATTGATACTTTGTACGTTCAGAAACACGCAAGTGCGGAATCACACGCTTAAATACTTCGAAAACAATTCACTTTCACGAGCGATTTTTTTTGTTATTGTCAATCGATAATTATCCATCCGTTATTATCACGATAATTATCGTGATAATTATCATTAATAATTATCCTTTCGAACCTTGATGTGCAGTTTTTAGTCTGTTAGTCGCCTTTTACGACAGCCAAGAAAAGAGGATGGATGGTAGTATTCTTTAAGTGATACCACGTATAGCTCAGAATAAGAATAAGAAACTAATTTATAGTATGATGGTTATGCAATAAATTAAAGGTTATTTAAACTTAAATGAAACGTGTTTGGTTCTTAGTATATTATCCCACTCCTGAGGTATCCTATTAGTGTGGAACAAAATAATTTTTTAAAGATTTTTTTAAATAATTACTAAATAATAATAATATAAATAATTATCATTAGTTAGTTAAAATCACATTATTATTATTATAAACCTATATTTTCCCACTGCTGGAAAAGGCCCACCCTCCCCTCTTTCCACTTTTCGCGGTCTGTTGCTTGTGCTGGCCAATCCTTGAAAGGATAACACAACTAGGTAGGTAAGTACTTGTTTGACCATGTTGTTCAGGACTACAAACTCCATAACTACCCAACATATTTTTTTCATTTATAGACGCTTAAGAAAAGTGTTGACAAAAGTTTGTATGGAAGTTCGCCAATGTCCTTTTGTTGAGGACAAATCACAATTTGTTGGGTAGCATAATTGGTAGTGTACGTGACCCGAACCGAAAATTTAATTTGACTTTATTTACAGTATTGATTTAAAACTAGTTGGTATGCAAAGAAAAGAAAACATGTGCGTTTGATGGCGTGTACGTGCGTTTGTTTGCGTTTGCGTGTGTTTCAATCATAAAAGTCTGAGAGTTTATTTGATTTTTCATTGTTTTAATTATTTTCTATATGACACTACAATGATAACAATAGTATTGCTTACATTAGGCGTTGCACAAACGAGGATACTTTTGGTGTCTCGTGTCGGATACTAGTATCTAGCTAGCTACCAGACAGTATTTTGTTTTGGTGAAAAACTAAATTACTATTTAGTGAAAAAAAGGGTTGAAAAAATCAAGATTTAAAAAAAAATATTTAAAAAGAATCATGATTTTATTGTTTCTTTTTTATTTTTTTATGTGTCAAACCACATACATTATTATTAGTACTGACAATTGAATAGGCTGTATGACACGATTAATTTTGGTTGGTTTTGTCTCTGCTAAGTGCAAGTAAAAAATTAATATAGATAAATCTTGACCAATTATTATTAGTAGGTATCCAAGTTTACAAGACTGATTTAAAATTTGATTTGCTACAGTTGAAGACAAATTTCAAGTATGCAAGTTTTTAAGTTATGTCTGATTTGATGTATGATTTAGTATCTCATACTGAAAGTTGTTTTTATTAGAGCTCCTGATAAACGTAAATTATTGAAAAATAGCTAAAGCTAAATAAAAATGTAGGAAAAATAATATTTTTAGTTCCTAATACATACAAAATATTTTTTGAGACTGCTAATTCAGTGTAAACTTTTTGACAGTATTTTATTGTTAGTACTAAGTATACTTACTTATTGTTATTTTCATTAAAGATTATTAACATTATCAGGTTGTATTAAATCAGCCAACCCTGGTGAAAAGTGGACTATGGTAGAGGGCTGCTATTGCTGACTTCATTGTCTAGTCTCTGACTAACCCTTCGGGGATAACAGTCGTGATTATATGTACGTACTAGCGGCTTCACCCGCGTGGTTCCCGTTGCCATAGGAGTATCGGGATAAAAAATATCCTATGTGTTAATCCAGGTTATAAACTATCTGTCGAATTTCATCCAAATCCATTGAGTAGTTTTTACGTGAAAGAGTAACAAACATCCATCCATACTTACAAACGTTCGCGTTCATAATATTAGTAGGATGTATTTGTGCTGATGCTTTTACGACCTGCTGCTATGACCAATAAACATAATTATTATTTTATTATCCACTGCCAGTGCGGCCGCAGGTACCCAACCGCTGGCAAGCTAGACCAGCACACCAAGCAAGCTCACAGACGCAAGAAGGGCGCCACCCGCCGGCTCATAGGCAACAAGCGGTGGAGCGTGCGTACAGAGGGGGGGGAGACCGTCATAGCGGGGGTGGGGGGCATGCTCAATGTTGAGGCGAGGGACGGTAGGAACGTCTGCGAGTTCTGCGGGAAGGTGTGTGCGGTGAGTGAACGCATATAAACTTGCAAACATGACATTCCACTTGTAGTTGGTTAGGTACACCATTGACCTAAAAGATATAGACATGAATTAACGTTCATACAAACCATTTGTTCCAATTCTGGAATGAGAAACCTAAAGTTTGCTGCAGCGCTTAAGGGGAGGTATTTCGAGCGCTTTTCTCTCGCTCTCTTGACGGTACGACGGTAAGGGACGTGTATAACAGCGAAGAGGTACGAATAAACGCGTTTTAAAACGTAATAAAAATAAACGACCGGTTATAATCCCTCAAGTTATCTATGAACTTCATTTTGGTAAATGACTCATAATATCAAATCACTTACATATTTTAAGAATAAAACCTGGAAAAGAAGATAAAATGACAAATATGTAACTTTGTGAATTTATTCTATCGGGCCAACTTTATCAAATCGTGTTTCCATCGGGTGTATTACACAGAATAAAGCCTCAACAATATTTCATAATTTTCGCAGATTTTAATTTTACTGTTTACTACTTCAAAAGTTCTAATTCTAAGAACGTGTTATTTAAATTTTTCACTTACACCTAGCCTTAAACATTTATGTCGTCTAATCAACAGACAGACATCGCAGCGCCGCAGCGCCAGATCGGTCAAAGACAACGTAGTTTTCAAGATGGCGTCCCAAATAGATTGTCAATGACAATAATTGAAAAATTGTCTTTTCTATTCTAATACGATATAACTACATAATGTCAAAGTCAAAGTCAAAATATATTTATTCAATAAACTCAATTAATAATTCTTTGAATCGTCCAAATCTTTTTTAACCTACCACCCATTCAGGACATAATTTTTTAACTGTGGCAAAGAATGGGCGCAAGAAACCACAGCGCACAAAAGCAACGACATTTACAAAAAAAAAGAAAAGAATATGTCGTCATCAGGTCAATACAAAATATGAATTTAAAAAATAATAAATGATGCAATACAAAACTACAATACAATGTAGTATCAATTAAATAAAGACAATTAGAAATAGCTGTTGGGGTGCTTGGAGCATTTCAGATCCAAGCTGTTTTGTCTTCTGTGTAATCTGACACTTTATAATAAGCTTTTTTATAAAGCTTTTCTTTGATTTTGATTTTAAATTTATTAAGATCTAATTTCTGAATATCATTTGGTACCTTGTTGTAAAATCTTACACACAAGCCCTTAAAAGATATATATTTATTTTATGGAGCCTAGTATAAGGTACTGCCAATTTGTTCTTACTTCTAGTGTTTACATTGTGAATATCACTGTTTTTTGAAATCATTTCAATATTTTTATGAATAATGACTTGAATAACAAATAATTTCACTTATTTTCGCCGCTCGCGCCCAAGCCGTGTGAATGTCGAAGCCACGCTAAAGCAAGGTGCCGAGTCGACTCCGCAGATGAGTGGAACATAGTGCGTGTACGGAACGGCCTATCTAGTGTAACGTATAAGTCGCTGAGGGACACCTACAAAAAAAGCAATTTTCCCATTTCCTAAAACGCCGTGTAATTTTCAATCTGACAATCGACTGACAAATAACTATCAAAATTTAGGGTGGTCCAAACGGTGACACTAAACATTTTTTTTTGGTTTCCTTACATCCAGGTGTAACCCGGAAATACTCCATGTATGTTCCGCGATTTTTTGTAGTTGGAAAACTTTTCGATGAGCTGACGACAATAGTATAGGAGTTTGACATTTTTTTGTCATTTTTGCACATAGGTTTCTTGGGGAAAGTTGTTCAGTTTCATGGGTGGAGCTCACCCTTAATTTCATTAAAACGACTATAAATGAGGGTGTAATTGTATAGTATTTTAAGTGTTACTAAATCCAAGCTCTGTGACGTCATGACGTCAAATCGATATCGAGTCAGCGTTGCTTAACGGAATATGAACGCTCGGGTCACGCGATAACTTTAAATTTCGCGTGAAAGTCGTTAGAGAGTGAACCTTCTGTCCGGTAGTACTATTAGTTATTCTGTGGTATGACATGTGAATCAGCCATCGCTTCGCTCAACCATGTTTTAGGGAACGTAACGGCGCACAAAAAAGATATTTGAATGATTAAAGATGTCAACCTTATTACTAATGTTTTTCAAAACTCATTTCAACCGGTATTTTATTTCACTTCAAAAACTCAGTTATTTCCAATTTCTACTACCACAATATCAATATGATAATTGGAAATCACATTTATTCCTTGAAGTGTTAACTTAAGTTAACAATTCATTGTGATTTATCATTCTCCACCTTTCAACCCAAAAAACGAAAAATAACCTATAAATTTTAGCCGTTTGTGTCGCTAGGGGAGACACTTGCCCGCCATTTTTGTCTCATACCAGGATACGTTTCTTTACACAGAATTCTATCGCCACGGCTTATACTTCGGTTCGACGCGATTCTGTTTCGGCGTGCGTGGTACTGGGTGTAGCGATGCGCGTTTATCTGGCACAGACTATAGTTAGTTAGTTAGATTAGTTGTTAAGGCTTAACTACAAGTTAGTAACTGCTTTTTTAAAATTATTATTAGTATTGACGTCAATAAGTGCCTATACAGGTTTATATATTGAATAAATAATTTGACTCTGACTTTACACATGCCACCACCGCAGAGACACTTTGAGAGAGCATGACAAATAATAAAAACTGGCTTTGCAACGAATGCCGGGTACAGCTGGTGAAATGTATGCCGGAAGGGGGCGTCGGACTTTGAAATAATAGACTCTTGATAAAGTACAGGCGTCTATTTCCACAATGCAACACAATTTATCACAAAATAATTAACGATTAAGCAGATGCAGAGAGATTACTTTTAAGGGAACGCGGCAAGTTAGATACAGCGACGCAGACCCAAACTCAGAACTGTTCGTGAGCACACCCGTAACCCGTAACAAGAATGACGGCGGTCTCCCCCGTCGCACCTAATGTCATCTCGAATTGACAACCCTCACTCATCAGTCACTGTCACTTGTCAGCCAGAGACAACTGTCAATGTCATCGCCGCTGTATCGACCTTACCCAAGTGTCTATTATGGGCCGTTTACACGTATTAAGTTGTCAAGTAGGTAACTAAATTTTAAGTTAATTTTAACTTAATTTTAAGTTGTCGATCGTTTACACGTGAATTTACTTAAGCACTCTTTAGTGCATACGGCGGCGACACATCGCGGCAAGACCGGCTCTCGTCACACACGAGACTTCTCGACTTCACTAAATACTTCACTACATTGTTGCGTCCACACGTCTAAATGACAATTTAGTAGAAGCCACGCCTACCGTGGAATGCAAGCGGTGCGGGAGGGATGGTTACTTACTTACTCAAAAAATAGACTCGATTCTATTCTACTTGTTCACTTGCCCACTAAATCATTTACTTACCACTTGCTACTAAAGAGCTTTTAAGTGACTGTTTACACGCAAGAATTTAGTTTAAATTAACTTAAAATTAAGTTACCTACTTGACAACTTAATACGTGTAAACGGCTCTTTAGACACTTGCCGTTTCCGTTTAATTAAATCTGACATAGCTCAATAAATAGCGTGATAAATTGGAAGAACGCGACAGCCTAGAAGTGATGCTGCGACATGTATTTATGTTATCTCATTGTGTGCAGAACATAATCGCCCTGAAGATACACCGGCGCGTGCACACCGGCGAGAAGCCGTACCAGTGTCCCATCTGTGCGAAGTGCTTCACCACGGAGCTGCTGTGCAAAGTGAGTTGATTTCATACATACAATTATACTTGTATTCTTTTATTCAACATGGTAAATGTTGTTTAGGTATTTATAGATTTTATCTGTACTTACTTGTGGTACTACCGGTGGTCCTACTGGTAGTCCCACGAGAGATTTTACATTACCCGAGGTACTACTTATCAATTTAATATTCCCTACAAACGTATTTCGAGGTATGCATAAGCTTGAAAAATCGAGTGTTGTAGAACCTTTTTTTGTTTTGTTTTTTGTTTTTGTTTTTCTTTTGTTTGTTTTTTTCTTTTTTTTTCTTTTATACTTTTACAGCTCATATTTGAAAAAGGTTCTTTAGTACTCTGATTTTTCAAGCTTATGCATACCTCGAAATACGTTTGTAGGGAATATTAAATTGATAAGTAGTACCACGGGCAATATAAAATCTCCCGTGGTACTACCAGACAGGCTAGTAGTACCACGGGCAAAAAAAAAATCCCGTGGTACTACCAGTAGGACCAAAGTCAAAGTCAAATTATTTATTCAATGTAAACCTTTACAGGCACTTATTGACGTCAATACTAATAATAATAAAAAAACAGTTAACTAACTTAACTAATCTAACGAGCTATTATAGTCTGTGCCAGACAAATGCGCATTGCTACCCCCACCGGTAGTACCACGGGTAAGTACAGGATTTTATATAGGTTTATCTCGTGAATATTTATTATTAATATTACATTGATTACCTTTAAATATTTTAGTGGTAAAAATTGATTATGTGATAGTTTGATTTTAACTTAAATAATTTAAATAATATATTGATTTGTGGAGTCAAAAATATGGAGTGATTCATTTTAAGTTATACATATTATTATAAACACGACTATTATCCCCGAAGGGTTAAGTTGAAAGATCAATCTATGGAGCTCATAGAAAGTCCGGTAATAACAATTTCACATACATATAATTACGATTATTTTCATTAATTACGTTGTTGATCGTCCATCTTGAGTCAACTAAATAGTTTAACTACTTAAATACGTATGAACATATACTTAAATTTAAGTCACTTAAAATTTAGTTAGCTACTAAACTACTTAATACGTGTAAATCAGCCTTAAGGTCAATTCCAAATATTGATAAATGACTTTTTTAAATTGAATAAGTGGTTTCAGAGATTAATTCCCACATAACAACTAATAAACTTGACCTCTTTGCAATGATGGTGTCATATTATATTTGTTATTGTTGTTGTAATACACTGGCCTGCAAAAATAAGTATCACACTTTTAAAATTGTAATAACTTTTAAAGTACACAAGATAAACAAGACACCAAGACTTAACAATGTTACTATTAGTATAATTTACTATTGTTTCAAAGAAAGCTGATAAAATTGCTGTAAAACTTTTTTTTATTTTAAATCTAACTTCTATAGTTTAGAAAAAAATGAAATTTTGAAAGTGTGATACTTATTTTTGCAGGCATGTATTTAGTTTTCGTTTTGTCACCAGCAACACATTCGCGTGCACACCGGCGAGCGGCCATACAAATGCTTGTATTGCGCCAAGAAGTTTAAAAGCAAACCCGCGGTCAACAGGCATATGTTGGTAAGTGATATTCATTATTTTATTAAGAAAACCAACTGCGTCACAAATTGTATACTTTGATGGCACGTGATATTATGTTACATTAAATTCGAGCAATTATCATTCGGACAAAATGATGATAAGGGCAAAAAAGTTATGACACTTTAGTTAGATCATGGATAAAAAATTTAGGTGACAAAATAGAACCATTAACTCCATCATCATCCCTGCATACGTCCTGAATGCTTAGTCAAGTCAAACAACTTTTTAGGGTTGTATTTTTTTATAGAATGTAGTAAAAAAATAAAAATAATGTAAAATTATCCATTAGACTCATGAGATTGGTCTTATTTGCTGTTAGATTGCGTTTCGATTGTGTAAGTCTGAGAGGTCGTTTGTTTTTTTACTAAAAGTACTATACTATTTAATTATGTTTTGTATGACTCTACAATAATAACCTTTCGGTCTATGTATCAGAATGACCGGAGTACATACTGTCCAGTTCTACAAAATTACCTGTATCTAATTGTCCAGTTATTAAAATGTCCAGAGTATCAAATGACCTTCCACGAAATGACCGGAGTATCGTATTAGTACCTACATAATATGATACAAGTTAACAAGTGTGCAATGTTGGATATTACAATGGAGTCGAGGATTGTAATTACCAATCCAATGCACACGCGTTTCATACGACGTTTTTCAACACACTTGTGAGGAAAAATAATTTAAAGGATTTATTATGTTAATCAAAATTTTTATTACTAAAACAGTGATGATAATAATAAGGCAAAGGTCAACAACCAAACAGCCTATAGATATTAAAAATATAATAAACTAAACAATAATGTTACGAATTAAGGTTAACTTATTGACATAATAAATAATTTGGTGAAATTACACCGTGTTTATGTATCTAAAACAGTTTATTTATTCATATTTAAATCAAAATAGTGAATTTATTCACAAAATGGTTTGCCTTTTTAAAAAAAATCTATAAAAACTCTATGTTAGATTATTGAGATTCTATTTTTTTTTTGCACGTGCCGAATGTAAGTTAATTGATTACATATAGCCATGCAACCTACTTCAAAATTATAATTTTAGTGATAAATAGCAAAATTAAATATTTTATAACAAATTATTGTGAATAAAATTATAAATAACTTGATACTTAATAATAAATGTTTTTTCGTCATAATTAGGGACACATTTATTTATTCCAAAAATGTAAATGGATTTTCAGCGGCAATACCTCTTTGTTGTTACAAAAAAACTGGATTACCCGGTTAATTGAAAATGCTCTGTTTACCCGCATATAATTTGCAGTTAGGTACTAACTTAACTTTGTAGGGATAATAATTCTGTTCCACTAGTGTGTAATATTATTATGCACGTGTGTGTTATTCGGTTTATGGCCCTAAAAACGATGTAATAGGTAAGTGTCACTTTACGAGCAAGTGTGTTGAAAAAGTATGTTACATACATACATAGTCACGACTATAACCTCCGACGGGTTAGTCAGAGACTAGGCAACAAGGTTCGAAAGGATAATTATCAATGATAATTATCATGATAATTATCGTGATAATAACAGATGGATAATTATTGATTGATAATAACAAAAAATTGCGCTCGTGAAAGTGAACTGCATGCGAAGTATTTGAACGTGTGTTTCCGCACTTTGCGTGTATCCGATCGTACGAAGTGTCAATTTCAACGTGCCACGCCGTGGGAGGGAATTACGGCATTACCTTAGCAAGAAAAAATCACTTCGATTATGCAAAGTTGAGAAAACTCGAGTGTCATTGTTTTGTTAAGTTAAATGTGTTTTATTGTGTTAAATTCGAAAAATATAACAAATAAATTTCTTATGAAATAATATAATATAACATATTAATTTGTTACACTGATGATAATTATCGGATAATTATCTAGAAGCGTAATTATCTTGATAATTTCGAACCCTGCTAGGTAATGAGGAAAGCAAAAGCAGTCATCTACTACCATAGTCTACTTTTCACCAAATAGCGACTGCACATGTGTTCAGCGGGTACGTATTAAAATCCCGAAAATTCATAATACCTACTATACCCTTAGATTAAAACAAAAAGGGAAGATACGGCATTAGCGTCTCGTGAGTGAGCCGCCAAAATTAGGCCTAAAGGCACAATTTCACTTCAGTCACAATTTGCCGAGCGAACAGGCTACATCGCACTATTGCGGATATTCTACTGTGTGAAAAAGAGAAAGACGCTACTCCGCAGTGGCGTCGGAATCGGTCGTACGTACTCGTCTGTTGCGAAGCGACCGAGACGTCAACGCGCTACTCGCTGACTCCCTCGCGCTGACGTTGAAACTTACCGCTTTGTCTCGCTCGCTCGATTTACACTTTATAGGTGTGCGTGTGTGAGTGTTTGCTTAAGTAGTTGAGTAGGACTATATTTTCAATGACTACAAGTAGGAGCATGCCGTATCTTCCCTTTTTGTTTTAATCTAAGACTATACCTAACTAAAATACCTACATTAAAAACATCGAAAATCAATATACCGAATGTATGAAATACCTATGCCCGATATACCGAAGCTCAATATGTCGAATTTCAAATAACCGAAAGTTCGAAATACTTACCGAAAGTTCAAAATCCCAAATTTTATAACACCTAATTTCGAGGTTATGTTATTTTATAGACAACAGAAATACTAGCTGCCCTACTCCTGTAGGTCACGTGATAGGTTAGAAATTTAAGTTACATTGTAAAAACACGGTTAATCTATCTTTCGGGATTTTGAACTTCGGCATATCAACTGTAGGTATTCTTCGGGATTTTGAACTTTCTGCATTTTAATATTCGGCCTTCCGTTCATATGTCTTACGAAATTCGGTATTTTAAAATTCGGCATTATTATAGGGTACGTAGTACGTTCAGCGTGAGGTGGTGAGCCCATCACCGCTCTATGCTGTTGGATGTATGTGCAGTCTTTAGTCCGTCAGTCGCCTTCACGACACCCAATGAGCTTGGGAAAAGTATTTTTATTTATTTATTTTTTAATAATTTGCATTTAATTTTTTCTGTAGCCTTTCAAAATACTTCACAATATTTTTTTAAAGATTCATAAAAATGACAACGCGCTATTGTTTTTGAGACAATCAAAATACACGCGAAACCCGCGGCGTGACGTCATCGGATTCCATTCTCCCGCACGGGTGGCGCGACTTAGTTTTATTAATATGTCCATATGAATCAGTGCAGTTGTGCCACAGATTACTTAATAATTAATTGTGTAAATAGTTAAGTAATGTAATCGAAGCGAGAGCGGCGGCGGGGGCTATCGGATACGATGACGTCACGTCACGTCAGTCGAGTGCCAGCGAACTAAGCGAGGTAGTAGTGTTTTATGCAATTATTGATGTACAATAACTTTGTAAATACTTCTCGTATCGAAGTGAAATAAAAACTATTGGTTTTAGAATAACGACTTCTATAATGGTATAAAGTAAAAATGAACTTAATTTTTATTTTTCCCAAGTCCATTGAAGACCTCTCTTCGAGGGGTTCGAAGTATCTTTTCACCGCTGTGCGAAACGATTAATAATAGAAGTATGTTTATAATAGAAGTCCACAGTATTGTAACACATTAAAGTGTACTATTCGACACAGATCCACACCGGCGAGCGCAAGCACATCTGCACTCTGTGTAACAAAGCGTTCCGCACCTCCACCGACGCCAAAACGCACATCAAATACGTGCACATGAAGGTGCCGGCCGCGCCGCGCGACCGGAAGCCGAAGGGGGTAAGCTCATACATACCGCCATACAACACACTCACACACATCTTGTGTGTGTGTAGTAAAACACTAAGCCAATGTTAAATATCATTTATTCTTTCTCAATAAGTACACAAGCAGTCCTGCCGTCATCCATCCGTTTTAGTCACACGTCTGCCCAGTCCAAGCGCCAAACCGAGAATATGGGACATTCAGACCGCCGCCATACTAATCCACCGACACATGACATTATGACACATGTTATGACATTATGACACATGTCATGTGTCGGACTCGGTGAACCATGTTCTGTAAACTTTTTGTACCTATTGTAATAGTATGTTTATTGTTTAATATTGTAGAATAAGTTTTATTGCTATGCGAGCTGTACCTACTGCGGGTTTGGAGTAGCCAGCCCCCTCAATCCCTCGCAACCCTAGCGCGACCGCCGCGCGTAGGTATGAAAAGTGAATACATTATGACCAATGATCGGAATAGGTAGTGCAATTTAGGGTGAATGACCTTAAACGTTGTATTAATATGGATAAGACTTGCGGAATTCGGGATTTTATAATATCATACCAAGTTTTCAAGTTTAAAGAAAAGTCAGATTGCATTTTAAACATTTATTTTCAAGCATATTATTTATAGAAACAATATCAATTAAACATTTTCATTTAAGTACATTATCAGTGCCTCCCATGAAATTGAAATAAATTACAATAATTTTCTCTTAATTTTCAATCTTTAGTCGATTTCTTTTTACATCTAAAATCCATTTACACGTGGAAAATGATATTTCAACTTATTAACTTAACATAATTCCATATTAAGGAAACGTCACTAAATCCCGCAAAATTGCACTACCTATTCCGATCACTGATTATGACACATGTCATGTGTCGGTGGGTTAGTATGGCGGCGGTCGGCGACTCGAGAATTGTCAAATGTTATTTAAATTTAAGAATACATTTTAATAGAATTATGCAAATCATCTATATTAATAAAAATTAATTGTCGAAATGTTTGTACGCGCATCACTCCAGAACGGCTGCAACTATTCGGCTAACTCTTTTTTGTAGTGTTTGTAATGTTGTGGCCGTTAGTTTTAAATAAACTTTACATCTGATGCCCAGGAAACTCCTGTGTGAAAACTAATTTATGTCCTAAAAATGACCCTGTAAAATTTAAATAATGTCCATAAAAAAGCGCCACTATTTAATTTCTATTATTTTTTTCTTTTTTTCATATGTAAATAATAATTATGTACTTATAATATTTTTATTTTCTAGCCGGTTCCTACGGACGAGCGGAAACACATATGCATGTTATGCAAACAAGCCTTCTTCACTTCGACTGAAGCAAAGTTACATATAAAACAAGCTCACATGGCGGCCCCGCCTCTACCCGTAGTAGTCAGCACTGTAGAAATAGCGTAAGCTTAAAGGGGAGGGAGAGAAAATAGCTATCTCTAAGCCACGGACACGGACGACTCGCTTGTTTGATCCAAACTGATTGCTACATGAGACAATTGGGCAATAAATAAGTCTTCAACTCAAGCCGCGTGGTAAAATATAAAAAAATATGGTTTTATTGTGTTTTTTTTCATATTTAACAAATTGTAACATTGAAAGATACATTTTACATGTCATTTTTAACGCCACTATTATCGTGGTTCTTTGCAATAATGTAAAGACTCAGTGCTTTCATGTATTTATATATTAATTGTAATTAATGACAGACTGAACTAGGTGCGTTTCTTCAAATAGTTCCTGTGCTGTCATGTTGGCATTCCTGTCTTGTTCCTGCAGTGTTGCCAACTTAGTAGATTTTCTACTAAAATTAATATAATTATTATAATAAAGTTAATTTTTTTCTCATGTCATCAAGTGGTTGAGTGATTCAGTCTACTGAAAATGAAATTCTATAAATCCACTGGAAAAACCACAAGTCACTAAAAGCAATATCTCGCCACTAAAAGTGGGGTCAAAATTACCAGTTTTAGTGGAAAATCCACTAAGTTGGCAATACTGGCAGGAACAAGACAGGAACAGCATAGGAACTATTTGATGAAACGCACTTTACACGAAATCCGCGGGCGGACTAGTATGTAGGTACACATATTAAATTGTTTCTGTGAATGAATTTTAAATAAAACTGTAACCGTTTTCTGTTGGATAATAATAACAGTTAATTTTTAAGTTAAAGTAATATGAGAAAACCTTTGTTTATTGGTGTTAAGTTACGTGTAATGAATTATTTTATTATAAATCATCCTAAAATGGTTGTTTCATTTTGTTGAATAATTCCAATGTGGTTTTGACAGAGAAGAGTTAAGATAGCCATCTCATGGACGCAGCACTTTAGAACGCACTATTTGGCTAATTCTTTTTTTGTCGTGTTCGTAATTGTTAGGGCAAGGTAAATGTAAATAAAAGAATTTAGAATTTGTCACGGGGATACAGGTTGTTGTTCACGCGGGCAGGCCGCTAGTATGTTTTAATAATAAAAATAATGTGGCAACACTGGCTTACACTTAGGTTTATTTTTTTTTAAATATTTTATATTGATAATGCCTGTTTTTTTATATAAAATTTGTAAAAAAAAATCTTAAATTTTTTAAGGTAAATAAAGAGAAAAATAATATAAAATCCAATATTGTAAGGCTTTTCAGGGCATTTATCAGCTAAATATGAATGTAGCCGGCTTTTTTATTTTTGGGCCTGGCAACCCTAAGTGCGACAGACAGTCACAAAATTACCATCAGGGGGGACTGTAAAAGTAGCATAAGGATTCGCCTCTGTGGTCTAGTAGCTAAAGCCACCGGTCTTATGCTGGATTTACACGAAGCCAATTCTTGAGACAATCTACTAAGCCAGTCCAATAAGCCAATGCCAATGCTAAGCATAAATGCCTTGAGGACAATCCAATTTTTTATAGCAGAAGGAGGCAAACGAGCAAGCGGGTCACCTGATGGAGAGTAATCACCGCCGCCCATGGACACCCGCAAAACCAGAGGAATCGCAGGCGCGTTGCCGGCCTTTAGGGAAGGAATAGGCTCGTTTCTTGAAGATCCCTAAGTCGTAACGGTCCGGAAATACCGCCGAGAGCTGGTTCCACAACACTGTAGTTCGAGGCAAGAAATTTCTTGAAAATCGCACAGTAGTAGACCGCCATCCATCAAGGTGATGTGGATGGAATGACAGTCGATTGCGTGTAGTGCGGTGAAGGAAATTAGCGGCAGGGATCAAGCCGAACAATTCCTCAGAACACTCCCCATGATATATACGGTACAATATACAGAGAGACGCAACGTCTCTCCGAAGAGCCAGTGGATCGAGCCGACCTGAAATAACCACGTCGCCGACAATTCGAGCAGCTCTGTGTTGAATGCGGTCAAATGGAAGGAGTTGGTATTGGGGTGCTCCAGCCCAGAGATGGGAGCAGTATTCCATATGCGGCCTGACCTGTGCTTTATACAGTTGTAAACGGTGGGCCGGCGTGAAATACTGACCCGCTCTATTAAGCACACCCAGCTTTTTCGAAGCTAATTTAGCTTTACCTTCCAAATGACCACGAAACTGAACGTCACTCGAAATATCGACGCCAAGGATTCCAATAATCGGATTGGTATCAAGGGGAGCTCCCTCAAAGTTCAGAGGTACGACGAAGGGATGTTTTTTCGCGGTAAATGCGCAAACTTGTGTTTTGGAGGGGTTAAAGCGGACTAGGTTATGTCGGCCCCAATCCGAGGCATGACTTAACATGTTCTCGGTGTCAGTCACAAGTTTATTCCGGCTCTCGATGACGCTTTCCAGAGACATGTTAGTTCGCCCGGTGTAGAGCGTATCCCCAGTACTGTCGTCTGCATAGCAATGAATGCTGTTGTTATGGAGCATGTCATTGATATGCAGAAGAAACAGAGTAGGGGATAACACACACCCCTGCGGGACTCCAGCATTCACGGGCTTCATGTCGGAGCACGAACCGTCGACTGCGACTCTGATGCTACGCCCAGTAAGAAAGCTGGCAACCCATGAACACAATTTCTCAAGAAGCCCGTATGATGGAAGTTTAGAGAGAAGAGGCCTGTGCCATACCCTGTCAAAGGTTTCGCTACGTCCAAGCTAACTGCCAGTGCCTCCCCCTTACTCTCGACTGCCTCCGCCCATCGGTGAGTAAGGTACACTAAAAGATCACCAGCCGATCGACCGCGACGAAAACCATACTGGCGATCACTTAGTAGCTGGTTCTCTTCTAGGTACCTTAAGAGCTGGCGGTTTATAATGGACTCCATTACTTTGGAGAGTAAAGAGGTAATAGCTATTGGCCTGTAGTTGGACGGATCTGTGCGATCGCCTTTTTTTGGAATCGGGTGGACAAGGGCTGTCTTCCAAGAGCTCGGGACGACGCCAGTGGTGAAAGAGAGCTGGAAAAGGCGCGTTAGAACTGGTGCCAATTCAGGAGCACACGTCCGAAGCACAATGGGTGGAACTGCATCAGGCCCACTCGCCTTATGGATATCAAGGGAAAAAAGAGCCTTACGAACTGACCTTTGCAGGAACTGAACGTTTGGCATTGTACAAGCGCAATGCGGTATGGTTGGTGGAGAGTTTTCCCCATCGTCCAAGGTCGAGTTTGATGCGAAAAGAGAGCCCAAGAGATCGGCTTTCTCCTTTGCAGTATAGGCCAGGCAGTCATCGGTCTTGTGCAATGGTGGTAGGGACGGCTGACAAAAATTCCCTAAGATAGCTTTGGCGAGAGACCAGAACGCACGCGTCCCCGAAGGAAGACGCACTAGCCTCTCGCCAATTCTACCTATGAATGATGACTTCGCCTTGGTAATGTCCTTCTTAAAGGATCTGGCGGCAAAGTTGTACTTCTTTCTGAGCGCACTGGTGTTTGGATCCTTTGATGACACCACATTAGCCCAGGCTTGGTAATGTTGTCGCTTTTGGCGAGACGCCATTTTGCAGGAACGACCAAACCATGGTTGGGACTTGCCGCCAATGGGAACCACAGAGTTTGAAATGAAAAGTTCCATTCCCTGCAGTATCACATCAACGACAGAGTCAGCGGCGACATCAGGATCATCCAGCGAGAAGCAAACTCGCCATGTAGTGGACTGTCTATATTTACACGATGCCAATATTTGACTTAAGGGTAATACAGCAAAGATTCGCTACGACCGACTTATCATTATCAAAGGTAAATCCGATCACAACAACCCAACTGAGAAAAGAAAACGATCACCATCTAAATCTCCTACTCAAGATCATCCCAATGTCGAAACAACAACAAAGGCCCCAAACAAAATAAATAAAACAAATGCATACAACTTCATGATCCGTCCCAGAACTAATTCACTACCCGGCACAAACAAACAATAGCAACAAAAGAAAGGCCTCCGGAAAACCAACAATACAACAACAAACAAAAATACCCGTTCCCCAAGCCGGCAAGTGGTCACCGTGGGGAAGTATGACCGCCACCCTCCAGCGACAACACTACCGAAAGCCCGAAAAATACCGCGTTATTCAAAACTATTACTAAAACCCAAACCAAAACAACAACAGTCGATAGATGACCAAATAAACGAACATCAAAAACAAAAAGAAAAACAAATAAATCTACAACAGTACCCCAAACAAAACCTAACTCTCAAAATTTGCTGCTATAATGTGAGATCTTTAGCATCATTAGAAAGATATTTAGAACTAACAAATGCTTTGCAAAACATAAACCACGACATAGTAGGACTAAGCGAAGTTAGGAAAATGGGCTGCGACATAGAGGAATACAAAGACTACATTTTGTGCTACATTGGACAAACGAAAGGTCTATATGGAGTAGGATTTCTGATAAAGAAGAAATGGAAAGATACAATAACTAAATTCACAGGAATATCGGAAAGGGTAGCACTTCTGCAACTTAATATAGGAAACTTAGACCTTTCAATAATTCAGGCATATGCACCCACAGAAAAATCAAGCGAAGAAGAAATCCAAAAATTCTACGAGGACATCAAAGAAGCACATTCCTTAGCAGACAAAAAAGTAATTGTCTTAGGCGACTTCAATGCAAAGATAGGTCATCCCAAAAAAGAAGAAAATCTTGTGATGGGCAAGTACGGTTATGGAAAGCGTAACAAAAGAGGAGAAAGACTTATAGACTACGCTCTAGAATACAAACTTGCAATAATTAACACTTTTTTCAAAAAAAGAGCAAATAAGAAATGGACCTGGATGTCACCAGACAAAAACACTAAAAACGAAATCGACTTTATACTGACGAATGACCCAAAAATGATAACAAACTACGAAGTCCTGAACAACGTTATGTTTCCTTCCGATCACAGACCACTGAGAGCAACACTTAACTTAAAACACATTGCCAAAAGTAGAAAGAACTTCAATAAAGTACCTAAAACACTAAAAACAGAAGAGGAAGTCCAAAACTACCTTAGACACTTAAAAACAAGTCTAGAAATGACATTTCAATCAAGTGTACAGGATTACTACAACCAGATAGAGAAGTCCATAAATAACAGTCTTAGAAATGCTATTGAGACCCATGATAAAAAAGAGAACAAAATCTTTAGCGTGAACACATTGCAACTAATCAAGCAACGTACAGAACTTATGTTCACTGAGAATAAAGGTAAAGAACTGAAGAAAAAGGTAAGCAATCTATTCAAAGAAACAAAGAAATCCATAAGGAAAGATTATAGTGTGCACAGACACGAAGTGATTACACGAAACTTGACGAAATTCAGAAGCACAAAAAGAGCATTAAAGGAACTAAATCTAAATAAAAAGTGGATTCAAAAACTCGAAAATAACAAAGAAGTAACAAAATCAAGACAAGATGTAATAGATCACGCAACAAATTTCTATAAAGAGCTATACAGAAGACAGGATCCCGACGACATAGTGAAAGAAACAGATAAAGACAGGCTACCTAACACTGACACAAACAAAACACTCGAGCTGATTGAAGAGAAAGAAGTATACGAACATATAAGAAAACTAAAAGCAGAAAAAAGCCCAGGCCCAGACAAGTTGACCAATGAAACCCTAAAACTAGGCGCTCCAGTTTTACTCCATCATCTCACCAAACTATTCAATATGATATTAGACTCCGAGACAGTTCCAAAACAATGGTGTACATCCGACATTATCCTGCTGTATAAAAAAGGGAATCCTTTGGACATAGGCAACTACAGGCCAATTAGCTTACTAGCAAGTACATATAAACTCTTCTCTTCAATCATACTGACAAAAATATCCAGAACTATTGATGAATCTCAGCAAAAAGAGCAAGCTGGCTTCCGAGCAGGTTTTAGTACAACTGATCACATTCACACACTGGAACAGGTAATCGAAAAATATAAAGAGTTCAACAGAACTATTTACGTGTGCTTTATCGATTACAGTAAAGCATTCGACAGCATAAGCCACAGTGCAATCTAGGATGCGCTTAGGAAGACCGGTGTTGACCAAAAATACATCAACATTATAAAAAATATATATGCAAACAGCACCAGCAGAGTCAGACTAGAGTCAAGAGGGGATCAAATACGAATAGAGCGTGGGGTACGACAAGGAGACCCTTTGTCGCCGAAAATCTTTATTGCTGTCCTGGAATGCATATTTCAGAAGCTGCAATGGGAAAAGAAAGGCATAAGACTAGACGGCAATTACCTCAATCATCTCAGATTCGCAGACGATATAGCTGTCATAGCAGAATCTGCCAAAGAACTTGAAGAGATGATAAGACAGCTGGACGAAGTCAGCACGAAAGTAGGTTTGCACATGAATGCCAGTAAAACTAAGGTTATGACAAACAGCCATCAAGTCCCAATTGCTGTCAAAGGTAAAACTATCGACTATGTCGATCACTACATCTACCTGGGTAAACAGATATCGTTCAAAAACACTAACAACGAGGAAGAAGTAGAAAGACGAACCAACATAACCTGGAAAAAATTCTGGTCATTTAAGGAAATACTAAAAGGAAACTACAACATCAACCTGAAAAAAGTTGTGATGGATTCGTGCCTCTTACCAAGTCTTCTCTACGGATGTCAGACATGGACCCTCACTGACAAAATTAACCAAAAAAATAAGAACTACGCAAAGGGCCATGGAAAGAAGCATGCTAAAAATAAAAAGGAAACAAAAAATTAGAAGCAAAGACATACGAGGCGAAACCAAAATACAAGATGCACTCACTCAAACTCTTAAACAAAAATGGAGATGGGCAGGACACTTAGTCCGATACAAAGACAAAAGGTGGACCATACTTACAACAAAATGGAAGGGTCCCATTGGCAAAAGAAAAATCGGCAGACCCTTTAAGAGATGGACAGACGACATAGTGCAGGTGGCCGGAAAAGACTGGATGAAAAAAGCTGAAGACAGAGGAGAATGGAAAAAGCTGGAGGAGGCCTACACCCAGAGAGGGGTCCAAATCTACCAATAACTAAAACTAACAATACTAACTAAACTAAGTAAATACTAATAATACTAACAACTTGCAATCTGTAAAATAATGGCAATTGTCAACACTAGCATTTGGAAATAAAAGGCTTTTTTATTTTTTATTTTATTTATTTTAATATTGGACTGGCTTATTGGATTGTCTCAAGTATTGGCTCCGTGTAAATCCAGCATTAGACCCAGAGGTCTCGGGTTGGGTTCCCAGCGGGAGGTAGGTATTTCTCTGTTCTTGGTTTAGTTGGTACCTAGTGGGCTTGTTATGTCCGCCTGGCTAGCCACCACCGTCTTACCTAAAGTCTGGCGCGATAACAACTATGTTATTAGCATTGTTGTATTTTAACTGCCCTACAAATAAACAAAGTTTATCAGGTACCTACACGAGGGCCCTCAATCCTTGTGAGAACTGAAGGCCCAACCTTACAGTCCATAGCTCGCTTATTTGACTTTCACAAAATCTGATTCCAACTTTCACAATTCTTTGTGAATGTTCACTAAATCGTAAGCACATTTTTAAAGTTTTAACGAAGTGGCGCCCCTTACAACGCAAATAAAGAATAAGCTACGAATAGTTATTCCGTGTTTTGTTCCCGTTATGTAAACGTAATTTCAAATTAGAGTGAAGACAACACGGAATAACTATTGCGACCTTATTCTCTGTTTATTGGTAAGGTAGCGAAAGTATAGAAATAAGATAACCAGTGTTTGTGGTTTCGGGTGAAGCGCGCTTCCACTCACTTCACTTACCATTATTAGGTTGGATTCGACCAAATTGGAATAAGACTTACTCCGAGATTAGTCTATACAAATTCGGCGTTTAATCTAGGTATAAGACCTTATTCTAGTTTGGTCGAATCCACCCTAAGGCCATTTCTATATCCCCCCCACCAGGCCTAGCATGCGCATCACGAGATATGTCTCGGACGAGAGACGACAAATCATTTTAAGTTGTCATGTTAAGGCCCCAGTACACAGTGGCGTATGCTGGCCCACTGCCGGGCATCGCCATTGTGTAGACGGGGTAAATGGTGTACACACGGCGTCAGTAGGCTTACTCTTGAAACACAATTGCATTAATCAATTTCCAATAACAAATCTGAAACATGTCAAATTGCACTTTTGTATGCGACAATAGCACCACATTGGAATTAAATTGCGTGGAAATTGATTGAACAAATTATTATCGAGATGGCGTTCCGGAATTATCTTTACTTATCCCAATATCGACACATATTAATCGCATTGGAATTGTATTGAGATTGAGTTTGCGTTCAAGAGTAACCCCCCCAGATCAACCTACCTTAAACTGTCAAATTTCTCCATTGAATATTTATCCTTAGAACCAAACAGTAAAGTTCAAAATTGATTGTAGAAATTTGACAGTTTTGGATAGGTTGATCTGACGCGTGTGTACTAGTGGCGGGCAAGTGTCGATAGTGGCGCCCCTACACAATGGCGATGGCCGGCAGTGGGCCATCATACGCCACTGTGTACTGGGGCCTTTAAGGTTTGTAGACAAAAATACCAAATAGTTTATGCAAAAACTACTAAAAGCCTATTTTTGACATATTTTGTAAAGTTCTAAGCGCATCCATGTGTCTCTTTCATTCATCTGCATCTTTAGTGTCGATAGACTATAAGAGATAAATGAATAAAAATCTATTTTTGACATATTATGTAAAGTTCTAAGCGCATCCATGTGTTTCTTTCATTCATCTGCATCTTTAGTGTCGATAGACATTAGAGATAAATGAATAAAAGTCTATTTTTGACATATTATGTAAAGTTCTAAGCGCATCCATGTGTTTCTTTCATTCATCTGCATCTTTAGTGTCGATAGACATTAGAGATAAATTAATAAAAGTCTATTTTTGACATATTATGTAAAGTTCTAAGCGCATCCATGTGTTTCTTTCATTCATCTGCATCTTTAGTGTCGATAGACATTAGAGATAAATGAATAAAAGTCTATTTTTGACATATTATGTAAAGTTCTAAGCGCATCCATGTGTTTTTAGTGTCGATAGACATTAGAGATAAATTAATAAAACACGAGAAAACGGGTCGAGAAGAGTTCTCGTGTTGCGCATGCTAGGCCAGCTGGGGGATAGTTAGTAGAGAAAAATGGATTTGTTTTTTCCGCCAGTGGAGATAGCCAGGTAGAAATAGGTGGGACAGAAAGATGAAGTAGGGTTGCCTACTTTAAAAAAATAGAGTATTAAAGGTAAGGTAAGAAAAATATATAAATATAGGTTAAAATGTTTACTAGTCTCAGGAAGCTCGAATAGGATTCGAACCCACCGCTTATACCGCTGGCTTACAGCGTAAATCAAACTACTAGGAAAAATTCAGCGAGTCTTCTAGGGTCTCGGTAGCTCAGCGGTTAGAGCAGTGGACCGGCAATCCAAAGGTCGTGGGTTCGAATCCCATTTGAGCTTCCTGAGACTGGTTGATTTTTTTCTAGTAAACATTTTATCCTAAGAAAAATATACTATCACAGTATTTTAAAAACATTGACAGTAAGTACACACGGCGTCAGATCAACCTACCCTAATCTGTCATATTTCTACAATCAATTTTGAACTTTATACTGTTTAGTTCTAAGGATCAAAATTGATTGGAGAAATTTTGGTTTCGGGTAGGTTGATCTGACGCCGTGTGTACCTATTTCGCGCTGCACCGCGCGGACAACGTTCGCAACTTTTTAAACAGGTGTAAGTATATGGTTACCAGCGCACAATGATACTAAAACAGTAATTTAAGATTCTTATTTTTGTTCAACAGTAAAAAGTATAATGTAGTGAAAAACAGTATAGTTGGCAGCCCTAGATTACTTACACGTAAATAAGACTTGGCGTAGTTCATGTGGGAGGCCTGTCCACAGCAGTGGCACGTTAGAGGCTGATGAATAAGATATACATCCATATAATCACGACTATTATCCCCGAAGGGTTAGTCAGAGACTAGGCAATGAGGACCGCAAAAGCAGTCCTCTGCCATAGTCCACTTTTCACCAAATAGCGACTGCACATGTGCTCAGCGTGACAGGTGGTGAGCCCAACGCCGCTCTATGCTGTTGGATGTATGTGCCGTCTTTAGTCCGTTATGTCACCTTTTACGACACCCAAGGGAAGAGAGAAGGTAGTACTTAGTAGTCTTTCACCGCTACGCGACATTACAGTAAGGCATTGTTCACACCAAACGGATTGTCCGGATTGCTGTGAGTATGCTCACTGTCAGCTCCAGTGTGAACGTGGACTCAGTCTGCAGTATGCGTTCACGCCAAACCGACAATACGCTATAGCACACCATTCGCTATTCGGTGTCGAATATCGCGACTATCGCGATATACACCTCTGTACTCATTGAAGTTTCTCGAATGAATTGTACCTATACGCCCTTTGTTGCCCATGGTCCCTGTGATAGTCCCTGGAAGGTACCACGGGAATTATTTTACCCGTGGTCCCTGAATTTTGAATAAGCCAACTAATTTGAAAAGGTATAATAACTCAACTGTATATAATACAATAGTCAATATATATTTATTCAATAAACTCAATTAATAAGTACTTTGAAACGTCCAAATATTTTTTAACCTACCACCCATTCAGGACATCATTTTTTAACTGTGGCAAAGAACGAGCGCAAGAAACCACAGCTCACAGAAGCAACGACATTTACAAAAAATATATATATTATACGAGTATGTCGTTACCAGGTCACAAAATACAAAATATGAATTTGAATGTAAATACACACATCAAAAGTGTCTAGGGATCAAGCATTTTTATGCGGATTTCTTGAGATTGAGATGTGGCTTTGTAATAAATTTATATGGATCCTTTTTGGTGCATTTCATAATTTTAAACAGGAACTTTCAATCAATTTCTAGTAAAAGATGAAAATCAGCTGTCAATATTTTCCCTACAAAAACATACAACGCATTGAAGACACTATTAGTGCTACTGTTTCCCTACTACTGATTAAAACCAACGTTATTATGGAGCGGCGACGTCATTTAAGCAGGGAAGAAATGCTCAGAGCCGTGGGAATGATAGAAGCTGGTTCCCGGCAACGTACTGTGGCTTTAGCTCTGAATACAAGTCAGAGTGTTATCAGTCGACTTTGGACACGTTACCGAAGCACTGGTACCGTAGCTGAGCACCATGGAGGACGGTATCGCTGCACCACACGGAGACAAGACCGATACATTCAAATCACAACTCGAAGAGCTCCAACAATAACCGCCATGATGTTAGCCGTGAGGCTTAATCACTCTTCAGGGAACTTAATTAGCGACCAAACAGTCAGAAACCGCTTGCATGAAGTGAACCTTCATTCCCGAAGACCGCTAAGGGTACCACCTATAGCAATGCACAATCGTAGGATTCGATATCAATGGGCTCTTGAACACAGAAATTGGGCAGAAGAACAATGGCGTTTCGTGTGCTTTTCTGATGAGTCTCGTTTTGGTATGAGACCGGATACAAGACGTATACGACACTGGAGAACCCCTGGACGCCAACAGCGATTAAAATCCTGCCAGGAAGTCCATCCTTATAGTGGTGGAACCATCATGGTATGGGCGGGTATTTGGATCGGCAGAAGAACTGAGTTGATTTGGATCAGAGGCAACCTCAACGCTCAAATTTATGCTGAGACGATTGTATCAGACGTCATCGTTCCTCTACAAGTGCAAATCGGTCCCTTATTTCAGTTAATGCATGATAATGCACGACCGCACACCGCAAGAGTTGTAAGACAGACTCTCGCCGCAGCTAACATCAATGTCATGCCCTGGCCTGCTCAGTCGCCAGACTTGAACCCGATTGAGCATGCATGGGATATGCTACAGAGAAGAGCTCTGCCGAATATGGAGGGTATCCAGTCGCAAGAAGACCTTTTTTTGTTGTTGCAACGAACATGGGCGGCCATTCCACAGCGTGATTTGGATGAACTCATTTTGAGTATGCCAAACCGATGTTCTTGTGTTGTTAGTGTTCGCGGTAGAAACACGGATTATTAATTGTTTAAGTTACCCAATAAAATTTTAAAGAAAACTGTTATTTCAGTCTTTTTTTCGAACTTTAATGTTAGTGGTTCAAATGTCAAAAATCCTTTTATTAGGAAAATGGCAAATTTCTTTATTAATGCAAAGGTGACTTGGTTTATCGTTACTGTAGACAAACGAAAACACTTTATTTGATGAATCCTTAAAGAAAATTTTAATTAATATCAATCAGGAGAAAAGTTATTGCAAAAATATATGTTGATCCCTAGACACTTTTGATGTGTGTAGTTTAATTAAATATGGTGCTCTATATAAATTAATTATAGGCAATTAGAAATAGCTGTTGGAGTAGGTACTTGGAGCATTTCAGACCCAAGCTGTTTTGTCTTCTGTATAATCCGACACTTTATAATAAGCTTTTTTATAAAGCTTTTCTTTGATTTTGATTTTAAATTTATCAAGATCTAATTTCTGAATATCATTTGGTACTTTGTTGTATAATCGTACACACAGACCCTTAAAAGAATTATTTATTTTATGGAGCCTAGTATAAGGCACTGCTAATTTGTTCTTACTTCTAGTATTTAATTTGTGAATATCACTATTTTTTGAAAACATTTCAATATTTTTATGAACATAGACAAGATTTTAATAAATATATTGTGATGCAACTGTCATTATACTTATATCCTTAAATCTCTCTCTGAGAGTCACTAGCCTGTAGGTTATATATTGCTCGAATAGCCCTCTTCTGCAGCACAAAGATAGTTTGAATGTCGGCAGCATTTCCCCACAGTAAAATGGCGTACGACATTACACTATGAAAGTAACTGAAATAAACTAATCTAGCTGTATCAACGTCAGTTAACTGACGGATCTTCATTACTGCATAAGCCGCAGAGCTAAGTCTATTCGACAATTTAGCTATATGTGGGCCCCACTGAAGCTTGGCATCCAACGTGATGCCTAGAAACACAGTGGTGTCCACAGGATTCACATTCTTATCTTTAATTTGTACACTAGTTATTACCTGCTTAACATTAGGCAATACAAATCTTACACATTTGGTTTTTCCCTCGTTTAATAGCAAGTTATTAGCACTAAACCAGTGAACAATCTTTGAGACCGCATTATTCACATCGTCATAATTTGGGTGTCGTCGTTTCACTTTGAATAAAAGTGAAGTATCATCAGCAAACAATACTATCTCATGACTGTCTTTTACAAAATAAGGTAAGTCATTAATATAAACCAAAAACAAGAATGGACCAAGTAATGATGAACCCTGCGGAACTCCCATTTTAACCACTGATCCCGGAGGTCGTTTACCGTTAATGTCGACCTTTTGAATCCTGTTACTCAAGTATGAGATTAGAAGGCTCAAAGAAGCATCCGTAATTCCATCGTGGTTAAGCTTCCTGACCAAAGTTTCATGTAAAACACAATCAAAAGCCTTGGATAAATCACAAAATACCCCTAGGGCATCCTGTGATTCCTCCCAGGAGGCCAATTCTCATTTTTCGAGATGTAGTCTCGAATCGTGTTTTGATTTCGATCTCTCTCGACCATAAAATCTCGATAATCGACATTTTGTTCACGAATCTCCTATTCTCAGCGCTAATCGACTTCGAGTTTGATTCGAATTCGAACTTTATCGAGTGGTAATCCAATTTAGTTATTCTGAAAATATCGAACTCGACATTTCTCGAACGAGAGCCGCTCGAATTGCTTCGAGTGGTCGGCAGTGGTCGAGACGTAATTTCGTAACGAGATGCTAATGAAACGTCAAATAGCGGCGAAATTACGGTGGATATGGAGGAGTTAATTTCCAATTTTGTCGTGGAAGTGATTTAAAATATTGAGAGAGCTCGCTCTCTTTTTTTAAGAAGGTGGAAGAAAACTTTCCACTCCTTAACTGTGTATCGGCTTCCAACATTTGTAGAAGGAGCTGCTTCTGCTGTGGCGTTGGGTATTTTTTGTTGACATTGTGTCTTGTGAATACTAAAATGATCGTTTCGTCACCAAACAAGCACACAACCACAAACAAAAACAT
This sequence comes from Scoparia ambigualis, assembly GCA_963921215.1. NCBI lineage: Eukaryota > Metazoa > Arthropoda > Insecta > Lepidoptera > Crambidae > Scoparia > Scoparia ambigualis. The sequence goes on from OY992525.1 coordinate 1,284,980, forward strand.
AAAATTTATCGACGATACGTCACGTTTTAAACAATACAAGTTGTTTAAGGAAATTAAATTTGATCACAACACATTAAATATAATGATTTTTCGATACTTATTAAAAACTTACTTCTTTAATTAAAAAGCAAGTTCAATACATTTAAATACCTTTATAGTAAAAATATTTGAGGTACATAGTTGCAACCGGTTTAAAACCGGATGAAACGTGTCAAACGGAACGCATCCCGAATTGATTGCATTAAAAAGAATGGCAATATTTATCAAAAAAAAACTCGAAGTCTATTTCGATTAGCGCTGAGAATAGGAGATTCGTAAACAAAATGTCGATTATCGAGATAGAAATCGATATCAAAACTCGATTCGAGACTACATCTCGAAAAATGAGAATTGGGGCCCAGGTATCAAATATTTGGATTAAAAGCTCAACGCCGGCGTCAGTTGTAGAGCGACCCCTAGTAAAACCATATTGTTTACAATGTAAAAGTTTATTTTTATAAAAATGAATTTGCATTTGGTCTAGCATTAACTTTTCAAAAATTTTACTAAATGTGGGTAGCACAGAAATAGGTCTAAAATTGGAGGGGTCAGAAGTGCTACCTGATTTAAATAATGGAATTATTTTACTATATTTCATGAGGTCAGGAAAAACACCTTTTTGGGGGTCGAAGTTGCTCGCGTCCGTATGCTGTACCCTCGAGACCATACACGTGACCCCTGGGTGGTGCCAAACGAGCAACGATTTCCTGGTGGTAGGCTTTAGCCGTGGCTAGTTACCACCACCAAGGCAAAGACATGCCGCCAAACGTTATTCAACGTGTTCCGGCGTGATGCCTTGGGAGCCCTCACGAGAGGTTGGGTCTGGTCTGTTGCGCAGCACCGAGAAACCGTGTGCGACGAGGTGGTGCTGTTGTACCGGGAGCCTCATCTTGGAGAGCAGCGGGATCCGAAGCACGGTTTTTCCGCTGGCCGACCGCAGTTAGTAGGGGGCCCAAGTAGTAGGCCAGCCACCTATGAAAGGCTGCCCCGCCAACTCGCGAAAAATCCCAGAATGCTCCATCGTGCCGGTTGGCGACCGGATGACAGGACCCGATGGCCATTCTGGGGGGGTTCGGGCGTCCCCGCCGTCTCCAGATGAGTCTTCAATTGGTGCGGCGGTATCGCTGACGTTGCTGGGTTGTCGGTGCGCGCTATGTCCAACTGCCTTTCTCTCGCCTATTCACTCTTCCCAAATCAAGCACAATGGCAAAGACACAAATGAGGAAAAAGTTTCAACAGCGGAAGCACTTCCTGTCACTCCAAGTGCACCTCTGTAACATTCGAGGTTTGCACTCTAATCTCGTTGCAGTCCACCACCACCTTGAGACTGATAAGCCTCACCTGCTCTTTGTCACGGAGACGCAAATCAGGTGTCCGTCAGACGCGGCGTATTTGAACTACCCAGGGTATACCCTGGAGCACAATTTTAAACCACGCTCTGGCGTGTGCCTGTATGCTCGCGATGACATCTGTTGCCTGCGTCTCCGTAACCTTGAAAAACCTGGTTTTTCTGTCATGTGGGTACTGGTGGACACAGGCGTTGAGAAAATTCTCTATTCCTGTGTCTACCGATCGCACAGCGGGGACCAGGAGACGACCAAACTCTTTGAGTACCTTGGTGCTACGGCTGATATAGTCCAACATCGGTATCCATCTGCGCAGTTAGTGTTTCTGGGGGACTTTAACGCCCACCATCGTGACTGGTTGTTCCCATACCAGGACACTAGCCATGCTGGTAGAGAGGCGCTGAGGTTTTCTCTGTCGCTGAATCTCACCCAACTCATCAAGGAAGCCACGCGCATACCTGATGTTTCTAGCCACACACCTAATTGCCTGGACCTTCTGCTGACTACAGATCCAGACCGCTACTCTGTGTCAGTTGCTGCCCCTCTGGGCAGTTCTGACCATTGTCTGGTGAAGACTGTGTCCAACTACTCCCCACCCGATCCCAGCCCTAGAGGCACAAGGCGGATGTGGCGATACAAGTCTGCAGACTGGGATGAGATGCGACATTTCTTTGCTTCTTATCCTTGGCAGCAAGCTTGCTTCTCTTCTGGCGACTCATCGAAATGCGCTGACGCTATCTCTGAGGTGATATGTACGGCAATGGAGTACTTTATCCCATTTTCCGACGTATCCCTCGATAGCCGAGCTCCCCGCTGGTTCAACTCTGATTGCGCTACTGCTGAGGCGGTAAAACAATCGGCGTACCAGAGCTGGGCTGAAGCTCGCGCACGTAAAACCTCCGATGTCAGCGCAAAGAAGAAAGCCTATAACGCTGCTGCCAAGTCCTTCAAAAAGGTGCTCAGGAAGACTCGGTTCGACCGAGTTAGCCGTATTGGAGCCAAACTCGCCTCTCACCCATCTGGTAGCAAGGCTTTCTGGTCCTTGGCTAAAACGGTAGAATCGAACTTTTGCCGCCCATCTCTGCCACCACTGGTGAAGCCTGACGGATCTCTGGCCCACTCTGCGGTAGAGAAAGCAAATCTATTTGCTTCTCTATTTGCAAGCCATTCGCGTCTCGATTCTGGAAGTAAGACACCACCTGTGCTACCTCAAAGCGGTTCTGTAATGTCAGAAATCCGTATACGCCAAAAAGAGGTACTGAAAACGCTTCGGACTCTTGACGTGAATAAAGCCAGTGGTCCCGATGGGATTCCTGCAGTGGTTTTGCGGAATTGTGCGCCCGAGTTGTCTCCTGTACTGACACGCCTGTACCGCCTCTCTCTCAAAACGGGACAAGTTCCTAAGTCCTGGAAGCTTGCCAACGTGCAACCTGTGCCCAAAAAAGGTAGTCGAGCCGACCCTGCCAATTATAGACCTATCGCAATCACCTCCATACTTTGCAAAAGTATGGAACGTGTATTTAACAGCAAGCTCCTGGCGTACCTCGAGGACAACAGTCTGCTCAGTGATCGACAATACGGTTTTCGCCGTGAACGATCAACTGGTGATCTTCTTGCGTATGCCACACACCTGTGGGGCGAAGCCATCGAGAAATGCGGCGAAGCACTCGCTGTCTCTCTCGACATCTCGAAGGCATTTGACAGGGTTTGGCACAACAGTCTTAAAAGCAAGCTTCCTACATACGGAATTCCCGCCGCACTGTGTGCCTGGATATCCGACTTCCTGAGCGAACGGTCAATAAGGGTAGTCATCGATGGCTGCTCCTCTGACTTATTGGCTATAAATGCCGGAGTACCTAAGCGGTCTGTTCTCTCTGCGACACTTTTCCTGCTGCACATTAATGATCTGTTGTGCCCAGGTATCTTCGGATACGCAGACGACAGCACTGTTACAGAGCGATATATGTCCAGTGCCCGCGCCAGTGTCGCTGAGACTGAGTCACTTAGAGAGGCCATGGTTGAGCGAATGAATTTGTAGCCGCACACTCACAATAACAAGCACAGAAGATGTAAAGCAAATCCATTTAATAGAATGTCAGACGGAAGCCTTTTCTATATGAAACAGGGACATAGCTCTGAAAAGGGCTGTCGTAATGAAATAAGAATAGATCGATATGAAACAGGAACATAGCACTGAAAAGGGCTGTCGTAATGAAATAGGAATGGAGCTTCGTCAGCATGCAAACAGCATCTTCATTCTTCGCCACCATTCTCAGCTGCGTGTACACATCACTCGTAACAGCGCCACGTTATCGCCATCGCCGCACGCCGCACGCCACGCATCTTCACTGCGTCCGCTCCGTGGTCTGTCGGCCGTCGAAATGGCCGAGCGCAACGAACGTCGCCAGTTTTGTCGCGTGCGTGTTTCCCCGCCCGCACTTCCCCGCGTCGCGAAGCCCCGCGCCGCGTGTTCCCCGCACCGCGTTGCATAGCGACCGCGGGTGAATGAGACACCCGTTGTTCCTCTCTCTTTTGCGTAAGTGACTAAGTTAAGCAACCTATGTTTGTAAATATAATAATTGTAATATATATGATCACTAACTAAAATAAAGTATCCATTCTACGACTGACCATCCTGAGTATAATTTCTCTCCAGGCTTCGCTTCAACCCCACTCGCTAAAAATTCAACATTACAAGCAGTGTCCGACTGGGGCGAAGCTAACCTTGTTGAGTTCAACGCCAACAAAACACAGGCTTGTCTGTTCTCCGCCAAACGGAGTCCATTTAATCTCACTCCTACTTTCCTGAATGCACCGATACCGATAACCGACCATCTCGAGCTCCTAGGTATGGAACTCTCATCTAACCTCAACTTTGGTAGCTCCATTGAGTCGAAAGCAAAAACTGCTGCCAAAAAACTTGGTATCCTCTTTAAGGTTCGGCGATACTTCACACCGGAACAGCTGCTCCACTTGTATCAAGCACAAGTTCGGTCGTGTATGGAGTACTGCTGCCACCTGTGGGATGGCTCTGCCAAGTACCAGTTGGACGCAATGAACTCAGTGGACCGAAGGGCTAGGAGACTCATAGGCGACGATGCGCTCGTTGGAACCAAACTTCAGAGTTTGGAGCATCGGCGTAAAGTCGCCTGTCTATCGGTCTTCTATAAGGTGTATTTTGGCGAGTGTGCGCAGGAACTACATAACCTGATACCACCCTCTACTTTCTACCACCGGACCACTAGACGCCGGGAGGGCTTCCACCCCCATGTCGTTGACTTTCCAACAATCCGTACGAAGCGGTTTGCTGCATCTTTTCTAGTACGCACCGCTAAGGAGTGGAACGCTCTCCCTGCGTCTGTGTTTCCGGATACTTACAACCTTAGTATCTTCAAGGCCAGAGTGAATAGGCATTTTCTGGGTAAGCGTGTACCACCGTCGGCCTCGTCATCGCTTACCACCAGGCGAGACTGAGGCCAAACGCGAACCCATTTTAAATTTAAAAAAAAAAAAAAAAAAACACCACAGTCAATGCATTCATTAAATATGCAAGCTAAAACTGGAGCTATTGTCATAATTACAGATTTAGCGACGTCCACGGAATTACCCCACAGATCAGCAGTTTTCTTTTTATTGAGAGTGTTAAATGTTTTTATTATATCTATAACACAAATTTTTTGAAAACTGAAATTACTTTCACAATCTTTAACATTCTCCTTCAAAACAGATTCAGCTACAGTGGGGGAGGAAATCAAGGCTTTTGTAGTTGAAACTGGAATGTCAGTAAAAAACCTCTCAAATGCTGCAGCAACATCAGCATCAGAAGTCAAGGTTTTATTATCACAATTTAAATTGTACTCATTATTACGACTTTTGACCTTTCCTGTTTCACTATTTATAATATTCCATGTCATTTTTGTTTTGTCATTACTATTCTTAATCTTAGAACTCAAATAGTTTGCCTTGGCTAATCGACATACTCTTTTGAATAACTTTGAATAATTTTTAACATATAATTTGAAGTCATCGCTGGTGTTATAGTTGCGTTCACCATAAAGTTCATAAAGGCGTTTCCTACTTCTGTGAATACCAATTGTAGCCCATTCATTAAAAGTTACAGTACCACTAACTTCGATCTTTTTTGGAATAAAAGTTTTATTAAATTCTGAACAATAAATGTTAAAAAAATTATTATAAAAGACATTAGGGTTGTCATTGTATTCTAAATAATTTAATTTTGTATCTATATTGCTTTTAAAGCGTTCCAGCCGACCTGCAGTTTTTGGTACAACAGTGATATTCTTTTTCGTCACTTGTTTACGCTGGTGTGGAAAGCTGACCATTTTGGCCACAATGATCAGAGTCCAGGTTATTAATAATTTGCTTAGCCAGTGGTTTTACATTTGTATATATGTTATCAATACAGGTGGCCGAAGTGGCAGTTATTCTTGTCGGCTCCAAAAATAAATGATTTAAGTTGTATGATAGAAATAGGTTTTTAATTTTAGTTGACAATGTGGAATTTTCTAACAAATAAATATTAAAATCCCCGCAAACAATTATTGTTTTACCTACATTACGGACTTTATGTAATGCCTCATCCATAACTTTACAAAATATAATACTGTAAAATAAAACATAAGTACCTACATATACTCTATGCGTATATGTAGGTCTCTCTCTCTCTCTCTAATAATATACAGTTGTTATTATACCTTTTTAAATAAGTTGGTTTATACAAAATTCAGGGACCACGGGTAAAATAATTCCCGTGGTACCTTCCAGGGACTATCACAGGGACCATGGGCAACAAAGGAACGCTGATACGCGCCGGAGCGGCCAGACGAATCGCGGCCGCCCCATCGTCGGCCAATAGGATCGCGCCATCGGCCGGTTCGCCGGCGCCGGCCGGCAGTCCGTCTCCGACATCCAGAGCAGACCCGCGCGACCCAAAAGACGCGCCATTATTGGACGCAACCTATCAGCTTGTAAATCGTGTGTGTGTGTGTGTGTGTGTGTGTGTGTGTGAACAATCTATGAAATAACTGTGCGCCGTGCCGCGACCGAGAAGCCCGATTTCGAGTTGCCTACAGCCGCCCGCCGGCCCGGTCACCCATCCTAGGTAAGCCAATCCTACCTACCCGCCTTTCCTCCGTCGCTGTTCTGGCGAACGCTTTTCGCCGTAACATTTTGGTCCATCCGATCCGGACATTTCCAGTCCATACATACAGTCCGCTAATAACAATCCGCTCTTATCTCACTGCATTTCGCTGCACATTTAATTCTAGCCAACCCCTACAATTAATATTTAATAATATTAAGTAACCTCTACTCGATTCGTGCTACGTAACAAAATACAATTACAATACATTTATACATAACGCAGGCCAGGCCCAGTTGCTCTTCAAACGCGCTTAACTGCCCCTATTGCAGGGCTAGGGGACACAAGCTAATAGCGTGCGCACTACAATGCCCAGCCAACACGGTCGCTGGGACTTTGTGCGGGGCGCGAGCGCTGCCAACGCTGCCTCGGCCCACACTATGAGGACGAGTGCAAGACGGTGAAAGGATGCAAGAAGTGTTGAAACACCGACCACCACATGCCTCTTCATCGACCGGACTCGACTCAATTTTACCCGTCGTCAGCAAATTGGCTCCCACCGCACCTAAGGGAGTAGCCGAGGCAGCCCAGTGGCAGCACGCAGCACGCGTCCACGCACGCGAAGCAGCCGCAGCAGCAGCTGTGACTAATAAACACTCATGCCCAGTCGGCTCATACACAATTCAACACATATACACATGCCTTCAGCCCGCGCCTATACGGTTCATGCATTTTTCTCAGCTCATACACATGCGTTCAGCTCATGCCCAGTTGGATCCCCCCCCCCCTCCCCCCCGGGGCCCGAAGGATGTACGCGCCGGGACGGCCAGACGAATCGCGGCCGCCCCATCGGCCAATAGGATCGCGCCATCGGCCGGCGTTCGCCGGCGCACAGCACGCGCCGGCAGTCCGTTTCCGACCTCCAGAGCAAACCCGCGCGACCTGAGCTCCCAAAAGACGCGCCATCTTTGGACTCAACCTATCAGCTCGTAAATTGTGTGTGTATGAACAATCCATGAAATAACTGTGCGCCGTGCCGCGACCGACAAGCTCGATTTCGAGTTGCCTACAGCCGCCCGCCGGCCCGGTCACCCATCTTAGGTAAGCCACATTCCCGACATTCCTTGCGTCGCTGTTCCGGCAAACGCCTTTCGCCGTAACAAATTGTGCTCGCGGCGCAGCAATCTAATTCGTGCTAATACGCTGTTACGTTCGGCTACGTAGCCAATCCGCGTCCGCCGTGCATAGACGCGTAGTTCAAAAATCGGCCACCGAGAGTCGGCGACCACGCACTACGTAATAGCGTATAGTCCGTTCAATGTGAACGAGAAGTTAAATATATGGAAAAACGATAAACTGCGTAACGCGAGCTCACAGTCCGCGGCGGATAATCCGTTTGGTGTGAACATAGGATTATATTAAAACAAATCACTGCATAATAGGTATATCCTTTACTATTTTAATTTTAACAATGCGATATTGCACTTAATTAACATATAGATAATAATTATATACTTAATACATATTTTTATAAAAAAAATGATAATATTCTTATGGAAATAAAGCTATAAGTATAGGTAATTATTAACAGAAATGCTTTAATTTTGGATTTTTTTTTACTACGTATGTGACAGGCTAGCATATTATGGTCCTTCTAGTGTCTGATGTTATCATCGCGGCCTTATACTATGGTAATAGGTAAGTATTTGTATAGCAGCAATTCTTAATTGCAAAAAAACTATTTGATACAAGTTCATACATAAATATAATCACGGCTATTATCCACGAAGGGTTAGTCAGAGACTAGGCAATGAGGACCGCATAGCAGTCCTCTGCCATAGTCCACTTTTGAGCGCATCGCCGCTCTATGCTGTTGGAAGTATGTGCAGTGTTTAGTCCGTTAGTCGCCTTTTACGACACTCAAGGGGGTGGTAGTATACTTTCACCGCTACGTGACACGGTTAGGCTGTTATATACTTATTACAATACTTCCTGTATACGCTTGCAACTAAGGGATGTAACTTGTGCATTGCTGACCTCAAAGTTTGAACAGGGCTAACTCTTTGTATCTGTACTACAAGACTCCTAAGTGGCACCGATATCTGGTGGTCCTGCGTTCAATTCCCAGGTCAGCCAGTGATTTTGATATTTCGATGTAATGTCTTTTTGAAAAACCATACCACAAAATTAGGCCGTTAAGCCAATATACCCACCGATTGTATCTTTATTTCAATGGTGGAGGCCATTGTCCAACAATAGGACAGTTTATAGATTATTACCTCGACATAATATTTAATGTTCAACAGTTGGGCACGAAGGCACATCAACAAGACTCATCCCTCAACCGCGCTCAAGGTACCTTAACATTCGCGATCGCAGCAAGTATGACCGTTTCACCACAGACCTTAACACTTATCACTTGTTTACGTCATCACTTATTTGTTCTATCTCCACTTTAATAAAAGCTGTATGTGGCTCTTCATACCCACAAGTGGCTATATGCTTATGCAACGAGAGGTCATCATGAAAATACAACCCACACTGCAAACAGCTTTTATCGTTTCTCTTGCGCTCCAGAACTCTTATTTTATCCTTCGTATGGACCCTCCTCACATGTCTGTTCACGTCATGTCTGGTTTTAAAGAAATTTCCGCATATCGTGCACTCGTACTCCTTGCTGTAATGAGTTTTCTCGTGTTTCAACAAGTACTTTTTGGAGGAGAACTCCTTCTTGCAAATGTCACAGCTAACCCTCCCCTCTTTGGGATGCACCGCGTAAATATGAATCTTGAGATGCATCGAGCATTTAAACGTTTTCTTGCATATGTCACATGTCTCCGCCGCTTCGGGAGGCGCGTGTGTCACACGCAAGTGCCTCTGCAGATTCAGGTAAGACTTGAAAGTTTTCGAGCATATATTGCAGGTGGCTGTCTCCATAGAATGTACGGTTTCTAAGTGGCGTTTCAAGCCGTTGTGATCACCGAACTCTTTCAAGCATAACTGGCAATTTGTATTAAGCTTGTTATCTGAATGCAACCTCTCCTTGTGCCAAGTCAAAGCTGTGACCGTGCTAAATTTCTTGTCACATTTATCGCAGTCGATCTGACCACTCTTATACTGTTTCTTCTCTACTACCACGCCTTCATGAAATCTTTTCACGTGACGATGTAAAGTGTTTTTCGTTTGAAACAGTTTATCACAATGCTCGCACTTAATATTGCCTAAACCGTGGACGTTTTTCAAATGTTTCTTGAAGCACTGTATAGACGGGAGTACTCGACCACAGTCTTGGCATCTATAAGTCATACCGTCAGGCGGATGCGCCCACTTCACATGTCTTTGTAGAAGCATCTCCGACTTAAACTCTTTATCACACACCGGGCAATTAACGTCCTTCCCTTCCGGATGTACTGTCCGTATGTGAAGTTTCAACCGGTGTTCCGTCTTAAACACTTTGGAGCATACCCCACATATCACGTCTTCTTCTTGCTTTGGGTGCGTGTAGAAAATGTGGTTGTCCAATTTCTTTTTGTTGAGAAAATTCTTGCCGCAGTGGTCGCACGTGACTTCCTTAACGTTCACGTGAACAGAATTCGCGTGCGAACGCAAATGCACCAGCGATTTGAACGTGCGAAAGCATATATCGCACTCTTTTGCTTCGTCTTCTGTAGCATGTATATATTTGAGATGACCTTTGAGGTTGGCACGGTTTTTGAACGTAGTATCACATTGAGGGCATTTCAGACGATTCCTTTTGCCATTAGCGTAAACTTGGCCTTCGAAATTAATCGTTCTACCAGGTTTCACCTCATTATGGTCCAAATCTGTTACTGTGCTCTCTGATACGTCGTCTGTCGAGTCGTCTGTATAGGACGTGCTCTGTTCTTCTTTAACGATGGTTGCGATGTAGTCATCCTTTTTAACGAAACCATCGGTGTTTTCTCCAGTCTCCCGGTTGGCGACGAACTTGTGTTTTGTTTCATCGTCTTCGTTGTACGGCTCAACTTCTACGAGCACCTCCATTGTGAATTCGCTTATGGTCTCTTGTTTTATGAACACTTTCTCTGTTTCTTCCTCCATATTGATGACCTGTGAATATAAAAGTATGCGTTTAACAAAATGGTGTAGATTTTTTTTCTACAAGTCATCACCACATCATTGATTGGTAGAGAAGAGAATACATACTAATACTGATACTACGCAATGAGGACAGCAAAAGCAGTCTTCAACCATAGTCCACGTTTCATCAAATAGCGACTGCACATGTACTTAGCATGACAGGTGGTAAGCCCATCGCCGCTCTATGCTGTTTGATGTAGTGTTTTTTTTAATTTTTTATAGGCAAGTATTTGACCGCGATCTTACCTTATGGTAAGTTGCGATGCGGCCTAGGATGTAGCATACTTGCCTAGATAAAGCCTGTTCACCCTTGCCTTGAAAATGTCCAGGTTGTACGTGTCAGGAAACAGATCCGCAGGAAGGGAATTCCACTCCTTAGCTGTCCGCATTGTTTAGTCCGTTAGTCGCTTTTACGACACCCAAGGGAAGCGACACGGTTAAGAAGAGAATGTTATTTAGAATAAAATGTTTACTAGAAAAAAAATCAACCAGTCTCAGGAAGCTTGAGTGGGATTCGAACCCACGACCTTTGGATTGCCGGTCCGGACGTAAGCAATTACGTCTTTATCGATTGTTAAATACTTGCAATAGTATTTCTTTCGAATGCGAGGGTAGACTTCACAGTGACGTAATACTGCTGGCTTGCAGCGTAAATCAAACTACTAGGAAAAATTCAACGAGTCTTCTGGGGTCTCGGTAGCTCAGCGGTTAGAGCAGTGGGCCGGCAATCCAAAGGTCGTGGGATCGAATCCCATTCGAGCTTCCTGAGACTGGTTGATTTTTTAGTAGTAAACATTTTATTCTATCTCTATACTCGTATAGCATTGTGAATGCAAAATTTCAATAATAAAGAATGCTATTTGGTATTAAGTCCTCTTGTTGTACTGTTATACTGCCGATAAAGATTTAATAAGTAATGTATCATTTTCTTTAAGTCGAACCCAATGTGCGGTAGTCTTGGGTTCAATTGCCAGGTCAGGCAAAGTGAGATTCGTATAGCTTAGGATTGTGATTACCAACCTTAATATAATACTTGCGGCCGCTAGCGGTTTTACCGGCGTGGTTCGCGTTCCCGTGGGAATATCGGAATAAAATGTGTTAATCCAGGTATTGAACTATCTGTATGCCGAATTTCATCCAAATCCATGGAGTAGTTTTTACGTGAAAGAGTAACAAACATCCATCCATACTTACAAACTTTCGCGTTTATAATATTAGTAGGATATAATACCTTAATATAAATTAGGAAAATATGATGATTGAGCCTGTAATTGTATATTGTAATTTTCTATTATATCATCATCAGTGTCGCGTAGCGGTGAAAGAATACTACCACCCCCTCTCTTCCCTTGGGTGTCGTAAAAGGCGACTGACGGAACCAAAACTGCACATATATCCAACAGCATAGAGCGGGATGGGCTCACACCTGTCACGCTGACCACATGTGCAGTCGCTATTTGGTGTACCGTGGACTATGGCAGAGGACTGCTTTTGCGGTCCTCATTGCCTAGTCTCTGACTAACCTTTCGGGGATAATAGTCGTGTATAAATGTATGTAATTATATTTTGTATTCTTAGCACATTATAACAGCAAATTCGTGGAATCTTTTCTATGGGGATATTGGGCCATACCCCACCACACTGGCCCAATGCGAGATGGTGGGTACTTTACATTTTTTTTAAATAGTAACCATTAAAATAGCTAATGACAAAGTTACAATTTTGCAGTCTTATCACTTTAAAGCAATTTCTTTCAGACAACTAGTCAGATATAGAGAACTTCAGCCATTACACACAGTGGCAGACAAATAATAAGAGATATGTATGCTAATAACATAAACCATGCAATCATACAGACAGACCAACCATGCAACCATAAATATAAAAAACTTTTTTAGAGATTATGTAAGCACTTGTATTTAACTATACTTAGATTGAAAATTTTAATCAGTCACATCAAGTTATTTAATTTACTTTTTTATTTATACAAGTAAATCTCGCAACAACCTTTTATATCATATAAATTGTGTAACAACGTTATAAGTTGATAGTAAAAGTTTATTTTTTTCATTTTAGCGCATTTAAATAAAAGCTTGTTTTTAAAAAAGGTTTTTATTTTTAATGTTTTTTTTACTTTTTAGTATTGGATTTGCACTAAAGTGGTAGTTTCCGCCGTTTCGTTTAGGAGTTCCTATGGCCACCTCCCGACTCCATCACCAGGACCCTGGACATCATCTAGCACTAAAGTCAAAGAGATTAAATAGTTTAATGTCTCTAAACTCGATGCGATTCCGCAGTTTCGTTTAGGGGAGTTCCTATGGCCCCCCAGACTCCATATCAGACCAGCTCAATGGTACCATAACATTGCATTGTCATCGTACTTACATAAGTATGCCAAATTTCAGCCCGATAGCTTCAGTGGAAGTGGGTGAAATATTGATTGCAAAATTCCAGGACATACAAACATCATACATGTGAAGTTAAAAGCTTTTAATAATAAATACATATCCGTGCAAGGCGTGAAGAGCTTGATAAGTCCAAATTGGCAATTTTACAGGGCAGCGATTTTAAAGTTGGATGTTTTGTCAAAAATCCGTTTTCATCTTGAACTCATCTTTATAGCTTGATTTATGGATAATTTTGTGTGATTTTTTAAATTATTTTACGTATTCTCGTATAATCTGCTTATTTTGTAAGGTATTAGACTTATCAACTTATTCCCCATACATAAGTGCTCAAACCAGGGAAAATATTGTTTAATATAATTCCTTTTTTTTTTTTTTGTTCTTCGATTATCATGCAATCAGTTCTCAGACTATAAGCAGATGCGCTTTAGGAGTATACAGGCAGGTGGAGCTCGTTCCACAGCTGGAACTGCTCAATAGGAATCTGGAGGCTATATAATGTCATTCAACTCCATTTGGCGTCTCTTTAATCGTCTCAACTGGTTGGGAAAAGTAAGCTGCACTGCTAGCTGATTTGGGTGATTTGGGCTGTTGTAAACGAGCTTTGTAAGATTTGATGTAAGTATCTATTTCCTCCCTCACTGTGTTCAACTGTAGATACTCATGGACCTCGGTGTTTTTGATAAACCAGGGTGCATTCGATATTTGTTTCAGGATGGAGTCTTCAGCCCTCTGCATCATATTAACATTGGACTGGCAAGCAGATCCCCATAACTGAATCCCATATGTCCAAATAGGTTTGAGAACAGTCTTATAAATTAATAATTTATTGTCAATAGACAGAGGTGTGTTTCTACCAAGCAGCCAATAGAGTTCCCTGTATTTAATGTTGAGTTGATCTCTCTTAGGTTGGATATGGTTTCTCCAGGTCAGTCTGCGATCAAGATGCATTCCCAGATACTTGACGCAGTCACTGTGTGGAAGCAGTTGGTCGCACAATTTCACAGGAGGGCAGTCCCTTCTTCTTAGTGTAAATGAGATATGTGTAGATTTAGAGGAGCTGGCCTTAATTCTCCACTGCCTCAACCACTTCTCCACTCTTTCGAGTCCCATTTGTAGGATCTGTGAGGCTTCCTCACACTTAGTACTTGACGCCAGAATGGCTGTGTCATCCGCAAATGTTGCAATGGTTACCCCAGGGCTCTGAGGTAAATCGTATGTATATATGGTATATAGTATAGGGCCCAGTACAGAACCTTGGGGTACTCCCGCGCGTATTTCGTAGAATGGAGATGTGCATTCTTTTTCTCTAACATGAAATAGTCTCTCAGATAGATAAGACTTAAGGAGCAAATAGAATCTATGCGGCAGGTTTGTTTTTATTTTATAAAGGAGGCCCTCGTACCACACCCTGTCAAAAGCCTGTTGAACATCCAGGAAAGCTGCTGAACAATATTCTTTCTTTTCCAGGGCATTTCTAATTGTCTGGCAAACCCTATGGATTTGTTCTGTTGTAGCGTGGTCTTGCCTGAACTCAAATTGATGATCTGGTATCATAGATTGTTCCGAAATTGCTGGCATTAATCGCTTTAGAAGAACCTTTTCAAATAATTTAGACAAAGTTGGAAGTAGACTAATAGGTCTATAAGAGGTCACTTCATTCCTCGGTTTGCTTGGCTTATAGATCATGATGATTTGGGATACTTTCCACAAGGCTGGAAAGCATCCTGTCCTAAATACGCCATTGAAAAGCATGGTAATGTAGACAAAACCTTTATGAGGCAATTCGCTTAACACTTTTTTGTCTATGAGGTCAAATCCTGGAGCCTTTTTGTCATCTAGGTCTTTAATCGATCTTACAACTTCGCGAGGGGAGGTGGGCTTTATGGGGTTATCTAGTTGCAGGTCTTCATTTAAAACTCGGTCGACGTTCAGTGCATCTGTCTCAGAGTCAGGCTCATTAGGTGTAAATACCTGTGATAAGTGACTTGCAAACATCTCAACTTTGTCTTGTGCCGTTCTCGCCCATGATCCATCTGGTTTCCTCAAGGGTGGTTTGGGTATGGTTGGTGTACGGGTGCTTTTGCAAGCTTACAACAGCGAGTAATTAGTAGAACTAGTAGCTGTTAGTGACTTTATTTGGCTTACTAGAGTGTCATTTGCAGCATCCTCGATCATCTGTTTCAGCTCTCGAATTGCTTTATTTAAAGCTCTTTTGTCATCTGGATGTCGACTATTGTGCCATACTCTTCTTAGCCTTCTTTTTTTAAGATTTTCTCTTTAACAGCATCAGTAACAACGTGTGATTGATGTGAGGTTCTTTTTTCAGGAGTACATATCCAGCAGCAGTTTTGAACGGTTCTTGTGAACTCATTGATAGCGGTTTCAATTTCTTTTTCGTTTTTTAGTGCTACCTTAAGATGTAGATTCCGATCCACCAATTCTTGAAATGAATTCCAATCTGTCCTGGCATTATAAAGAAAATGTTGGTCATCGTATTGCAAAACCAATGAGGTAATCGATACTATGACAGGAGTATGGTCCGATGAGCCATCTAAGCATGGTTTTACTTGGTGGGAGAATCTTGTGAGTCCCTTCATTACAAAGAAGTCCAGCACATCTGGCAGTCTGTTAGGATCAGTGGGCCAGTAGGTAGGTTCAGGAGTGGATAGTGTTTGAAGATGCAATTTGTTAACACTCTTCATAAGCTCTCTACCGCGAGTTGTTGTCAACCTTGATCCCCAGTGAGTGTGCTTTGCGTTCCAATCACCACCAGTAATGAAGCGTCCGCCAAGGGTGTTTAGATATTGGCTAAAGTCATTGTCAGTAATGGAATGTCTTGGAGGGCAGTATATCGATGAGACACAGAAGTTGCCATTTCTGTCCTTGAGTAGTACAGTTGTAGCTTGGATATGGCTTGTTCTGAATTCCGGGAGTTCATGGTATTTTATTGATGACTTAATTAAAATTGCAGTGCCACCATGCGCTGTCCCATCTGGATGGTCGGTCCTATATACATTAAAGTTTTTAATTTTTATGAGACTACTGGCTCTGAAATGAGTTTCAGAGATTAGAAGAATGTCCAGGTTATGTAGACTTAATAGGTTCTCTACTTCATTTTTATTTGGGGCAAGCCCGTTTATGTTCCAGGTAGCAATCTTTAAATTTGTGATCACACCCATCTACGGAATCTTACTGAGCAGTGTTGTTATGAGACTCATAAGGGTACTCATTTGTTGTAGGAGGATGTCGAACTTTTCAGATTGTTTCATAATAAGGGATTCTAAATAGTGTGTTGTTTGCTTGTTCTGAATTATTCTGATTGTTTTGATTTTCATGTTGATTATGGTGTTGTTTTGTGGCTTCGGCATAGTTTCTCTTTTGCTGTTCTTTTGGGCCTGCAGAAACAAGTGGTCTAGTATTTACTAGCTGAATTTTCGCTAGGTTGATTTGATTTCTAGTTTTGTTTTGGTCTTTGTTGTTTGTCACGGCCTTAGAAGTTTTTCTTTGCATTATATCCTTATATACCTCACAGCCTTTATAATTAGCAGGATGTGGTCCTAAGCAAAGGGTGCATAGTGCTAGAGTGTTTCTACCTACTTTAGGGCATTCTGATGTCTTATGAGGCTTAGCACATTTCACGCAACGGTACGGTCTCATACAGTAATTTTTTGAATGCAATTTTGTTGGCATCGTTGGCACTGGACAATTGTGGTTCTTTTCCTCGGGTCTTCAACTACTACTGCTTGATGGTAGATGAATTTGATTTCCTTCACAGCCTTGTTGTTGGGGCCTGGTGCTATTTTCACAAAGAATGTTGCAGTTGGTTTCTTGTCTGGGCCGAATTTGGCATTTATGATTTCTCCTGAAACAGTATTGCCTGTGCTTTCGATGGCATCTGTTATAGATGCATGGGGAGTTGTATGATGGAGTTTTCTAATGGCTATACGGTAACATCTTTCGTCTTTTCTATTAAAGGTGTGTCCTATTAGCCCGTTGTTCCTGACTAGAGTGATCACTTTCTTATAAACTTCCACATCACAGCAGTTAATTCTCAGTTGATCTTTTTTTACATTTTTATAAGTAAATTGAGATTTCTCAGTAACCGGCTCCAATAGTTGTGTAAGTTTGTGAACATTGTCAATACCATATAAGATTATTGTTGGTGGCTTCATAATTTTTTTTGTTACAGGATGACTCTGGTTATCATCTGTTAGGTCTATAGGGAGATTTGAAAAGCGATTTGAAGTTTCAGTTGTTTCTTTTTGAGGGCTGACGACTAGTTTCCTTTTCTTATTCCTACTCACTGGTACTCTCTGCCATGATGGTGGGCATATGTATGTCATTATCTATCCCAGTAGGCTCTACTTGGTTTTCTGTATTTTCCCTGTTTAAAGTGAGGGCTGTTGGGTAACTGCCTATAGATGCAGATCTCGGCCTAGATATGAATAGGCTAGGATGAAAGGCTTGTTGAACAAGCGTTTTTTTAGTGCTGCCAGTAGCATTTACTGAGGCAGGCAGTTTTTCAGTGTAATTGAAATGTCTTAATTTATTTAAGAGTTATTAAAGATGATTTTTCAAATATGGTTATGCTTTTCTTTCATATTATTTTATTATTCATAATAATTGACTTATCAACATGTTCACCGATGACCCACACACACATACTCGTACCTATACTTATCAACTTATTCACCATAGAATTGGGTATCAATAATACACATTTATCATTTGATTGTCTTGTTTTGTCAATTTACGTATGCTATAAAGTATAAGTTGATATATGGATATATTACGATATTATATATTTTTTGTGACTCATCACGTAGATATCTAGTTTTGTTAAATAAAATACGCAAAATATGGATATATTCTTATACTGTCTCAGGCAATATCTTTAAAAGTAACATAGAGATCGAGTTGTCAATTTTGCTTTCCCTACAAAACCAATGCCGTAGGAAGCCAATGCGACGATAAAAAAAATCATGTAAGTCGAGTGATCAAGTTCTTCACACCAGGCATGGATATAATCACGAGACCGAAGGGTTAGTCAGAGACTAGGCAACAACGACCACAAAAGCAGTTCTATGCCATAGTCTACTTTTCACCAAATAGAGACTGCACATGTGCTCAATGTTACAGGTGGTGAGCCCATCGTCGCTCTATGCTGTTGGAAGTAAGTATGGCCACGGACAATTATTGTTTTAGTATTAAAGCTAATAATAATACGCAAATTGAAAAATTAAAGACAAAAGTAAAGTGAAATTGTGTTACGACACAAAACTTTATGAATTTTATGAAAGTCACTCTAAACACGAGCACAACATGACAAACCTTGGAGTTTGGAACATAAGGCTCAGTATTCCAAAGGGAGCCAACGAATTTTGAGGTGATTTTTTTTTGTGTAAAGAACTCATAATTACGAACAAGTACACGAATTTTTATCACTCGGAATCAATTAGGAGTCTCACAATAAATTTTTAGGTTAACATTTATTCGGATAGTGAAGTGACAGCTCTGCTGCCAACTTTTCAACATAAAAACGCTTTGAAAGCAATCGTTTAATGTTGGCAGCACTGCTAAATTGCCCAAAAAAGCTAAAATCCAGTGCCATAAAGCAAAATAAAAAACTGCCCTACTCCTGTAGGTCACGTGATAGGTTAGAAATTTAAGATAATCGCGAAGCGTAGCGATTGTCTTGAACTTCGAGGTTATTTCTTTTTATTAGAAAACAGAAATCTAGCTCCATACAAAAATATCTTTTTTTTTTAAACTTTTAGTAAGTTACTCTTACTAATGTAACTAAATGCAATTTGTAAGAGCTTGTAAAATGACCTTTTGTGGAATCTTATTAACTCATATTAAAAGGCTACAATGGAGGAGTAGTCCTCCTCATCCCTCTTTCCCTAAAGAAGGGGGTACGATAATGGTAACTTGGTAGAATAATGGTTTTTTTTTTCGAAAAGTTTTAAAAAAAATTAGAAAAGTATTACTTGCCGAGTTGTGAGCTTTGGGGGAGGGGTAGGGGTATACCCCCCTCCGCTCCCCCCAAATTCGGCGGTCCCCTTTGGAATTTAGAACTAAACGTATTTCACAGGCAAACCCTACATTAATGATATGGCAAAATGTGGAAGGGCATCAAACATTGACGCTTAAGCGATATGATCAGTTTAAATACAACCATTTCATGAAATGGTCGGTCACATCATGAAGTGATCAATTTTAAGATTGGGCCATGACATACACAATACAATGCAAGTAACAAACAATATTTATCAGTAAGACTGGTTGGAATACTTCTATAAATTTTGTTTAAAGAAGTATTGCAAGTTTGTTAAAGTTCATTATAAAAATATATCACATATTTAGCTATAACCTGCGAGGGCTATCTTCTTTATTCTTAGGCGATTTTTAATACAAATTACATACATAAAAAATACAGGTTAGGCCAATAAAAGCAGTTATTTGCATTGCATGGCATTTTGCTGATGTTTCGAATTAAAAAAAAAGATTGGTAGGTACCTAATCACAAGGCGACTGGATAAGATCGACTACATGGAAAATATGTGTTTTAATTCCCTGTAAATAACAATAAAGGATTTTTTCTGCACTTTTTTAGATACAATACACCGAAGTATTTAACATGGCATGCAAGCTTACTTGCAGGCGTAGTCGATACAGTGGACTTGTACATTCAGTTTAATCTAGTCACCATATTGGATAGAGATAAGATCTAAGTGTGCACTTACACGTTTCTGATTGCGTTGTTTTATTAATGTACGCACTAACAATAGCACACTCAGCACTTGTCAACAAATACAACGACGCGTAAGCCTTTTCTTCATTTTCTTTAACAATAGTTTAGGTAGTTTTATCGTCTAATAATTATAAAGCTACAAAGTACACAACACAATTTTTATTTTATTTTTACGTACTTAATTGTGTATGTACAAGTACGTAAATCTACGAATACGAAATGACGTTTTTAGTTTTTTACGCTAAAGTGAAGTGAGGTGAGGATAGGAAAATAGGGATCTATCCCAAGCAGCCAAGTGCGTCATGTCTGCAGTTCTGTTTTATATTCTAAAATTTGTGTTTTTTTGAACATTAATGTGAAGTAATAGTGGATTATTAACCGTTAAGTGTTTGTGAACGTGCATTAGTGTTGGCAAATAAAACAAAACAGTGCAACATCACTTTTCAAATTCTCTTAAGAAGTCCGTGTGAGATCTTAGTAAAGTCCTACATCTTTACTGAGGATTCAAGGGGTTTGAAAGAATATTATTTCATCTTAATCACCAGTCAATAACATCTACAACAAAGGAAAAAAGAAATAAAAAAACGAATTACTATGCAGTATGGTCTCGGACCTTAGCCTGTTCCTGCACGGAACGGAACCATAAAGCCGGGTCCGCTGCGCCAGATTTGAGTTATAATGTGGCCACGCCCCATAGTTATGTTTTCGAACAATGTTCTGTTCAAAATCTGGCGCAGCGGACCCGGCTTTAAGCATTGAATGCTCTAAGAACATAATATGTTTTTCTTTCTTTCTTACATAATTATTATGTCTGTGCTAAGAACAAATATAAATATAAAAAAGCAATTGATTGTAAATAGGAACTCTTTACAAACCGTTTTGTTTAAAAAAAAAATAATAGTTTAGTTTTATTTATTTTCTCAAACTTGTATTTCTTCTAATTAATTAATGTGAAAAATTAAGAAAATTATTGTAGATTACAAACTATTAAGTAAATGTTCGTGAGAATGCAATGTCCCACGCCTTTTCTGCCTCTTCCTACATAATCATAGAAATAAATTACATAGAAGCCGCATGTAACCTCAAAAAATTGTATGAAAACCATTGACCATTGTATGAATTCCATTTGACCGCATTCAACGCAGAGCTGCTCGAATTGTCGACGACGTGGTTATTTCAGGACGGCTCGATCCACTGGCTCTTCGGAGAGACGTTGCGTCTCTCTGTATATTGTACCGTATATATCATGGGGAGTGTTCTGAGGAATTGTTCGGCTTGATCCCTGCCGCTGATTTCCTTCACCGCACTACACGCAATCGACTGTCATTCCATCCACATCACCTTGATGGATGGCGGTCTACTACTGTGCGTTTTTCAAGAAATTTCTTGCCTCGAACTACAGTGTTGTGGAACCAGCTCTCGGCGGCGGTATTTCCGGACCGTTATGACTTAGGGATCTTCAAGAAACGAGCCTATTCCTTCCTTAAAGGCCAGCAACGCGCCTGCGATTCCTCTGGTTTTGCGGGTGTCCATGGGCGGCGGTGATTACTTTCCATCAGGTGACCCGCTTGCTCGTTTGCATCCTTCGGCTATAAAAAAAAAAAATTAGCTATATGATGGTGATGATGATGATGATGAAAACCAAGTAAACCGAATACTGCTATTGCAAAAAAATACTTTAATAACAGGCGATTATCAAAGTAGTATAAGTTAGTTGGGACGCTAATGCTGGCTCACCACCTTCTGCGAGTTCTTTATTAGGCTTTTCTAGATTTTGTGACGTTACATAACTTGTATCAATGGAATAGCGTGATGAATTGTCGTGAAAAATTTTAGATCTTGTGCTCACTTCTGACGTGATTGTCAGTGATTTAACTAGCGGTTCGTTGCCATTGAGCAATGTGGATCCGTATCACCAACCTTTGGAGTTCTCAGTTGCTTTACCCACCAAATGTAAAAGCCTGCCAGAAAACCACATTCCAAAATTAATTTTTTTTTTTAAGCTGATTACTGTTCTTTAAACAATGAATTGATCGCACAAATCAAACAACTATCCCTTGTGGTACAGTAAG
This sequence comes from Scoparia ambigualis, assembly GCA_963921215.1. Taxonomy (NCBI): domain Eukaryota; kingdom Metazoa; phylum Arthropoda; class Insecta; order Lepidoptera; family Crambidae; genus Scoparia; species Scoparia ambigualis. The sequence goes on from OY992525.1 coordinate 1,306,819, forward strand.
AAACTTAAACTCTCTTGCAAGAAAAGCATAAAGTAAGAAAACGTTTTAAGAAATATAAGAATCCCTTATATGGTATCATTGAGAGATGGTATTATCTTAACCACGCTAAAACATAGTTGTGAGACTCAAGCAAAATTGTGTTACAAAAACTATATCACACGTGTAGAGCACTCCATCACTATAAACCCCAAGTTCTAAGAGTTTTGCCAAAGACAGGAAAAGGAAACGGTCTGGGACGGTATTTACCGCGTCATCAAAAAGACCGAACGTAAAAAAGAGGTGCTGCCCCTGAAGAAAGAAGGGACCATGCTTGGACCAGAGGAGTCGGTACACTTCATTGCCGAAAAGTTCTATCTCGAGGGCAGGGAGGAGGAGGGCACGAACGAACACCGGAGGGTACGGAAGTTGGCGCGGGAAGTCAACAGTAGAGGCCACAACGAAACCCATGACCCGTATTTCACTCTGCAAGAACTGATGGGCACTATTAAAACTTTTAACCCCAAAAAGGCCCCAGGGGAGGACGGATTTACATCGGATATCTGTAGCAGAGTGATAGCCCGCCATCCACAGACCTTCCTGTCCTTTGTAAACAAATGCTTGGAGTTAGGACACTTCCCAGAAAAATGGAAAAGAGCAGTTGTAGCAGTCTTACGCAAGCCCGGGAGGGAGGACTATACAGACGTCAAGTCGTATAGACCCATAGGACTCCTCCCGGTTTTGTGTTGTATCATTGGACATAGAGGGAGCCTTTGATGCGGCCTGGTGGCCTAGGATACGAACAAGACTCGCAGAAATGGGATGCCCTGTAAATTTAAGAAGAGTCATAGACAGTTATCTTGAGAATAGGATAGTAGAAGTGAGATACGGAGGTAGGAAATCTGTGAGGAGCACTCGGAAAGGATGCGTACTGGGATCAGTAGGAGGACCAGTTCTATAGAACTTGCTGCTGGACCCTTTATTACAACAGCTCAGCGAGAAGGGCCACCATGTGCAGGCGTTCGCGGACGATGTAGTGATGGTGTTTGTGGGAGACTCAGGACTGGAAATCTCGATGGAATTGGGGTGTCGGACACAAATTGAAGTTCGCGACCAATAAAACGGTCGCTATTACAGTAACTAGAAAATGGCATGGGCCCACGCGGCCAAAAAGATAGGGACGCGCAAGGAACTGGCAGCGGTGCAGAGAGGATTCGCACAGAAGCTCTGTGGCGCGTACCGTACAGTCTCCCTAAACTCGGCACTATTGCTGTCCGGGATACTGCCTCTCGATCTCCGCATTCTGGAGGCTTCGGCCTTGTATGACGCGAGGAGAGGTAGGTCCCGGGCATTGCCGGATGACATGGAGATGGAGGCGCCTGTAGGCTTCGGCGAGATCCCGCACCCCGCCCTGAATGTGGGGAGTGAGTTCATGGCCCTCGGGGACCAGGAGGCCCTCGATAGGTATGCAGTGGAGGAGGTTCAGATTTTCACCGACGGGAGTAAGATGGACGGTGACGTCGGAGCCTCCCTTTCCATTTGGAAGGGGGGAGCTGAGGTCCGATCGGTCAAACTACCCCTGGCGAACTACTGCACTGTGTACCAAGCCGAGCTCCTCGCCGTATCTAGGGCGACTGCCGAGATCCTGAAAAGTGGTGAAGCGAGCTACGGGTTTGTTCTGGGTGAAAGCTCATGCGGGATTGCCCGGGAATGAGCGGGCAGATAAGGTCGCGAAGGAGGCGGCAACTTCGTCGCGGAGGAAGCCGGATTACGATCGGTGTCCGGTCTCTTTCGCCAAACGTTTCATCCGGGATGAGACGATTGGCGAATGGGCTCGGAGATACGATGCGGGAACGACGGCCTCCGTGATGAAAATGTTTTTCCCGGACGCGATGGCTGCGTATAAGTTAGTCCGCAAGATCCACAGACAATACAACCAAATAGACCACGCTTAGATGATCTTTAGTACGAAAACAAAATCGCTAAAAGGTTGCGGGTTGCGGGGAGAGGTCACCTAATTTTCATTGGTTCGTTCAAAGACATGTCAAAATTGACAATGTTAGTGATAGTTCACTAGTGATGGGCAATACTTCCCTTGATATCGATAACTGAACTTATGGGTGTTACGGAAAAATGAAAAAACATGTTAATTACTATTCATATTTATTGTGGTTAGAAAACAAAATTTATTTTCAACTAAAACATAGTAATACCACAGAATAATATTACAAGCAGAAACGACACTATCGACACAATTGCAATACAATATCACCATACGGTGCACGCCAATACGGTCCAAAATAACTTTGCACCTGTACTCATACCTAAGTCTTTCAACAGCCGGGACAATCGAAAGTAAATCTTATATCTAAGGCGGTACGAGCGCGAGCCGCTGCATTTACAAAATCCTGCTTGGTAAGCTTGACGTAACCCGTGTTGCTCATATAGGGTTGGTTGAATGCAAATACTGCAAATATAAAGCGCTTGCGCCACGTACCTACCTATAATAAAAAATACATACGCTTTTTCGTGGTTTGTTTGATAATGATCAATAAAATACAATATTATTAAGTAAGTAATACTTAACCATCAAACATTGAAGTAGGTGGTTCTGCGTACCTACATATTAATACTCTGTAGTTCGACTTACCTTATGTTAATATGTAATAATATGTTACTTCGTCTTACTATATGCTTATGTAAAATAAGTACAGGCGGCAATGGATCAACCTACATACCCTACAATCTCGAAATATATTTATGTAGGTAGGTAGGTATTTTAAGCGCTATATAAACAGAATAACAGAACATAAATACTTAGATATTAGTTGACTTGGGCGGTCAGAAGAACTAACGTAGACCAACTAGCGTACAATCCATTTTTCGATCTCGCACACTTACATAAAGACCAAGAGCCGTGATGCCGATTACAAACTAACTAATATTACACTTGACCAACTTGACTAAAATATTCTGCCATCTTAAAGATTATTAGATGGGAAACGTCTACTGAGGAAATGCCTACTAAAGTAAGTAAGTACAAAATCGACGGGCATATGCTACTTTTAAATTACGTTCGCATTGCGCGATAATCGACATTCACGCGGACGAAGTCGTCCCCGGGCCACTAGTATCAAATACAAGATCATTTGCTTTTATACATACTTATAAAACCGTACGTATAGATAAAATTTTTGAAATGCCTGAATCCATCAATCTATTGGTAAATGCCTAACGATGATAATTCATGGTATAATTTTACCAAGGACTACCGCTAGGTTTGGTTTCGTAGAGGGGCGTTATTAATGCTTAACCACAGTACCTGTCTACTAAACCTAGTCTAACTTCAGACCGCGTTTTGTGTTAAGGTCGACCGCAATCAGTACCTAATCAATAAACTATTTACGAACTTAAAATCTATTCATGCGTGATCGCTGACAAATTGGGTAAATTGACTTTTTATACGCAGTTGGTAGGTACCTTAAATACCTAACCTACAACGATAACTGCATTGAATTTGTCTACTTCTCTTCTAATAATTATCATATTATTATTAATTGTCTATAAATACTACAAGTACCTACTTGTAAAATGTACTTCAATATAAAACTGAACACTGTTGAACCCTTTTAAAGAAAAATAAAAACACTCAAGAAAACAGTTTCTTATTTTCAAATATGTTTATTAAAATAAATATGAAAAAGTAGAGGCATGTACCTATTTATCACCTTTTAAAACAAATTTTATCGAAAACTTATTGTTTATGTCTATATTGCGTCTCGTCACTAGTTACACGTGCCATTATGTCAGAGCGCGATAGCGTATGTGAATTCAACTACGAAAGAAAGGGATGTGAAAAAAGACATCAACGCGAGCTATTCTATGTGTCTTCCTTATATTTAATTTTGGTAATGAATTATTTTAATGATTATCAAGGGAATAATCGCTTACCAGTGAAATGTAATTCCATCTTTAGTGAGACTAGACGTTGTGCTACACTTTCCACTCCATTTCACCGAACAATACGGCATAATTACCACTTAATTTTATTTTTTTCTTGGGAACACAGCCGCAGCTTTCGCTTTGACTCTCGGCGGCGGAATGAGGAACGAAAAGGGGGAGGAGCCGGCTCTTATGCAGTGTCACTGCCTAACCTTGGCGAATGCATATCCCTGGCAAAGCGTGGTCTATTTGGTTGTATTGTCTGTGGCAAGATCAAACCCTCCGGAATACTGACACAGGTAATGACAGGGCACGGTGGATTCTCCTCGTACTTGCACCGTTTCAAGTGCAAGGAGAGTCCATCGTGCATCTGCGACCCTGAAAAGGAAGAGTCAGTGATACATATCATTACGGAATGCCCTATTTATGACTATGAGCGAATGAAGTTCGAAAAAAGAATAGGAATGATACTAACTACAGATAACATCAGCAAAATATTAACAGGCAAACAAACACGATCACTATTCTTAGAATTTTGCATCAAAATTAGTAAGCCAGTAATTGCTAAAAACAAGACCTAGCCAACAATATGTTCTCAGAAGTATATTGGGTATACAAGGAGTAACATATACAAATAGGAAAAATAAAAATGTAAACAATTAGCAAAATTACCCAACAATAATATAATGTTAAAACTGTGTCATGTATGTAGACGATATAGTTAGTAATAAGTAACAATGTAATAAATGTAGCTGATGTAAATAATTGTATAGAAATAAGATAGATATAAGAATAGTAATTAAGAAATAGTGCAATAATGCAATAAAAATGGTACTGGGCCACCGGAGGAATAGATAAGAGTTAAAAAAGAAAATAACTAGGAAGTAGGGCATTATGAGATGCAACAAAAATGTAATTAGAATAAGTAAATAAATAGTTAAGTAGAAATGAAGTAAAGAGTAGATAGGGCACGTACGTGCAAGAAAAATGGAAATAGCTTTTTTGTGGAAAATGGAATAGGAAGACAGTAGAATAGGGCACACTAGTGCCAAGGAAATGAAGGTGTAAAGCCATTTTTAAGGAAAAGGAGCTGCTATAGAGCGGCATTAGATAGTTTTTAAGACAGTTTAATAAAATCTCCAACATGACCCACGTCGGAGGATACAAAAAAAACCCCCAAGTTCTTTTGGACTTATATCAAACCAAAACGTCAAAGTAGTAATCGTTATCCATCCACAATGATACACTTAACTGAATCAGCAGAGAATGGCACGTAACTATTTGCAGATTACTTTTCGTCAATGTATGATGATCATCACACTCCTTTTACTCCTGACCCCTCGGCCAATAACAGTGAAATTACCTCCAATACAATTCCAGTACCCCGTTTTACTCCTCAAATATATTATAGGTATTTAAAAAATTAAAGATCCTCGCACAGCATAAAGGAGCGGGTGCTGATGAAATACTGCCTAGGTTTGTAGCGTTATGTGCTGATAGTCTCTCTTATCCTCTCTCAATTATTTTTAACAAATCTTTTTATAGCGGTATTTTTCCTGGGCTGTGGAAGGAAGCTCGCATTGTTCCCATTCACAAATCGGGTGATAAGTCTGTAGTCTCTAATTAAACACCAATCTCAATTTTACCAGTGTTTGGAAAAGTTCTTGAGTCACTATTCTGTCATATATTGACACGTGAAGGGTGTTCTATCTGCTGATCAACATGGCTTCTTGTCCGGCCGTTCTACAGCTACTAATTTAGTGTCGTAAGTATTTGACTGAAGCTATGAATGCTGTTGACTCACGCACCTGTGATGACGTAATATATACAGATTTCAGCAAGGCATTCGACAAAGTTGACCATCAAATCCTTTTACATACGCTCTCCCGTTATGGTGTTGCCACAAGTCTTTTGTCATGGTGCGAATCTTACCTCAAGGGTCGTACTTCAAAGGTAGTGCTTAATGGATTCAGCTCGAAAGCTTTTTTGGCAAAATCAGGGGTGCCTCAAGGATCCCATATCGCCCAATATTTTTCAATATTTTTATTAATGACATCGCGAACTCCTTTAAGTACTCAAAATATTTTTATACTCCGACAATTTAAAAATAATGAAACCTATAAAAACTGCTAGGGACTCTTTTTTGCTTCAGGAAGATTTAAATAGATTCTCAGATTGGTGCGGAAAGAATTGCATAACCCTCAACATCAGTAAGTGTTGTCAAATTAGTTTTACAAGAAAAAAGTCAGACTCTAATACTATAAACAAAATTAACAACACCACACTAGAAGACGTTAAAGTAATTAGGATCTTGTTGTCTATTTGGATGTTAAGCTACAATTTAACGTCTATATTGACAAAATAATCACAACATCGTTTAGACTCTCAGGCTTCGTCCTTAGGAATACAAAACATTTTAAAAATCCTTCTACTGTGATTACCATTTTTAATAGCCTTGTCAGGTCATTACTTGAATACTGCAGTGTCGTTTGGTCTCCTCAATACTTAGAGCATTCAAATGCTATGTCTCAATATGACGCTCATGTTAAACGCCTGGAAAACGTGCAAAAAGATTTCTTTGGCACCTGTCTTTCAGAATTTTCCTCGCTAAGACTCTGGGATCTTATGAAAGCCGTCTAGAATACTTTGAAATCGAAAGTCTCAGAGAAAGAAGACTACATCACGATAGCATGTTTCTATACAAGCTTTTGGGGTGGTGGCCTTGATTGCTCTAATCTACTTGAACAAATTGACATCAACAATCCTGTGGCATTGAAATACCACAATTGAGATGTATTGTTATATGTATTTATCGTACTCCAACTTCCAATCCATACATCTTTCTTAAACGTCTTGAACGTATTCTATCAAAACTCAGATACAGGAAAAATATGAAGATTATAATAGCGGGTGACTTTAACCTTTCGCGTTCCATTATGCACACATATTTAGACGGGATTTAACGCAAAACTACTTAGTAAAGGCACTCTACGCATACCTTTTTATACATAAACTTAATAAAAGAAAGCGATATCCAAAGAGAATACATAAGAATAAATGAAAATTACGGTACATTTATTCACATAAAAACTCCAACGCGAAAAGAGTCCTGTATCGATCAAATAATTAGCAATGTTTCTACAGCAATTGGGAATACCCATAAAATGGGTCTTTCAGATCATGATACTTGTCAGATTCTCTGCATTCCATTACTAAACAAACCAAAACAATATAGAGAATGGTTCATCTATAGAAGAGATTACAGCCTGGAAAATATGAACAAATTCGCCAATGCCATCTCTAGTCTCTCTTGGGCTGAGGTGTATGAGTCTTCGGATTTAAATAAATCCTTCGAATTATTTCATGAAACTCTAGTGTTGTTCCTTAAGTTATGTTTTCCTGTATGTAAAATAAAGCTTACAAATAAATCAAAGGGCCATAAATGGTTGACAAACGGAATAAGAAATTTATGTACTACAAAAAGAACACTACGTTTTAAGTACTACGCTAAGCAAAATCGATACAATAAGAACCTATACAAAAAATACCACAGTCAACTTAAAAAATGTATAAATAAATCTCGCAAATTGGACAGTGAAGCACAATTAAGAAAAAGTAAGAACATATGTAAAACAACATGGAATTTAATAAAATCATATGATAACCCTAAAACAATTAATAACTACATTAATAAAATTACAGATAATGGAATATCGATCAATAATCCCTCAGACATTTGCAATACATTTAATAAGTTTTTTATAGACATTACAAATAGTAAAACGGACAATAATTTGACTTGTAACAATAATATTCAATTTAATGATAATAATCTGAATTTAAGCAATAATAATCAATCTAATAAAATCCTGACATTAACCCATAACATTAAATTTATAGATAAATCTATATTTTTATACCCTTCTACAGAAATATTCAAAATAATCCAAAAAATTACCAAGAGTTAGCAGATAAAACATTTTTGTGCCGACATCAGTGAAGAGTAATCTGGGTTACCATTCCGCGTTAACCGGATCCAAAGGCAATACAACGCCCTTTCTCGCCCTAATGGTTTGGAAGATTTGGACATTTTTCACCTAAATGCACGTAAATACAAAGTTATTGGTCGTCACGTGAACCCCCTTTAGTATTTAGTTTCACTATTATTAATATCTTATTAGATTTTAGATTTATTAATGATTTAAAAAGTCCACAACGCATGCCGTGGCTGTCTGTACGTAAAAACTGTGCTTAGATAAGGCTTATGTTTGTAACCGTGTAGTAAAACGCTGCTGACCAGGATAGATATTCTTTATTCTTCTCTAACAACCAATATTTTACATTTAGGGTGGATTCGACCAAACTGGAATAAGGTCTTATACCTAGATTAAACGCCGTATTTGTATGGACTAATCTCGGAGTAAGTCTTATTCCAGTTTGGTCGAATCCACCCTTAGTCACACACAGTATAAAGTATGAACACCGTTTAACCGTCCGCACAGTACAAGCGCCAAAGCCAGCATGCCTCACTCACCGAGTCACTGACCGCCGTCCTACTTCTCCCCCCCGAGTCCCCGACACATGACATGTGTCAAAGCATAGATTGTCAATCGTTCTATAGATTAAAGAATAGACTAAAATTGAAATAAGCAAATAATTTTAAATGAACCTTACACTCGTCCATCCTGACCTCGTGCATGTCCTCATCACGTCCTCATACACGGTACCAGGAAGGCACGCTAATATTTAAGACATTAACCAGACCTTACACTCGGCGAGTAAGTACATTAGCAACCAATACATTAAAAACTTATACATAAAACAAATTACTTAAAAAAAATACAAGCTACTAATATCCTGCATACCTATCCAACTCTTAGATGATTCAAAAACAAATTAAAAGCTACCAAAAATCCAGTAAACCCATCGAATTTCCACAGGATTATTAAATTCTCCCAGCCGAAAACCATCCAATTCTTGCCTATCCAACTCTTACATGATTCAAAAACAAATTAAAAGTTACCAAAAATCCTGTGTTTGAAAGCAAATAAACTATTTCATTTCATTGTAAACCCATCTAATTCCCACAGGATTATTAAATTCTCCTAGCCGCAAACCCATCCGATTCTTGCGGCTAGAAAAACACTGACTTAAACCCATCCAATTATCTTAGTTATAAAACAGGATCACTGATAACCTTTTTTTTACAACCATCGTTTTATATTTAAACCCATCCAATTACCTTAATTATAAAACAGGATCACAGACAACATTTTCTTTACAACCATCGTTTTATATTTAAACCCATCCAATTATATTAGTTATAAAACAGGATCACTGATAACCTTTTCTTTACAACTATCGTTTCTTAAACTAGTATGTTCATTTTTAAAAACAACATGCTCCGCAAATGTTTCAGTTTACTAACAATCACTTGACAAACATACAATTGGCCAATCTTTCTCTTTACAAATGTTTTGAATTATTTTTGATTATTTATTCCATTTAATTTTAACATTTTAATTTTTATTGCAATTTCTCATTGTACAAAACGTAGTTTTTTTTTTACTTATAGTTTTTCTTCCTTTTGTACCAAAACATTTGGTCATAGTAAACCATACTAATTACGGACTTGTTTTCAGCAAGCAATTTACCTAGCAAAGAGAAAACGTATATCAACAGTACCTAAGCAAATAAAATAAAATTACAAGAAATTGGATTCTTTCATACGTAACAAATAATTTGTTGGATGTAGTATTGTATATTGTTAACATAGATCGGAATAGGCAGGACCTATTTCTGCACTTTTGCAACGACCGCCTAATATGGATATGTCCAGACAAACATTGTTATTTATTTAAAATGCCATAAAATAATATGAAACTAGTGATTTCTTATCATTTAGTACATCATAACTTTTGTTATTGAATTACTTTAAGTAATTTTATGGTATCAATTTCATATTCACTTTTTCAATGGGCGATTTTCTGACAGCCCAAATGAAAAAGTAAAAATTAGTTCAAAAACACCCGATAGATGTCGTTTTATAAAAGCCGGCCACCAGCCGTACCTACATAAGGGCTGTAATAAATTCTACACTTTTACTTGTCTACCAAAATAAAATAAAAATAGTAAGTCCTTACCTATTTATATTCAGGACATTCAGAACCTATTTCTATTTTGGAATAGAATAAATATTACGCAGCCATACACGTGATCTTCATGAACCCGCCTTTTACCATGCGCCATACTAATGCTAAGCGCCATCTATGAAGTCATTTACGAACCAATTTCTTTTTTTTTGATCTCGGAAAATCGCCCATTTCAATAGCTTGTTAAACTTGTAAATAGCACTTTCAGATAATAATATATAACTGCGTGAATAGTGTTATACATGACTAACCCATTATTAAGACAAACAAATGAATACGGGAAATTAATCTCTCTCAAAATTTAATTTCGGAAGCTTACCCATACATTTGATAATTGTCGTTTGAATGCCAATACCAGAAAACTCCACCCACTCCGATCAAAGTCAAAGTCAAAGTCAAATTATTTATTCAATGTAAACCTTTACAGGCACTTATTGACGTCAATACTAATAATAATAAAAAAACAGTTAACTAACTTATAGTTAAGACTTAATAACTAATTATTATAGTCTGTGCCAGACAAATGCGCATTGCCACCCCCAGTACCACTGCACGCCGAAACAGAATCGCGTCGACTAAAGTCAGTGTTGCCGCAACTGAGTTTCTAAAAGGTAAATTTCCAGCGCTGAAAAGGTACAATTTTGGAGTAAAAAGGTACCTACAGAAGTATTTTTTTTCGCTTAAGGTACGTCAGCTGGCCCCGTTACACATGTGACACATTGGAGGCTAAAAATCATGATATTATTAATTTGAACTAAAAAGGTACCTACGTCAAATGTACGCTAACGAACGGCAACCTAAGCACCGCTGACTAAAGTGACAGCTGCCGGCGCACCTTATTTTTTTTTATGTTGCCAAGTGAAGAGCAAAGTGTTGTAACGCGAATGATTTTACCGATTAAATTGAATTATTGAGTAATCGATATGGCTGTAAATAGGTATTTAGCCATTGAGATAGATACTATAGAGGGTTAGAGCATTAAACCAACAGGAGACGCCATTGGCAGGCGTTCCCCTCTGCCAAAAGGGTATGCCCAATGGTCATACCCGTTTTATAAAACTAGTTTCCGCGTGTCACTGCACCATTTGCAAATCACATTTGACGCGTCACGACGGGAGCAAATATGCAAAATTGCAGCCTATTTTCGTGCAAAAAGCGTTCAGAAAATTTAAATTTACAAAAGGATAGCGTTACTTTTCATCGGTTAGTATTATTTTGTCTTTATAATAATGAATAATGCACCAAATTTGCAAAAAACTGAATAAAATTTTCAATCAAAAAGTGTTGCCACTAAAACAACAAGCTGCAACTTTGCGTAACTTTCAAAGAAGAATGTGCCAACAAAAAAAACTAACCAAAGTCAAAGTCAAAGTCAAATTATTTATTCAATGTAAACCTTTACAATCACTTATTGACGTCAATACTAATAATAATAAAAAAACAGTTAACTAACTTATAGTTAAGACTTAATAACTAATCTAACGAGCTATTATAGTCTGTGCCAGACAAATGCGCATTGCTACCCCCAGTACCACTGCACGCCGAAACAGAATCGCGTCGAACCGAAATATAAGCCGTGGTCATAGAATTGTGTAATATGATGTCCAATTATCGTATTGATACTGTGGTAAGTAATATAAATTGGAGAGTTTTTGAAGTAAAATAAAGTAGCGGCTGAAATGAGTTTTGGAAAACATTAGTACCTTACCAATAAGGTTGACATTTTTAATCATTCAAATATCTTTTTTTATAAAAAACTTAAGCATAAAAAAACGTCAAAAATTAATAAGCATAAACTTGTGTGTTTTAAAATTGTTTCGTTATTCGTCTTGGTACAAGCACAGAATAACTAATACTACTACCGTACAGAAGGTTCACCCTCCAACGACCTCCACGCGAAACTGAAACCTATCTCGTGACCCGAGCGTTCATATTCCGATAAGCACAGCCGACTCGATATCGATTTGACGTCCATCAGGAGCGCAGGGTTTACGCGCGCGCGTAGGGATTACGAGTTAAGAGGATCCATGACCATTGCTTAAACTGTACACAAATCACCGAGTGTCAAATTAAATGAAAAAGAACTTATAAGGGATATTATAAAGACAAACGATAACAATTAATATTTAAGCCACCAATGAATCATGTAAAAACTCATCCTACGTTCTTACAGGATTATTAATCCACTCATAAGTATTTTCGGAGGTATTTTCATAATTCTGACAAAATGTTTAAACAGTATTGAATCACGTGCGCACAGTGACTGCAACGCAGCCCCACTCACGCTAGCTAGAATCTAGATAGTGCTTTCAACGATATAACTCTAGTCTAAAATGAAAGTTACATCACAAGTCTCACATCAATTAGGTTGAAATACAACCAAAAGACAAATTGTGACATATTTTAACTTGTGATTCACTCTTAACCTGTTGTATGACTAGTAAACTAAATAATTTAACTAAAAAGAAGTATGAACATCTAGTAAAAAATGTGAGTAAAACGAAACGGTAAACTGAATGATGATTGTACGAACGAATGGAAAATTAGCATCTCACGTTTATTAACTGTGGATTATCTTATTAAACCCTGGACTATCATGTGTTATAGAATGTCTTGGCCTTGCACTAAGAACACATTTAAACCCGGCATGACTCTAATACCGCGACAAACCCAGACCCTTTATTATTTATTCATCTAAATATGTTTGTAATGACAACGTTTAAGTTTTATTAGTCTTATCTAGTGAAGTCTGCAGAAATCTCTCTCGCAGCAGCACGTCGACCCATTGGGATCTTTAATGCAACCCCGTCTTATCACTATTTTTTAGCAATCAAGTATTATTTACAAAATCGACTTTAATCCTATTTTCACTTTCAGGCCTCACATCACAATAGTTGGATTGATGATCAAATCTATCACATGTGAGACACAGTATTATGGGAGGCCCGCGCCCTTCACCATTATGTATAGCAAAACGAATCAAAATTAATTGCCGCTGTCTAGTTAGGTCTTCTACCGTCATTGTTAATATCATAAAGCCCTTGTTACTATCACATGTTTATCCATCCCCTTAACTGTCATGAAGACTCCCAGAGGCCGCCAACAACTGGGCCTCCAACAGCTCCTCAACAGCTGAGCCACAGTATAATATAATAGTATTCAGCATTACGTCCCCTCATTAATCGAAGTCGCTCCCGCGCATCGTCGCAAGCCACGGCACGACATTATCAACTGTTTTGTTGAATGCATAGAATATGATTTGAATGTTTATATTAATCTATAACAATCTATAGACGCGAAATATATCTCCACTTATTATAACTATTACCACAGCCTTAGCTTCTAATACTGTGCTATTACTGTCTGCAAATGAAGCTGATACCTACCTAGTACTTAATTATTTTAAGTTTTTATTTATTTCGGGTCGTGTAGCGGCTCACTAAAAGAATACTAACACCCTCTCTCCCTTGACTATCGTTAAAGGCGATTAACGGACTAAAGACTACGCATCCATCAAACAGCATAGAGCGGCGATGGGCCTACCATCTGTCACGCTGAGCACATTGCAGTTGTAATTTGGTGAAATGTGAACTATGGCAGTGGACTGCTTCTGCGGTCCTCACTGCCTAATTTTATCCTTTGGGGATAATAGTCTTGAATCTATGTAATTTATTTATTCTCGTGGTCACCTCTTTGCTTACTCCAGCTGTCCAGCTTAGTAGGTAGGCGTGGAGTAGTAACGTAGAACATTGCCCGAATACCCACACCTATACAAGCTCTGCCCGCCCGGACTTCGGTCTGTCACGGTCACATTATCTAACTATTCATCGAAATCTATATTTAATGGAAGCTAATTTATGTCGATAAAGATCCAATAGTGCCCACCTGGGTACATACATGACCTAGACCAATTTACATATTTTAATAATACGATATAGCTCTGTAGCCAATCAAAGTAACTCTGCAACCCAACAAAGTATCGTTCTGAAGATTCTAGATCATGGAAATGCTATACATCTATTAAACAAAGCATAAAATGCACCTTTATTAAACAAAGTTTTTACTCTTCCGGCCGGCTATAATAACTTACAATTAATTACTTTTCAAATATAGCAATCTACCTACTTTACCGATTCACAACTTCTTCTCCAACCGCCCGGCTATCTCGCTTGCGTTCTAACCGTTCGTAGTGCCAATTCCCGCTGTGCTGCACCACGCTACGCAGAAGGCTCGACTCCAGCTGTCCCCGTCGTCGTCGCCGTCACAGCCATACACCCGCAATGTCCGCAATCGGCAGCCCAGATCCCGACGACGCGACGGCGCCAGCGCGTCCTTCGTCGTCCCGTCTTGCTCCATTATCTGGCGCTCGAACACAAAACAAAACTTGTATGAGTTTCCTCCTTCTACCAAGAAAATGCAAGATATCTCGGAAACGGCGCGTCCTAGCGCGAAACGGACGAAAATTTCGTTACCCTTTTAGAAACACCACGGAATTGAACATACACTTAATTTTGACCTCAAATGACCTTGACCTAGACTTTACAACTAAACTGCAATCGGTAGGGGATTATAACATTTCATAGCAAAAACAAGATGGTACTATTGTATTTTAAATAGTAGTAGTCACCTAATTTAAGTCTTTTGTTGAAAATCTAAAATACCCAGCGCAGATATTAATAATTAATTATCTCAAAACAGTTTTAGTCAAAATATCTATGATGGAATCACAAATAATTTAAAGCAGACCCAACCATACCATAACTAATCATGATTAACTTAATATTTCCTGCTTATCCTACAGTATGCTTTCGAATAGTATGCTGTCCCCTGCCAGTCTAGACAAACCCTACTCTCAAAAGACAATCTCCACCTGGTATTAAATCGGCTTGCGCACAATTCTACCAGGCACATCCAGTTAGTTCTAGCTTTACCTTCAACAAGGTATGAAGATTGACCCGAGAAGGAGACTGCCCTCCTCTGACAAGATTCCAAACACTACACGAAACCTCCCTACATTTTGTCTAACCATCGATGTGAAAGGCTTTTTTTTATAATTAATTGCGGGTAATTTCTAGCTGAATTCAGCCACCTCACAGTCAAGTAGTTATGCATTAACACTGCTAAAGAAAAACGTTGTCGAATGTGAGCATGTACTTACCACTTCTGATTTGTAGTAAAACGCTGCTGACCAGGATAGATATTCTTTATTCTTCTCTAACAACCAATATTTTACATTTAGTCACACACAGTATAAAGTATGAACACCGTTTAACCGTCCGCACAGTACAAGCGCCAAAGCCAGCATGCCTCACTCACCGAGTCACTGACCGCCGTCCTACTTCTCCCCCCCGAGTCCCCGACACATGACATGTGTCAAAGCATAGATTGTCAATCGTTCTATAGATTAAAGAATAGACTAAAATTGAATTATGCAAATAATTTTAAATGAACCTTACAACAGTATCATTGTTTTTGTTAGTATATGTTTTTGTTGACTGTCCAAATAATAAATAAATAAATGAGGTATAATAAGGAGGACCTTAAAGAGTTCACAATGATACATACCTACCTCTAAATTCTTAAGACCGCCAAAAGTGCCAAAGATTATAAGACTGCCAATAGTGCCAATAATTATAATGAATTAATAGTGCCATTCACTATGTTCAACAAACTTAAGTTTAAAATAAATAAAATATTATTATAGGTACCTTCCAGAATCTTACGGCAACGTAAAAAAAGATAACTTCGAATCTTTCTGTTTATTTCGACAGCCTTCCACACAACAATTATTATTGTTGTACGAAAGCGCGGTGGGGCGCTGAGTCCCTCAACTCCGAGTTGTCGCGCGCTGTAGGTGCTTTTCGCGGTAGGTATGATGCTGGATTTACACGAAGCCGATACTTGTGACAATCCACTAAGCCAGTCCAATAAGCCAATGCCAATGCTAAGCAAAAATGCCTTGAGGACAATCCAATGTAGTGGACTGTCTCTATTTACATGATGCCAATATTGGACTGGCTTATTGGATTGTCTCAAGTATTGGCTCCGTGTAAATCCAGCATGACGGAGTGCAAGATGCCTGGGGCCCAAGTCTGCTAATTTACGAATGGCATAATTGAATCGCAATTGTATCGCATTGTAATTGTTTGACACATTTGGTATTCGTAAATGAGTAAGAGAATACCAAATGTGTCAAACAATTACAATACGATCCAATTGCGATTCAATTATGCCATTCGTAAATTAGCAGACTTGGGCCCCTGATGTAGGTAAGTTAAAATAACTTGCGCGCGAGCGACGAGCTCAGCCATATGCCTGAGAGCCAGCGATACGACACAGACGTTGCTTTTGTCGTCGTTAAAAAATTCATTTAAATAAGTTTTTCTATAACTATACTTACATCGCTAGGTCACGTATTTGACCAAATCGATTATTTATAAAGTATCAAGCCTTATCATCATTCTACGATCATTGTGCTACATTTAAGATTTAAACAAGTAACGGTTATTTTCTAAATTGTTAAATCATGTAACCGTTAAAAGGTGACCGTCATTGTATAATGTTAATTTTTAGTTGTGCAACTCGATCGCTAATTGCTATTTGTTTCCTTGTCTGTCGCGAAGACTTCTAGAGGTTGTTAATTATTTAATTCCTATTGAGACCGGTATTACTACGGTCGATGCATTATTTAGTTTAACTTTAAATTACTGGATGGGAACCAAATGTTTTATTTGTACCCTCGACCGGGATTCGAACCTGCACTTCTATAATTTAAATTTTTATTTCTTTTTTAAACATGATTCACTTGTAAGCGTTTTTCGCAATGCTTTTGAGATAGGTTTTAGTTTTCATAATTTATGTGCGTCCCGTTCCGATTGTGGTCGTTTCCCACTTCTCCTACAGCCTCTTCATATCCAACTTTCTTGGATTGGCTGGCCATCGCAATCGGCGGCTTTCAAGGCTCACTTATAGTTATGTGCACTCCGCTCTGATTGTGATCGCTTCCCACCTCACACTACAGTCTCTTCTCATCTGACTCTTTCGGATTGGCTGGGGGTGAGGTGGCTATCACAATCGGCGGCTGCTGGACAACCGGCTCACGCTGCATTGTGTTCTAGAGTTCTACGTTTGGAGCTGAAGATCCTACGGTTGGAATTTTCTACGTTCGGAGCTTAAACGTCCGGAGAACTACGCTTGGAGTGAAGATTCTACGTTCGGGTTTGGAGCAACCAAGGCGACCGTCATCGCATTCGACACGGCCGCCATTTTGTGAACACACCACGCAGCACGCAGCTCCTGAACAGCGACGCGCCTCCCAACACCTCGACGATTTCCCCAAGCTAAGTCAGGGACGAGAGCAAACTACCTAGCTAGGCACTTACGTACTCCACGCCCTGCTAAATATAAATTTGTATGACCGTAAGGGTTGTTTCATTCAAACACCCCAACGTCACACTTAATAAAATATAGGTAAGGCTATACCGTTATTAACCTCTATACGATTTAAGTTTCAAAAACATTGCATTGACAGTTCCAGGACGCGGGTTGAGGGGTTTTGATATCGAGAACAAAGCAAACTAATGCAAATTCGATGAGAAAAACCATGATATTAGTCGTTTATGCTTGAAGTGGTTGTTAGCCATCTCTTTCATACCGAAATATAACTTCATTATTTATAAACTCAAAATTACGGTACCGAAATATTCCGGTAATGTTATTTTTCGGTATGAAGTCATACCGCAATGTAAAGATACCATATTTTTTGGGTTATTCAGTCTCTGCTACGAATAGACAGGGGGGGGGGGGAGTTTGCGTGGGCAGAATCTATACTACATAGATACCAATAAAAGAAACATCTCATATTAATTCATCAACATTTAATTGTACCGTTCACAATAATAAAATTGACTTACTAATAGTAAAGACTATTTACATTACATAATAATAATATTCTTTAGTGTTCAACTACTAGATTAGGTCACCAAATAACGTTTAAGAATGCTAAGTAGTTGAAGTAACAAACCATTCTTCATAAATTATTACGTAGATGCACTTTTAAACTTTCGCGTTTCAATATACACAATGGGCCTTACTTATAAAAACTTTTAAGCATTACTTACTTATTTAGTTGAACATTGTTTTGTCTCTTTTGCACGAAATTAAAATTACGTTAGTGTGACGTAGACACAAGTACACAACAGTGTATTGCTAAAATAGTGTTTATAAATAAGGCCCAATATATATTAAACGGAGTTTAACGCAAAACACTTACGTGAAGTTAGTATTACCATAGACAAATAAGATAATATATCGTCCTTGGTATTACTTATTTAGTTGAACATTGTTTTGTTTCTTTTGCACGAAATTAAAATTACGTTTGTGACGTAGACACAACAGTGTTTAACTAAATATTGCTAAAATAGTGTTTATAAATAAGGCCGAATATATTTAAACGGAGTTTAACGCAAAACATTTACGTGAAGTTAGCAAGTACGCCTAAAGTATTAAGTATACCTTTTTTCACCTCACGTTTAGACCGAGTTGCACCGGTCGCGGTGTCCATGTCTACAGCTTCCTCATTCGACATAGAGAAATTCTAAGCATGCCATATTTTTGTGCATATTATGTGCAATCAAATGTTTCAGTCCTAATTTTTGTGCCACCACAACTTCGTTACTATGAGTTGTTTTATGTGTGTAAGCTGGAGACACGTGTCACCAGCTCGCACACGCCCGTTAAGACAAACCAGTGAGGTTAGGGTTTTGGACTATAGCTAGAAATTTTGTGCATAATTTGTGCACTAGGAACAAAAAAAACTAACCATCACACTCAAATACTGTTGAAACTACGATCATAAAACTGTGTGCGAGCTGGAGACACGGGTCTCCAGCTCGCACAGCTGTATCTTCGTAATTGTTCAAGCTACGGTTATGAATTATACCTCAAAATTTTGTGCAGAATTTGTGCATAAGGCACAAAAAATTTCAAAACTTTAACTCAAAAGGTTTTTGAGCTACGAACCGATAAGTATGTGTAAGCTGGTGACACGTAACACGGGCTAACACATGGTGAATTAT
This sequence comes from Scoparia ambigualis, assembly GCA_963921215.1. NCBI lineage: Eukaryota > Metazoa > Arthropoda > Insecta > Lepidoptera > Crambidae > Scoparia > Scoparia ambigualis. The sequence goes on from OY992525.1 coordinate 1,325,966, forward strand.
TGTAACTGTTTAAGATAGTGCTTCGTTTTAAAGATCTAATAATACGTTATAATTTGTGCACACACGAGGCAAAATTTCAAATCTCTGGGCCTCTTACTTTATAAATTATAAGCCAAAAACTGTTTTCCCGCCAAAAAATTCAAAATAATGGCTCGGAAGCGGCTAAGCGCACCGTTGCCGTTCCGTGCGCTACACTATTGCCACTTTTAGACTAGGAGCCGTCTGTTAAGGCAATGCGCGACGCGACTAATTTAGTTTTACTATAGGCAGGTACCTAATAACCTACCCTACTTTTTATTTTAGATATCTCACACACGAATGTCTTAGTTATTTTTTGTTGTTGAGACAATTAAATAATTAGATTTGGCATAATGATAAACATTATGGAGGAGTGCAGAACGACAAAATGGTTGAATACTTGAGCCTAATTCGATAAAGAACGGATGCTTTCCAGCAAACTAATCGCTATCGACCGTCACAGAATAAATTTTAACCATTGAAAGTAATTTATTTTAATATTAGATTGTATTACTTCCCATGGTTAAATGTAAATAAATAAATAAAAATAAATGTACTCTTTGGTGATCGATGACTTTGCGATTAGTCTGCTGGGGCATCCCAATGTAATGCTAGGGCCACATTATCGCGCTAGCGCGAAGATTTGCGTTTTCGCGACACGTCTGGCCAAACACTTCGCGTTAGCGCGTTGTATCATGGCGTTGACGCGCCGCGCTGTTGGTAAATTGCCGCACATCAAGGATTTTGTCGCGATAATGTTCGTGCGGCCACATTTCCTTCGCACACTTTAGTTGACTGCTAGACAACTAGAGGTGTGAACGTGTTGCAAATACGACTATCGATATTATTCTGTTTCGATAATTATGGATTGGAGTAACGATAAAGTATTAAAAGTAATACAATATTACGAATTAATAATTAATAAAAATAATAAAGATGCAATAAATAGTAATTATTTGCCGACATGTAATAAAGCACAATCACCTCTTCCATTTTTTGCGATAAAATTAGGAGTAGGCGATACAAATCGTATAAGGTTACTGAAACGTATTTATTGCATCAATATCGTCAGATCCGATATCGATGCGTTCTGAAACTATACCTATTTTGGAAAACACTATATCGCGTCAGGAATGCGGTGTGCGTTGAGTTCACTATATTGTACGTGATCGAATTCAAGAATATTGTACCGTATCCCTGATATTTATTGAGTTATCATTAATCTGTAGTTTTTAACAAACAAATGTGCTTGTAAAAGTTTAATAAAATAAAATAATTATAAACGTTCGATGCGTTCTGAAACTATATAGTGGAAAAAAACACGATATTGCATGAATTTTTAATAGTCCGTAAATATGGTCGATACTGTTATCACCGATATTAAATTTATGTAGCTATAGTTTAACACTTTGCAAGCGGGCATTTTATTGCGCGCATCTTCCTGTGCGCCGGCCTTTTTCGTCATTATTGTAAATTCTATAGAAAAAGAACTATAATAAAAATTAATTTAATTGTGTTCTAACTAATCGTTCTGCTGCTTACCTATACTAACCTCCAGTTATGGCTTCTTTATGTAGATGTTGTCCATCCGCAGTAGATCACCTAGATTCAATAGTAGGCGTACCTTTGTTATCTTATGAGTAAGTACCTAAAGTTATTTTCAAATGCTAGTATAGTAAGTAGGTAGATGTTAAATTTTATATGTACCTATTTCAAACCCAATCCACAGATAACGAAAAAAAAGATACTTTTATTATTTTTAATAAAGCTATTTCAAATTTTTATTTAACCATTAGTAAGTAATTCTTACTTTTTCTATTTACAAGTTAAAAAGTTTGCAAGTTACCAATTCTTCTATGTGTTGATGGCTGACCGACCCCTTGTCAGAATGGTTGATGGTTTAGTTATCGTAGCGTAGTAACTGTTTTTTAGTTAACGTGCCATAACTAAACATTCTTCATCTCCTATGGGTGTAGTTGTCAAGACGAATCAAACGAGCGCAAACTCGATGGGGTTGTGTGGTATTATTATAAAGTTCCTGTGTCCTTTTTCCGGCTCCATCATCAGACCCTGAACACTATTTCTCGATAAAGTACTCGTCAAGGCGATTCAAACGACCCCGAACTCGTTGGGGTAGCATGGTTTTATTATAGAGTTCCTGTGGGCTTTTTCCGGCTTCATCATCAAACCCTAAACACTATTTCCCAACAGAGTACTCGTCAACACGATTCAAACGAGCCCAAACTCGATGGGGTTGCATGGTTTCAATACCGAGTTCCTGTGGCCTTCTTTTGGCTCCATCATCAGACCCTGGACCCTTTTTTCAACAGAGTATTCGTCAAGATGAATCAAACGAGCCCAAACTTGATGGGGTTGCATGGTTTCAATACTGAGTTCCTGTGGCCTTCCTTCGGGTTCATCATCAGACCATGGACCTCGTCTAGTCGTCTCCCGTCAGAGTGCTCATCAAAACTAATCAAATGAGCCTGAATGGGGTTTCATGGTTTTCTTACAGAGATCCTGTGGCCTTCTTCCGGCTGAATCATCAGATCAGCTCAATGACACCATAATATTGCATTGTCATCCTTCGTCGTGTAAGCGATGCGGATCGGTGCAGACGCATCAAATTAAAATAAATAATATTACGCGTAGCGCGGCGCATGCCGCTGCTCGACTAACGTCATGAGTGACAAACTCGTGGCAAATGAACTCCTGGCGTTCCTGCAACAAAAGCTGGACGTCATGGACGAGGTGAGCGCAGTGCAAATTTGCAAGTCCAGCTTCAGTGAAGATGAGGTGGCTGGTGCGAAGAAGCTGCTCTACGAGTCTGTCGGCAAGAGCGACCAGATGGTGTCCCGGAGACGAGACGGGACGCAAAAGAGTCTGCAGGAGATCATAACACTGATCAAGGCAACCGATCCAGATGACATGCCGACGTTTGTGGCGAGAGACCTCAACAAGTTGCCTCCCGTCACCTTCGACCATGTAGACGTCACCTGCTTCCTGAAGGACATCGTGTCCCTAAAGGCGAGTTTGGCTGCAGTGATGCTGAAATTTCAGACATCCGAAAATACCGTGAGTGAGTTGCGCAAGGAAGTTGATTTTCTACGCGAATCGCTCGCGGTAAGTAGGTCATCGATCGCGGGCTCATACGTCAACACTCGACGAGGGGCCTGCTTCGATACGTCAATGTCGAGCTGCAAGTCAGCAGTTTCGGCCCCGTCTCCGATACGACCCGAGCCGAGCCGAACGCCGCCGGCGCAGCTGTCAGCCGCGAGCGCAGTCTTTACGCCCCGCGCGCCTGCCGCCGCCGCCGCCGCCGCCTCGCTGCACGCAGCGCCGGCCGTGACGACGCATGCGCCTATCACGTGTGCGCTAGTCAACTGCCGACGCCGTGATTTCGCCGCTATTGTTGCCGCTAAGGCAAAAACACGTTCGCAGCGGCCTGTCGCCGAGGCAAAGGCCGCTCCACGAAACGTCGCGCTCCCGGATCAAGACGAGGATGGCTTCGTCGAGGTTCGAAGCAAGAAGCGACGTCGTCAGCGAGCGAGCCAGAACCGCTGCGGTACTGCACCGACAGGGCCCGCCTTCCTGCTGCGTGCCGCGACACCGACCACGGCCGTGTACCTGTCCCGCCTGCACTACACCACCACATCGCAGGAGGTAGCAGAGTACATTCGCATGAAGTCTAACTTTAATTTGAGGATTGGACAGCTGGAGTCGCGCCATAACACGAGCTTCAAGGCGTTTGTGGTGCGAATCCCGACATCAAAGCTGGACATCTTTTTGAAGGAGGACTTCTGGCCTAAGGGTGTAGTCTACAGGCGTTTCCGAGGGAAGCTGCCTGTTGCTACCGAGTTGGTACCGCAGGTGCCAATTAAATAATACTAACATTAGTTATTAAGTTATTTACTAACAAAACATTGTATTTTATTTGTATGTATGTTAGTCTGTAAGGTATATATTATATGGGCCTATGTAATTTACCATCTGTTCATTTTGTTGCCTGAATTAAATGATTATTATTATTATTATTATTATGTTCTGACCTATGTTCAAAGTTGCAAGTCTAGCTCATCGGGAAGCTAGTATAAAATCGTTTGCATTTGTCGACAAATAAATAAACAAATAAACGAGAAAGCTACCTAATAAAAACGTGGTAATAAAAACATACAGGCAGACTAATTTTATCACTACTTATCATATTAATGAGGTTATTGTAAATACTTAAAACTAAGCAAAGGGATATTTTATGAACATTCATAAATAAAATAGACTGCTTTTATTTTAAATTAACCAATTTCCTATATCAGCAGTCTCCTAGTCTAAAATTCTCGGTATAGAAACGAAACGATCGAGAGCGCAAATTAAAATGACACTAAATTGAGCTAGCTCTCAAGTTCAAACTCGATTGCAATAGTCTAGCGCACGGAACGGCAACGGCGCGATCGGCGCGCGTTTAGTCGCTTCCGAGCCATTATTTTGAATTTTTTGGCGGGAAAACAGTTTTTGGATTATAATTTATAAAGTAAGAGGCCCAGAGATTTGAAATTTTGCCTCGTGTGTGCACAAATTATAACGTATTATTTGATCTTTAAAACGAAGCGCTATCTTATACAGTTACAATAATTCACCATGTGTTAGCCCGTGTTACGTGTCACCAGCTTACACATACTTATCGGTTCGTAGCTCAAAAACCTTTTGAGTTAAAGTTTTGAAATTTTTTGTGCCTTATGCACAAATTCTGCACAAAATTTTGAGGTATAATTCATAACCGTAGCTTGAACAATTACGAAGATACAGCTGTGCGAGCTGGAGACCCGTGTCTCCAGCTCGCACACAGTTTTATGATCGTAGTTTCAACAGTATTTGAGTGTGATGGTTAGTTTTTTTTGTTCCTAGTGCACAAATTATGCACAAAATTTCTAGCTATAGTCCAAAACCCTAACCTCACTGGTTTGTCTTAACGGGCGTGTGCGAGCTGGTGACACGTGTCTCCAGCTTACACACATAAAACAACTCATAGTAACGAAGTTGTGGTGGCACAAAAATTAGGACTGAAACGTTTGATTGCACATAATATGCACAAAAATATGGCATGCTTAGAATTTCTCTATATCGAATGAGGAAGCTGTAGACATGGACACCCGGTCGCGGCCAAGGGTTGACGTGACGTATGACATAATTAAGTACTTTTACTAAAACGGCCGAAATTAATAATAAATCTATCCAATCCAATCATAGTATAGATAAATTTGTTAGGTTCCTAGTAAATTGCGTTTGCAAAAAGTCGCGCTGCTAGATAGCTATACTTAAATCTACATTATGTTGACGTGATTCTGAATGACGAACAAAGATACAGTGAGCTCGGAGTAAAAGAGATAGCTATCTCTAAGAGATTGCGCTTCGAGTGTGACGATCGACAGTCACGGACGACTCGCTCTATGGCTTGTTTGACGCAAACTGATTGCGACATGAGACAATTGGGCTATAAATGAGACTTCAACTCAAGCCGCGTTGTAACAAATCTACCTACCTACTTCCTTTAAAATATAATATCATTGAATCTATCTGTTGTTTTACGTACTTAGGTGGTACCTATGCAAAACCACAGATAGACTAATGTCGGCAGTACATGGTAGTTAGCGTTAAACACCGTTTAATTATAGTATTTTATTAATATTACGTACATGTGTAAAAGAGCTTTGAGAATATTAAAAAAGTAGAAAGGTACCTCTAAAAAAAGTCTCTTTATTTAAGTGGAGGGTAAAATGTTCAGCTACCTTTATCTGTACCCGTATGCAAATAAAGAAGCTGTATCTGAAGTAATTAATAATCTGAAATTAATTTGCACTTTATAAACTATGCTCATTGTTTTTAATCGCAATTTACTATCAAACATGACAATTTACAAAAAAATATTTCATAGTTTAAGATAAACAGACTTCATACATTTCGCTATAAAATACAAACCAAATAAAGCGCTTTACATGATGTTTAGTAATAGATATAGGATCTCGCAAGGATCTATTAAGTGCAAAGAACATCTACAAAATCATCTGTTCCATACAACATTCTAATACTATTTGACCTAAATGTATGGTACAGTATTTTTTTTATTCGGAATTTAAGATTTGTTCCATACCTATATAAGGTGACTGCTAGAAACCGCAAGAAACTTCAAGGGTTGGTCAGGTCAAGTGTTTTAAACATGACAAAAATGACAAAAAAGGAATTCGTGTTTTTTCATTTTTAATTAAATAATCCATTTTGTGAATTTTAATGGGATAGTCTATGAGTATCTAATTTATTTTAAAGCAATAACATAAAAATAATACGGACATTTCGTAACAGGAAAATAAATGGGGTCTCATTGCAGATTATAGCGATGAGCATTTTGTCTGGCACAGACTATAGCTCGTTAGATTAGTTGTTAAGTCTTAACTATAACTTAGTTAACTGTTTTTTTTATTATTATTATTATTATTGACGTCAATAAGTGCCTGTAAAGGTTTACATTAAATAAATAATTTGAATTTGACTTTGACTTTGACTTTGATTAACGTAGGTAGGTTGACCTGACCAGACCTTGAATTTTCTTGCGGTTTCTAGCAGTTACTTATATATAGTTGTTCTTTGCACTTAATATAATGGTATATTATAACCTGTAAAACACTAAAGCGGCATTCAAACCAAATCGTTAAACAAAAGAAAAGGAAAATATACTTAACACATTTTGCTATTATGACTTCAAGATAACCATAAAACCTATTTTCATGTATCACAATAAAGAGTAAAAATCTTTACACAAATCCTTGGTAATAATATACACAGAGAATAGAATAACAATGAATTAATAATTATTATAACATCAATCGTCCAATTATTATTTATTTCTCAACAATTAGCGCCTCTAGACTCGAGAGTCAAAAGCGACTCAAAAATATTCATGATTAGATAATAAAACAATATTTTCCTAATAAACGATAGAAATACTTAAAGAAAATTTTGTTGTAGGTATAAAACAATGTCTATCAATTCACAGCTTCGGTGTCCGAGGAACCAAATACGGTCCTGGCATCCGGAGGCCCCGGGTTTAAAAATTGAAACCCAGGTTGGGCAAATTATTTCAAAAGTTTTTCAAAAACGGCCGGTTTTGTATCGCTGATCACCATTGACCGGAGAAGGTAGATTGGTTTTTCGTACTTGCATCCTAAATGTTCATAGATAGCATAACATGGATAAGGCATTTTTCCGAAAATATTTTCTGGTGTTTCGGAATTCAATAAAGTGTATGGCATAATTTTTGTATTGCTGATCACCAGTGAAGTGATCGGAGTAGGTAGAATGGTTTTTCGTACTTGCATCATAAATGTTCATAGATAGCATAACATGGATAAGGCATTATCCGAAAAGATTTCCCGGTGTTTCGGAATTCAATAAAGTGTATAGCATAATTATTAATCTATAACTTATGTATCCCATTTTATATTTTGTTACGCTTTTACTTTAGGTCTCTGAATACCATGTTTTTGCTATCAATATGCCGTCCGCATGGCGTAGAAAGTGCTAAGAAAATAATTTTGCTAATTTGAATACATTTCATACCAAACACTTTTAAAATTCCAATAAAAAATCTTATCAATAACAAATAACGGAATTTGGGTGGAATTTTCTGTCCATATTAATATTACGTTTCAGAACATTGACCCTAAATCAATCTACCTACTCCGATTTCTGCTGATCACCAACCGTTCGCAAGCGTGGTTATTAACGGCCAGTGTTAATATATATAAGTTATTATAACCTATCTACCTGTTGATTTGCCTATTAGAGCTAGGAATTTGACTTAAGCTTCATACTAATTAGGTCAAAATTCCTCTTAGGTGCTCTAGGGAGGACGCAATTCGCAAAACAACAGACACATAGGTTATTAATTTCTCGCGAAAGCCAATACCTCTTAATTGGAGCGATGACTTGATGTCAATAGAGGTTTTACCTAACAATGAGAGATAGGTAGGCTAATTACCTATTAATTACAATCAATTGCACACTAGAGACGCCAATCCATCACATTCTATCCAAACTTTGAAGTCAACATCCAGTTATTGCAAAACATAACCAATTATGATATTTACACCTTAGATCATAAAATCCATATACTTAAACCACTTCTAGGCTAACTAATTATTATAAATGCGAAAGCATGTGTTGTCCTTTGTCCTTTCATAACGTTTAACCGCAGTAAATATATAAGCTAAAGCAGTACCCAAACTAGGCCTTTTTGTTGAGGTATATACCTACGCGCCAATCGTTAGGGTTGTCCTCTTATTTATGCTGCTACGACATGTTCGAAAAGCTTTATTATTAAATATAGTATAAAAATTGTCAATCTAATGAATAGCTTTTTGAAACAGCTTTTTTAAATAAATTATCGGAAAACATGGACACGGCATAATAAAATTGATTTTGTCTACTTCTTTGTTAATGAATAAAGCTAATTTACAATGAATGTGTTCTCTTTGAAAACAACAGCGAAAACTTAAGTCCTTTTTCTCGACATATTGAACAAAATCATCCGGTGGTACAAAACAACTAGTAGGTCGCGACGCGGTACTTGCGGCTGACAGCACTGCGATGTCCGCTTAGGGGCCTTGTTTATACGTGCGTCTGTGTGCGTGCGTCGTTTCGAACGTTTGTACGTAGCTTCTTTACTGTTTTAGCTTATATATACTGTGGTTTAACGCCCCAAATGAGCTTTGAGAATAATGAAACAAAACAAGTACAAAACTTATTCATTTGTTGTTTTAAAAGTACCTATTACTAAAGTAATATTTATAAATAGGTTTTAATAAGGGCGTAAACATGATAAATCGACATTATTATTGCACGGTTTTCATTATTCGATCACGTTAACGAAAAAGAAAAGTAGAGCGGTATGCAGGCGGCCTATTTTAAAAGAATACAACCCTATCTCTTAGGTGTCGTAAAAAAGTTTTGATGTAAAAATGTGGAAATTAACTGAGAACTCACGACTAACGGACTAAAGACTGCACACACATCTAACAGCATAGAGCGGCGATGGGCTCACCACCTGTCACGCTGAGTAAATGTGCAGCAATTTAGTGAAAAGTGGATTATTGCAGAGGACTGCTTTTGCGGTCCTCATTGCCTAGTCTCTGACTAACCCTTCGGGGATAATAGTCGTGATTATGCATTTATGTCATGTTGACACTTAGCTTGTACACTAAACAAAATGCTGTATTTGTGCTGACATTTTGAGAGCGTAGATCTAGTTATTATATTGTGATCGAAGTTAATACCGCTTAATTAGTTTATCACCTATGCGTAATATTAAACAGATGGTGGAGTTAAAGGCAGTTGCAATGGATATTGTTTGAATGGTTACTTAGACAAACAACCCGCTCAACTGAGCTAATACTGAATAATATACATATTATATTATAAAGTAAGGTCGCCGTTTACCTATGTCTGTAGCTCCACTTTCCTCAGTTCTGTTTGCAAATAGTAATAAACGGTACAATGGGGACTGGTGACAAAGCAACTTGCATTTTGCGATCGGTAATGATCGATCGTTGCAAACGCTGCAAGTTAAGCCCTTTTGCTGTCCCGGTGACCGGATGAGTGATAATAAATATTTCAAGCTCCTCCGTGCTTCGAATTGTACAAGGACCTATGTCACAGTAAAGTGGTTACAGTAGACTCGTGCTATGTCCCAGTTGTTATAAGACTCGTAAGATGGTACCCGAGCTCAAGCTCGAGAATCTTCGAGGAAGGAGTAAGAATTGTGAGGGAGGGAGGGGGGAGAGATGTGCCACTGGTACTTTCAATCCCCGCCGGGTAGATAACAACCCGATCTCTGAATAGTAGTATTGTTTTGCATTGAGTAGTGCTGTAGGACGTTTAAGGCTGACACGACGATGGATCGATCAAGGTTAACTTAATTATTTGAGGCTAGGACTACACATACCGTGCTATCGCATTTGTAATCATAATATTATACACAATTCTTTAGTATAATGCAACGCAAAAAGATTTAACGAATAAAACTTCATTGTAAAACGGTGACTTGCCTGTACATCACGCTTACATCCAAAACTGGTACTATAAAGTGAATACAAAAATAGTTTTGGTAGCTACGCGGACGATCGATAGATGATAGCCCTTGGGAGCTGCCCGCTCGGTACATATAAAGTTGGAAGGACGGCATGGAACCATGCGCCCTGGGGGAACGGAGCGAATTTCACTGTATTTTTTTATCTACGCCTGTACGAAAGATTTTTTTTTTTAAATAGTATAGATGGATGATGTTATCGTTGCCAACAGTTTTGTATTGCATGTTTAATAAGAAAAAGTTATATTATTATAAGTGTTTCTCTACACTGTAACATTTTTACCAAATTTAGTAAACGATATTTTTTATGCACTTTTTGTATTCACTTTTTCTTTGTACACTTGTTTAATAATAATTACTCTTTTCACGACACCATTGCAACTTTGACTAAGTTTTAATAAACATCTAAATATCTCGTAGCATATCATAGATAAGTGCTACATTTATAAATTTCAATTTATCAATTTTCAAACACGTCATAATTTAACGTGTATTTTTATATTAAAATTTTGTTTAATATAAAAATGATACGCACTGCGCAACTTCCATAGAAGCGAATTTCAAATATTTGTAAAGATAAAACATTTATGCTAATAACGGAAAAAATATCAATTATTAATTTTCAAAAAATGTTAGTTGGGTCATTTTCTATGAACTTCGCTTTTAATTTAACTGTACTGTCTTTACCATTGCGAAAGGTATGGCGAACAGTGGTGATTTTAGACGATTTAAAGAAGTTTATTAATTAATCTTCCTCGAATCAATGTTTTCATTGATTGATTTACATATGCACAATTTTGCTATTAGAATCACATAAGCGTCTGACACGGGATACTACGTAAGGAGCTATTACTTAATTTGTGGTACCATCACCGTGCACAAGACGCTGACATACATGAAAAATAACTTTATACGAATTTACTCTCATTTAATTTACATAATAATTCTAAATGAATATATATTTTGGCTTTGTGTGTATGGAGTAGAGATAGTACTCTGTTTGTTTTTAATAGCAAAAATCGTGAATTCAAATACATAATTGTACTCGTACTGAAGAAAATACAAATACTTACTTATTGTTTCACATTTGTTGCCTTTTTACATTGTTATACATATTTTATTATTATTTTTACAATACACCAAGTTTCGCAGTTTACAAATCGCTAAAAAGTAACACTGAGAGAAAAACATTACTTTTATCTCGAGAAAAATTTAGAAAATGACCCAATTTCTGTATCTACCGACAAGAATTAGTTTTCATTCCGATTCGCTATCCGTCTCACCTGACTCCGACTCAGAACTAGACACCGGCTCACATTTGATAAACTCAATCTCCGCTCTGGTCTTCTTCTTATTACCAACCAACTTCGCCTTCCCTTTCTTGTCGTCCCCCATCACCGTCTTCACCATCTGAGATATCCTCTTCAGGTGTTGTTGCTCATGTCTCTGCAGATGATTGTTTAAATACCTTTTGAGCTTAAACTTCTTACCACATTGGTCGCACTCGTGCTCGTATTTCGTCTCATCCAAATCCATATGTACTGAGTTGTTATGCCTCCTCAAATAGTGAGCGTGTGCAAACTCTTTGTCACATTTCTCGCATCGTATCTTCGGCTTCGACGGATGCACTATCTTTTTATGTTTCTTCAAACGAATAGCGGAATGAAAGAACTTGTCGCACAGATCACATTTCACTTTCGTGTCTAGCGACGAGTGGACTTGCATATGCTCTTTCAGGTACTGGTCGTTTTTGAACTCCTTTAGACATTCCGGGCAACTTACCTTAGACTCCAATGGAGGGTGGATATTCAAAATGTGCCGCTTCATATGATGACGTGACTTAAAAGTCATATCGCAAAACACACATTTATGACGAGGCACCTGCGAATGTTGGAAATGAAGATGCCTGTTTAAGTTCAAATGGCTTTTGTACAACTTTTGGCAGATGGGACATTTATATTTGTCTTTATCCGCGCGGTGGCAAGAGTCGATGTGGTACTTCAGTTTGTAGGGTACAGCAAACTGTTTACCACACTCTGGACACTTGATTTCGGGCAGTGTGTTCGGGTGGATACGCTTGACGTGCATATGCAACGCTCGCCGCGTCCTAAACTCTTGCAAGCAGTATTGGCAGTAGCATTTCTCGTCTTCCGAGTAATGCTTGTTCATTCTGTGCATGTACAAGTAATGTTTGTTTTTGAACGTCTTATCGCAAATGTCACACATGACAGCCGACTCTTCGGTAGAATGCACTCTTGTAGTGTGCAGATACAAGTTTTGGTAGTTCTTAAACTCTTTATTGCACTTTGTGCATATGTACTGCTTTGTTCTTTTCGGGAACATGATAGGTTTCCACGTGGACAGTACGGATTCGTACATCTCTCTCTGCTCGTCGGTAAGTATTTCGCTGTTCACGCTGATAAACTTCATGACTTTGTTTTCGTCACGAGAATTGGCTTCCGATTCACATTGGGGTAGTACCTGGGCGGTTTGCGGGTCCATGGTCGATGACAACGCCTGGACGTCTGGCTTATCACCCATCATTGTTAGTACCTGTGGATAACATTAAAAGATTGTTTTAATATATGTTTGTTGAGGACTATCATGGTGCAGCAGCTTGCTTGTTCGGGTTGCAATCTTGCATGTTTACCCGCATTATGCGTGGTAGGGTATGGCCTAATATCCCCATGGGATGTTACTTGTAGTAAATAAAGCATCTGCAGTGGGACATTTATATGCTGATAATGATGATGATATTGAGGAAGAGGATAAGCTATTGAGTAGAAGACTAGGTAAGTAAAAAAAAGTTAAGCCATATGATAATTTTTAATTATAAGTTCATGAAATAAATAGACATAAGTACTTTGTTATATTTAAATTATTGTTGACATTGTAAAATTTATTTTATAGTACATCATAATAAATTTTATTGTTTTGTTAGTTACATTGACATTATTTTATTCTGTAACCCACATTGACATAATTTTATTAACTTTTGACATTAAGTGTATTATTATAAAGTTTATGCACCGTAACGTCTATCAATAATATACAATTTGCAGTTGGTGTTCCAATATATAAAAAAATGTGAAACTAATTCACATTTCACAAATACATTCTAAGAACTTATAAGATGGCATCAAAATACCATATAATTATGGTATTGTTTATGCAAAAAGACCTATCTATACTACTGCAAAATTTGATAAAGAGAGTTTGTAAATGATTGTTATTTCACAGTGCAAATTTCTAGTCACTTAGATTATTACTATTTTTTTACCGCGCGAGCTGCCGAACGACTTCATAGGTGCCCGCGTTTATCCACGGTAAGGTCCCGAACATCGTCAGAGGTCTGTGATACCGGTGGTAAGTGGTTACGTAATTATTTTTTTTCGTTAAGTTTTTCGTTTGCAGTGAATAAATAATAATAATGATGCTGATAACGAACTTATTGCTAGGTGGCTAGAAGAAGTTCCGTCAGATGAAGAGGTCAGTGTAAATGGAATTTTCAGTGATGTCGAAGATGATATTGGTGACGACCACGTCCTAGAAGTAACCAGTGGATCCGATTCTGAAATTGAAGGAAAGGAAGCATCTACATTAGCAACTGGAAGAACTTATTCACTTCAGACTAGAACGCCTTCCGTATCGTCTGTTCAAACCTCATCAGACAAAGATGTGCCGCTGCCAGAGTTGCGATCTCGCCCCAGAAAGAAGCTTTTTTTTTGGCAAAATTCGCTTTCGTTGGTTGTCTGAGCCTCCATATTATCGTTCGAGAACTTTACAACATAATATCGTACAAGAAAGAGAAGATATAAATAAAGCAAGAGTACAGAACGGTTATAAAAGCTTTTTCTACCCCTCTCAAATCTGGAATCTGTTTTTTACTGTGACATGTAAATTAAGGATTGTACATGTTAAATAAAACCAAAGGGTTGCAAATGCAAAATATTAAAAGGGAATTACCCTTAAATTAAAACTCGGGCGCCAGACAGTAGTATCACTATCAAATTAAATATTTAGAAAATAAATTTTACCTCGGAATGTCATCGGAAAGATTGACTTTTAATCTGCAGAGGGGTGGCTAAAAATAAAACTAATTACTCCGAACCATTGTTTTATTTTAAAATCCCTTGCTAACTCTTACCGCATAAGTTAATACTAACAAACAACGTTTCTTCTTGTGGATATAAAGTTATCCGCAAGATAGCATTCTAAAGTTACATGTTATGTATTTAAATGTATTCAATATAAAGAAGATCAAATAGACTAATTGTCTTGACACATAGGAACTAGACCTATAAATTTAAATTAACCAAAACACTGTATCGTGACTCTAACAATATGTTGTGAACATAACTAATATTTTTGTGAATATAGCACCATTTTAAACCAATAGGATATTAAATTACTAACCTTGGCTTTTATAAATTAGGTACCGTTATAAGCGTTCCGGCGAAACAATGCGAGTGGCCGCATTGTCGACGACAACATTAAGAGACATCTAGAAGTTAGCTAGAAGCTATCCGAAAGACAACGGAAGATCCTGGAGATCCTGGAAGTCCTGGAAATCCTGGAAGATGATGGAAGACGCACGAGGGCTGAAAACAAAAACACTCGTTAGCACAAGTCCATGCGCTTAGTAAATTGACCACAAGGGCTTTCGACAAAAAAACTCACCGTCTTCCATAAAATGAAGCTAAATATTCATAGTGAATAATGAAGCTTTCGCCAAACAGTTGCAAACAAAGTGCTGGAACAAACGTTCGCAATAAGTAACCAATTTCGACATGTGATTTAGAAAACACGAAATTCCGATAAATACGTTCTGACTTACCAAAATAAAAAACAATTAAGGCATTAAAGCCCTTTTTTAAGGATTCAAATCATCATCCTAACCGGATTCTACAAGATTTTCATCTCCGACAAAATTATGCGAACGCCATTCTGACGACGCGTAGCATAAAGAAACGAAATCCGGAAACTGTCACATTGACACCACCGCGAGAATGTTTTTAAAGCAAAGACAAAGGCAATCGCCCATACAGCCTAACGTTAATACGTTCTGGTAAAGAAAAAATGAAGATGTAATGTCGAGCTAAAATATGACATTACAACTGATGAAACTGGAAAAAATGGTAAAACACACCAACCAAATCAATGAAGCGGACACTCCAGCTGTTGCAGGTGGTAGCTGCGATAAGCTGGAAATACGTAAGACTTGATCCACTTGTGACACAAAGAAAAAACGCAAGACGAAGTACCTGTATTTCGAGTGTAAAGCCCTAATATGTCTCGAATGCTCTAATAAGTTGTACATTCACTGCCACGAAAAATGTTAAATCACTAGGCTGCAATTTTATTTTAAAAAAAACAATAGTGGCACTAAAATAGTTTTCTTGTGTTATTTGATTGGTAAACTTTAGATAATAATTAAAAAATATATAATTTAGAGGTTCTATTATTTTTAATCTCAATTTCCAAATAGGTCGTTAGTTTTTGTTATAATTTAGAGTCTAACAAGATATTTTGTTGTATTTCCAATAAGGTTGATTTTATTTCGTGTTTTTTTCTTTTATTAAATACTAGTATACTTCAGAATTGCCTGTTTTATTTAAATTAATCCAACTTCAAATATTAATCATAATTGAGCCATTTATTGCGCGCGGTCTCCTAGACCGGTGGTAAGTGGTTACGGAAGCAAAACTAGTGGTAAGTGGCTAAGGGTTAATATAGATAAATCTTGACCAATTATTGTTAGTATCCAACTTTACAAGACTGATTTCTGATTTGTTTTGCTACAGTTGAAGACAAATTTTAAGTAGGTATGCATGCAAGTCTTTTTTTTATTTTATTTTTGAGACTGCTAATTCTGTGTAAGCCCTTTGACAGTATTTTATTGTTATTAACTACTAAGTATACTTATTTATTGTTATTTTCATTAAAGATAATATAATATTTTAAAATGATTAAAATCAATGATTTTTATTAAAAAAATCACCTTGGCCCTGGCCTTTTTATCTATTTATTTTACTATCCCTTGACAAGTGTCTTAAAGATTCTGAAGATGATAATACCTATCTACCTAAAACAACCTGAAAGCAATAAAATGATTTAAAACTACTTTTTTACATAGGTATATACATACATTATGGCCGCTACCCAGACAGGTAAGGAGAGAATACATATTTCCAATTTGCTATGATCCTGCCGCCACACATCTATTTTAATCTATAATATATTAATAATTCCCGGCTTTGCCAATCGTCGCGTAAATTAAAACTTTAATTTACCAACAACTCTTTCAGTTCGCCAATATATTGTATAAGTAAACAAAACCATATGCACACAATAATTATGTTATCGTCCTTAGGATAATTATGTATACCAATAACATTCATTTATTATTCACAACTTCAATGTCAAACATAAATACCTAAATACTAAGGAGCATGAAATTATACCGAATCAAAAGGATATTTTTATTAGACTTACTTATTTAAAAAGCTGCGTGGTGATCTATGAACACTGTACACAGCACACACGTCACAATTTATCAAACACAAAGTCAGCATTAAAAATGTTTTAATAAATTCTATGAAGGAAAATTAATGGCTCGCTATTATACGTTCGCTCTTGGAGCCTGTTCACAGCCATGGTTTGTCACATTTTAATAATGTTCGTAATTGTTATACTTCACTGGGGTTGTGAAACGTAATGCTAAAGGTGCTTTTAGGATAAGAAAACAGCAAAATTTATTATTTTATGAGGCGAAATCAGCAATACCATTTTACGGGAAATCGACGATTGTTTGACAGTATTTGACTGACAGTTGACTGACACCTCCGACGAGCTGTCACTGTCAGACAGTTTTTTTTCTTTTAAATAATGGCTTCGTGTGATCAGCACATTTAGCTAGTGTCAAGTAAGAATAATACTTAGTAAAATTATTTTCTGTACATTAAGTGGATAATATTGAGTGATAATGAACGATTCAATAAAGCTGTGGGACTATAATGAGGTCTCACACGGACTACTGGAGAGAATTTGAAAAGTGATGTTACACTGTTTTGTTTTATTCGCTACCACTAACGCACGTTCAGGAACACTTAGCAGTAAATAATCCACTATTATTTCACATTAATATTCAACAAAACACAATTTTCAGAAAATAAAACAAAACTCCAAACATGACGCTTTACTTTCCCGCCAAGAAGTCAGACTTTTTGAAGTTTTCTTTTTTCTTGCTTCTTGCTAGCAGCAAAACAAAGGAACCAAAC
This sequence comes from Scoparia ambigualis, assembly GCA_963921215.1. Lineage (NCBI taxonomy): Eukaryota > Metazoa > Arthropoda > Insecta > Lepidoptera > Crambidae > Scoparia > Scoparia ambigualis. Next base: position 1,343,399 of record OY992525.1, read on the forward strand.
TTATACAGTCATGTCTTCAGTGTTATTGTATGTACGGTGATGAATGAATTACGACGAGAGAATAAAACATAGTAACATTTTATCAAAACATGAATTCGATGATTAAAACTAAACTACAATCTAGGCTTTTAATTAATTAAAACTAAACTGCAGTCTAGGCTTTTGCCTTTTACCTACATGTTAAGGCGGGTTGTTGGTGTTTGATGTCAGGTGTTAGAAAACACAAAACAGTGTCGCAGAAGACCCGCCTTTACGTTGTTGCGTTGTTGGCGAACAAGGGCCCCATTAATTATTGCCGGTTGGATGGGGACAAAGTTCTAACAAACTTTTATTATTTATTTTTACACATACTAAAGTGGATGGACTAGATTTCTCGGCCTAACATAAATTAGAAAAGAGAAAAAAAAGCCACCGCCATGTTGTTTACTTAATTGACATTGACAGATGTTTTGTTTTGTCAGCCACTGATTTGTGCGCGAGAAATAATTAAGTTATTTCGGATGTTTTTAGTATTATAATATGGAATTGAACGATTTAACTGCTGACGACGACCTAAAACTGCAGTTTGATATCGTAAAGCCAATATGCAGGTGTTGTTTAACCACTGATAGACGTATGCTGAGGGCGGCTACGTACGACATACTGTTTCGCGATTTAGCCGGGATAAATGTAAGCATTAGTCGTGTTGTATCAATGCGTAGCTATTTTAATAGTCATTAAACAAAACTGTAAAATTGTTTTGTTAAATTCTCTTTAATTAACTAAAGAAATGAAATTGTAACCTTTAAATCATCGATGAAGTCTTTTGTTGTGTGAAGTTATCGTTAACTTTTGTCGCTGTCATGCTAATTATCGTGTACCTGAGTTAAACGGGTAAACGAGTTCTGAAGTAGAGACCACACCTGGTCCTGGACGGGACTGGGCAAACAGAGTGTGCCACTCCACCCGACCAGATTACCAGACTAGAGCGACGAACTGCGCAGCGCGGCTAGCAGTAACTGTAACAGTAGATGCGGAGAGCCGAAGACGTCTCAGTGGCGCGCTTTGGAACAGGCCTGTCCAGCAGTAGAATGCGACAGACTCATGACAAACATGACAAGGAACCCTACTATATAGTTACAACCACTTTAATATGACGCCAACACATCGAAGGCACGTCAAATGATGTCGGCTGCAGTTGCTTAAAAGGCTTTATGCATTTCGGTTTCCCATACAACTGTCCAAGTTGAAATTTTTAAAAACCATGAAGCCCATTTCAATGAAACTTTGCACACTGAAGTAACATATAGATATCTAAATAGTTTGTTGAAAACATTTTTAAAAAACGTTTAAATAACTGAGTTAATGCGATTCTAAGCATTAAATCACAATAACTCAGCTAAATCAACCTTTTTTTTTAATGTTTTCAACAAACTATTTAGATCCCTGTATTTTGCTTTAGCATGCAAAGTTTCATTAAAATCAACTTATTGATTTTAAAAAAATTCGACTTGGAAGTTCATATGGGAAACTGAAATGCGTAAACCCTATTAAGGTATCAGCAAACTGCCGTATAGACCCTAAGGCTTATTCTTCTAACCCCTGTAATTCTACAAAATTGGTTGGTGGCGTAACTGGCATAATTAAGTGTTATGGTACTGGATATCTAACCCTTGGGAAATAATAGTCGTGATTATTATGTATATATGTATATTTATTCAAATTCTGGGTTTAATACTACTACTGTGCATTATAATTATACACACACTATACGCTCAAACTTTTAGATACTATCGCAGACTCCGTCGCTTTACCATTCTAAAGGTCAAAATACCTTGCACACCGCATCGTCTATTTGGTACGGGCACGTACCCGGGCGGTCGGTACGCTTCATACGAAAATCACTGCAAAGTGGTAAAGCGACGGTGACCCCGACTGTACCCATCTAATTGGAAAGAAAATTATTGAAATATTTTTTATAGGTATATTATTTAATAATTAATAATAAAATAAAAATATCGTCGTATATAAGCGACATCGTGTCAAATGGCGTGATATACATCCAAAGTTTGATCATGAGTGTGAAACCTGTTGGACTGATGTAAAACTCTGGATTTCCATTCGCGCGAAAATCCGCCGCTCTGGGCCGTGGCGTCGCGCCGCGGTTGCTCGTGAATGCCCGAACCCACTTCCATTTTGAACTCATATCAAACGTCTTTTGGCCCTGTCAAACATGTAAATAAAAGAAAATTGGAGTGATCGTGAATAGGATATATGTTTGGCGTCCATCCATTTAACTTAAGTCGGTTGGAGTCACGCCAAATGGCGCTACCGTAAATGCCCTTTAGGGTTAGGCACAAACTAGACAATAAGGACCGCAAAATCCGTCCTCTGCCATAGTCTACATTTCTCCGAACAACAGCATATCGATACTTATCTTTCAATTGACCAAAAGCACAAAACTCGACTTTACAGGAGAGCCAAAATAAGTTTTTTTTTTATTAAATTCTTATAGAAAAGTGATGTAGACAAAATATACCTAAAATCTTGAGATGCAGGCGATGAAATATTTATTTTTAGACTAGTTTGTTGTTTTAGAAAATAGATGCCTTACATCTAAGAAAGTTCCTAATGTTCTTTACGTCAATTTTTATATAGAGTAATTGGTTGGGCTGTCAAAACGAAATAAGATTTTGACGTTCTTTACGTTATGCATTAATTTGAATTGGTCACTTACTACCTAAAATTTTATAATTTAACTGTGAAAACGTTACATTTTCAATGTGTCTAAAAACGTTATTAATGGCCGTATTTGCTACATGGATTAGACATAGGCTTACCATACGTCCCGGTTTCAAGCATTGGTCCCGGCGTCACGGCCGGTTTGGTATTTTGTCCCGGTTAACCGTCGGAACGTGTATTATGAAAACAAACGTACTAAATGCCCGTCAGTCAGTACGCGCGAAGGTGGGTGCGGTGTGCGGGCGGCGCGCTGTGTATCCTCCGCGCGCCCCGCCCCCGGTAGTAGCATAATTATTGTGTTTTTCTTCAGCCTCACTTTTTTCGCCACCCTATGCTGTTGGAGTTATGTGCATGCTATAGTCCGTTAGTCGCCTTTTACCACACCCAAGGAAAGAGATGGGTTGGTACTGTTGGTAGTATTCTTGTTATGAGTGGCTACCACACAGCATGCTTTATGATTTTTATGATGATGAGCCAGGAGTTCGATGGCGCAGCGGCTAGCGCGTTCGGCTTGCGATCTTGCTCGCTATGCAACTTTTGCAATGCCGGGTCGCTGCATGGGTGACCAAATTAAGAACATCTTGAGCTCCTCCGTGCTTCGGAAGGCACGTTAAGGTCCCAGTTGTTGTCGTAAGATGGCAGTCGTTAAAACCCACCAACCCGCATTGGGCCAGCGTGGTGGGTTATGGCCCAATATCCCCACATGCTATTGCCCACGTGGGAGGCCTGTGCCCAGCAGTGGAACGTTTATAGGCTGATGATGATCATAACTCTTGTTGCAGGTCACAGAGTCAGACGGTCTACCACAGTGGCTGTGTTGGGAGTGTTGTGCGTTACTGCGTAAAGCGGTCAGGTTCAAGCATAAAATGTTACGAGCCCACTCCCTGTTGTACGAATACTCGAATAGATGTGCACCGGTGAGTTATAGAAAACTAGCGGCCGCTCGTGGTTTCACCCGCGTGGTTCCCGTGGGAATATCGGGATAAAAAGTATCCTATGTGTTATTCCAGGTTATAAACTATCTGTATGCCGAATTTCATCCAAATCCATTTAGTAGTTTTTATGTGAAAGAGTAACAAACATCCATCCATACTTACAAACTTTCTCGTTTATAATATTAGTAGGATTATTTCTGTTATGTTAATAAGTAATAATCATATAACCTGTGCCCAGCAGTGGGACGTTTTTATACTCATGATTTGATAACGAAAAATATAAAATTACAGTAAAAACGAACTGAAATGCTCCAAGTACTTACTCCAAAAGCTATTTCTTATTGTATATAATTATTTTATAGTACCGTATATTTTACAGCCAAATTATTATTTTGTATTTTATGACCTGGTAACAACATATCTCTTTTTTTGTAAATGTTTATGACCTGGTAACGAAAATACTTTTTTTTTTTAAATGTCGTTGCTTCCGTGCGCTGCGGTTTCTTGCGCCCGTTCTTTGCCACAGTTAAAAAATGACGTCCTGAATGGGTGGTAGGTTAAAAATTTGGACGATTCAAAGTACTTATTATTGGAGTTTATTGAATAAATATATTTTGAGTTTGAGTTTGAACATGACCTAAATTACCCTATGACCCCTATGGATCAGAGTAGCGTTAGATAGAAAGCAGTGGAAAGCTTTGCCGTAAGGCACACCGAAGTTAGAGACATTTTGTGACATAAGTTGTTTTAAAATAAATGTCAGTGTATTGTAAAATTTCGGAAATAAAGGCTTTATTATTATTATTAAAAACGAACGTAACAAAGTAGATAAAAAATATAGTGTTCCATTTATGCATCATCTAAATAGACAAACACTTAAAATACTATGCATAGTGGCATCTCAACCAATCTATCATAAGATAAATTGCAATACACGTATGTTTGCTCATCATTTCAGAACAGCGTCATCTATTCTTCTATGTTGTGTTGTGTTTACAAAGTTTGTATGAAAGAAATTGTCATACAGGGTATGAAGTGCACGCGGACGACGTCGCGGGCATGCTGCTAGTTTATAATATAAATAGCGACCCGCCCCGGCTTCGCACGGGTTACTACCCTTACCCGTACCTACCCGTACCCAAATAATTAGCCTATAGCCTTCCTCGATAAATGGGCTATCTAACACTGAAATAATTTCTAAAATCAGACCAGTAGTTCCTGAGACTAGCGCATTCAAGCAAACAAACTCTTCAGCTTTATAATATTAGTATAGATTTTTTTTTACATTTCACCGTGCTATCAGTCTTCCGACTATAAGCAGATATGGTGTAAGATGATTTTCGGATGGAGACATTCCTCATTAGGAACATCTTCCATGTTATTACAATGGCAGTTAGTAATTGCTGCCGAGTTCTTGAGTCCTGCGCCGTTTCAGCCGGTTTAAGGCGCTCTTTTCCCGTTTTCCCGATTCGATTGATTGTACCGCCACCAATATAAAACATACAATTCTAAAATTCATATATAATATAGTTGAACATATTATCTAATGACTCTTAAAGACAGAAACATGATTGGTAATACTTCACTTGATAGAAAAAAAGTTCAAACAGCTCTGTCAACAATTTAAAAGAGCTGTAAGTCAGATAATAATGCATTAATAAAGGACTTAATTTTTTTACCAATAGAAGTAACTTTTCATTATCTAGGAGTGCAAAAAGCACATATCTTATATTTCACTTATTTTTTCCTATATAAGGCGACAGCTAGAAGCCGCAAGAAACTTGAAGGGCTGGTCAGGTTAAGTGTTTAAACATGACAAAAATGACTAAAAAGAAATTCGTGCTTTTTTCATTTTTAATTAAATACTTAATTCATTTTGAAAATTTTAATTAGATAGGCTTTGAGTAGTATTTTATTTATTTTAAAGCAATAACTTCAGAAAAATATGCACATTTCGTAATAGGAAAATAAATGGTCTCATTACAAACTAACGTAGGTAGGTACTTATCGGCCGGCTGACGCGGACGGGTCAACAGATGGTTGGGTCAACGACCGGCCGCTGCCCGCGCTTTGTAGATATTTGTTATTTTTAATTGTTTTTCATTTTATTTCTCATGTTATTGCTTTAAAATTAATTAAATACTCAAAGACTGTCTTATGAAAATTCACGAAATAAATTATTTAATTAAAAATGAAAAAGCACGAATTTCTTTTTTGTCATGTTTAAAACACTTGACCTGACCAGCCCTTGAAGTTTCATGCGGTTTCTAGCAGTCGCCTTAGTCAAAACACCTATAAAACGCGCCTATTCGCGCCGCTTACCCGTCCCGTCCCGTTGGTGGTAGGGCTGTTAAGTCCGCCTGGCTAGCTACCACCATCTTATCTAAGTCTGTCGCCATTGCAACGATGTTTATAGCATTGTTGTTGTTATCCGACAGTTTGAGATAAGATAGCCAGTGCCTCAGTGGTTGAGGATTCCGGGTGAAGCGCGCTTCCACCTTCGGCCTTATCACTTACCATCAGGTGATATAAATGGTTAGCCATAGTGGTTATAAAAACCAGTAGGCTTATTCTTGAAACACAATTGCATTAATCAATTTCCAATCACAAATCTAAAAAAATGTCAAATGGCACTTTTGTAAGCGACAATTGGTATTAAATTGCGTGGAAATTGATTGAACAAATTATTATCGAGATGGCGTTCCGGAATTATCTTTACTTATCCCCATATTGATATATATTAATCGCATTGGAATTGTATTGAGATTGAGTTTGCGTTCAAGAGTAACCCCCCAGTTGTTTGTTCCAGTTCCCCATAGACGCGGAAGACCCGGAGCTGTCGAAGTACGCTTCGCCTAACCTCGCGGCGTCGGCCGTCCTGTACTTCGAGTTAGGAGGCAGAAGCAAGCTAGGATACCACAAGACTGTCACGGTATGTCACTTGAGTAATCACGTTAAACATACATTACCTCTCTCTCCCTTGGGTGTCGTAAAAGGCGACTAACGGACTAAAGACGGCACATAAATCCAACAGCATAGAGCGGCGTTGGGCTCATCACCTGTCACGCTGAGCACATGTGCAGTCGCTATTTGGTGAAAAGTGGAGCAATTCAGAGGACTGCTTTAGCTGTCCTCATTGCCTAGTCTCTGACTAACCCTTCGGGGATAATAGTCGCGTCTGTATGTACTTTGAATGCAAATTAAGTTATACCTACATGTTGTCTTTTTCCCTCTTATTGTTTTTGTTAGGAATCTCACACTCTTTATTTTAATTTTATATTTAATTTAGTTTTGTTTTTAGAAAATGTTATTTTAATTACCTATTTCAATTTTGTTATTGTTTTTTGATGTGTTATATTAACAGGTACTTACTTACTTATAATAAGAATTTATTTATTACTTTATATTCAGAATGCTTTTTAAGATAAAGGACCGTGGGGGATTTTGTATGAACCCCGTCCCCACCCTACCACAGTCATGGGATACGTGTCAATTTGTTCATTGGGACCCAAACAAGCCTAAAGTAGGTACCTGTGTTAGTTGCAAAAAGTATTGGGTTTATTTATAATTAAAAACAACTTTTATTGTTCTCTTGCTTTCGTTGGAGTTGCCCGAGTGTGTCATGCTCTCTCAAAGTGTCTCTGCGGTGGTGGCATGTGCGTCGTTACGTTACGTTCTCTAAAACATGGTTGAGCGAAGCAATGGCTGATTCACAGGTCATACTCGTGAACGGATGCCGCCTGTGGAGGCTGGTCTGCTCTTGCAATCTTATTTTGTTGGAAAAAATAAATAAAATCAAAAACAATATATTTTTTATAACCTAAATCCCGCGTATTTGAAGAACGTCGCCATAGTAAATAAATATCTATCCTACTGACCCTTCAAATGACACTAATTTCAAATCTGTCGGATGGTGGGGACAAAATTTCTTATGTTCCTTTGTAACTACAATTACCACCTGTAATATACTAACAACTTGTTATGTACCTATGTTACCTTTTAGTGATTAAATGAATATGTATATAAAATAAATTTTTATTTTGTAGCACGAACCAGTCCAGCAACCTTGTATGCTGGACTTCATAGCCGGCGTGCCGATATCCTCGTACATAGACAAGGTGGAGGATGTCAAAGACGAATTGGTGGACTTCGCGACGGACTGCGACTATGAGGACGACAACATAGCGCTCAACGAGTACAAGTGAGTATCTACATATATAAGGTGACTGCTAGAAACCGCACGAAACTTCAAGGGCTGGTCAGGTCAAGTGTTTTAAACATGACGAAAATGACGAAAAAGGAATTATTCATTTTTAATGAAATAATTAATTTTGTGAATTTTAATTGGATAGTCTTTGAGTATCTGATTTATTTTAAAGAATACGGCCGTCTGTTGAACCGTCCGCGTCAGCTAGGCGATAAGTACCTACGAAAAAGCAAGAATTCCTTTTTAGTAATTTTTATCATGTATAACTTGACTTGACCTGGCCAGCCCTTGAAGTTGCTTGCGGTTTCTAGCAGTCTTATATACATAGACACACATTCATGGCTTTTATCCTAGTAGTGATGAAACGATTACGATTTCGACTAATTGTAATCGACAATAGGCAAGTTGACTAAATTTCAAATTCATATTAAAACGATACCTGTTTACCTATTTTATCCCAAAAATACTTTTTGGGATAAAATAGGTATTTAGCTTATTTTTCAAAAAATCGGTCATTTACAATATTAATTTTGCGCTTTTATTTTCCGATTTAAATTTACCCCATAAACGCTTAAGACCGCCATGTTGAGTAAATGACGTCACGCCGTGCCAAACATTCGGTTCGTTCGAGGCTTGTTCTATAGAAATATCACAACAATAAAATGACATTTGGCACGGCGTGACGTCACGGCTGTTGATTTCCGTTTAATGTCATATGACTGAATGCGTATTATTGCCGATTTTTTCTTTAAAAATATTAATAATCCCAATTTTTTTAAATGAATATTTTAGATATTTTGTTTCTATAACTCATAATTGATCACTAGAAACGCCAATCCACCCGATTTATTCTTAGTGGACACAAGCTTATTAACCTTGCGAGATCGCTGTACAATTACGGACTCGTTGTTTCTACAATCAGATTAAAATAATGTACAAATATACTTGACATGATACGATTCTCCGTTCCCTATAGTTATCCCCGGCATCGCGTGACTAAAACTTTTAATCTACCTCGATGCAGAACTAATTTGGGTTTGTATCATGCCTCTCCAGAATTTGTTCAACTCAAGAACGTTCAATTACCGGAATTTTTTTTTAGTTATAATCTCTTTATTCAAGTAAACTTATTAAAAAGCATTTTTGAATCGTCTAAAAAATATTATTTTTTCTATACACTCTCATTTTTTATTAGTTTTAATGATATTAAGGGTGAGTTCCACCCATGACACTGAACAACTTTCCCCATGAAACCTATGTGCAAAAATGACAAAAAAAGTTCTATCTCCCGTACTATTGACGACTTCCTTGGTCGAGTGGTTTGTACACCGGCTTACATGGTGTCGCCATCTCTGAGGTCCCGGGTTCGATCCCCGGTCGGGTCAATTAAAAAATTATTGTTTTCTAAATTGTCTCGGGTCTGGGTGTTTTCTGTGTATAATAAGTATGACATTTTATTTTCTTCAAAAAAAATTATTATTTGTAACATACTTCGTAAATGCGCAGGATATCTTTTGTTCATGCGTGTATCCGAACGCTCCTTTGACTAGCTAGACGTTTCATTCATTCATTCTCCGCGCGGCGCAGGATAAGTTTAGTAACACTCTCCTAAAGTGTTTTTTTTTAACATTGGAAATGTTTATTCCCCGTTTTCAAGAAAAGTGCGACATGCCGATTTTCTCGTTATTTCTATCAATATAGTTAATTGAGGTGTCAACATATTTGTATTGACAAGATTAATAATATACAAAAAAATAAAACTGACATAGTCATATATTTATTTCATAAATTAAAAAAAATGCTCTAAAATGGTAAATTTTATTGTATCTTGTGGGCCTAATATTTACTCTTATTTATGATATTTTTCACATAATCTCAACATGTACATGTTCAGAAAGGTAGGTATGTTTTTCGAAGTTTATGAAAATAATAATAGGTTTGGGAGTTATGACGATTTTAAGATCTAGGGTTGTGCGTCTCATATTCGGGGTTTTGATATTATATAGTTATGGTATTCATTATATTTTTGTAGTTTTATTAATACTAATTACATTTTTTTTTAAATAAGGATAAAAAATAATATATATTGTGAAAATAGTCTATGTTTGAAAATAAGGAAAATAATTGTAATCTCCGTAATATTTAAAAATTATTTATTACTGTTACGTGAAACCTGAAATATAGGTATAAAATAATGTTTGAAAAAATAAATATTACATGTTCGTACAACAAAGCTAAAGACTAAGCCTATATAGTATGAAACCTTTGTATTTTCTATTATGAATTAAAATAAAACATTTTGACGAATAAAATAGATTTTCTGTTTTATTTATTACCGAAGTTCATTTCCAATACTATTTGAAGGTCATGTGGTGCATAAGATCTGTGCATTTTTAATTATTTCTCGTTAGTTCGCTCTACCAAAGTCAGTTAATTATTGATGTTTTATAAATTTTATTTTATTTTTCTTATGGCAATAAATCTTATTTTGATTTATCGATAACATGTTTTATTTTTTAATAAAAACAAATTATCGTAATTGTAATTGTCGGTTATTAGGTACATTAATTGTAATCGCTAAGTGATAGTCGTTCCATCACTACATTATCCACATATATATCCTAAATTTTTGAAAACAAAAATTGGTTTAAGTTATTTGGATAATTATATTTTATAAGAGTCCGCAAAAATAAAACATCGGTAATGGCTCTACAGCGACGAAATCAGTTTAAATTTAGATTGAGGTTGGTACATATAAGGCGACTGCTAGAAACCGCAAGAAACTTCAAGGGCTGGTCAGCTCAAGTGTTTGAAACATGACAAAAATGACAAAAGGAATTCGTGTTTTTTTCAATATCATATCATATTCAATAGCAATAACATAAGAAAAATAAAATGAAAACAATTAAAAATAACGATTATTTACAACGCGCGGGCAAGGGGTGGACCCGTCCGCGTCAGTACCTACGTTGAATATAGGGAATTGTTGCAAAAGGTTGAAGTTGTGGATGTCTAAATGAATACGGTGTATTTTATCCCCTCCTCAATACTTTGTATTACCCCCCTGGCCCTAATGACTGCCTGTAAACGGTTTCAAATTCGCTTCTTTAAGTTTTCGCCTCACTGTCCATTCTCTAACAGCCCTTTCTCGACCTTCTCTGAGCTGCCGTTGGTGGTCCACGCTGCCGCCGCCCCGGTTAGGTGTGCTTATTGCTTATTGCTTTAAAATAAATTGGATACTTACTCAAATATAATTTAAATTAAAAAAAACGATTTTTTTAATTGGCAATGAAAAAAACTTGATGTCCTTTTTTGACATTTTTGCCATGTTAAAAACACTTGACCTGACCAGCCCTTGAAGTTTCTTGCAGTTTCGAGCAGTCATCTTATATTTAACTTTAACACTGTTATTAATAAACGTTGATAAATAGTTACACTTTGACGCTGTCTGCAAAGTAGCCCATATCCACTTAAAACAAAATCTCCATTACATCAATAAAATAATAAAACATACTACCTAATCAAAACAATTTAAAAATAATAATAAAATATTAATGAAATGCAACATAATTACATTATTATTAAAAGTTTTAGATTAAATTAATTAATTACATTATTAACAAAAATGAGACAGTGTCACTTTAAACCGAGGTGCAACATTTGACAATTTTTATAAATAAGACGGTATTATGTTGAAACGTTTTGTGTTGGTTTTACTAGTCGAAATAGTCCCGCTACAACTTACTCAATGACAAGTGTATTCAGTCATTGAATCTATTTTAAATAAAATCCTTTTAAAAAAACAAGCTTTTATTTAAATACGCTAAAAAGAAAAATAAACTTTCACTATCAACTTATAACGTCGTTACACAATTTGTATGATATAATTTATTTTTTACTTTTTAGTATTGGATTTAGAGTAATCTAGCACTAAAGTGCTCGAAAAGACAAATCCAACGTACCCAAACTCGATGAGTTTCCGCCGTTTCGTTTAGAAGTTCCTATGGCCACCTCCTGACTCCATTATTGGGACCCTGGACAACATCTAGCACTAAAGTGCTTGAAAAGACAAATCCAACGAACCTAAACTCGATGCAATTCCGCCGTTTCGTTTAGGAGTTCCTATGGCCACCTCCAGACTCCATCATCAGACCAGCTCAATGGTACCATGACATTGCATTGTCATCGTACTTACATAAGTATACCAAATTTCAGCTCAATCGGTGGAGGAGAACTGCCCCTGTATCGGCTAAAAAATATGAATATGGACATGGGCTTCATTTGACATTTGAAGCCTATAATATGCCCATATAAGGACAAAATATGGGCTTCAAATGTCAAATGAATCCCATGTCCATATCCATATTTTTAGCCGATAGACCCGCTGGTCTTAAATTCAGTTGCAATATTTGTCCCACACAAACTAACAAACAGGAGAAGTCAAATAAAAGCTTGTAAAAAGAGTGTGCTATCTTGTTTTAGAACGAAGTTTACAGATGATGATATAAAAGAGCTCCTCCAGAGTCCCGGCCCTCTTCTACAAGATAAGTCCGCCAAGAAGAAGAGAGCGAAGAAGGAAGCCAAGCTCAAGAAAAAGAAGAAAAACAAGTAACATTACTTTGTGCTAGCTTGTAAAGTCAACGTCAAACATTACTAATTTAAATATTTTCAAATGTACTAATCGCCGTGTCGCGTAGTCTGTAGTCGTAGTCGCCCTTGGGTGTCGTAAAAGGCGACTAACGGACTAAAGACTGCACATACATCCAATAGCATAGAGCAGCGATGGGCTCACCACCTGTCACGCTGAGCACATGTGCAGTCGATATTTGGTAAAACGTGGACTATGGTGAGGACTGCTTTTGTAGTCCTCATTACCAGTCTCTGACTAACCCTTCGGGGATAATGGTCGTGATTATATGAATGCATGTTAAATATTTACGATCGAAATTAATAAGCAATTTTATATGTTGTTTTTGCTACTAGAGTCAGAAATTTTATATAATTCGTATGGAGGTCTAATTTTTATAACACCCGTTTAGACAGGTGTCGTTTCGTCATTGTTTTTAACTTTCATAGATTTAGTGTCGTTTCGTCATTAATGAAATAATTAAAAAATATTTGGTGGTCGTTTCATTATTTGTATTTGAATAAAAATCCCAGAAAAGGTACACAGGTAAAAATATTCTGGAGAAAACTTTAAGCAAATGACCAAACGACACTAAAAATAATAAATTTTTAATAGCAATGACGAAACGCCACCATTTTTCCTTAATGACATAACGACACCATGACCAAACACCCCTAACACTTGTAGACTTATGCCAGCAACAACATAATGTTCATTTGTAATATGTCTTTAGCGAAGAAGCCACGGACATTGAACCACCTAAAGAGACAAAGACTCCTATAAGGAAACCGGTAGAAATTGACCCCACCAAGATCAGAATAATCACGCTAAACCCAGAAGAGCAAGTCAAGCAGGACGAGGTAACAATGTTTTATTATTACACACACCATAACTTCCCTTTGAAATTTCACATTCTGTCCAGTCTAACGCGGTTGTGTGGAAGAAATTGCTTTTTAGCGATAAGGCCGCCAATTGTATGTTACTTTGTGTTTGTCCTTTTGTTGTTAATTTGCTGAACAATAAAGAATATTTTATCTTACCTCAACGCGAAAAGATTCAGGAGTTATTTGGGACACTAAACTTTTATTCGGGTTTATTTCGGTTTGTTATGCGTTCGTCCAAGTCATTCAAACATTTTGAAATAAAAATCACAATATTTTTACGGGCCTCTTCAATAATGTAACTTTAATAATAAAAAAAAATTACATTACAAATGAAAAATATACAAACGTCGCCATTACCACCAATCATGCCTTATAAGGGCTTTAACAGAACAATATAAGTGCATTACCATTATTTAAGGTTTATACCGCACTTCTAAAATCAAATTCACATCACATCCACATTTTTTTATCCACGCGGCCATCCCTCATAAACTTTAGGGTTCCTTATTAAAGTAAAAGTAGGCTTAAAACAAACAGGGAAGTTCCTGGTCGACCACCTTTTGACTTTTTTACAATGCTTTAGAATTGTAATTGCAATTTATGTAAGCTTCTAAGACATTTGACGTGCTAGTACTCTTTACTATTTTTTACATAGTCATTTCTAAGATCCAGTGCTCTTACAAAATGCATTTATAAGAGTTTATTAAGAACCAAGGGCAATTAGGCTTATAAAGTGCGCGTATAATAATACTGTTCTTATAAATGTCATATAAAGTAAGCTTATATACATCTTTAAGGGGATCCTGCACGAAATTGTGAAAATTTACGTATTTTTAATTTTAAGTAACTTGTACCATGCGCTGAATTAGTTAAATACATTAAAATAAGTTTTAGTTAACTTTTTTATATACATATTTTTCGACGTCAATAAGTACCTGTAAAGGTTTATATTGCATAAAGCATTTGACTTTGATAAACAAAACCATCCTCAGTTATAGCTCTTTCTATTAGTGAAAACCGCATGAGAATCTATTGCATTGTGCAGACACAGGGAAACGGCTGCTTTACTCAATAATATGTAATGAATAACTGCTTTATTGAAATCTATATTATGTATACTAATACAAACGAGAGCAATGAATCCGGGTCACTTATAGAAACCTATAAATCTATGAAATAAATTGTGTTTAATAGACAATTAAATAAAATTCTTGGTTACGTTGCAGTTCATAAACTCGACCCTTAGTATGGGATTTCGTATCTAGTTTTTAAACGTGATCAATGGTGATAATCATCTTTTTGTACAGGAGGAGAGTAAAAACGGCGTAAAGTTCCCCTACCAATGCAACCTCTGCTACAAAGGGTTCAACTTCGAGTATAAGCTAGAGAACCACATGATGAAGCACAGCCCGGTAAGTGGGGTTGGGAGTTGCGCAGGGAACTGTGTTGGGTCACTTAGTATTCATATTCCTTTAGTGTAACATTACTGGTATTTAGAATGAGCAAACGGTAACTATGTTATAAGTAAGTACCTCTTTTTATTTATCGCCACTGTATGTACACTTAGTATACAAATAAAGTTTGATTTGATTTATTTGTAGCTAGTTGGGTGTTCCACAGGGTTCTAAGTTAGGTCCATTTCTGTTTATAGTGAATTGTTTTAATTGAAAGATTCCACAGGGAAAATGTATTGGGTCTCTTGTTTATGTTAATGAGAATTTATACACCGGGTGACTGGAGTAGGTTATTTGCTAACTATTTAATCTTAGTTTTCCTAACTTAAGTTTTATATTGTTTGCATAAGGTTTAAGCGAGCACTACACATTGAAATGAAACACTTTTTACGGATCAAAACTAATGTAAATTAAGCGAGAGTTTTGATCCGTAAAAGGTGTTTCATTTTAAGTTTTATAGTTTTGGAGTAGGTCCATTTGTTCATTCAACGTTCTAATTTAAGTACAGGGTAGGATGTACTTAATAGTTTTTTCTATTTCTATTAATAGATGGGTGGGTAGTGTAGGCTTAGTTGTGGGATGAAGTTATTGTATATTTTTTCCTGTTCCAGTCCCGAGGATCCTTCGAATGCAAACTATGCCACATGTACTTTCCGACATCGTACAGTTCTAACGTGCACAATCTGATCCACACCCGGCGGTACGAGTGCCTGGAGTGCGGCAGGCGGATGATCGACCGCACTTCTATCATAGATCACTACAGGTTAGTTGGGTACTTGTGTTATTTTTTTACGTACATACATATTTTTTTTTATACAATGTGATAGGGGTTGTACTTCTTACCTGTTAAGGCTAAGTACTACATCCAATGATATTTTATGTTTAGATACGTTGCCTGGCCTCCGTAGTGGCAAGGACAAATCAAGGTAATTGCCTGGACTTCACTCAGTCACACGTCAGTCAGTGTCACGTCATTACGTTTGTACCTTTTTGAAGTTTGTTATGTTGTTTGTTAGATAAAATGCCTTCCTGTGTATACAGAAATTGCAAAAACCATACTGCAACAGTAAGAGACAAGAAAAGTGTTTAATTTCATTTGTAAGTATTGTAAATATTAATTTAAAATAGATTTTTTTTATTTAGTTATGACATTTGCGCTGTTGCCAATTCGAGATGCACGAGCGAGAAGCGTGTACTATGTTTTCTGTTAGAGTGAAAGCGAGAAAACAATGGCGGCCGAGATAGCCTCAGAACAATAATGCAAAGGGGAATGCGCTGTTGTCAATTGGTCGACTACCATAAATAGTTTTTATCTCTTTAAACAATAGGCTTGACATGATTGTATTTATTTTCTTTCCCTTTCGACGTGTATTACGTCATAGAAACAATTTCGCCATTTTTAAAATACAATTCGTTCACGTATGACTAGTCTATTTATAAAAGGTCATTGACTACATCTAAATTTATTGACAAAAAAATAATATGGACATAAAAAAAGTGATTTTAAATCACAAAATAATTGAGTAATGATTTTTTTTTCTCACCAAAATAATCTCAAACATACGAAACAAAGTAATTTGTTAGTTAGCCAGTGTCATTAGCTACCGTTTGCCATTTTTTTCATGTTTCTCCGACGTATGAAACCTTTGATATCGCATTAAGGCTAGGTATTAGTGAAAAAATTAAATAACACGTTCTTAGAATTACTTTTTGAAGTAGTAAACAGTAAAATTAAAATATGCAAAAACTATGAAATATTGTTGAGGATTTATTCTGTAAAATACACCCGATGGAAACACGATTTGATAAAGTTGGCTCGATAGAATAAATTCACAAAGTTACATATTTTTGTGTCATTTTATCTTCTTTTCCAGGTTTTATTCTTAAAATAAGTGATTTGATATTATGATTCATTTACCAAAATGAAGTTCATAGATAACTTGAGGAATTGTAACCGATCGTTTTTTATTTATTACATCTATCAATTTTTTAAAATATAAAACGTGATTTCTCGCGCCGCTTCGCTGTTATACCCGTCCCTTACCGTCGTACCGTCGAGAGAGCGAGAGAGAAGCGCTTGAAATACCTCCCCTTAAGTAAAATGGTCATAATCTATAGGGGAAGGGGACCCCCCAATTTTTTTTTTCAATGAATTTAGATGTAGTACTTAGCCTTAACGGGTTAGAAGTACCACCCTATACATTGTATAAGAAGGAGGCAAACGAGCAGGCGGGTCACCTGATGGAGATCACTGGAATGGAAATGAAATGAAATGGAATCACCGCCGCCCATGGACCAAAGCAACACCAGACGAATCGCAGGCACGTTGCCGGCCTTTAAGGAAGGAATAGGAATTGTGAGAAGGGGGGATGGGCCTCCGGAACCCTCACTGGCCGGACGAAACACAACAGCACCAAGCGCTATTATTTCACGCCGAATATTCGAGGTCGGGTGGTATTACGCCGGGCGAGCCGGCCCAATGCGTGTGGCTCTACCACTCAGTCAGTGTCACTCATTTAGCACCACCCAGGGGTCACGTGTAGGGCCTCAAGGGTAAACCTACGGACGCGAGTAACTTTAACCCCCAAAATATAAAGGCCAGAGCAAACATGCTACTTTCAGCATCGGCGATCGGCGATTTAGTCGCTTTTTAGCAGCTGAATGCAGCGCATTCCACACCGCACAATTAAAAACGCCAAACGCGGCGATTGAGTCGCTTTTCTCTCACGATTTTACTGCGATCGAACGCAGAGAGTCGCCAAAACGTGATTCAGCATCGTTACAGTCGCAAAATCGCCGATCGCCGATGCTAAAAGTAGCATGTGTGCGGTGGCCCTAATCATGACTATTATCCCCAAAGCGTGTGTTAAGTAAATAAATACAATTAAAAAAATATATTTGCAGTGTCGCGTAGCTGTAAAAGAATACTACTACCCCTCTCTTTCCTTGTGTGTCGTAAAAGGCGACTAACGGACTAAAGACTGCATTTACGTCCAACTGCATAGTGCGGCGATGAGCTCACCACCTGTCACGTTAAGCACACGTGCAGTCGCTATTTGGTGGAAAGTGGACTATGGTGAGGACGGCTTCTGCGGTCCTCATTGCCTAGTCCCTGACTAACCCTTCGGTGACAATAGTCGTGATTATATGTAAGTATGCATGTATGTTTTAACTTAAGGGGGTGCCGCGCGATCGCAAAAACTGACATAAGACTCTAAATTAACTTTAAAGCAAAATCAATAATATTGAGAGAGAGAGAGAGAAACATTTATTGACAACGAAAAAAAAAGAATAATAACAAAAGATCACATACAAAAAAAAACAATTTGTCAATCAGAACCCCGCCTCAGCTTGTGTTGGTATTGATATTTATAATTAGAACAATTCTGCTTTGAGGTTTCAGACCCACTAATTTAGTTAGAGCAATGTTTTTATTCTGCGAAATGTGCAAAACCATCACGCGCTTGTGTTAAAAATCAAGACTTTCTTTTTAAAGAAGGGCCCTGCGGAATATCAATACAAATATTTTCATGTAAGAATTATACTTTCATGCGTAAAATTAAGAAAGTTGTCGAAAAAATACGTTTTTAGGAGTCATTAGATTTATGTATTGTTTGTTATTGTTTGAAGAATTTGTTTCAAATTTCAACATGGCCATGACCTTGTGCAATGATCAGGCTAACTTGCATAAGTTCTTTTAATGTATTTAACTAATTCAGCGCATATGTGACTTAAAATACGTAAATTTTCACAATTTCGTGCAGGACCCCCTTAAAATAACAAGTTATTTTTTTTGTTGTTTCAGAACACAGCACGAAGGTCAACTCACTCTGTACACCTGTGACATTTGTGGAAAAACGTCTAGGTGAGCACAGAATACGGAATATTTTATTCAAAATATTTTTTATTCTCTTACATCTTTTATTATTTTAGTTAAAATTGTATTATGTACGCATTACGCCGTAAGCTTGTTTAAAATAATGTACTTACCTATTGTCTACGCAAAATGACATACGCAAATTGACACATACTCTCATACGCGAAATGACACACAGGAACGACTACGCGAAATGACATACGCCAATTGACACATACTCTCATACGCGAAATGACACACAGGAACGACTACGCCAAATGACATACGCGAATTAACACATACTCTCATACGCGAAATGACACACGGGAATGACTACGCGAAATGACATACGCGAAGTGACACATATTTCATGATTCTTTTGCACAGAAATAGATTTGGTCATATGCTACTCCTTCTTAGGGTGGGAAATCAACAGAATTCAACATCGTAGGCGAAGCCGCTTGACGGGAAACTAGTGTTAAATACTTAAATATATCTTGTGTGTCAATATGCGTTTAAGGCAAAATGCGTGTAAGTCAAATTGCGTGTAAGTCAATATGCGTGTAAGTCAATATGCGTGTAAGTCAATATGCGTGTAAGTCAAAATGCGTGTAAGACAATGTGCGTGTAAGAAGTTAGTCATTATGCGAGTAACCCAATTAGTGTTTTAGTTTAATTTGCTATGATTAACATGTTATACAAGTTTATACAAACGTAAGTTACTTTTCGTTCTGTCACATTTCAACTGGAATTTGGTGCTTAGGTAAAATTGTAGTTTTTTAGGTAAGTGAATTATGTAATTCTTTCTGAAGAAATAAATTTATTAAACCATAAACTATCAATCTCGTGTGTGTGATATTTTCAATGTATGTTGTTTTTCAATACAGTTTTAGTAATCGAGATGGTTCTTAGCTACATTTTATGAAGATAATTGTACAGAGGCGTTTTAAGGTCTTTTTATAGTTTTTGTCGGGGGTTATACATATAATATAATACTATATTATATATATGTATTTTCATTGTTTCTTATTATTTATATAGATAAATCGTTTGTAAATAACAAAACGCTTCGTTCGCAGCAATAATAAAACGCACCGCGGCCACATGCGCAACCACCACAGCGGCGATCGACCCAAGTGCGACCTCTGCGGGAAGACATTCATCAACAAGGATGCCTTGGCCGAGCACTTGCTGTGAGTATTAACAGGAATAACGAAACGCAGCATTGCAGCAATAACGAAACGCAGCAACCAAGTGTGCAAAGTGCGACCTCTGCGCGGTAAGAGCTTTTTCAACGAAAACGCCTTGGCCGAGCACTTGCTGTGAATAGTTATACAAGTTAAACAAAACGCCCTGAGAAACAACCAACTAGCTACAAATAGAAAGAGACCCAATACAGTTCCCTGTGGAACCCCTTAATTTCCCATACATACACACACAGCCCTTGGGTTTCGTTAAAGGCGACTAACGGACTAAAAACTGTACATACATCCTACAGAATAAAGCGGCGATGGGCTCCCCGCCTATCTCGCTGAGCATAATGAGCACAACTGCACATGTCATGTGCAGGGGTTAAGGGGTTCCACAGGGAACTGTATTGGGTCCCTCCCTATTTGTAGTTAATTGGCTATACTTTATTTTTTTTTCTTGCATACATCAGAGTATAAAGAACTACTACGCACGCAGTTCAAGCTACACCAGCTGATATATGTGAAATTTAAGGGTTCCACAGGGAACTGTATTGGGTCCATTTCTATTTATAGCTACTTGGCTATACTTTACTTTGTTTTCTACCATCTACCAGTGTATAAAGAACTACCATTCACACAGTTCAAGCTACACCAGCTGTTGTATGTGAAATTTAGGGGTTCCACAGGGAACTGTATTGGGTTCCTTCCTATTTGTAGCTAATTAGCTATACTTTATTTTGTTTTATAGCATACACCACAGTATAAAAAACTACCACGCACGCAGTTCAAGCTGCACCAGCTGATGTATGTGAAATTTAGGGGTTCCACAGGGAACTGTATTGGGTCCCTCCCTATTTATAGTTAATTGGGTATACTTTACTTTGTTTTCTAGCATCCACCAGGGTATAAAGAACTACCAGTGCCAGACGTGCGGCAACCGATTCCGCACGCGCACGCAGTTCAAGCTGCACCAGCTGAAGCACTCGGACGTGCGCGATTACTATTGCGTGGAGTGCGATGTCAGGTGAGTTGTTTCAATTGCATAAATATATAAACTCAGATACCATATGGATCGCCATCTGGCGTACCAGATACCGTACCAGTACCGTAGTACTTGTTTAAATTATGCAGGGTATATGTATTATTATTTTTGTTAAATTGTTTTTATAGTTTAGACGAATATTTTGACCAGAAAGAAATGATATTTAATTTTATCATTTTTTTTTGTTTTAGTTATTTTTTATTTTATTTTAATTAATTAACTTATGAGGATTAAATTTTAATTAACAATTATTATTATTATTTTCATATTGTAATGTTTTATTGTACTTATTTCAATTTCAATTTAATTTTTATTTGGATTTTTTTTAAGTTTATTCTCAATGTTCTTTTAAATTTAATTTTCAATTTTCAATGTTTTTTTTAAATTTAATTTTCAATGATTTTAATTTTATGTTAAAGATATTTTTTTTTTAATTTTTTTTTTCAAGTTTTACACATATTAGGTTATTAGCTTTATTATCTGTTATTAGCTTTAGATTGGCACATGCTGTGGCTTCCTTTAAGTAAGATTTGGGTGTAGCTATAAGTTTTATTGTTATTGTCATTTTTTCTTATAATGTATTGATACATGTCTTGTTGGAAGTCCTTAATAAATAATTAAATAAATAAATAATTATAAATTTGTCCATTATTCAATAAATTCTAATGTTTATTCAGTGATTATGTAGCGATTATTATTTTATTATAATCGATGGTTGTTTTTTTGCATATCTTGCCTGGGTGAATGTGTATAGCACTCCATAATGTATATGTCACGAAAAAGTGTCACGTTCCGCCTGAGACGAGCGTGCAAGCGAGAGAGCGGAACAAGCGATAGAGAGGCACGATCGGCCTACGCGTTCGGCTTGTGACGCATCTATCTCTCTTCCACTCCATCGTCCAACGCGTAATCTTTTCTTTATTTTATTTGATTTATTAGGACAACCAACAAGACAAACAAATACAATCAATATAAAAATTATAAATATAGTGACTTAAAGCTATGTGTCGTGTAACTTAAAGGCAGCCACGGCATGCAATGTGAACTATAATATTAAAAACATCTTATTCTAAAGTTATCATAAAAAATATAAATGTGAAAGTAAAGGCTCCAAAGTATAATACAACAAAAAAGGCAAAACAATACTACAACCTTATGATACATACTTATAATATACAGGTGCTATAGGAAAACCTCTGTAGTATTTTATTTTTATAAGTTTGGGCCGTTGGACGCTCTTTGAACGTTGGACTTCTCAATAATGTCCCGCGTACCTATCCATAGGTCAACATCAGAAATAAAACGAGATATAGATAAAAAAATATTGTAAAGTAAAACCTTAAACTTTAGGCACTAAAGTAAAATTCTTAAAAATATTATTTGAGTTACATCACTTTGGAACTAGACTTGCTAGATTTAAGCTAATTGGAACAAAGTTTTAATTCAAAATTTTGATAGAAAAACAAGGCACGTTTTTGATTCGTGCCTTGTTTCTTGGTGCCGTTTACCAAGCAGCAATCGTGTGCCTATAGTTTATATCATCGAAGTATTATTCTTCATCTCTTCCGTCGCAGGCGCTCGCCGTTGTGACTAATATCACGTTGTGTTCCAAACAGATTCAAAACCGCCTACACACTACGACAGCATCTGCAAAGATCGCTCAAGCATAAAGACTGGCAGAGCTTCAAGTAAGTATTCGTTGGGATAAACCAATTCAAGATTCGAATTACAAATTGGAAGATGTTGAATAAATCGAATTCAACGTTGTAAGTCAGATACGTGAAATGACAGATAAGCAGAATGTCGGAAACATGACATTTTGCTTACATGGCTATTCGCGTTTACGTCATACAGCGTATCCGTCTTCTTGCTATTAAAGGTTCACAGACATGCATAGTGACATATAAGCAGAATGTCGTATTTTTGACATTTTGCTTATATGGCTATTTTTGCAGCGCTATTTATAAGTTTTTATTTTTAACTTGTTATTAATACAAAATTGTGATTTATACTTTTTGTTTCTTTTAATTTCCACGAAATTCTCACTGGAAATTAAAAAAAAAAGTTTCTGACGAATATTCATTAACAAATTCAACACAAGCGCATTGGCGGGTGCTCTAGTAAAATATATTTTGATCTATGACAGTGCCGTCGGATAACTAGAAGTCTGACATTTTGCTCATCCGACATTTCGCGTATCCGACATTCTGCTTATCTGACATTTCGCATATCTGACATTTTGCTTATCTGACATTTCGCCTATCTGACACTTTGCTTTTCCGGCATTCTGCTTATCTGCCATTTCACGTATCTGCCTTTAAGCGTTGAATCCAAAGAATGCACAAGCAGGATTCGAACTTGCACCCTTCTGACATTCCGGGCCAGGCCTTCTTCCAATTTATTTAAGAGAAAACAATCAAATATCATTCATATTTTTTTTTTGTAATTTTAATGCGTTGCAAACAAATTATAAATTGTAAAATGTTGAAAAAGTCTACGAGCAGGATTCGAACCGCACTATATATACCGCACTAATAGCTAGCTCCTCAGTGCTTGAGGATTCCGAGTGAAGCGTTTCCACTTTTTGCCTTATCGTCACTTACCATCACGTGAGATGAAGTTCAAGCGCTTACCCGTCGAAACAAAAAACTACCTTAGCGTCTCTTATCCAGCTTGCCGGAATTGATCTACTTACACTATTCACATTTTTTAATAAATTTGCGGCGACCGGCTCACCACCTGTCACGCTGAGCACATGTGCAGTCGCTATTTGGCGAAACGTGGGCTATGGCAGAGGAGTGCTTTTGCGGTCCTCATTGCCTAGTCTCTGACTAACCCTTCGGGGATAATGGCGGTGACCATATACAGTCGTGGTCAACTAATTAGGGACATTCAAGATAGTGAAGAGCAATAACCGGTTATGTACATATAAATATAAAACCCTATTGATTTTTCAGCACCTATTATTTGCATAATTTGGTCCGATTACTATACTATAAATGGCTGTAAATAAGAGAATAATTAAATAGAAAAAAGTATTTAATATCAAAGGTTGAACATGTATTAAATTTTAAGGTATAATTATGTAGCTGGACATTTAATTAAGGACAGTAAAGTATAATGATGAATAGAGTTAAACAAAACGAATAATCTCCAGTATTATAATATTTTTAAAAGCTCCATTTTATTACGTGTAAAATCAGTACCCAGTAGCAAAACCTTTGTTAGTAATTACCGCTTGACACCGATGTGGCATAGACATTATCAGTTTCTGACATGTTTCGATAGGAATGTTTGCCCATGCCTCACAAAAAGCTTGATTAAGTTGATCTAAAGTTGTGGTACGATAAGTTGAAACTTTTTTCTTGATTTCGTGCCAAAAGTGCTCAATTGGGTTGAGGTCCGGGCTATTTGCTGGCCAATCTAGCACCGATACTAACTGACTGGTAAGAAACGACTTGACTGAACGGGCGGTATGTTTCGGGTCGTTATCATGCTGAAACGTCCATATAATAGGGAGCTCCTCAGCATAGGGAAGCATAGTTTCCTCCAATATTGTTTTGTATTGATGTTGGTCTAAGTTACCCTGAACTTTTCTCACAGGTCCCACTCCACGTCCAGAAAATGAACCCCAAATTTTAATGTTTCCACCGCCATGTTTCACCTGCTTTTTTGTGAATCTTGGATTCATTTCCGCTTTTACAGGACGCCGTACGTATTGCCTTCCATCTGAAGAAATTAAATTAATCTTGGTCTCGTCAGAGAATAATACATGTTGCCATTAGGCGTAGGTCCAATGTCCATATTTACGTGCAAACGCCAAACGAACATTTCTATGTTCTTTCTTCAACAACGGTACTTTGCGAGCCACTCTTCCGAACAACCCTGCTTCTACCAGACGTCGTCGAACGGTCCTCGCTGATACACCGGCTCTTTCGTCTGCCCCAAACACTTCGTGTTTAATTAAAATAGAGCCTAGAAACGGATCTTTCTTAGCTAACCTGGTTATCATTCTATCTTCTTGCGGAGTTGTTTTTCTCGATCTTTTTGTCCTGGGCACATTTAAAGCTGTGTTATTGCGCCTGAAATGTTGCACTGCATTGCATACCATAGTTTTTGAACAATTTAAATGTTCTGCTATCCCTCGGTATGACCAACCACGCTCGACAAACTTCATGATAATTGTTCGTAGTGTTGAATCGCAACTTTTATTTTTGCCCATATTTCTTCAAAGTAATTCTCAAAACTTAAAATTAAAAATCTGGATTGCCGCCAAAACTACCACAAAACAATAAAAGAAGAAATAAAAAAGTATTGAGATTCAAATTTTGAAAATAGAACGCAATATCTCAGTGTCCCTAATTAAATGGCCAGCCAGCATTCTTTGAACAAATAGCACACTGATAATCTATCAGCTATACTGTAAAGAGGTTTAATGTTTAAGAAGTTGTTATTGTTTGTATAATCGGGCACATCAATGACTAATTATACTTACGTGTAAAAGATATGGAATATTGTTAAGACTCGTTGGAAAATAAAAAATAAATTCACAATTTGGCTTAACTAGAGATTGTCCCTAATTAGTTGACCACGACTGTATATGTGCTCTTATGTATACAGGATTTTTTTTATCAGTGCTCTTAATTTTTTATATCATTCAGTAACGTTATTAGACACCATTTAAATTTTTTATCTAATTTGTCCGGCACAATAAAAAATAACTCGTGGATACCGGGCGAAGGAAAGGTCACGTGTCGGTGCAAGTGTATTGACCCGCCCGCCTGGTATCGTAATGTGTTAGAGCTCTGCCTCATTAAGACGCCATGGCGACGTCGCCGGCTACGTATCCAAGCAGAATGTATGGTACTACCTTCCGAATTGGCGACGTTGCCAAACCGTCGCCAAGTGAGTTAGGTAACATACATTTTTTTTATACTAAGCCCGGCAAATGACCCCACTCCATCTGATGTTAAGTGGATACATTTCAATATTAACTGCTTGGATACGTAGCCGGAGACGTCGCCATGGCGTCTTAATGAGACAGAGCTCCGAGTTCAATTTCGAGGTCCCGGTCGATTTACCTTCATCAAAGGTATTTTTCTGAATATATGTTTGATCAATTTTAGTTTCTTTATTTTTCACTTGAAAAAATTAAAATTAATAAATAATAATAATAAATTTTGTTTATGCTCACACCAATTATCTAGACCAAGATGAGTATTCTTGTGAAACTCGTTTATATGTTAAGATAACGGATAAATATACATAAACATAGAAAAACACCCAGACCCGAAATCAATTTAGAAAAACAGTTTTTTTCTAAATTCACCCGACCGGGGATCGAACCCGGGACCTCAGAGATGGCGACACCATGACAACCGGTGTACAAACCACTCGACCAAGGAGGTCGTCAAGAATTAAATCTGTAGCTCTAAATTAAGAGGAAACTACGTCGACGTGGCATGCAAAATTCTCATACAAAACACAGAAAAACGGCTTTTCGCAGTCTCCTGTTTCCTCCTTCAGAACTGGACCAAATTTTTATTAGTTTTTCAGCATTGGTTAAAGAAAGAGATTTTCTGTGTCTGCATTGATTTTTTTGCATTAAGTAATTTATTTAATAACCAGGAGCCCTCAAAATTTAGCGTAATCAGCCCGTTAAAAGGTGTGTTCAGAAACATTATGTGGTTGGTTTAAAAAAAAATCAAACATACAGACACAGAAAATTTCTTTCTTTAACCGATGCTGAAAAAGTAATAAAAATTGGTCCATATCTGAAGGAGGATACAGGGGACTACGAAACGTCGTTTTTCTGTGTTTTGTATGAGAATATTGCATTCCACTTCGACGTAGTGTTTCCTGTTAAGTTACTCTACAATTACAAAAAATTTGCGCAATGAAAAAAAAAATGTCCTGTATTTTATAATTTCGCGTAGGTACCCATGCGGGCAATGTTCGAAACGCTTCGAGACGGACCGCGCCCTGCGCGCGCACGTGCTCATACAGCACGACGGCGTGCGCGCGCACCGCTGCGCTCAGTGCGGAGCCGCGCTAGCCACGAGAGCTTCCTTGGTTAAACACCTCAGCACGGTGCATAGGGGGAGGCGGCCGCCGCCCAGACATGTTTGCGACACGTGCGGGAAGGCTTTTAGGGTGAGTAAATTTACAACTCTCTCACAAAACACACGCACTCTCACACTCACTATGACACCCACGCACTCTCACTCTCACTAACACAACAGTGACGATGGTCTTAGCTAATAAGATAGAGAAGGGTAACTAGCTTGCAGACACGTTTGCGATCACTGCAGGCTTCGTGGTAACTAACTCATTACTTACTAATACAAATGGCAAGTCATCAATTTCTACTTGTATTACAAGGTTACCGAACCGAGCGCTTCCTCTGCGCGCACGTGTTTAAACAAAAAGAGCCACGCGTGCTTCGTTGGTTTAACATCTTAATACACGGTACTAAGATGTTTATAACACAAGGACCATATCGCATTCTTAGTGAAATATAGCCTGAACTCAAAATTTTCATACACTGAAATATTGACTCTAAATAGCGGAGATTAGGTCGACATTTTAGTTAGATTGCGATATATGATACAACACGAGGGCGTTCCCGCGCACCGATGCGCGCAATGCGGCGCCGCGTTAGCTACGACAGCTTCCTTGGTTAAACACCTTAGCACGGTGCATAGGGGGAGACGGTCGCCGCCCAGACACGTTTGCGACACCTGCGGGAAGGCTTTTAGAGTAAGTAAATTTACAACTCTCACACAAAACACACTCACTATGACACCCACGCACTCTCACTCTCACTAACACAACCGACATGACAGCTACTTAGATACAGGAGGGTAACTAACTAGCTACTTTAAACATAGCTTATTTTGGTATTGTTATTTTAGTAGTGTTATTAGTACTCATGTTATTTATTTCTTTATTTTTGAATGTTGAAATGTTGAAAACATATAATGCGTGTTTTTAATGTGTAATTAGTTTCTAAGTGTATATATGTATAGCTGTAAGTGTGCCTATCTGAATAAATAAATAAATAGCTTTACACTTACAGACCTCTTTACGATTTGTTAGGGGAATTTCGTGAACGCATTATTCAGTTGCAGCGAATTATAGAATCGTATTTTTTAGCGAATCAATATTTCGTATTGGGATATATTTTGCGATTGCCTTATTTAGTTGCAGCGGATTTCAGGATCGCATTATTTAAGCATTAAAAAATTTCAATCATGCAGCATGCGTCGAGGGGTGCAGGGGCCTGGCCCCCCTGCTCTGGGGGGGTCGGGGGCCAGGCCCCCCGCTATAAAGAAAAGTTAAGTATGCAACACTATTGTTCTGCCGCTTAGGTTAGACTTTTGACAAATAACGGAGGGGGGCCACAGGCCCTCCGACCCCCTCTTTTTCTTAATCTTAAGTATATAATGTATTAAAAGAAACTCGCTAAAAATGCTACCTACTCTGAAATTTACTGCAACTAAAATAGGAGATCGCGAAATTCTTCTAACAAATCTTATTTAGTACTAGTAGTTAGCTAGCTACTCTTATTATTTACTAACACAAAAGGAAGTCCTCATTATCTAATTATATTACAAGGGTAACTAACTAGCTAGTTAGACTTGTAATCCTACAGGAACGTGGGTAGTTTGCTAGTAAAGTTTGATTGATTATAAATACAAATACAAAACCACCTGCCACCACGGCACCTGTACCAGAAGAGGCCACTCTTCCTTATCACACTCTTACATTACTTATAAAGATGAAACAAGGTAGAATAAGTGCGTATAAGTGTGCGTGTGTGTGAATGTGTATGTGAGTGTGTGTATGTACTTATCTATTAGATAAAATATCCTGTTTACAAAAGGTGCTTTAAATGAATTTCCGTATTATCATAATCTAAGGTTTTCAGCCGGGCTGTAACTTTTGTCTTGCATTCACGTTGTGATAAGGAGTAAATTAATTCCCTTCCTCCCTTCGTTAGGGCAAGAGCGTGCTCACCAACCACGTGCGCACGCACACCGGCGAGAAGCCGTTCGCGTGCGCGCACTGCGGCCGCAGCTTCACGCAGCGCACCGCCATGCGCACGCACGTGCGGCTCGTGCACCTCAAGCTGCGGCGCAGCGCCAAGGTATGAGATAGTCATATTACTAACACCCACTTACTCTCACTCACTAGCAAACAAACACAATTAGCTTCACGCAGCGCACCGCCATGCGCACGCACGTGCGGCTCGTGCACCTCAAGCTGCGGCGCAGCGCCAAGGTATGAGATAGTCATATTACTAACACCCACTTACTCTCACTCACTAGCAAACAAACACAATTAGCTTCACGCAGCGCACCGCCATGCGCACGCACGTGCGGCTCGTGCACCTCAAGCTGCGGCGCAGCGCCAAGGTATGAGATAGTCATATTACTAACACCCACTTACTCTCACTCACTAGCAAACAAACACAATTAGCTTCACGCAGCGCACCGCCATGCGCACGCACGTGCGGCTCGTGCACCTCAAGCTGCGGCGCAGCGCCAAGGTATGAGATAGTCATATTACTAACACCCACTTACTCTCACTCACTAGCAAAAAAAAACAAATAGCTTCACGCAGCGCACCGCCATGCGCACGCACGTGCGGCTCGTGCACCTCAAGCTGCGGCGCAGCGCCAAGGTATGAGATAGTCATATTACTAACACCCACTTACTCTCACTCACTAGCAAACAAACACAATTAGCTTCACGCAGCGCACCGCCATGCGCACGCACGTGCGGCTCGTGCACCTCAAGCTGCGGCGCAGCGCCAAGGTATGAGATAGTCATATTACTAACACCCACTTACTCTCACTCACTAGCAAAAAAAAACAAATAGCTTCACGCAGCGCACCGCCATGCGCACGCACGTGCGGCTCGTGCACCTCAAGCTGCGGCGCAGCGCCAAGGTATGAGATAGTCATATTACTAACACCGACTTACTCTCACTCACTAGCAAACAAACACAATTAGCTTCACGCAGCGCACCGCCATACGCACACGCATGTCAGGCTCGTGTATTTAAAGCTACGGCGCAGCGCCAAGGTAAGAGATAGTCATATTACTAACACCCACTTACTCTCACTCACTAGCAAACAAACACAATTAGCTTCACGTAGCGCACCGCCATGCGCACGCACGTCGGACTCGTGCACTTAAAGCTACGGCGCAGCGCTAAGGTAAGAGATTGCAATATTACTAACATCCACTTACTCTCACTCACTAGCAAAAAAAGGTTTTAGTAAGGCGTTTAGGTTAACTAGGTTTCATGGTAGCGAGCTAGATACTACTTATTACTTTCTTACTAGCACAATAGGCGCATCTAATTTAGCTAGCTAGTTAGATAGACATATTAGGTTGGCCGCAACTTCACGCAGCACACCGCCCGCCTTGCGTACGCACGTCAGACTCGTGCACTTAAAGCGTGGGTCAAACTCACTAACAATCAATTAAATATCATTAAAAAAAATTTGACATTTTTTTTTAATGATATTTAATTGATTGTTGACTAATGGATTAATATTTTTGTAATTAGGCTAGATCTTCTAGGTTATTTAATATGATTTTAACTTGTTTTTGTATAACTTGCTGGTGTGTTGGAAACCTTTTCTGTTAACCGGCATGTGATTGTAATAAAAAAAAAAAAAAAAACCAAATGCGATGCGTTGCAGCACAGCACGTTGCGTTGCAGCACAGCACGTTGCGTTGCGTTGCGTTGCGTTGTCACCCCGGCCGCGCGGCCAGGCGCAAGTGGCCGCGACGCAACGCGCTGCAACGTTCTGGACATCGGCCATTTTCGTTTGAGAAATGGAAGATAGTGTGAGCATTGCTGAGTATTCTGACGAAGGATGGTTGGGTAGTAGCTCATCTGATGAAGAACTGCTGCTACTCACGATCCATCAGGTCGGAAGAAATAAAAGAATATTTTTTTATTTTGTTGCCATAATCCTCTTCAAGAGAAGAGTCATTTTTTACATTTAATTTCTTACTCACTAATCTTAAGGCTAGAGTTCTTACGCTATACTTACAGTAGTTTTATTCTTATTATTTACATCAATCACAATTTTTTGTAATGTACTCAAATATAACATTTCGTTATTTTTTGTCCGTTATTAGAACGCTTATGTTATTTACATTAAGTGTAAGGCCACAGAATAAATAATAGTACTACGTACAGAAGTTGCACTCCTTTGATGTTGAAGAAAGCCGCCATTTTAATAACCTACAACATTGGAGAGGCCCCGTGTACATTCAAAATAGCAACTTATCGCTATACACGGTGAGTAGTTATTACTTTGTGATGTGGGTCCGGGCAATCAGAGTTATGTTGGCGTAAACCACCAACAGCACACACAGCTATTACAGATAACACGTACGCGGAAGACGCAATTACCGCATCGTTATTACCATCCTTATTGCCAGAGAAACAATCGACCACACATGATCCGCATTAGTAAGATAACATATTCGATGTAAACAAAACCATTAACATTAGTATATTAGATTGTACTATAATAAAATAAAGCCAGTCTTAAATAGCTCTCCTGAGCATCAACACCTTTGTCTTGTAATTTAGCTTTTTAAAAAGCTGACCCACATCGTAACTGGCGCAGTCGGCATTCCACGTGTCCACCAAGCGGTGCAGGCCTACATCAAACTCTGTGACTTCGTATCCGTGACGCGGGGCAAGGACCTACAGTGGGAAGCGGCAGCAAGGCAAGGAAGACTCAAACATCTGCTATGCTCGTGGGGTAAGCAGCAAACTTTGTTAACTCCCGAGATCCCTACCTCTTTCACACTAAAATGTGTACTTAATAACTAAATTGTGTTATTTGTGGTATTTTCGGATCAATAGATTAACATGGCTAGCGAAACGAAAGTAGACAAGCATAATAATTGAGGACAAGCCGATAGCGATCGACTATATTACCTTATCTATTTTATTACCATCATATGATGGAAACAAAAGAACTTTGGCGTTCTATATTGAAGGTGTAGAAAATGCACTGAATTTAATAACAAATGGGGACGATCCCAGCATAGCTTGTCTCATAAGAAACAAGTTAACAGGTAGAGCAGTTGAGGCGCTCTCCGAGGGCACAGGCGCAAAAACCTGGTCCGATATAAAATCAATCCTTACAAGGAGATTCGGTGAATTCCGAAACGAGATCCAATTAGTGCAGGAGCTAATGCTCTTAAATAGAGAAAGTAACCTAGACATTTTGCGGATATAATCAGAGCTTTAGAAAGCACATTAATATTAACAGATTTCAGTAAACGGACATATTACCAACGAATGGCATTAAGCGTATTTTTAGAGAAAATAACCCCAATCACGGCCATCTGCATAAAATTACAAAGCGTAGAAAACTTAGAACAAACTTTGACAATAGCAAAGCAAGAGGAAGCTAAAATTAGGAATAGGAGGGCTCAACAAAATAATAACAAACCCTTTATTCCGAAAACATCTCCCAATGCTACAACGCAAAATAAATTTTTAAATAGGAAAGATCAGTATAATTAAAAACCGGCTTTCAATCAAACAAATTAAACTTCCAATTACAATTGGATAAAGATAATGAATCTGCTTTAGACGATAACGAAAACCCAGTTGAGGAAACCGAAGTGATAGAAGACGAAAATTTTCTTTTAGACACACTAGAAAATCTAATAACTTAGTATAGTAACAATGTACAAAACTATAGCCGCCTGCCTTATATCTATATTAACGAGTTAGGAGGCAGATTCTTACTAGACACAGGTGCATCACAATCACTTATACATCCAAAAATATAAAAAAACAAAGATGTACAATGTGAAATTAAAAACCAAGTTCATTTCATAAAAACAGCTCATGCTGTTACTAAACGCAATAAAGTAGCTTTTTATTACGTTACCACACAGATTATTTAAAGAGGATATCACTCACAAATTTTTACTATTTTACTTTGACTCGGATTACGCAGGTTTACTAGGACTAGATGTTCTAGTTCCATTAAATTGTCAAATAGATATAAGAAATATGATGTTGCACACGGAAAATACACAAATACCAATCAGAGACAACATAAAATCGTATAGCACAATAGAACCTAAATCAGAACAAATAGTGAACCTTTTATGCAACTATGATGAAGGACAATACTTATCGTTAGATACAAAACATCAAAACGGCCTGGCATTCCCAGCAGCCTTAGTGTCTGTAAAAAACGGAAACAAGTTAAAACAAATAAAGAAATAAAATTAAAAATTGAACACAATTACAATTTAAAAAAAATCTAAAACAGATAATATGCAGGAAACATCCACAAACACTATGACAATAGACAGGAACATAAATAACCACCTAAAAGAAAACTTAAAAAGACTAAGAACTGACCATATGAACTCAGAAGAAAAAAGAAAAATTGAAAAATTATGTTACAACTTTAAAGACATATTCCCTTTAATCTTTACCCACGAAATCAAACACAACTTACGTCTCACGGACGACAAACCTATATTTGTAAGAAATTACAGACAGGCCCCGAAACAAAAACAAGTTAGGATGTGGGTCCGGGCAATAAGCTTTTTGAAAAGCGAAATTACAAGGCAAAGGTGTTGATGCTTAGGAGAGCTATTTAAGACTGACTTTATTTTATTACAATACAATCTAATATGCTAATGTTAATGGTTTTGTTTACATCGAATATGTTATCTTACTAATGCGGATCATGTGTGGTCGATTGTTTCTCTGGCAATAAGGATGGTAATAACGATGCGGTAATTGCGTCTGCTTCCGCGTACGTGTTATCTGTAGCAGCTGCGTGTGTGGTGTGGGTGGGTTAACGCCAACATATCTCCTCCCCCATTAAGAGAAAAGCGCGCCGAAGTTAGCGGTTGATGTTGAGTTTCTTCATTATCAGCTATAGGAACTGAGGTCGTCTTTCTTCTTGGCAGCCACCACAATTTGTATGCGATTGCTGCGCTTGCTGTTATGAATAATATGATGTACAATAGGACTGATGACCAACTGGGTGATGTTGATACCCATGGGATTGTTTCTGTATTTGGTATTTCCTTGGTTTTTTGTTTCAGTTCGTTTAGTTCGTCTAACTTTACAGTTTCTAGGTTTAAAGTTAAGTTAGATGATGTTGGTGTTTGATATGCCCTGGGTCATCGGATTGGTTCCCTTTTTGTGTGTTTGTAGCGATCTTTTTGCTATCTTAATGGTGCAATCGCAATCGATTGTTATCAAATGTACGCCATTAATACGTTGATATTGTACATCTTTTCCACAGTTTGTTTTTGCTACTTCCTCTTGTTTTATTATTACTATCCAGCTGTGGTCCTGTATTTGTTGTATCACGTTATTTTCGTAGTTTACTGAAGCATAGGTGCAGTTATGTGGTTCTTGATGCAGTGTGAGTTGTGCTATGCAGTCACTTGCTTGTTGTAGTTTCTGCCATTCCAGGTGCTTGCTTCTGCAAAACAAAGAGACTTCGTTTTCTGTGATCTTCAGGCATGCTTCGTGAGGGTATGCAAACTCGTTGTTTCCCAAGATAAGGTAAGGGTTTTGTGGCATTAGGGTGGTGTTATTTTTATTAGGGATGGAATATAGATGTAGTAAGTTATAGGCTTGTTCTGTTACAAGTGTTATTTCTAATATAAAATTTAATGTTTCGTTTGTACCATAAGCTTTTACTGTTATTGCTTTTTCTAATAAATGAATATATTTTAAATTAGGTGAATAAGGTAATCGTAGATTATATTGGTTTTTTATAGAATTTAACTCTTCTATGAGGAAGATTGGGTCTATAATACTAGGGTGTTATATTTAGGTGAGAAAATGTTATCGCGTTTTCTAATGTTGGCAACATAGAGCAATTGAAGTAATCTCTATTTCACTATAAATGTATTGTACTTGGTTATTTAAATCTACTGAATTTAGTTTTTTCTGACATGTTTCTTATGGTTGAAGTTATTAGTTCTTGGTTTGATTTTGTTTCACGTAGTTTAGTTTCATATTCCTGCATAAATTCTTTTACTAATCCTATTGTGTTTTGTTGGCTATTAGCGTTGTTGTTAATTGCTGATTTAAGTGATTATATCTCGTTTTCAAATTTTGTCGCGTCTTCTTGGTCTAAGTTTCCTGTTATTGATTTTATTATTGATCCTAATCCGTCTATTAATCCTCTTTTTTGTCTATATCTATTTTTCAATCCTATAGTTTTTAATCCTAAATATTCTAGTTTGCTTTCTATTGTATCTACGAGGTATTCTATTTGCTTATTAGTTAATGAATTCTTAATAGTTATGTTATTTTTTATTTTAAATGTAAAGTAATTACTACATATATGTGTGCATTTTCAGGACGCCTTAGTAAACTTTTTGACATCCGCCTGACATATTCTCATGCCATGCGCTAAAACGCGGTTTACCGGTGCCATATTATTCGCGGTAAACCGCGTTTTACCGCATGGCATGAGGATATGTCAGACGGATGTCAAGAGGAAGTGAACTCTTAGGGTGTTCTATTTGTTCTGATTTAGGTTCTATTGTGCTATACGATTTTATGTCGTCTCTGATTGGTATTTGTGTATTTTCCGTGTGCATTATCATATTTTTTTATATCTATTGAATTGAATCATCTTGTAAGTATTGATTTTATATCGGACCAGGTTTTTGCGCCTGTGCCCTCGGAGAGTGCCTCAACTGCTCTGCCTGTTAACTTGTTTCTTATGAGACAAGCTATACTGGGATCGTCTCCATTTGTTATTGAATTCAGTGCATTTTCTACACCTTCAATATAGAACGCCAAAGTTCTTTTGTTTCCATCATATGATGGTAATAAAATAGATAAGGTACTATAGTCGATCGCTATCGGCTTGTCCTCAATTATTATGCTTGTGTCTACTTTCGTTTCGCTAGCCATGTTAATCTATTGATCCGAAAATACCACAAATAACACAAAGATAGATACACGATTTTAGTGTGAAAGAGGTAGGGATCTCGGGAGTTAACAAAGTTTGCTGCTTACCCCACGAGCATAGCAGATGTTTGAGTCTTCCTTGCCTTGCTGCCGCTTCCCACTGTAGGTCCTTGCCCCGCGTCACGGATACGAAGTCACAGAGTTTGATGTAGGCCTGCACCGCTTGGTGGACACGTGGAATGCCGACTGCGCCAGTTACGATGTGGGTCAGCTTTTTAAAAAGCTAAATTACAAGACAAAGGTGTTGATGCTCAGGAGAGCTATTTAAGACTGGCTTTATTTTATTATAGTACAATCTAATATACTAATGTTAATGGTTTTGTTTACATCGAATATGTTATCTTACTAATGCGGATCATGTGTGGTCGATTGTTTCTCTGGCAATAAGGATGGTAATAACGATGCGGTAATTGCGTCTTCCGCGTACGTGTTATCTGTAATAGCTGTGTGTGCTGTTGGTGGTTTACGCCAACATAACTTGCGTAGCGGTGAAAAAACTTCCCTTAGGTGTCGTAAAAAAGACTGCACATACATCCAACGGCATAGAGCGGCGATATGCTCACCACCTGTCACGCTGAGCACATGTGCAGTCGCTATTTGGTGTGCCGTAGACTATGACATAGGACTGCTTCTGCTGTCCTCATTGCCTAGTCTCTGACAAACCCTTTGTAGATAATAATAGTGAATCTATCTATATATGTACTGACACCCGCATAATATCACTATTTAACTTGCAAAAAACACGATATTTTATGATATGTGAAGACTCAATTGCAATGATGGTGGCTTTTGCCCGGCTGTGGGACAAATTCTAGACTAATAAATTAGGGATAATTTTTCAATCACGAGATAAAACTTATCCATCTGCTAAAGTATGAGGCGATCAAAATAAAATGTCACTTGTCCAAAAAGAAAAGACGTGATTTGACAATACATTTCAAGAGTTTCTGCCGTGTCATTTTAGCAACAACACGTGTTGTGAGACTCCATTTTATTTCAATCTACCGTACAATACTAAAAGCCGCGGACAACTGAAAGTGCTACTATCAACTGTTATACTGCAAATATAAACTTTGGGAAAAACATTCATATTTAAAAAATGTACAACCCTGAATAGAGGCGGGGCTAACGCCATTTGTTAACCCCGGCAATGAACTCAAATCTGTCTCTCTCTCTCAAAACAGCTGACCGTCAGGGCTACCACAGCGTCATTTCCTATGAAATCTTAAAACAGCTGTTAATCTAAAATTATCCATTTTTTAGGAAAAGTTCTTAGACAAAAGTGCCTTACAAATAAACTGAGAATAAGGTCGGAAAGTTATTCCGTGTTTTGTCTTTTTTACTTTAATTTGAACTTCCGTTTGACAGGAACAAAACACAGAATAACTATTGTAGCTTATTCTTTATTTATTTGTAAGGCACTTATAGTGTACAACAATCCTTTTGTCCACAGATTAAGCCCGAAGCGACGGTGGAAGAGCCAAAAGTGTTCACCAAAACCGAAACGCCTATGGAGGTGTGGAACCGGCCGCAGACGTCGGAGCTGTATCTGTACGTGCCCGGAAATTGTAGCTAATGTGACCAGAGAGAGGGAGAGAGATGTACGTCAGGAGCAATATGTAAACAATTGTAGCTCTTAATACAATGGAATAAGAGTCAAAGTGTTGGTATTCGTGACTGTACTACCTACAATGCGGTTGAAGCTTTGGATCCGCGTCTTTAATAATAGAAGTGAGAAAATGAGGGAGAGAGAGGAGAGTAAGAGAGAGAGAGAGAGAACTAATTGAAGGTGTACCTAGAGTGCGGTTTAACCTTTCAATCCATGTCTTTAATAATAGAAAAGTCTAAGAAGGACAGACAGAGAAGAGGTAGGGAGAGAGATCTGCTGTGTACCTACAATGCGGTTTTAAGTTTTGGATCCACGTCTTTAATAGCAGAGGAGTGAGGGAAGGAGAGGAAGTGAGAGAGAAAACGATGTACCTGCAATGCGTTTTAACCTTTGGAGCCACTAACTAGTGTTGCTGAACTATCGATATTTTGACTATCGTTAATTGACCTTGGAAATCATCTATAATATCGATAGGCCTTTCGATAATAATATATAATAATAATAATAAATAGATATACTTAGATATCTAGCTCAGTTTGGTTCAATAGTATCGGTATACTGCAATACTATCAATAGTATTGATGCTCAATATCGTAATTATCAATTGTATCGGCTATGACCACTGTAAAAACAATTGATTGTATCGATATGTTTGCGCCATCGATAGAAGGCTTTGACGAAAGTATCGATTGTTATTGCAATAGTCAGAAGCAATAGTATCGATACCAACGATAGTGCCTTCGATATTGAGCTTCGACAGTATCGATACTATCGAAGGTATTGCTGTGTGTCGATAATATCGATAGGCCTATCGATACCATTGCTTTTGTTCAACTATCGAGTCTATCAATAGATTAAGGCATCAACTCGTCACACCAAAATTTTGTTCTAACCGGTCATACCGCTAAAAGCAGTATTATTTGTTTCAACCCGTCACAAGTTGATTTATTTCTATTAGGACACATTGTAATTTTGTAGCTACTGGTCACACTATTAATCTGTTCCTATTCGTCATCCCGTCAAACAGTTCTAACTGGTCACAAGGAGGATATTTATGGTTGGTGTTTGTTACAGAGACGCTCAGTGGCTGAGCTCTCTACAGCATAGCTGTAACAGAGAAAGTATAATTCAGAGGTCTAGTTCCGCTGAACCTCTAGACCACACCTTCTCACTTATAAACTATGAAATTATTTATAAGAGGACTTACATCTAATGGAGACGGTGAATGCCAGTCCCTTACTGCTGCTCCGCTCGTCCTCGTGTGGTATTGATGGCCGCTGGTGATGGACAGCGCCCCTGATGGCGTATCCTGGTTGCTGGCCACCTGCTGGCCGCTGGTGGTGACTGATGATGCCCTAAACCCTTGGCTACCCCTCAGTACTGATAACCCCCAGAAAAATAAGTGATTCTTCACCGTATCAGAACTGCGTCCGTCACGCCACGCCACGTGCTTCAGTGTCGACCCGTCGAACTCCAATCAAATTACAATGCGAGTGTGAGTGAAAACGTCAAACACTCTGGGCTGCGTTCCGTGGCTTCACTCGAGCGCACTCCGGCGCGCGCTCTACCCGTTCCGTGGCTCGGTGAAATTTTACTCTGACGGCTGTCAGAGCGTAGTTTCATCCGTTCTGTGGCTCAGAGCGCAGTAACCAAACAACCATCAAATCGGATGGTTGTTTTTCACTCTGACAGCTATTTGACGTTTATATCATTGTTAAAGTGTCAAATTTTGCAATATAAGTCGCAACGTCTCAAAAAATTCGGCCTGTTTGTTTCGTATTGTTTTACTTTTTAATAATTAGTTTTAAATATTGTATAAAAGTGGAAAAAATGTAGACAAAAGAAGTGTTTTCTCTTGTTTTGGACAGGAATACTTCAGAAGAGGTTATAAAAACAACTCGATCGTTCCGTGGCTCAGTTGCAACCCAAACGAGTTAAACTTTAACTAAACAACTACACCCAGAACGACGGAACGCACTCCTGACCCAGCCGTGGGCTTTACTTTAACTAATGTTTTAAACACAGTTATAGTTATTTACTAATTATTACGGGCCGCCCGAACCAAAACTATGTGCCGCCACATAAGTAACTAAAAAGCAAGACGAAGAACTCTTCGTCGCGCGACGTCACAAAAGTCACACTGACAGCCGATCTGTCACAGAGATTAAAAATACTAGTGGGCGCGTTCTAGTATGGTACTTTTATTGAAAACAGTTGGTAAGATTAAAATAAATACATTATTAATAAATACTTGGCATTTTTTATTTATTATGTGGTGTTTGTAGCAAAATTTTGTTGTACCACACGTGTGGCGGGTAGTGAAATTTGTTTAGGTATCCTCCTTGTGACCAGTTAGAACTGTTTGACGGGATGACGAATAGGAACAGATTTGTAGTGTGACCAGTAGCTACAAAATTACAATGTGTCCTAATAGAAATAAATCTACTTGTGACGGGTTGAAACAAATACTGCTTTTAGCGGTATGACCGGTTAGAACAAAATTTTGGTGTGACGAGTTGATGCCTCAATCTATCGATAGACTATCGATAGTGGACTATCGAGCGGCAACACTACACTAAACTACTTGACTAAGTTACTAACATAGTTTTAAGTCTCAATTGCTACTAACCCATGGATCCAATGGTCGGAAATAAATGATTTTATTATTATTCTATATTATAAGTTCCCGGTCGAATACTTTCTAGCATGCGCGTCGATATAGTGTCCAAGTATCATTACAACTAAACTTGTTACTTGCTATTTTCGAAAGTCGATTCGCATATGTTCATATCGCCTATGCCTCGCCTTGGGGCCTCACTTGAAACCCGAAACTTCGTTGGCCCGTAATTGTCGTACAATGCGCGTGCGCTACTATTTTTTTCACAGGCGACAGGCAAAGTACATATATACACCGCAGTGTACATCAAATTACGGTCCTACGGATTCTCCGATGCGATGCGAGAACAATCTGTTGTGTGTGTATGTTCTTCGAATATAAATTATGAGAATTGTTTCGTATGACCTAGATGCATGTTAATTTTTAATTTGAGTGATGAAAATATACGATTTTTTAAGTCATCTTGTTGTTTTTCTTCCCTGGTAGGCTACTCTTGAAACAGAATTGCATTAATCAATTTCCAATCACAAATCTAAAAAATGTCAAATGGCACTTTTGTAAGCGGCAATAGCGCCACATTGAAATTAAATTGCGTGGAAATTGATTGAATAA
The DNA here is from genome assembly GCA_963921215.1 of Scoparia ambigualis. Taxonomy (NCBI): domain Eukaryota; kingdom Metazoa; phylum Arthropoda; class Insecta; order Lepidoptera; family Crambidae; genus Scoparia; species Scoparia ambigualis. The sequence goes on from OY992525.1 coordinate 1,384,168, forward strand.
ATTATTATCGAGATGGGCGTTCCGAAATTTTCTTTACTTATCCCAATATCGATACATATAAATCGCATTAAAATTGTATTAAGATTGAGTTTGCGTTCGAGAGTCACCCCCCTGTTCCTTCTGTTCATCGGTTAAAATTAAAAGTAAAGATTTAAAAAATGTACAGCATTTATTTCATATTACACTATATTTATCTACAATAAATATCAATACTTATATCAATATTAAATGACTATGTACTTGTAACAAACATTCTGAGCTCAATTCTGCAATAAACTAAAACTAAATAGGTATTTTTGTTTTCCGCAAGCAATTAGTAATATAATAACTACTATATCGATATACAACAAAACCCCAAAAAAAATGCAAAAATAAATTGGGACCCAAGATTGTTCCTTGAGGCACTTCAAAATAACTTTTACAGAATCGGGTCTCGGAAGGTTACGTTTCAAACAAGAATGTGCCAGCGACTTGATAACCATAATACTAGAATAAAACCATTGCAAAATTATAAAACTTCTTGGCTAAAAACATTGAATTCAACAAAAAATTGCTTGTATTGATTTACAGCCTTCCGTTCCGGATTCGATTATAAATAAATCTATTTTAACTCCTCGATCACGGAGGTCGGCGATTCTTCGCGTGGTTGATTAAAAAAATCCATTAAACATTTGTATGTGAAGGTAGACTAGCGGTTTTATCGCGAGACTGTATCGCATTTGCAACACTGCAAGTAGCAGTGTGTAAAGGGCCTAATTGGCTACTTGACAGTTCTCGGAAAAGTATTTTAAAAATTACGAACGCTTTTTTTGTACTTCTTATAATATTTTATTTCTTGTATAAGCTTTGATTAATAGAAAAAAACATTTTTCTTCATTTATTTCTAAATTTCTTGCGAAAACAGTTGGTTACGTGACATTGTGCCCTGTGACGTCACACTTCAATAAACAAACAAATTAATTTTATCTTGATACCGGACAGATAGTTTTTGTTTATTTTGTGGAAATGTGACGTCACACGAAGCTCAATCATGGCCGCCCGTGTTTCGGGTCTTGTAATCACCGATAAAAAATTCGCAAATTCATTTTGTAAAAATAAAATAATTGGATAATAATTGATTAATTTAATATTTTATTATTGTTAAATTATAAACTACCGTATTCGACATATTTCTTAATATTGTATTGTTACAACTGTCAAATAGCCAATTCATTCCAGTGCCATAATTTTTAATTTCATTAAAAGTATAGATGTATAATCCGTACAACTACATATTATTATTCATAAATTATTTCGTACGCTATCTCTTCCTTCTGCGGGATGTCGTAGTAATACACATCGCCATCCTCGGTGTGGTATACCACGTCATTACCATTCGGGTATACAACTTCATCGCCGTTTTGGTACACATCTTGATAGCCTTCGTGGTAAGCGTCTTCGTCTAGTTCAGCCTTCACCATTTCTGTCTTCACTGTTTGTGCCTGAAAAGGACAGGAAATATTCATCATTGATAAAAAAAAATTGGAAGTACCAATTTGTTGTAAAATACAGAAACAAAACTTTCAAAAAGTGTCTCAAAAATAACGAAACGTTGAAAAAAATGTCTACCTCAGGCGGGAATCGAACCCGCGTCCTCTTATCGTTCTTCGCGTCTTCTTTCGTTGTCTTTGAGCGTTTTTTAACGCAAATAATCAAATATTACGAATCTAATAAAGCGGTCTTATCTTAACTAAATGTTTAAAATATTGTAAAATATTTTTATCCATATCTCTAAGCGCCTTACAAATAAACAGAGAATAAGCTACGAATAGTTATTCCGTATTTTGTTCCTGTCATGTAAACATATTTTCAAATTAGAGTAAATGAGACAAAACACAGAATAACTACTCCGACCTTATTATCTGTTTATATGTAAGGCACTAAGAATGAAAATTCTAAGAGGTTTGATATGACACTGTTGCTATAAAAATAAAGTAAAAAGCGTTGAAAAATTTCGTCGGTCTAACCAATACCTCGGTGGCGGAGTGGCCAACGCAGCCGCCCGGATTGCCGGGGTCGCGGGTTCGATTCCCGCCTGAGGTAGACATTTTTTTCAACGTTTCGTTATCTTTGAGTTTATTTAAGCGTTTTTTAACGCAAATAATCAAATATTACGAATCAAAAAGTGTTTGCAAAGGAGAACCGGCACTTTCCATAGAAAAAATGCTAAACTTGTATACGATAGAATTTGGTCATAAAGTAAAGCTAATATTATTTGCTACCTAAACCAAATTTTGACTTATTTTTATCGAATCGCGGATAAGAGTTATTTAAGTATTCATATTTTTTAATATGGAAACAATGAGTCTTCAAAAGGCAGACATGTAACTATAAAAATGTCTAACATGGCAGCATAAACCATAGTTCTTTTGCATTTAAAAAATTGAAATGTCAACAATGCCGTCACGTCATGTTTGATTTGACAGTTAACGGCTGCACAACTGTCATTTTGTTGACATATTGACATATAGATATTGCCAGATAATGAATTACAGATTAAAAAAGTATACAACTTAAGCATAAAACGGGTCTCCTTTTGTATGGAACTGATTTTTTTTTCGCTACATCCGATATTTTTTTGCTCCTATACAAATTACGGGTTTATGAAATATATAAAAAGGGAAACTAACTAACGCCCTAAATTAATAACATAAAGTTTAGTTTTTAGCCTATAAAAAAATTAATTTAGAAGGCTAAAATATCTCTAGACGCGTTAATTTCGGGCGTTAATAACTGCGATTATCAACGCACAGCCCAAATAAAAATGGCCAAAAGTTACAACTCTGTTTAAAGTGACGCTGTCTCGTTTTTGTTAAACTCAAAACTCAAAATATATTTACTCAATAAACTCAATTAGTAACTACTTTGAATCGTCCAAATTTTTAATGTACCCACCCATTCAGGACGTTTTTTTTACTGTGGCAAAGAACGGGCGCAAGAAACCACAGCGCACAGAAACAACGACATTTAAAAAAAAGATATGTCGTTACAAGGTCATAAAATAGTTAAAATACAAAATAATAATGTGAATGTAAAATATACGGTACTATAAATTAATTATAGACAATTAGAAATAGCTTTTGGAGTACTCGGAGCATTTCAGTTCAGAGCGAAGCTGTTTTGCCTTCTGGGTAATCTGACACCTTATAATAAGCTTTTTTATAAAGCTTTTCTTTGATATGGATTTTAAATTTATCAAAATCAAAATATCTATATTCAGTAAGCTTAAAATAAGCATTTTGAATCGTCTAAATTTATATTTTTATAGATTGATGGATAGGCATAGGAACCCGCCCACCCCCCCCCCCACCCCCCCCATTGTGATGCAACTGTCATTATCAGTGATCGGCGTAGGTAGTGCTATTCTCGGGATTTACTGACTGTTATCTTAATATGGATATACCTTCCAAATCCCGGGATTTTTTATATAATTTATTACACTGGGTTTTACGGCATAGGTAGTGTTATTTCCGAGATTTAGTAACTGTTATCCTAGCACGGATATGGTTTCTGACTATGTGAAAAATTTTAATGTACTGTTTTTTTTTATTGATAGCAGTTTATGAACTCGTATTCTGCATACCTAGTCAGATTTAGGTATCTACATTGTATTGGTCACTATAACTCGTGCGACATAACTAGTCACCCCGCTGGAATGCAACACCCTCCCCGCTCCCCCGCGCGGAGCCCCGCGTTACCCATGTGCCCTCAGTTGCGATAGCATTTTAGTTAATAACGTCATCAGCGCGAGGTGTCCTATACATTGTCACAATTCGCAGCGAGAATAAACACAATGCGCTACGCTGTGTCTGACAAGGACAGAATTACACTATGTATTTGTGATTGAGGAGTCCGGGTGAAGGCCGCTCCCACCTTCGGCCTTATCTTCACTTACCATCAGGTCAAATGAAGGCCAAGATCTTTCCCGTTGTACCTAGATAAAAAAACATTTTAACTTTCAAAGACATCGGCATTCAGGAAACATTCACGGAAATTCCGAGGCATGTCTATATTACCACTAAAATTCAATCTCATTGATCTCAGATTGCTCTACCTACGTTAAATAATTAATACATCAACATTTAGGAAAATATTTTAGCGGATCCCGGGATTCTCGGGGCATATCCATATTAACACTAACATTCAAGTTCATTGACCCCAAATGGCACTACCTACGCCGATCACTAGTCATTATACTTATATCCATAAAGAAGTTTAAGAAGGCAGATAGAAACAGCGTCAATTTAATCCTAAGAGTCACCCTTGTATATGTCTTGTGTAACGTGTGTGTAAATGTTGTTTATTTGTACAATAAAGGATAATAATAGTAACTTTAATCAACGTTTATTAATAACAGGGTAAGAAAGGATCGACGGGGGAGCATGTATGAAGAATGTTATGATATGAGAGTAAGTGAAGAAAAGGTTGTGTCGGGATTAGCGTTGAAAATTCCGAAAGAAACAAATTGTTTTTTTCAGCGAAAAAACCGTTTGTTCGTTTTTTCCGTTTTATAGAAACAAAAACCGTTCGTTCGTTTTTCCGTTTTATTCGTTTGTTACATTGAAATAAATCAGAAAAGAACCTTAGAAAAAAAAACCGGGTTTTATTGAATTTTTCGCCGTTTGTTTCGAAAAATTAAAAAAAACAACAAGTTTTTTCATTACCAGTTTTTTTTAAACAATAATAAAATAATATAATAAAATTCTATCTTACTCGCTACAAAAAAATATCAATACTTTTCCGTTTTATTAATAAAAAACATGAAATATTTCATGTTTATTTTTCTTGAAACTTTCAAATAAAACTTGGATAAAAACGAAGAAATTTGAACAAAAAACGGGAAATTTCCCGCTTTTTGCATCGCTAGTCGGGATTGTTGCAAATGAAAATCTGTGGTCTTTGCCTACATCTGGGATGCGGCCGTGATATATGTATTATGTATGTACAGTTACGAGCAAAAAAAACCCTTAATACAATGGAATAAGAGTCAAACTGTATACATATTGGAGCTCGTAACATACTAAAAAAGGATTTCATGTTGTGGAAAGTCATGTACGCAGTTTTGTTTTATTTTGTATGATTGTGTTTTGTCGAATATTAATGTGAAATAATGGTGGATTATTTACTGTTAAGTGTTCGTGAACGTGCACGAGTGTTGGCAAATAAAATAAAACAGTGCAACATCACTTTTCAAATTCTCCCAAGAAGTCCGTTCGAGATCTCAATAAAGTCCCACAGCTTTATATTGAAACTCGAGGGTTTTGGGGGAATATCATTTACCATTATATGTTCATTATCATATCACTCATAATAATCATCTACTTAATGCAAAGAAAATAATTACTTATTCTATCTTACTTGACACTGGCTAAATGTGCTGATCGCATGAAGCCATTATTTAAGAGAAAAAAAAACGCATGCCGAGTACGGCTACCAAACACCATAAAACACATTTGGACATGGCAGTAAATTATTATGAAAAAACAAAGTCTGCCACCAGTGGTTACTAATAAAAATTAATGTACTGCCGTAGGTCACGTGATAGGTTAGTCTTGCATTTCGAGGTTATTTTTTTTATTACACAACAGAAATACTAATACTGATTTTATAGCTGCCCTATTCCTGTAGGTCATATGTATTGTTATTGTTGACTAATAAAAAAAGATAACCTCAAAATTACAAAATACATATTCCAATGACTGTGGCAGAATAGCTTTTTATGTTACTCTGCCGCTAATGAACTATTTCACTACGCTACCATGATGTAAATTTAAAAGTATTTATATAAATTTATATTTTTTTAATTTACAAACAGCAAGGCCGCTACGCACTATTGCAATAGCTATTCTACACTATTCAATAAGTCATAATTGTTAATGTACTTTTGTTTCTGAGATCCATAACGCCAAAATTGGCCATTTTACGCAAAATTCACATTCGAGATGTAATAGGCCTCTTAACCTACCACTAGTGGCAGTACATTAATTTTTTTTAAATAACCTCAAATAATCTTTAAGATAATGAAACGTTAAACTACTTATTTTGCGAGCTGCATTTGTGTCGTTGACAATTTGAATGTTCGTGTACTTACCTACATACCTAATGATTTGATTTTCAAATACCTATATTGTCTTTAACTCTTGCAAGATTTATAAATTATTTAGCAAAATTTTAATTCATCACTTATACAGTTAAATTAAAAAGAGTCTTCAACAATTACAGTTATAAAAAAAAATATTTTTATGCTTATCAACTTACAATTTGTTACATTAGGAAAACCTGTAATTGACCTTAATTTAAGTTAATACTATTTAAAATTAATTGTTTGTAAACGCTGTTGGTTTTGTAAATAAAATAAAAATTAAACCATTGGTGGCAGGCTAGACACTTCCTAAAAAAATACAAATTACCTCATCCATAACGGCCTGTAGGTTCACAATACTGATGCCTCTATCCCGCGCCTCCCTCGCTAGTGACTCCGCGCGGCGTTTCTTGCTTTTATAAGGGGCAGGCATTTTCATATGTACCGTTAACACGTGGAGCTTCATCGAGTTTGACTGAGAGAAAGATTTGCCACACTTTGGACATTCGTAAGGCTTTATGCCTGTGTGTACCTGGAATTAATGAATCTTTATAAAAAATGTATAAGTTCATAGATATATTCCATAAAACAATTTAACATAATATGGGAAATTACATAAAAAATAAAATAATACGGATTAGAATAAGGGCTGATTTTTCAATGGTCAGATAAAAGTTATTCGTTTGAAGTATAACGCAACCATTTTGAAATGTATTGTCAAATCACATCTTTTCCTTTGTGAGAAGTGACATTTTAGGTTGATCGCGTCATACTTTATCAGATGGATAAGTTTTATCTAGGGATTGAAAAATTATATTTAAGGAAATTAATTATATTGACAAATTATTATAAATAAATTAGCAAATAAACAAGAACTATAGCCTGACCGCAACCGCTGTACCGCGCCTTAAGTATGCGCGGGGAGGCGGGGAGGTGGGAAGTGGGAAGTAAAGAGCATGAACTCACATGAGATTCGTAGTGTCAGACAGATCTTACGATATCGAAGCACAGTTTATTGAAGCTTTATATTTACGAGTATTACATCCAATCCGTTTTTGTCCAATATGATTTTTAGATAAGTACAATTAAAGAACCAATATAAATGAAAAAAATCTTTAATTCTTGGAATTATATAATATAAACTTTCTTTATATAAATATTCGGCCACTTTGAACAAATGGCTGTCTTGATATCTCGAGATACGACCCATTTTTAAATATTTTATCTCATGTGCGTCTGACACAGTAGTTGCCGCCGTGAGCGATGACGGCAGAATGACAAATGGAGGCCTCCCCCCTCGAGCGGCGATGGGCTCACCACCTGTCACGCTGAGCACATGTGCAGTTGCCATTTGGTAAAAGGTGTTTAGCTGTCCTTATTACCTAGTCTCTGACTAACCCTTCGGGGATAATAGTCCGTTTAGTCGCATAATGCCTAATTCGCAGGACTACTTTGCAAAAGGACTACTTCGCAAAATGTCCAATATTTACCATATTTCTTCAAAGGCCAATAATTAGTAGTCAACAATAATAATTAGAAGTAGTCCTTTTTCAAAGTAGTCCTTTCGCGAATTAGTCCTTTGGCTAAGTAGCCATTCTGCGAATTGGTCCTTTAGTGAATTAGGCATTACGCGAACTAGTCCTTTCGAGACTAGGTGGGCATTTTGCGAATTAGGCATTTTGCGACTAAACGTAATAGTCGTGGTTTATGTCCATCCACTCACCCTATCATGCCTCAACAGGGCCGCCTTATTGGTGAAAGCCTTCGGACAGTGCGGACATTGATACGGTTTCTCTCCCGTATGGATTCTCAAATGGATCTGAAATAAGATGAAAATGTCTGAGCTTTTGAGCTCTTTCCTCGCTTTCGGTACAATCTGAGGGCTAATTGTCTAACTTCAACATCTATCGCAAATAATCAAACTTAGCGAAGCAATGTACTTCTACTTGAAAGATAATGCGATAGAGGTTGAAGTTAGACAATTAGCTCCCTCTATGCATCTCTCCTGCTCTCACTACTCTCAATACCACTTTTCGTTTAGAGTTTATACCATGTTAGGGCGCTGGCTGGTTTTACTTTGTAATAATTTATAAATAAAACGTAATTTGAAATGACAAGATGTCAAACGGGGAATTGGAGAACGATCTGAAGTGCCAACATGGGTAGACTTGACCATGTTATTTTTATATTTTAATAATATAATTGAAAATGTAATATATATAAACGTATACAATAAATAAGTCGTATACTAAATAAAGGTTGTTGTTATTATAACAAACGCCCCCCATCCTTTACGATTCTACACTACCATGCTCTTTATACCACTTTCACGCTCTCACTACTCTCAACACCTCTTTTGGTTTTAACCACCACACTCTATATGCCTCTTTTTTGCTCTAACTACACTCTTAGCACGTTGACTGCCACAAACCGAGACACAATTTAAATTTAATTGTTTGTTGGTCACCAGTGACCGCCTTGGCGCTTAGTCTTAAATACTAAAGTTCATTTTAACTACCACACCCTACATGCCTCTTACTTGCTCTTACTACACTTTCTATCCCTTGCTCTCTCTCAAATTATAATTAATTACCTGCAGGAACAGTGGCATCGTGAAATTCTTGGGGCAATATGTGCATTGGTAAGGTCTTACGCCAGTGTGAACCCGTTGGTGATAGCTGAGTGCTGCGTTAGACTGAAACAATATAATACAAAATGAGAAACAATGTAGTTCGGTCTTTATAAGAATGCGATGTACTGTTGTCTTAGTTATTGTATTCATACTAAATTTCTTTTTAAAATCATGTTTTGGATGATACAAAGGGCTCATACGTGTTACTTAGAGGGAGAAAAAAGAAAGCCCTCCTGAGTTCTTGTCAGGTTCTTCTCAGTCGAAGGCTCTCAAAATCCGAACTGGTGCTAGATTAGTCAAGTAGGTAAATTAGTTAGGTACGTAGATTAGTTTAGTTATTAAGTTAGATAAGTTGTTCAAAGATTAACCTAATAATAATAATAACCTAATTTTGGGGGTTAAAGTTCCTCGCGTTCGTAGGTTTACCATGAGACTACACCCCTGGGTGGTGCTAAATGAGTGACACTGACTGAGTGGTAGAGCCACGCTGCGTTGCAGCACGCATTGGGCCGGCTCGCCCTGCGTAATACCATCCTCCCACGAATATTCGGCGTGAAACAACGGCACTTGGTGCTGTTGTGTTTCGTCCGGCCAGTGAGGGTTCCGGAGGCCCCCCCTCACAATTCCTATTCCTTCCTTATAGGCCGGCAACGCGTCTGCGATTCCTCTGGTTTTGCGGGTGTCCATGGGCGGCGGTTATTACTCTCCATCAGGTGACCCGCCTGCTTGTTTGCCTCCTTCTTCTTTAAACCTAAGTTAGTGATTTTTGTTTTTGACGTCAATAACTAAAGGTTTGAATAAATTATTTAACTTTGCCAAATCCCAGCAGTGGCATGTTTATAAGCTAGCCATGATTTAAAATAAACAATTTGCAACAACATACCGCATAGTTCTTGCCACACACTTCGCATACCACCTTCTTGATCTTGCTGTACTGTATCTTAGGTTTTTTCTCTCTGCCATTGCTGTTGACCTTTATCGTTCTCCGTCTAACATTGACCGTCATTGGCTGTGTGGTAATAGCGACCGGTTCACCGGAGAACACAACGGGAACATCCGTATTGATGACAGTTGAATTTGCCAAATCATTATTTTCGAACTTGACGGGTTTGTAAATAATGCCATCTTGATTAACTACTGTGGTAGCTCTTTTAACAGATTGAGTAATGAGCTTCAAACGTTGAGAGTTCGCTGGCTGACTTGTGACTCTGATAAACGGTTTGCTCGTGACTGTGAACGGTGTGGTGCTCGTCAACGGTTTGTGCACTTCTTGTGGTATAGAAGTGTCTGTTTCTGTTTTAACAATCTCTTCTTTGATAACTGGGGATACATGTGTGATTTCTTGATGCTCTATACACTCTTCTTCTGTGTCAAATATCTTGAAACACTGCAATCGAATGAAAGGATTTTGAATAATAAAATAAACTACTTAATTTAATTTAATTTTCACTTAATTTATAAGGCTAATAAATTTTTTTTTTAACCTTTTATGTACGGAAGGCGTCATATGATGCCTAGAGCAAAACGGGCTTCTAATTCGGAAGGCATCATATGATGTTTTGGCATAGGCAGTACAGATTAACGAATTTCGTTTACATTATCTATGGACAGGCACTATTTTATCGACACAGTCTGAGACGTGATTGGTTGGCCTACATACTGACGTAATTCAAAGTAAATTCGCTAGATGTCTTCCTATTGAAAAAAAATCACAAAGTTGAGCAACAGATGGTGGCATCATACGATGCCATCCGTATTGTGCAGGAGTTTTCTCAAAACACAAAATGGTGGATTTCTAGATATTTTACTTGATTCTCTTCCAAATTCAACTCTTCTGTCAATGTATATATTTTTTTTAGTTTTGTATTGAATTTTTTTTTCTTGTATGAAAATTCTATATTGTCGATAAATCGATGTTATCGATATCGATTACTTATTATCCATGCCTAGTGTTAAATAGAAAGTTATGGCGATTTTGGATCGCATAATTATTGGAGTGTTTCGGTTAAAATTGTGTTTTTTTGTAAATAATTAGCCTCTTGTAAACCTCTTCTTAGATAAAATGTGAAGTGTTTGTGTGAAATGACTATAATCCAGGCTAATTTCCGATTTCTTTCCTCACCCAGGTTTGGGACTTTATCTCTATTTTTAACATATATAATTTTTTAAAGTCGACCTTCATTTTGCGTCACTTTTCGACGCGTCAAAAAAATCGCCGGATTGAGAAAAGGTTAAACGTGTTTTAGCTGAGTTATTGTGATAACATTCTATAGGTACCTACTTAGTAGACTTTAAATCTCAATAATGCAGCAAAATAAATGTTGGTCAGAGTGTTGTCTATGTAGATCTCTGTATTTCACTATAGCATGCAAAGTTTGATTACTTATAATGGGCTCATTAGTTGTACAATTTTGAAATTCGAGGTTTCTATGGGAACTGAAATAAGTAAGCCATCTCAATTAACTACCTAGTTAAAGTAGATAGTAGCCAGTATTTCAAGATAAGTAAAGTAAAAACTATAGCCTATGCTGGGAATAGACTAAGGTTTCCGGGTGTACTCTAAAATTGAGTTTTGTCCTCTTTTTCATGTAAGCGTACTTTGTAATCTACAACACCAATAAAGTACACTAAAATACTCCATTTAAACTATTTACATAAAAGACAAATATTTGTTAAATGTTCCAAAGTGCAACAAAAAAAAATATTTTAAAGACAAATAAATATGTAAGTACTCTTTTTTATGCTACATACTTTATTTTTGTTACAAAATAAAGAAATACTTTATTTGTCCTATAAAAAGGGAGCAGCACTAGTAGACCTCTAGTATTAAAATCTAGTCTAACTACAAGAGCTAAAGATTAACTCAAGTTTTACATGTTGTGACTGTCTGTGATAAGAATGTGACTTGGTTTTATTGGTAATAACAAAATAATACATTAGTTTAGAAATTGAAATCAAGTCTTTACTACAAGTGCTAAAGATAAGCTCAAGCTAGTTTTGAATATTGCGTCTCTATCTGTGATAAGAATAATGCACCATTTACACGGAGCCAATACTTGAAACAAACCACTAAGCCAGTCCAATAAGCGCAAAAAGTCATGCATTCATTTACACTTATGCTAATCGAGCAAGCCATTCAGATTCGAATGCTATGGATAGACAAATTGCTTTGAGGGCTATGTTCAAAAATGTTTTTATTTTACTGCCTAAAGATATTTTGGATATGTCAAAAGAAGAAATTTCTCCATAGACATGCTTGATCTCGGTAAAGAGATATGAATTTTGATGTCATTTTGGATGACCATTTTGTTAAAAACATGGTTGGTTATCACCAGATAAATATTGAATAAGTATCGAATGTCTAACCTATCACTTGACCTACAGGAGTAGGGCAGCTAGTATTTCTGTTGTCTATAAAATAAAAATAAAACACCAAGAATTACACTTTATAAACATGCTGTATTGCTGTTAACAATTCTTCGTATGGGTCTTTTTTCGAAAACTAAGAGTCTCCTTAGAAAATGCAAATGTGCATTAGAATCTCTGATTTTTTTATAACAAAGTGGAATACTCGTTTTATACAAATTCGTGCACCATTTTTTAAAATCCAAGCCTTGGACTGGCCTATTGGATTGTCTCAAGTATTGGCACCATGTAAATGGTGCATGAGACAGTTTGCTTGGAAAAACAAAATAATAGACATTAGACATTGAAATCACATATTTACTACAAGTGTTAAAGTTATATAGCACCGAGTTTAAAATGTTGTGACCAAACTGTGTCTATGTTTGATTAGAAATGACAAAATAATCGACATTTAACAAATACTTTTAAAACTTTGCAAACTTTGAGACTTAATGACATTGTGTCAATGTTTATAAACAATAAAACATGAATACAACATATTTATTACATATTGAACTGCACTGCACAATTGTTATTAAATAGATACGGTTTGAATTGGATTAAAACATAAATTTGCCATCGGTACCATACGTACCAATTAAACAATTAGTAAAAGAATGTTTACCAACCTCACCGCATTTATATTCCTGCAAAACTTCCTCCTCGGCGAATTCTAATTTTACTTGAGACAGTTTATTTGTGTGCGAAGGATCTTTTTCGATATGTTCTTTCAGCGCATCCTCACTGGGAAAAGTCTCCCCGCACTCACAGATTATATAATGAATGCTGACGAACGAACAGTAAAATGTATTATTTTCGTTCATAGTAAAGTTGTTGTATGATAATATTTGGTCACAGATTCTACCACCGCGTCGAACGATTACACGGTAACACGGCTACGAATTTATTTTTCTATGGAGGCCATCGGCGCCATTTTGTATCTGTGCGTGCCTTTGTTTTGCGCGAGCAGTGTTGCCAGCGAAGTGTTGTCAAAAGTTACCTGAAATGTACTAAAAAGTAACCTTTTCGTGGGAAAAGTAACCTTTTTTTTTTTTGTATTATTATATTATTTAAAAGAGAAAAGAAAGACATGATAATTAAATTAACTTACAGAATCATGGCTAATTTAATATTTATTTCCCTCACAACTTGCATTTTAATTTATTGTTAAAATAATCGATAAAGATTTTTCATTTTGATTTAATTTTTCAAAATTTAAATTGACATGGATGACATTGCCATGATCGCTAGTTGACTGATTGACTAGGTCAGGTAGAGGAGAGTAAGTTACCGGTTTCAACCGCGCGCCAAAAGAAAGATCCTTGTCGCACTATACCAATCCTCTCGATTTGTTATCTTTTTATTTACCAAAACAACAGAACATCCAGGCAGGCGAAGACGAGCGACTCAAACGAAACGAATTCGGTACTTAGTAAATAGTACACAATAACAAATAACTACGTTAGTTAAAGTCACTTTATCAGTACACTTACCAAGATTTGAGCTGTTTTTCATACAATACAATAACAAAACACAATCATTCAAAGCTAAACTCACAAATGATATAGACTAAGTTGAAACTTAAAGCTATGTTCCAAGACGGACCGCAGGCTGCAAACTGCAGCTGCAGGCTGCAGGCTGCAAGCAACACTACTTGTTTCTATGCATCTCTATAAAATTGATTCCAAGCACGGCAACACGCGAACGCAGACTGCAGCACCACGCACTCACGCACGATCACGACGAATTATCGACGTTACGAACGAATCTGATTGACTAAAGGTATTGTACTATTGTTGATTTATGTTAGAGAGAAAGATGTTTTTAAATTGTTGCACATTCCTTTTCTACGCAAATTCTGAAAAATCACCTAAATGTAACCTTTTGTGTAGTGTAACCTAGAAGTAACCTGACGGCTCTAAAAATCACCTAAAAGGTTACAAAAGTAACCTTCTGGCAACGCTGTGCGCGAGATTTTGAATCCACCACAGACAAAAAGATTGTTGAAGCTTAGTGATGTCTGTTGTCTACGTTTTGCTATCGATGATACTGTTAGTTTTTTTTTGTAATTATTGGTGTATAATATAAAGCCAGAGGGCGAATTTATCTAACTTCAACACCTATCTAGGTATATCAATATTTTCCAAGTACAAGTACATTGCATAGTACTTCCACGTAAAAAGTACCTATTGCGAATGCGATAGATGTTGATGTTACAAAATAAGCCCCCGGCTGGACAGATAGTGAGAGGTCAAATGAAAAGAGGCCGGAATGGAAACTATTTTTTTTTGGTTTTGGAGTGTTTTTGAATCCTTAAATATTGAACGTAACGTAAACCTTACATTAAACTACCACAAGCGCTCACATAATAAAACGCATAAATCAGATTAGGGTCAGGTGAGAGCTCAGACTTCTATCATATTTATTTGTGGTGTCTAAAGGAAAGATATTATCTAATCATTAAGTGTTAGGAATGATGGGCGTTTTTATTCCGGATGTTTACGTAATGAGCTTGGAAACAGTTTTTTTTATTTATTTATTTTTGAAATATTTACATTTTAACTTAAAATATGACATTAAATTTTTTTCTGTAGCCCTTCAAAAACTTCACAATAATTTTTTAAAGATTCATAAAAATGACCACGCGCTATTGTTTTTGTGACAATCAAAATACGCGCGAAACCCGCGGCGTGACGTCATCGGATATGTAATCGGACGCCCGCCGGGTGCGGGCGGCGAGAGCGGCGGCGGGGACTATCGGATAAAATGACGTCACGTCACGTCAGTCGAGTGCTAGCGAACTAAGCGAGGTAGTAGTGTTTTAACCAATTATTTATGTACTATAACTTTGTAAATACTTCTCGTATCAAAGTGAAATAAAAACTATTGGTTTTAGAATAACGACTTCTATAATGGTATAAGGTAAAAATAAACTTTTTTTTTCATTTTTCCCAAGTCCATTATGGCGACGGCCTGCGACGGCAAAAACTACGTCCCGGGAAGATGTACTAATGTACAACACAAGACGTCTCTGACGCGCGCCTTTCACACACTCAAACGCATTGGCAACAAAAGTGTAAGGAGACGAATTTATTAATTTGTGCTTTGAGCGAATTAACAAAAATAGCTGTTTAGAATACTTTATTACAAATTAATTCAATTGTGTGATCTATTGCATTGTAAGTTTGTAAAATAAAAAACACAATATGGTTAGGCATTCATGACATTATAGTGTAGGTGTAGAGTAAAACCACAAAAAGATGGCACGCCCCTCCACAATTTGTTTTGAAATTTGAATGTGTGTCTGTGTGTGCATTTATGTCACATTGTACAGTAAAGCAAAGTAAACAGTAAAGTAAAGTATTAACAGATCTATGTTTTTGTTTGTGTTCGGTCTACAGTTGCCATAGTTACAGAATTCACACATCCACACTTGATCACCAATGCATTGTAAATATTATTACGCATACGCACACACTTAACCATGTGACAAAATATCGTGGTTGATCTCTAAGAGTATTTTTCTTTCCTTGTTTACAATTTACTTATTGATTTTGTAATATTTTTATATACCTATAAATAATTTTAATGATTGTAATGTTAATATTTGAGAACATTTTGTTTAATTTTTTTATTGTTGTAGTAAAAAACGTATACCTATGTAAAATTTGCTTTCCTATCGCATTTGGTACCTGTAATGATAGTGTTAAAATGTCATGGAAAAAAAATAAATGAATATTTAATACGGCATTACAAACATTTGTTGTAGGTTGAGTAGGTATCGTATGTACCAATAATCGTATGCTAAATCGTATGCTCCTCAAAATCAAGGTTTGTACAAATCGACTATCGTACACCACTATTAGGAAATAATTTATAATCTATGGATACCAGCAGAAATCCTGCCATAATCTTGCCATTTTTTAAATAATAAGGTTGGTTGCACTACTTCATTTTCTTCTCAAATTATTATTTTTTAATTATTTCTATAACATTAAATACAAGAAAAATTACTAGTGGCAGGCTAGATCTTGATCCCTTTGTTCTTAACATATGGGAGACGATAAAAACAACAAAATGTCATTTAATTGCCAGCCATTTGTTTGTTTGTGGGCTTCTTGGCGGGAAAGTGAAGCGTCATGTCTTCAGTTTTGTTTTATTTTCCAAAATTTGTGTTTTTTCGAACATTAATGTGAAATAATAGTGGATTATTAACCGTTAAGTCTTTGTGAACGTGCATGAGTGTTGGCAAATGAAACAAAACAGTGCAACATCACTTTTCAAATTCTCTCAAGTAGTCCGCGTGAGACCTCAGTAAAGTCCCACATCTTTACCGAGAACTCAAGGGGTTTGGGGAACATCATTTATCATTCATCTTAATCACCACTCATTATCATCAAGGGAAATAAACAAATAAAAAACTAATGACTAGGCAGTATGGCTCAGACCTTAGCCTGTTCCTTCATGGAACAAATATATAAAAAAAATAAATAATTGTTTGTTTGTTTGTTTGAGTTTTGAGTTGTTGTCATGATTTCTGCTGACTTTAACTTGATTTGGAATGTTTTTTATATATTTCCAGCAGTAAATAGCACGTAAACATTATGGTGGAAGTATTAGCTTGTCGTGTCTGCTTAACTACAAATGTGAAATTGTATATTATGTACAAACATAAACTTAAATCTGCCTACGAGAATCTAATTGGATGTAAGGTTAGTATTTTGAATTTATTATTAAATAAATGAACCACATTTACAGGTTTATAATTCTTTTTGACTCTCAGCTTTAGTGTGCTTATTTTTCTAATTAAGAATATTTGTAAGTTGTCCTTAGAAATAAGCTACATGACTTTGATTTGCGATCAGGTGAATAGTACGTTTAAAACATAATTTGGTAGTATAAAACAATTTTGTAGAGCTCCGTGGACCGTGGCCATGTAGTTGACAAGCTAGTTCTAGTGGTCATTTCAGAGTATTTCGGTTTGATACAAAGTATTAGTTGATTATTTAGCAAGTTGCATTAATTTTATTGTTATATTTAAATACTTTTACCATAGATATAAAATAGAGGAAGATACGGGTTTTACATTAGTAGTTGACAGTGAATTTTGAGGTGGTTTTTTCTTGGAGAGTTGGCAAAAGAGCTGTCACTTTACTATACGAACTAATGTTAACCTAAAAATTAATTCTTTTCAATAATTTATTGTGAGAGTCCTATTTGATTCCGAGCAATAAAAATTCGTGTGCTTGTTTCTAATTATGAGTTCTTTATGCAAAAAAATTACCTCAAAATTCACTGTCAGCAGTTCTAATGCTGAGCCAAGACACGTTACCAGCGTACAGCGCACGCCTCTTGCATAATATGACAAAGTCCTAGTAACACCGAATACCGTGATAGTCGTAAAAATAGCAACAACTATTTCGTACCAGTGACGTTTAGTCCTGTTTTAGAAAGAAAGAGTGTTAAAAAGCCTTGCTGTTCATTTATACTCAATAAATTTACTCTCAATAAAAAGAAAACTGCTGATCTGTGGGGTAATTCCGTGGACGTCGCTAAATCTGTAATTATGACAATAGCTCCAGTTTTAGCTTGCATATTTAATGAATGCATTGACTGTGGTGTTTTTCCTGACCTCATGAAATATAGTAAAATAATTCCATTATTTAAATCGGGTAGCACTTCTGACCCCTCTAACTTTAGACCTATTTCTGTGCTACCCACATTTAGTAAAATTTTAGAAAAGTTAATACTAGATCAAATGCAAATTCATTTTTATAAAAATAAACTTTTACATTGTAAACAATATGGTTTTACTAGGGGTCGCTCTACAACTGACGCCGGTGTTGAGCTTTTAATCCAAATATTTGATACCTGGGAGGAATCACAGGATGCCCTAGGGGTATTTTGTGATTTATCCAAGGCTTTTGATTGTGTTTTACATGAAACTTTGGTCAGGAAGCTTAACCACTATGGAATTAGGGATGCTTCTTTGAGCCTTCTAATCTCATACTTGAGTAACAGGATTCAAAAGGTCGACATTAACGGTAAAAGATCTCCGGGATCAGTGGTTAAAATGGGAGTTCCGCAGGGTTCAATACTTGGTCCATTCTTGTTTTTGGTTTATATTAATGACTTACCTTATTTTGTAAAAGACAGTCATGAGATAGTATTGTTTGCTGATGATACTTCACTTTTATTCAAAGTGAAACGACGACACCCAAATTATGACGATGTGAATAATGCGGTCTCAAAGATTGTTCACTGGTTTAGTGTTAATAACTTGCTATTAAACGAGGGAAAAACCAAATGTGTAAGATTTGTATTGCCTAATGTTAAGCAGGTAATAACTAGTGTACAAATTAAAGATAAGAATGTGAATCCTGTGGACACCACTGTGTTTCTAGGCATCACGTTGGATGCCAAGCTTCAGTGGGGCCCACATATAGCTAAATTGTCGAATAGACTTAGCTCTGCGGCTTATGCAGTAATGAAGATCCGTCAGTTAACTGACGTTGATACAGCGAGATTAGTTTATTTCAGTTACTTTCATAGTGTAATGTCGTACGCCATTTTACTGTGGGGAAATGCTGCCGACATTCAAACTATCTTTGTGCTGCAGAAGAGGGCTATTCGAGCAATATATAACCTACAGGCTGGTGACTCTCTCAGAGAGAGATTTAAGGATATAAGTATAATGACAGTTGCATCACAATATATTTATGAAAATCTTGTGTATGTTCATAAAAATATTGAAATGTTTTCAAAAAACAGTGATATTCACAAATTAAATACTAGAAGTAAGAACAAATTAGCAGTGCCTTATACTAGGCTCCATAAAATAAATAATTCTTTTAAGGGTCTGTGTGTACGATTATACAACAAAGTACCAAATGATATTCAGAATTTAGATCTTGATAAATTTAAAATCAAAATCAAAGAAAAGCTTTATAAAAAAGCTTATTATAAAGTGTCGGATTATACAGAAGACAAAACAGCTTGGGTCTGACATGCTCCAAGTACCTACTCCAACAGCTATTTCTAATTGCCTATAATTAATTTATATAGAGCACCATATTTAATTAAACTATTTACATTCAAATTCATATTTTGTATTTTG
Source organism: Scoparia ambigualis (assembly GCA_963921215.1). Taxonomy (NCBI): domain Eukaryota; kingdom Metazoa; phylum Arthropoda; class Insecta; order Lepidoptera; family Crambidae; genus Scoparia; species Scoparia ambigualis. Next base: position 1,403,443 of record OY992525.1, read on the forward strand.
TGATCTGGTAACGACATATAATATATATATATTTTGTAAATGTCGTTGCTTCTGTGCGCTGTGGTTTCTTGCGCCCGTTCTTTGCCACAGTTAAAAAATGATGTCCTGAATGGGTGGTAGGTTAAAAAATATTTGGACGTTTCAAAGTACTTATTAATTGAGTTTATTGAATAAATATATTTTGACTATTGACTATTGACTATACAGTGCACAAATTACTTAATGAGCAAAAACAAGGCACATGGAATATAACTTTTCACTTGTAAAGTACACCAAAACAATATTTTCTAAGCGAGTTTCATTTATCATGCGTTGTTGTTGTCGTGGAACTTCAGGGTATTTGCTGACCCATTCGCTTAGCGTAGCTGGTTCTCTATTTTTTTGCATAAAAATTTTATGTGAAAATTTGACATGGCATACTTTTACTTATCCTAATAATAGTTATGCACAATATTAATTAGGCATAACATTTTAGGTACATTTTTTTTAAGCATAACTACTATAAGCATAATAATTCTAAAGCCTAAATTTACTTACGTATAATGATATTTAAGCATAATTTTGATAGGCATAATATTGGGAAAAAGTAAGTTTTAGAAACTTTGTGTTTGCATTTCAGAAAATACTTTTTTTTTTTATTGGCAACGGGTAAGCGCTTGGCCTTCATCTCACCTGATGGTAATTGACGATAAGGCCGAAGGTGGAAGCGCGCTTCACCCGGAATCCTCAACCACTGAGGAACTGGCTATCTTATCTCAAACTGCCGGAACACAACAATGCTATAAACATAGTTGTTATGGCGACAGACTTAGATAAGATGGTGGTAGCTAGCCAGGCGGACTTAATAGCCCTACCACCAACCAAACCGAGCACACAAAGATGTACTCCCCGCTGGGAATCGAACCCGGGACCTCTGGGTCTGAAACAGGTAGCTTAGCCACTAGACCACAGAGGCGGTTATAAACTTTTCACATATAAAATAAACATGTTGGCGGCTTAAGCACCCCCGCCGCACCCTAACTTACTATTACACTATGGTATCCAATTTATATTTGATATATCTAATACCTACTTTTGGTTTTTCGGATTCAAATATCTGTAAATAAAATATAAAATATTGCAAAGACAATTCCTGATAAAAAACCAATCCAAGTTAGTGCGGATTTTGAAACTATAACCTCACCATCTGCCTTGCCTAATCTACCAGACCATCTTTATGCCTAATAACTGTTAGACGAATAAACAATATGCCTTCTAACTTTATGCAAATCAAAATTAGGGAAATAAACATTAGCCTAAACCACATTTATGCTTACTGAAATACTATTCCAAAAATCAATTATGTCAAAATACTATTATGACAAAATAAATGCCTAACTCTTTATGCCAAATTAAAATACTTAGGGCAATAAAATTGTCGAAAAAGAGGGATCCCAGCGTAGCTCTGTCTCGCTCGTTTGATTGACATTAGCTGTCACACTACAAAGAGTGTGTGGTTGACAACTATTTTTTTAATTCATACTACTAAGGGCATGCCTTATCTTCCTCTATTGTTTATATCTATGACTATAACACTTATATTTTAGTTACTTATAATAAGAGCAATTAGACCTTAAGTTTACTAGGCCTCCTCTAACTCCTTTCCAGCTCTTTACTTGTCCTGTTACTGCCTACTTGCATCCACATTCCACCTGCTGTCTTTATGTCATCTTCCAAGCTTGTCATTGGCAGTGCTCTTTTCATTAATAAAGTCATCAAAAGCTCAGAACTGGGAAATGTCAGAAGTGTAGTGGGTTTTTGGTTTGTGTAACTTAATATATGATAATATTTTCTTCAACGTTTATGTTTGAGTTTATTTGAGCATGTTTTAATGCAAATAATCAAATATTACGAATATTAAGTATAATTTGAGATTGCGGTGTTAGCTCTGGTGCTGGCTTGAAAACTTTTGAACCTGGACTACAAGTGAAACTCCACTCGAACGCTCTTAAATCTCTGATCTGTCTTCGTGCATGGACTTCATTTTCACATAACATCAGGTGGAGTGGCGACATCTGTTGTGCTACACAGGGTTTAAAATTATCAAGATAAATATGCCCTTTGCGTGATAATTATCATCTGATAATTATCATGCAAAGGGCATAATTATCCTATAATTATCAAACAGATAATTATAGGATAATTAGAAGCCTAGAAGTCCTTTTTTAACTGTTATTACATATCAACATTTACATTAGAAGCAAGTAGATTAGTAAATAAATTATACACATTTTAAAATCAATGTAATCTTTTATTAATTTTTCGTTTATAATTTCGTGAATAAAAACTTGCAACTTTTCGGTTAAGTATACTTATCAAGATAATCATCACTTCGAACACTGGTGCTTCATACAAAAAAACCGGGATTAATGGCTTTACACACCTTGTTTTGTTACAGACCCAACTTTGCGATAAATGCCCTCAATATCTCTGCGGTGTATGCTGCACTCTCCTCATGAAGTTTAACGCATTCAAAGAAGTGTGCAACACGAGTCTGGAGTTACTCGTACGCGTACATGAACAGGATCACTTGGTAAAGCTGTTTATTTTTTACAAAGGAGAACCGGTACTTTTCATAGAAAAAATGCTAAACTTGTATACAATAGAATTTGGTCATAAAGTAAAGCTAATATTATTTGCTACTTAAAACAAGCTTGGTCTTATTTTTAACGAATCGCCGATAAGAGTTATTTGATATTTTTTAATATGGAAACACTGAGTCTTTAAAAGGCAGACATGTTACTTTAAAAATGTCTAACGTGGCTGCATAAATCATAATTCTTTTATTGTTTTGTGAGGTTTAAGCGAGCACTACACATTGAAATGAAACACTTTTTTACTGATTAACTCGCGTTTAATTTACTATTTACATAGTTTTTTATATTATCCTGACGTTTCGAACCCTTTACATTACAGGGTCCGTGGTCACAGGGAGACATAATTCTTTTGCTTTTAAAAAAGTGAAATGTCAACAATGCCGTCACTTCCTTGAACTTGGTCACGTCATGTTTCATTTGACTGCTAGCGGCTGTACAACTGTCATCAGATATTGTCAGTTATTGAATTACAGATTAAAAAAATAAAAAAGTATACAACTTAAGCATAAATTGCCGGGATCTCCTTTTTTACTATGTATGTTTGTAGGATGTTTGGTATAGCTATATTCCCGCACCTGAGCCACACTTCGCGCATTACTTATTATATACTTATTGTATACTTACATTACTTTGTAATGGCATCCTACACATACCTTTTTATACCGACGTTTTTAATCAGTTACCCTAAGACCTTGTACAGAAGAGGGCAAATTCGCCGCGAATCGTTTGAATATTCGTGCGTGAAGCGCGCGATGCTTATGGACGCGCGTATGAGTTCGCGCGAAACGATTCGCGGCGAATTCGCCCCTTCTGGATAAGGTCTAACACCTTGTCGAGAAGGGGCGAGGTACTGAGTGCCAATACATTGAGTCCACAAGCATCGCGCGCTTCATGCAATATTTACGCGCGAATATTCAAACAATTCGCGGCGAATTTGCCCTCTTCTGGACAAGGTCTTAGCTTGCAACCCGTGCAAACCCGTGACCTGGGAGCTAAAAGTCTAACTTCAACAAATTTTACATAAGCAAACTAGCATATCCATGGACTTACTTGTACTTGAAGGTATAGCGATAGATGTTGAAGTTATTTATTTATTTATTTATTTATTCAGAACACCAACGTATTTTACATCAGCTATAGCAAGGGACATCATTTAAAAAAAAAAAAAACTAGATGCAAATACAATTATAGGTGAAGACCGCACGCAATTGCACATTAAATACTTAATCTAAAATTTTATCGACATTTATAAAATATTATAAAATAACATTAGAATTTAATTAAGGCGAAAAATTAATTGATAATAAAAAAATACGCAACAAAGAATTAAAATACCGCTATTGAATTTAAATTGATATTAAATTGAATAAAATAAAATAAAATATATGAAACACTTCCACTAAATTATGATAGGATAGACCTTCTGAAGCCGCGAATGCCACCCCCGAATAAATCCAGGTCCTTGGTTTTCGCTAAGACGTTAAACTCTCGTATCATACGGTTAATAGGCGCGTTCTGACCGAGGTTGGACTTGCAAGGTCGGCCCACAAGCACCTTCCCTTTCGATGCCCGAGGGAGTTTTAGGGGAGCTGAGAAAGAAAGCGAACCCAGTAAGCCTGGCGCGTCAAGGATGCCATTCGCTAGCTTGTAAAGGAAAAGCATATCATGCAGACATCTTCGATCCAGAAGAGAATCCATTTTAAAATGGTCTAACCTATCAGCATATTTTATTATATTCTTGCCTAAATGGCACGAGTATGCTAGGTGCCATAAGAATCGCTTTTGGATGCTTTCAATTCTTTTTGAGTGCACTTCATAAAAAGGACTCCATACCACACCGCAGTACTCCAGACCACTACGAACCTTTATAAGCCCCTGTTTCATACTTTAAGGTTTTATAGTGATGTGATTAGTATGAGCAGTTAGCAATTATTCAGTAATTGTGTCGCGTGGACTAACGGACTAAAGACTGCACCTACGAGGGGCGTTCAAAATATTCTCGGTATTGATACGTTACAACCTCTTTTATATATATATTTGTTACTGGCCGCTAAGATTCATCCATTGACATTAAAAAAAAGTAAAATTGGAACCGAGATGTTCTTTTGTTTTTCTGCAATTGCCGAACAAACATGAACACCATGAGCGAATTAACAATTTTAACGAAATTAGAGCACCGATCCGTCATAAAATTCTTGACAAAACAGGGTAAAAATCAAAAAACCATAAAAGAGGAAATGGATTGTGTTTACCGTGAGTCTGCTCCTTCTTTATCTACTATTCAAAAATGGTCAAGCGAATTTAAGCGTGGAAGGGAGAGTATTGAAGATGACCCTAGACCTGGCCGGCCTGTAGTGGCTACCTCACAAGAAAATATTGATAAAGTGGAAAAACTTATATTGGAAGACGGCAGAGTGAAGGTAAAATCTATAGCTCAAGTAACCAATCTCTCTATTGGTACCGTACATGACATTATACATGACCATCTTAATATGTCAAAAGTAAGTGCAAGATGGGTTCCGCGAATGCTGACGCTTCTTCAAAAGGATATGCGTGTGGCTTGCTGTTCAGATTTTATCGACCTGTGTGGTGAAAATCCCGATGAGGTGCTGCAAAAAATAGTTACTGGAGATGAAACCTGGGTTCATCATTATGACCCAGAGAGCAAACAGGAGTCCATGCAGTGGCACATTAAGGGTTCAGCTCATCCCAAGAAGTTCAAGGTAATCCCGTCAGCTGGCAAGGTCATGGCCACAATATTTTGGGATTGTGAAGGAGTTTTGCTTATCGATTATAAAGAAAAAGGTGTAAATATCACAGGGCAGTACTACGCTAACGTTATACGTCAATTAAGAGATGCGATCAAAGAAAAGAGGCGAGGAAAGTTAACCAAAGGTGTTCTGCTTCTGCATGACAACGCCCCTGTCCATACTGCTCATATTGCCAAGGCAGCTATTATTGAATGTGGGTTTGAAACTGTTACTCATCCACCCTATAGTCCGGACTTAGCCCCAAGCGACTTCTTTTTGTTCCCCAATCTTAAAAAGGATCTGCGTGGAAATAAATTTTCTGACGATGAAGCGTTGAAGACGGCCGTGGAGGAGCATTTTTACACCAAAGATAAAAAATATTTTTATGAGGGATTAAAAAAAATAATTGATCGATCTTATAAGTGTATGAACATAGGGGGGGAGTATATTGAAAAATAAAAATATCAAACTTTTCGTACTTGTTTGTTTTTATCCACATACCGAGAATATTTTGAACGCCCCTCGTACATCCAACAGCATAGAGCGGCGATGGGTTCACCACCTATCACGCTAAGCTCATGTGCAGTCGCTATTTGGTGAAAAGTGGACTATGGTAGAGGACTGCTTTTGCGGTCCACATTGCCTAGTATCTGACTAACCATTCGGGGATAATAGTCGAGATTATATGTATGTAGTATATGCGGTTAGTACATCACGTATCCTACGTTTCAGGTCACAACCAAATATCTAACCAACTTACAAGCGAAATCGAATTTGCTCTCAAACTTCAGTATCAATCGAAAGAATTTATCCATTAACCCTGAACATCAGATTGAAGTTAAAAGCGAATCGTGGTTTATCGATGAAGGCATATTCCATGATGACACAGGAAACACAAACGACTATGTAGAAAGCTATAGCCAAGATTTGGACTATAACGATGATGTTGATATAAAATTTGAAGATTCCACAAGCGATGAAGAGCCTTTATCAAACAAAAAAGAGAAAAAGAGAAAAACTAATAAAATTAACGTTAAAATTGAAAGTAGTCATGTGAACAATGATTGTTTGGAAATTGAATGTGGTGATGTGAACAATGATTTTTTTGGCGATGCAATCGAAGTTCAAGATGCTGTTGACAATTTTGAAAGTAGTGATATAGAAGTGACGTTATTAACTAAAGAAGAACAGATAATGGAGGTGAAAGCTAGAATGGCTTCACTGAATTATAACAACTCCTTTTATAAGTGCGATTTGTGCTATAAAGGTTTTATGACGACTGCGACTTATAAGAATCATATGTTGCGACATGATCCGGTGAGTCTGTATTTATTTATATACTATTTAGTCGCTTGGTCCGATAACCGGAGGACCAGTGTTCAATTCTTAGGTCGGGGAATTTTCGATGCCAAGCCCGCGTTTCTGATCACAAATTGACATGGCCATAACCAAGGCTTTTGATTGGGTCTGCCACAAGTCAGTGCAGGGGGATATACTAAAAGAATAACATACGTCTCTCCCAAAGCATGCTACTGAGTCCGATCTTACCGCATAGTATATTAATCTGTACCTTGTAATGTGCTGTGCTGCTAGCAGCTCTTTAATAGAATACTATCGCCTCATCTCTTCCCTTGGGTGTCGTAAAAGGCGACGAACGGACCAAAGACTGCACATAAATCCAACAAAATAGAGCGGCGATCGGTTCACCACCTGTCACGCTGAGCACATGTGCAGTTACCATTTGGTGTGCCGTTGACTATGGCAGAGGACTCCTTTGCGGCCCCCATTTCCTAGTCTCTGAGTAACCCTTCGGGGATTATAGTCGGGAATTTGAGTATAGTATATACAGGGTGTTTGGTGCATCGTTTGTATGGGAACATAGGAAAAAAGTCATAACCGATGAATAACCTCATTGTTGTATTGCATATTGATTGTAAAGAATATGTTTTGATAAATTCTTCGATTGCATGGGTTTTTACACAGATAATAGAAAAATCATCGGTATGGATGATGGATAGAAAAAAATAGAAAAAAAATAGTAGATGACGCGCGAGTATTGTTCCATACAGTACAATCAGTTCCACTTATCATAAGTTTTAAAGGTGAAATCGCAGTTAAGAATAAATATTCATCTGTCATATCAGGATTCGAAAACCTCTGCTTGTACAGTCACGAGCAAAAATATGTAAACAATAGTTACTCTTAATACAATGGAATAAGAGTCAAAGTGTATACATATTGGTGCTTGTGACTGTACGTGCTGTGTCCAGAACTGCCATCAAACCCATATTTACACACCAAAGTCATACTTACATCTTCAGTTAAACACTCCGTATTAGTGATTTCTAATAAGCTTTGAGCAGTAACATCTAATAATTCTTGCAAGTCAACCTCAACTGCAAACTCGGTTGCAGTAACATTTTTGGGTAGTAATCGGTTTTTACCTTGTTTTATTGCAGATAAGCTAGGAAAGCAGTCTTTATGTAAAGTATTTACTGTCGATCGTAACATGTTATATTTTCTTTCGGATAAATCTAAATTCAAGCTAAGTGCTAATGCTTGTTCCGGATAAAGAACTGAAACAGCAGAATCTTTATTTGAATCAGACAAACGCGTAGATTCTTGAGCCGCGAACTGCAATTCTTCTGAATCGTATACCTCAACTAAGTGTTTTACAAGCTTTCGTTTGGTTTTTAAACTAACGTCATCAAGCGGCATTTTAGTACGACCCCAGTGGCTACATTCAGGCATAGAACCTTGTTTAGATTTTAGAATAGGTCTTAGAGTATCCATCATATATATATTGTATATCAGATTCAAGCCATTCTTTATAGTCAGCCAGGAATCGATCTTTTTTCCGAGCTGATTTTTGCCAGAACTGGTCCATTTTGAGGCAAAAATAAAGAGCAATCTGGTTAAAATGCTTTTCAGCCTCTTGAAGGTTATTACAATGTTCGAAAAATGACATAAGTTTACTAAAAACATTTTTCTTTTTGTTACATTTTTTTTCTAAAATCTATGCCTCACACAGGTCATTATTTTTAATAGTCGGCTCTTGCACTACAAATGAAAAATACATATATTGGCGCAAACCTGCGCAAAATAAAACATACATAATCAGATTGTAAAAACATTCAGCTACAAGATGTCATTTAAATCAAAAAGGTGTTTTAGGTGTATTTTAGAAACCCTTCGACAAAACTTAACATATTTTATTTATTTCAAACGCTTTTCGACAAATAGTTAAAATGCCATATCTTATTAACATTCACGTGAAATCCTATTTTAAAAACTGATTCTAAATGTACATACCTAACGCTGCAAAAGACATTTTGTACTTTTTTGATAACTTTCACAACTTAATTGGGAAGAACGACGCATTCTTGTTAACAATTCTACCTACTATGCGCGACAAGCACTATCAACTTTGACGCGAAGTACCGGTAACGTTTCCAATGAATAAATTTGATATTGTGTGTCATTGAATGCAGTACCTATTAATAATCATTTGTAAGTAGTTCAATTTATTTTATCTCATTTGTCAAAATTGGACTTTTGTGTATGGGACGACGCACTGTGCATCGTGTGAATTCGTGTGCCAAATCGAATGGGGTGATTGGAGAGGTATTTGGCTACCTCTTCAGCCCCCATAAAAAAATCTTGGTCCAACTGAATTTTTTATGCTGATTTTAATTTTTTTTGGGTGAAAATTTATAAAAGACTACATTTAAATTTTAATACAAAAAAATGTTAGGTCTATCTTCAATTTTTTTTTAAATCTTTATTTTGTAACGTTGTACGCTTCTATCGATACCAAAATTACTAACCAGCAACGTCTAGTTTTTTTTACAGCCACGCAAAGTTTTTTAAGTAAAACAAATAAACTTGAACGTCAACTTTCGACCTCAATTAAAAAAAAACTAAAAGTGATCTAGTTCTTCCAATTTTTTTAAAACATCTCTGGACTGTCTTTCTAATGGTGTGCAATATGCCATGAAAAATAATTAGTAACATCACATATTTGCAAATTTTCTGTACTTAGTCTCAATTTTCTAATATTCAACTGGTGAAACAAAAACATGGTTTTGCGTTAATAACACTCACAAGGCAGATTACATTTTCTGTCTCTTTCATAAGGTGAATAGTAAACCGCCCGTTGTTTGTTTGAAACAGGTAAAATTTGTTTAGTGTAGACTTATAAATTTTCACCCAAAAAAATGTAGCCAAAGACCCCTCCAATCACCCCATTCGATGATTTGGCACACGATGCACCAAACACCCTGTATATTGTTATGGGGGAGAGATAGGAGCTACGCGATAGAATGAGAGGCAACTTCTAGGTGAATTTAACTGTATACACCCTCATTTTTTATTCGTTTTAATAAAATTAAGGGTGAGTTCCACCCATGAAACTGAACAACTTTCCCCAAGAAACCAATGTGCAAAAATGACAAAAAAAAAATCGAGCTCCCATTCAAAACTGTGCGATCAGCTGACGACAATAGTATGGGAGGTTGAAATTTTTGTACATAGATTTCTTGGGGAAAGTTGTTCAATTTCATGGGTGGACTCACCCTTAATTTCATTAAAACGAATAAAAAATGAGGGTGTACATAAAGGTATGGGAGCGGTGTGCGACCTGAATTACACCTTATTGTGTATTTGCAAGAGTCGCTGTTTATGTCTTAGCGGAGTGAATCTTCTGTACTTGTACTTTATGTATTCTATGCCTTGGCCCAGAGCTCGTTTGGCATACGGCATGCAGACATGGCTTGCCCAGTTCCTATTTCAATATGTAATCTACACGTACTTACATTCATTACGATTGCATCCAGGAGGGTTAGGTAGAGATAACCGATTTCCAATTGCTACGATCCTGTCAAACATCCTTTGCTTCACTCACTCTCATAACGTTCCTCATACATGCTCGTTGGTTTAGGGTAATGTTGACCCGACCTTTATGCCGCCTTCCACTAACGGCGGAGCGGGCTCCGTACGGACTCCGTTTAACCAGTACTTACCCGTGGTACTACCGGTGGGTCCTACTGGTAGGACCACGGGAGATTTTTTTTGCCCGTGGTACTACTAGCCTGTCTGGTAGTACCACGGGAGATTTTACATTACCCGTGGTACTACTAATCAATTTAATATTCCGTACAAACGTATTTCGAGTTTCGAGGTATGCATAAGCTTGAAAAAACGAGTGTTGTAGAACCTTTTTTTTTATTTTGTTTTGTATTTTTGTTTTTTGTTAGTTTTTCTTTTGTTTTTGTTTTGGTTTTTGTTTTAATTTTTTTTGTTTTTTTTGTTTTCTTTAGTTTTTGATTTTCTTTTGTTTTTAGTTTTGTTTTTTTTTTTATTTTATACTTTCACAGCTAACCAGTATCTACATATTTGAAAAATGTTCTATAACACTCGATTTTTCAAGTTTATGCATACCTCGAAATACGTTTGTACGGAATATTAAATTGATTAGTAGTACCACGGGTAATGTAAAATCTCCCGTGGTCCTACCAGTAGGACCACCGGTAGTACCACGGGTAAGTACTGCGTTTAACTCGCAACGGCAATCCTCATAGAGGTGCTTCCACTGTGAATGAGCGGACGGAGCGGATCAAAAGAGTACAAAGAGTTACAAAAGTGGTCATAGAGTTCAGCGGATTTCTAACGGATTCCGTAATGACTCAGCTCAACTTGCAACGCAAAATTTCATAGATATGCTTCCACCGCTAGCGAGTAAGTGGAGCGGGTTGAGCGAGTTAAAATGGATCCGCTGCAACTCCGCGAAGCCCGCTGGCAGTGGAAGGCAAATTCTGAAACTCTTTCTTAGTGGAAGTGCACAACTATTTTTACTCCGGCCCGCTCAGATTATTAGCTCATTTTCCGCTCATTACTCTTTTTTAGTGGAAGGCGGGCATTATGGTGAGGTATTCCGAGCGCGAATCGATATCGAGGCCGCGTTGCTTAACGAAATATGAACGCTCGGGTCACACGATGAGTTTTAATTTCGCGTGAAAGTCGTATGAGTAGGCAATTTTTTATACCTAAACTTGACTTTGGTTAGAGTATGAACCTTCTGAACGCTGAGTGTAAGTTGAAAATGTGCAAACGTTACTATCTCGTTTGAGTTAAGAGTTTTGATTCTCTATCTTATTTACTTAGCATTAGGATCTATCTGTCAAAACTTAACTCAAACGCGATAGTAACGTTTGCACATTTACAAACTTACACTCAGCGTTCTGTACGGTAGTACTATTAGGTTTTCTGTAATAATAGTAGTGATTATATGTATTTATTTATTTAATTAGGTCTACCAACATTTTTACACTACAACACAGAAATATAACATTGTTTTAAATACAGTTAGAACAGTGAAAAAACAATTACAGTTACATTAAATCTAAGATCAATAAGACAATTTATACAAAAATACTATAATATTAATAGTTAAGGGGCTACCACACTGTTGTAAACAAGCCTTTCCCACCAGGTCACCTTGGCAGGAGGCTCGTTTACAACTTGTTGTGAACGAGCTTCCACTTGGTTTGCCACAGTCCACAGTGTTGCAATTTTTAGCAGGATCCTGCTTTATTAGTATTTTTAAGAGTAAAATTTAGGCTACAGCGGGATGTTAAGCATTATCGTAAAATTTAGCATATTTGACATATTTTGTTTTATTTGCGAATTTAAATAGCGCTATTGGCATCCCTTCCTTGATATACCAAAGTAGTGAGGCAATTTAAAAAAAAAAAAATTTACTGGAGAAAAACGCGATTAAATTTATATAATTATTAGCTAAATATTAGCTTTTAAAGATGTAAAAAATTCCGCGCTGTACGTACATTAATATATAGGAACTTGGCTTTTTCCAGTAACCACGTTGTATGTAGGTTGTAGGTTGAAGATAGCGGTTTGTATGTAATGGTGTTTAAGGCAGTGGCATCACAGCGGTTTTCAACGCGCGCCCGCAAACAAAGGTCGTGAAAAGGTTGACCGAAATGTCGTTGATAACAACCTACCACACTGTTGTAAACGTCGGCTTACAACAGTGTGGTAGCCCTATTAATCATAAAATATGTATGTTATATGAATGGTATGTAACCTCGCCGCAGTCCGCGGGCGCTTACGCTTGCGACGTGTGCCACACGCGCTGGCCGAGCGCGCGCCACCAGCGCCAGCACGCGGTGAACGCGCACGCGCGCCGGTACGTGTGCAAGCTGTGCGCGTACGTGGCGAGATCCAAGTGAGTGATGTGTGTGTTTTTCGTTCACGCTAACTTAAGGTTCGCTTACACGGGCAATTTTAATTTAATAATTTTGTTAATTTTTGTTCTAGCCAATTTCATTTATAATTTCTATTTTATTAACAATTTAAGTTTGATTGTAGTAGCGAATTCGGTAAGTAATGTTTTTTTTTATTTATATGTAAGTATTTTTATTTTTTATAATCTGAACTGTTATTATTAGTTTTTTTACTGTAGTTTAATATTATCGTTTTTTTATGTAGTGTTAAGCAATGATATTATAAACTGTTATGTATTCGATTATGCATGCTGTTTGCACAATTTGTGGAGATCCAGCATACCTATGTTACAAAATGCCGCTATTGTTATTGTTATTTTTAATTTTGTTGAGACTCTGTTTTGTGAATAAATAAAATAAATAAAAAATTAAAATTGATCAATTATGAGCAGTACTGGGTAATTGTGGCGTGACAAAATACCAAAATACAACTGTCAGAAATTCTGAACAGATATACATTAAACTTTTTTATGAATCCCCAGTAGCCAAAAATCGAAGGGTTAGGGCAAGTTTCGTCGATGCAGGAATTGATAGTCTTCTGTTTCGTAATTAATGGGTCAACTCTATTCATAAAATAATAAAAAAATAATCCAAAAGAATAAAATATCATCTTATTCATAACACAATGATGATTGATTCCGTCTTGCTAAAAACGTTCGTACCCAAATACGTCTTTTCCTTTGTTTGTGCATAATAAAAAGAGCACTGCAAGCTGCCGCTGCAAGAAAATCCTACTCCATGGCGAGCGATAGTTTTGTACGTGTATGAAAGTATTGCGTGGTATTGCCTTGTTTCTTGGAGTTGCTCCATATTGCTCAATACTGTTGTTGCGAAACATTTCGCTAAATTGTTGCTTATTGCTGTTGCCGTAAATTGCTCGATATTTTGTCACGTCACAATCGCCCAGTATTGCTCATAATTGATCAATTTTTATTGCTTAGAATCATGTTTAGAATAATAACCAGTGGTCGGAGTAGGTATATTGAATTAAGGTCACTGACATCAAACGTATATGTTAATATGGATACTCCTCCGAGTTTCCGGATTATTATGATAAAAATACCGAAACATCGAAATTATTACATGAAACTAGTTAAAAATGTATCAATACTCTCAACGCTATGCTGCTAGTGGCGTAGATGACCAGAATTTAATAGTAAAAAATGACTGGTGTGTAAAAACCTTGTTGTAGTAAAAGTGTTGGAGTAAAAGCCTAAGCATGTATAAAATGATATAATAATAATATTCATTTCAACACACGACATCCGGCAAACAGGGTCTTTTGTCCTCTTATCTCTATGCTCAACGCATCTGACCAATTAGAATCAAGTATCCAGGATGACTCATTGACTGTTTGTTCGAAAACAATGCGCTCGCACCGACATCCAGACCAAGTGGCTCACTCACTTATTTCGGTTCGTGGAGTGCGCTTATTTTATGTGTTGTGAATATCTTGACTTGACCCTGGCTTGTTTACTGTCTTCTGAAATCTACTTAAAACGACGAATTTGGCTTATAACTACGGACATCGATTTATTACTCTTGGATTGGGCCCATTTGAAGTTGTTTTTGTACGGGTAAGTTTTAATTATTTTCACTATTTAAGAAGGTTTTAGAACTTGGAAACAGTTAAAAAAATCACTTTATAGCAATCATCATAGCGCATGAGAGTCCGGTACGCACACCGCAGGGCTATCACCGCTTCAGTTAAAAAAAACACTTTATATGAAACAGAATTTCATTATCGACTTTACAGTTGTGTATGTTTATATTGTAAATTTAAATCATTGTTTTAGGTGAGATATAAATAAATATGGCAAAGGTCAAGGCTGAAACAGTGCAAAAGTGGTTATTGCACTATCCTGAGCTACTTTACGATAACGCTAGTGGCACTATATACTGTACAAAGTGTGAAAGTCATTTGAAAGCTGTGAATAGAGGCAACATTACCAAACACATTGAAGGCGCTGTACATCAAGGAAAATTTAAGAGACCGCAAGAGGAATTTTACTTCGACCTCATTAAGTTCCTGATTCTATGCAATATTCCTTGGTCGCAAATGAAAAATCCAGCGTTCAAAGAGTTTTTTCAGAAATATATGTGCAGTACTTGTTGTTGCGTTTGTACCAATCGTAAAGTGGTTGACGAATCACAGTTACGAAAAGTTTATTTGGAGAAGTTTTATAGGAATAAAATCAATTCGATTTATGAAACTAATAAAAATGAGAAACTATGGATATCGCTGGATGAGACAACAGACATTTTTGGTCGATACATAGTCAATTTCCTAATAAAACCATTGCATCCTAGTAATAGTGCAGGCCGGCCTTATTTGATTGCTTGTAAAATGCTAACAGCAGTAAATGGACAAACAATAACACAATTTGTACTGCAATGTCTAGAAAATTTATGGCAAAACACTTTTGAAGCGAAAGTTGACAATATTTTAATGCTTTGCACTGACAGTGTAGCGTACATGCTATCTGCAGGGCGAAATTTAAAACATTACTTACCTGAAATGAAGCATGTGACATGTTTGGCGCACGCTCTTCATCGTGTAAGTGAGCAGATAAGGTCAGAATACAACAATGTTGATAATCTTATATCAAATGTTAAAAAAGTATTTTTAAAGGCTCCTAGTAGGGTAAACATTTTAAAAGAAAAATATCCTGACTTACCGTTGCCTCCGCAACCAGTCATTACCAGATGGGGTACTTGGTTACAGGCAGCATCTTACTACGCTCAACATTTAGATAAAATAAAAGAAGTTTTATCCTGCTTGAGCAGTTCTGATGCTATAGCCATACGAAACGCAAAAAACATTTTGGAAAAACAAAATTTAGAAAATGATTTAAAATATATTGAAGAAAATTACTCTATTATACTACTAGCCCTAAAAGAGTTACAAAAACAAAATTTATCTCTAGCTGATTCACTTTTAGTATTTGATCAAGTAAGGGCTACGCTTAACGAGTGCAATAATGAGAATATAAAAAATAAAATAGAATCAGTTATGGAACGAAATCCAGATTTAGATACAATTAGAGAATACAGCGAGAGTATTGAAAAAAGCGTAGCAAATAATCAGAAACTTTATTTCAAATTCGCTCCATTGACATCTACAGATGTTGAACGATCATTTTCCACTTACAAATGGATCTTAGATGTTAAAAGAAATAGCTTAAAATTAGAAAATATTGAAAAAATTATAGTTATTTATTTTAATTGTATAGAGACAGAAAATCAAAATGTAGAACTTGTAACCGATGAGGATTAAAAATAATTATTTTTAATAAAACTGTAATAATGATTATTTGTATTAACAATAAACAATTTTGTTTGCTTACATATGGTTTTTTATTTTATTACTCTATTTACCAAATTTTTGGAAACTCCGGTACATTCCGGAAGAAATGCATGTCCATGTTATGATATCATGACGCAAGTATCTAAAATCAATATACCTACTCCGACCACTGATAATAACGCATAGGAAGCGAGAACACGCACGATTAATGAGGCCAGTAAAACCAAGCCATACTGGCTTGTACCGAAACGGCCCGCGTCAGTACTAATAATCTAAACTTATCTATCTATCAACAGTTCCAATTTCCTTACTTTTGGGGCAAATGCGATTCCTCTAGCAACATTACTTGTACACTTGTGTGCGTGTCGCCGAGATAGTACGCGTAACTTACTCCTACATCCATGTTTTTCTTGCCTCACGCCATGACAGTTTTCTACTACGAGACTATCGTTCTATGCGTTAATATTCTATGGTATCATGTATGAGTATGAATGTATTGTGTTGCCATTGTAGTGTGGTTTTTACGAAAGCGGCGGTATAGGTATTGGGAAAAAACGAATGTATCAATATCATTTTGTTAAAATTTAAATTAAAATGTTAAGGGGGTTAGGCGGTCAGCGGTACGCGGGGTCTCGCAGGTGTTGCGCGTTGCGGGGTCCGCGGTAGTTCGTAGGCGCCATTCACATTTTTATCAAAAAGTTAATAAAAATGTTAAGTTTTGTGTCAGTCAAGACATCGAAAAGGTCCCTATCCCTGTTATTAATAAACGTTGATTAAAGTTACACTTAGGAATAAATTGACGCTGTCTCTTTCTGTTTTCTTGAACAAAAACGAGACAGCGTCACTTTAAACCGAGGTGTCACATTTGTCCATTTTTATTAATAAGACGCCTAGTGTTTATGATTTAATAGGAATTAGTATTGTAAAACACTATCGTAAGGTGCATATAAATAGGTAACTTCAGGATTTTTTTCTATCGAGCAAAATGTTTCCAATCGTGTTTGGCTTCGTTCATCCCCTCACACATACGTTTTGTAATACCCATTGAAAAGGAGAACCGGCACTTTTCATGGAAAAAATGCTTAATTTGTATACAATAGAATTTGGTCATAAAGTAAAGCTACTATTATTTGCTACCTAAACCAAGTTTTGTCTTATTTTTATCGAATCGCGGATTAGAGTTATTTATTTTTTAATATTTTTAATATGGAAACATTAAGTCTTCAAAAACAGACATGTAACTTTAAAAATGTCTAACGTGGCTGCATAAACCATAGTTCTTTTGCTTTAAAAAAAGAGAAATGTCAACAATGTCGTCATTTAACAGCTAGCGGCTGTCATTTGTCAACAACTGTCATTTGTTGACACATATTGCCAGATAGATAATGAATAACAGATAAAAAAATTAAAAAAGCGTACAATTTAAGCATAAAACGTCGGGTCTCCTTTCAGTGCGAAATATCTAAAATATTTTGAATAACAGCTTATAGAGAAAAGCCATTTTTTCCGTTTTCACCGCCTAAGCCCCCTTAACTATTACAAATTAGACTATGCCAGCCCGCGTCGGCGCCATCGTCCACCCACGCTAAAGGTCGATTCACACATATCAGTGAAGTCACAGTTCCGGCACAGTACCGGCACATCCCCTCTCCTTAATTCACTAAGTTTTATTTGTACTGGCACCTCGAGACCAACCGTTACGTTATTGCAAGAAGTGCCAGACGTCCCTGCGCCAGTAGAACACTCGCGCAGGAGACCATCTGCGTTAGGTCTTGACGCCAAATCAGTGCCCGCCGCAGCGCGCTCTTCATTCGGTACTCATAAGACTAGTGTCTCGGGAGAGTCTCCCCGCGAACACGTGTAGTTCACTGCCTATTGGCCAGAGACTTATGACACAGTGTCAGTGACGACACAGTGCTATCAGTGTCAGTGTCAATGTCCGACAATCACGGACGGTATTCGTTGACAACGATATTTTTTGTCGGATCACTGACGCCGGCAGACAGTAAATAAATAATAAATCTTTCCTACACTCACACCAATTATCTAGCCCAAGAGAAGCTTCGAAGAAACTCGTTAAATGGTTACTACACAACGGATAAACATACTTAAAATACATACTTATTATACATAGAAAACATCCAGACCCGAGATAATTTAGAATAACAATAATTTCTAAATTGACCCGACCGGGGATCGAACCCGGGACCTCAGAGATGGCGACACCATGAAAACCGGTTTACAAACCACTCTACCAAGGAGGTCGTCGAGTGTTGCCAACTTAGTGGATTTTCCACTAAAACTGGTGGTTTCTACCCCCCTCTTAGTGGCGAAATATTGCTTTTAGTGGCTGGTGGTTTTTCTAGTGAATTAAATGAATTTTATTTTCAGTAGGCAAAATCACTCAACAACAATTTTTTTGTTACAAAAATTTAGTAATGTCTGGTGGTTTCAGAAGTCGAATCTGGTGGGTAGCAAGCTTAACCGTTAGCAACACTGCCGGCAAAATGGAGGACACGTTTTCACTGAAGCAGTACTGACATGTGTGAATTGAATCACTGACGCAACACTGAAGCACTGATTCAAAAATTCAAAATTCAAAATATGTTATTCACAAAAAATACAGGTTATGGCAAATACAGTGGTCCCTCTTTTTAAGTTAAAAAACAATAACCTGTAGCGCAGATTGGTGTCGTGCGGTGTCCCACAGGGGTCGGTTCTCGGGCCGCTCCTGTGGAACATCGGTTACGACTATGCACTGAGAGGAGCTCTGCTGAGAGGTTTGAGCGTAATCTGTTACGCAGACGATACGCTCGTGACGGCCCGTGCCGAGGATTTCCACGAGGCTACCAGGTTGGCCACTGCGGGGGTCTCTCACATGGTCCGCAGGATTAGTTCTCTGGGAGTGAGCGTTGCCCTTGAAAAGACAGAGGCTCTGTTTTTCTACGGAGCTCGGAGAAGGCCTCCCCCGGACGCCCATTTGGTCATCAGCGGCGTCCGGATCGAAATTAGCCAGTGTATGCGCTACCTCGGCCTTACACTTGATAGCAAGTGGGACTTTGGCGAACACTTTACACGACAGTCGCCAAAATTAGTAAAAGCCGCTGCTGCTCTTGGTAGTTTGCTACCTAACTTAGGTGGTCCAAGCGGTAGTGCGAGAAGGTTGTACACGTCGGTGGTACGCTCGATGGCCCTTTACGGAGCCCCAGTCTGGAGGGATGCCCTGAAAGGCAAGAACAAGGACCTGCTCAAAAGACCTCAGCGGGTCATGGCCATCAGGGCCATTCGAGGTTACCGCACAATATCTTATGAGGCGGCCTGTGTATTAGCGGGAACCCCTCCGTGGGACCTAGAGGCGGATGTGCTAACTGCAGTGTATGAGCGGGTGGTAGAAGCCAGGTGCTTGGGTGATAGTCCCATGCCTGAACAGGTGACGAGGTGGAGAACGCGTGCGCAAATATCCGGCACGCGTCTCTGGCAAGAGAGACTACAGTCTCCGAAAGCCGGTCTGATGACCATCGAAGCGATTCGACCCATTTTCCAAGAATGGGTGTGTCGCAAGGAGGGGTCGCTCACGTTTAGGATTACACAGGTATTAACTGGTCACGGCTGCTTCGGCAACTACCTGTGTAGGATCGGACGTGAGCCAACCACAAATTGCCATCAGTGTGGTGCAGCTAACGACACCGTGCAGCACACGCTGATGATATGTAGGGAGAATGAGCAGCCGCGCCAAGACCTGCAGGCTGTAATTGGCAATGACCTATCTCTCGAGGCCATAGTTAAGTCTATGGTTTCCAACAAAAGGTCCTGGGATGCCGTCGCCTCCTTTTGTGAAAACACCATCATTCGCAAGGAGGTCGACGAACGTGTGCGGGAAGATGATCCCTTGTCCGGCGCTTCACGCCGCCGGCGCACTGGCAGAAGACGACGCGTGCACGGCCAACTGCACCCGTCCTAGCCCTGACGCGGGGGAGGGAACCGGAGCTTCCCAATAGCCCCCGCCAGGCCTCTCCGTGGGGATAACGGCAACACCCACAAAATTCATCTTGAGGTGTGGGAGTTGCCGTCCGAGCAAGTCCAATGACTTGCAAGGTGTGTCCGAAAGGACCTCGCCGCCGATTCGTGGACTACTACAACCGTGAGTAACCGGGTTTCGGCAATAGCGGAAGACGGAGAGTGCCCGGGAGTTTTAGTGGGTAAACCCTCCTCATTTACCATCTTTTGAGGAGGGGAGTCCCACATAACCACCGTGTTGCCCCGACGCGGTGGTATGCGTAATGCATTTCTCCCGGGGAAACAAAAAAAAAAAAAAAAAAAAAAAGGAGAAAGCCGCTCATCAACTAATACTACACTACACAACTGTATTAAAAGTTCAATATAAAAGTAATTTAGGTACCTAATACTAATAGAAACAAGTCCAAAACCAAAAAATACAATATTTTACTGTCATTTTAATACGAGTAGGTACTTCAATAAAAGACTGATATTGAACTGAGCGGACACGATGACGGAACTGTGATTTCACTGATGTGTGAATCAACCTTAACTCTACGTGTGCGTGTCTGTGTGTGTCGGATGCATGCGTGCTTGCGTAGCGTAATATCATTATATTTTCTAAGCACATACATACAACGGCGATGGGCTCACCACCTGTCACGCTGAGCACATGTGCAGTCGCTATGGTGAGAAGTGGACTATGGCAGAGGACCGCTTTTGCGGTTAGTCGGAGTTTGGAACCGCAAAAGCAGTCTAAATCAGAAAACAGTCCCAGCAATAAATAAATACATAATGGTACTTGACTTTGCAGACATAAAGCGAAGGAGCATTCCAAGTGGCACAGCGGGCACAAGTATGTTTGCAAAACTTGCGGCGCGAAGTTTGAGTGAGTAAAAATCTGTACTTATAGTCTAAGATCCGAGTATAGAACGACCTTCACCGAGAAGGTTAATGGATGAAAAGTATTTTATATCAAATTTAATATGTTAAATAATATATTGCGAGTGGGTTGGCTGAAAAATTTCAGTCCAGTACCATTCAATGATTAATTTAATATTAAAAAAAAAATTTTTTTTAACATTGCATTGGTTTGGTGTGTGTGTGTGTTTGTAATGAGCTTATCTTTGTATAAACATAAATTTTATTTATTTAACCAGACGGTTGCAAATTACTAATATTGACTTGCCTGTTTACACCTGCCTACCCAATGTTATGACAGGAAAAAAATAGTCAACCTTACGTTTGCATATTATAGAGGCTTCATACTTTTGATTGGTACCTATGGAATTTATCTATTATCGAAACAAGTGCCATATTTAAAAAAAAAAAATTAAAATATTTAATTAATCATATACTGGACTGAAATTTTTCAGCCAACCCACTCGCAATATATTTTTTAACACATTAAATTTGATATAAAATACTTTTCATCCATTAACCGCTCGGTGAAGGTCGTTGTATACTCGGATCCTCTACAATTACCCTTGCTACTTGACTTGACTTGTGCGTCGGTCGTATGACCGGTGCGGGCGTCGAGGCATACGTACCTCATTACCCGGGCTGCTTCTCGGCGGCGCTAACTGCCGCCGGGTCATTTTGGGGGTGCGACAGGGAACTTTTTTTTTTTTGTTATTGTATCTTTTTTTTGTATTTTTTTATGATTCATTTTTTTTTACATTTTTTAATTTTATTTTTATATCTTTTTTTAATATTTATTTATTTATTTATTTACTTGGTACTACCGATGGTCCTACTAGTAGTACCACGGGATTTTTTTTTCGCCCGTGGTACTACACTGTTCTGTCTGGTAGTACCACGGGAGATTTTACATTACCCCTGTAGGCTTACTCTTGAAACACAATTGTATTAATCAATTTCCAATCACAAATCTAAAAAATGTCTAATGGCAATTTTGTAAGCGACAATAGCGCCACATTGGAATTAAATTGCGTGGAAATTCCGGAATTATCTTTACTTATCCCAATATTAATACTTATCCCGAGACAAATTAATCGTATTGGAATTGTATTGAGATTGAGTTTGCGTTCAAGAGTAACCCCCCAGGTACTACTTATCAATTTAATATTCCCTACAAACGTATGTCGAGGTTGCTTATGCTTTAAAAATCGAGTGTTGTAGAACCTTTTCTTGTGTTTTTTCTTGTTTTTTGTTTTTCTTTTGTTTTTTTTTGTAATTAGTTCTATAACTTTTTTATAAATAACATTTGGTATCGGTACCGGTACAGGCCGCTTCCGACAACAGCGTTCTTTGCGTAGATATATTATTATACTGCGTCAGGGGGGTGTCACTCCTGTGTTTAGGGCCGTTCTATAGGCGCGCCTCCCGGGCAGGCAATAGGTTGCCGTGAGCGACGCACCGAACACCGAGCGCGTAAAAAGAACGATAATTTCTTTGATTTTTGTGCACCGAACAATGACTACTAAACGATCTTATAATCCGTATAAAAGATACTGTTGTGTTTACGGGTGTCTAAATAAAAGAAAGAACAATGAATCTGGTTTATTTTAATTTATACTTAATTATATCCATGAGTGGGAACCCTGCGCTCCTGACTTCAAATCGATATCGAGTCAGCGTTGCTTATCGGAATATGAACGCTCGGGTCACACGATAAGTTTCAATTTCGCGTGAAAGTCGTAAGAGTTGGCAATTTTTATACCTAAATTTGACTTTAGTTAAAGAGTGAACCTTCTGTACGGTAGTACTAGGTATTAGTTATTTTTTGACTGCGTTCGGGTTAAGAATGCAGTGACGTCATCAATGCAACTGCAGGGTAAAGGTGTGTTCACCGAGGTGTTCATAATACAAACAAATTATATTTTGAAAAATTAATTTTAACGGATTTATAAAAATTCAGTTAACTAACTGTATAAAGTCATGAATTTATAATAAACAAGTGGCCGCTCGCGGTTTCACCCGCGTGGTTCCCGTTCCCGTAGGATTATCGGAATAAAAAATATCCTATGTGTTAATCCAGGTTATAAACTATCTGTAAGCCGAATTTCATCCAAATACATTCAGTAGTTTTTACGTGAAAGAGTAACAAACATCCATCCATACGTTCTCGTGGGACTATCGAAATAAAAAGTATTCTATGTGTTAATCAAGGTTATAAAGTATCTGTATGCCGAATTTCATCCAAATCCATTCAGTAGTATTTACGTGAAAGAGTAACAAATATCCATTCTTACAAACATTCGCGTTTAAAATATTAGTAGGATTTTAAATATATATATTTTTTTACTTTAATATAATTAACTGTTCGGACACACCGTATGCAGATGCTGTTTTTGTACTATAATATGCAGAGTCTATTTATATTTAAATCACACTGTTTAAAGTACTTAAAAACGTTATAAAAAGCATTTCTTTCTCCGCTATAAATTACCGAACCACTTTTATTTTTACGAATAGGTGAGGTAAAAGAATAATTTGTGTAACGTCGCTTGACATATTCATTTTACAAATTTAATTCAGTTGTACACAAAGCACAGGACACAACCGTTGCGTCACTGTGAACTTGACTTTCTAATTAGGAACGATATGATTGGTTAGGGGGCGTGGCTAGGCCGGCGTGAAGTATGACATCGCTGCATTCTTAACGCGAACGAACTTTAATGTTAAACCGTTCTATAAAATAATAAAAGTTAGTTAATTTTTTATTATTGTATGTAAATACAGGGTTAATTTTGGACCCCCCCGCCAAATTTTTTCATGTGGTCTTTTAACAGCAGGACAACCAAATAATGAAATAAAAAAAACATATTTTTTTACATTTTTGTCTCAACTCTTTCTTATGAAAATTGAAATGATTGTCACCTAGCGCGCGGCCGTCTCGTTATCAAAGTGCGCGTGACCGCTATTATTCGCCCCGTGCACCAATCACGGCGCGCCGTCGCTTTGACCGCGAGGGTGAGCGCACGCATTTAGAAATATAGGATTTAAAAAGCAAGCAAAAAAATTGTGTTTAAAAAAAGAAAACATACAATGAAGAAGAATGGGCGTTTTAGTATGAAACCCGTCCCACCCCTTGTAAATTCCCACATGGTAAGTTTCCAAATAAATAGTGTATTTTGTTGTAAAGACAGCAAATATGAATGAGCGAATGAATTTATAAAAAAATAAATAAAGGGAAAATTTAAAAAAAAATGAAAATGAGGGGTGTATAGTTAAATTCAAAAAAAAATCTTGACTTCAATTTTATATTATCGTTATTAATGTTTGTGTTATTATGTTACAATAAAAGTATTATCTATCAATATTTAATTTTCTTCTTTTCAATAACTTTTTTCTTCAATACCTGACAGATTTGCTGTCATACTATAAAATGCTTCACTATTCAAGTACTTTTATTTGATGCATAGATGTAAGTGTTACGTTGTGGGGGGGAGGACATTTTGCCCATTCTTCTTTAAGTCAAATATTTGATTATTATTACTTTATTTACCCTATATTTACTTTTGGCGGAGGTCCAAAATTAGCCCTGTATAGTATAAGTACAACCAGCTTGTGTTTCCAGCAAATCGACCAGCCACCTGACGCACGTAAGGATCCATCACCCTTCGGAACACTTTTGCAACGTGTGCGGCGAATCGTTTATAGGCGAGGTCGGATTGAACATGCACAAGAAGAAAGCTCATAGAGACAATGAGGTTAGTAAAACGCAGTCGCACTGCCGGGCGAAGGCCTCTGTCATTATCAACTACTGGGCGATCAAAAAAGGACATTTTAGGAGGGCTTACCTGGTTCGACGTTGCACCCGCGTGCTGGTTGTAAAGGACGCGAGCAGCAATTTTAAACGAAATTATCAAGATAAATATGACAATTATCAGATAATTATCATTATAGTTATCCGATAATTATCAGATAATTATTCGATAATTATCAAACAGATATAAGCCTAGCAGTCCTTTTTTTTAACTGATATCACATATCAACATTTACGTTAGAAGCAAGTAGATTAGTAAATAAATTATACACATTTTACAATCAAGGTAATCTTTTATTAATGTTTCGTTTATAATTTCGTAAATAAAAACTCTACGTATCTTTAATTATCAATGATAATAATCACTTCGAACCTTGGACGCGCGTCTCACTTCTTCTTTGACTTTCCACGGCAAAAGTTCGTAATCACTATAATATCTGTAGTTAAACTCGCGGCGATCACTTGGATGTTGGTAATGACTTGACCGATGAATGATAAGATAAGATAAGATAAGATAAGATAAATTTTATTTCATAATAAACTTAGCCTAAAACATCAAAGTTACCATAATAGATAAGCTTAATAAACTATAATTATCAGATTACTTTTATAGTTCTTACTAACAATCAAAATGTAATTTCGGCTAAACTTAATAATTATGTTTGCCTGTATTTAAAGTAATTTTAACATATAAGCAAAAAAAAAAAAAGACGGCGGTATACAGAACAAAACTCTTTACATCCCGTAGTAGTCGTAACTGTGTTACGGCAAGGTAAGATTATCGCCCCAGGAATAGCACCTGTAGTACAGCAGATTTAAAGATTAATTTGCCATAATGCATCTAATAGCATACACACAATAGATGCCGATAACGAGTATTGGGTTTGTTGTAAACAAGTAGTATAAGCTAAATAAACAGATACCATAATCGTTGTCTACTGAATAATTATGTAGTGTTAATAAAAAATATCTTAAATAATGTATTATATACATACTCATATACTTACATATAAATACATACATACATTACATTTAGATGAATCAAAATATTTGTATTATATAAAGAAGATAAATATAATTGTATAATAAATATTTATTTAAATATTTATATAGCATAAAATAAACTATTATCATTTACATATCTGCAATAAATGAGGAACACGAGCTCGACTCAAAACGCCCTGTCACGTAGCCAGGCTGGATCGGAAGTAAATCTAATAGCCGACACGACACGACGAGATATTGGTTTACCCCCATAGGATCAAGGATAAAAATTATGAGGGTAGAAGTTGGATTAGGGATGTAGCATCGGTACAAGTCTAAACCGATTGATAGTGAT
Source organism: Scoparia ambigualis (assembly GCA_963921215.1). Classification (NCBI taxonomy): domain Eukaryota; kingdom Metazoa; phylum Arthropoda; class Insecta; order Lepidoptera; family Crambidae; genus Scoparia; species Scoparia ambigualis. Next base: position 1,429,504 of record OY992525.1, read on the forward strand.
GTGAAGATAATTGAATATGATCGATCTAAATCTATCACATACACAGGACGCGAAGAAGTTCAGCGACTATCAGAATTTACAGGTGATTGTTTTTATTTGTATCTGAAAAGGAGACAAACGTGCAGGCGAGTCCGGATGGGAAGTAATCACCGCCGCCCTTAAGCCCCCTCTTCACATAGGCAGACGCATCCGCAGACGTCATCATCATCGTCTGTGGTAGATATACAGAGTCTGCAGTCTGCAGACGTTAAATACCTACTACAGATGCGCAAATCACCCCCCTTCACGTCGGCAGACGTCTCCGCAGATGACGTCTGCGGATGCGTCTGCCTATGTGAAGAGGGGGCTTTAGACACCCGCAACACCAGAGGGAGCGCAGATGCGTTGCCAGCCTTGTGGAAGGAGTAGAAACTTTTAGAAAGGAGTAGGAATTGTAGGGGGAGGGAGTTGTTCAGTTTCATGGGTAGAACTCACCCATAATTTCATTAAAATGACTAAAAAATTAGGGTGTATAATATCGATAGTACTATCGATAGTATCGATAGTTCAGTTTGGTACAATAGTATCGGTATATCGCAATACTATCGATATTATCGGTTGTATTGAAGCTCAATATCGTAATTACTATCGACACTATCGATAGTATCGATTGTTATTGCAATAGTTAGCAGCAATAGTATCGCTACTATCGATACTATTGATAGTGCCTTCGATAGTATTGCTGTGTGTCGATAATAAGATAAAGATAAGATAAAAACAATTAATTCAGTACAACACAACACATTACAATTTGGACAATTAAATTAAGCAGAATTAGTCTTGTAGTACTGAAAAGGAATGTACGCAGCCTATGCCGTGGTGGCACAATGACACCTCGACGCTGGTCTTCCGTACATGCCTATGCAGTGAAGCACTACTGTGCGCAGCAAACATAAAATAAAAATAAAAAAACTTAATACAAACAACAATTACCAATAGCTAAAACAACACAATTTCATTTAAATTAACAAATTTAATTTACTTACAGAAACTAAATAAAACTAATTCGTAGACAGACACACACACACACATATATATATTATTGATACTATCGATAGGCCTATCGATACTATTGCTTTTGCTCAACTATCACTAGTCTATCGATTGACTATCGATAGTGGACTATCGAGCGGCAACACTATTGAGTGTTGTATGTGTTTTGTGTCAGAACGACAGAACGTCCGAACACCCGGTGTGCTTGCGCTGTGGGGTGTGTTTCAACAACGCCGGGGCTCTGAACCTGCACTCGACCTACGTCGGGGACTGTACTACTGGTGTGAGGTGAGATATAGATATTATCTAATCTGAAAAGAGGAATAGTCTAATAAGTATTTTGTTAAAATTAAAATAATGCTACACTCTTCGATCATATAAACTATATAGAGTCCAACAATATCAATAAGCGAACGTTTAATGGTAGCATCTATACATCACACTGAGCACGCTCACCAAATTTGGTCCAAAACTACAGGCTCGTTACCGAGATGATGAACAAAACATTATCATAATTCACCAAAAAATACACCATTTCCAAACCCGTACAGCTGTACTACACGCAAAGATGGCCGAACATGCACACTAAACTCGGAGCACACTGATATATCTTTTTGTTGACGCTGGCGTGCGTGTTAGTAAAGATACTACATGTTTCATGATTTGCATTATTTTAATTGATTTAGTTAGTTAGAAAACATAACTTTGAAAAATCACTATAAAATTGGAGCCCATTTTTTGTCATTGTATTCAGAATGATGTATAGATATCGCCCTTAAACGTTCGCTTATTGATTTTGTTAGACCCTGTAGATACATGATAGTTACTATTGACTGACTATTGCTTGGGGTGGAGGGTTAATAACCTGTTTATTATGGGATACTTTCTAGTTCAGGTATCAGCCCGCCACAATCTGCAAATTGTACCATTTTTATTTTTTGTGCCTTATTGCATGTACCTATTTTATTGATTGTGGTGTGAAAATAAATTTACTTACTATTTACTTATCATTGCTGCTTGAAAATGGCACCACGAAACAAGGCACGTATCAAAAGCATGCCTTTTTTTATAAAAATTTAGAATTACTTTGTTCCAAACTAGCTTGAATCTAGCGAGTCGTTTCAAAGTGATGTAACTCCAATAATATTTTTATGAATTTGTACTTTAGGACCTAAAGTTTAAGGTTTGGGCCATTTTCAAATTCTCTGCAGGTAAACTTGTCCCTAACCATGTTCAATTTTTTTTGGATAAATTACGACTATACTGCAACAGATTTTCTTTTCGCTAATTATACCTATTCCCAAAACTTCTTAAAATATTAATACGCTACAATACAAGATGAAATTTCAAAACGTGTATATATTCTTTGTCTTGAATATCGCTTAACTTCAAGTCTCTCACATTCTTACCGGTTGATTTTTAGAGAATGCCTCTGTGGCGTTAAGTCCGCCTTTTATAGATTTATATGTAAAGAGGATGAAATAAAGTAATAAATAAATATTCCACACACTGAATGATATCGATTAGTAACTAAACTTCACTTTATTTTGGTATTTGCCACAGGTCTTGCGTCCAATGCGGTGAGAGTTTCGATTCCAACGACAGTCTTAAAGAGCACTTGAAGACGCATTCTAAGGAAGAGCCGGTGAAATGCGGAGAGGTGAGTCCCATAGCTTACTAGAGTTGCCAGGCACAAAAATTACCAAAAGGTAACTAAGGTCATAAGTAAGTAGGTACTTATTATAAAATGTTTACTAGAAAATAATCAATCAGTCTCAGGGAAGCTCGAATGGGATTCGAACCCATGTCCTTTGGATTGCCGGTCCACTGCTCTAACCGCTAAGCTACCGAGACCCCAGGTAGACTCGTTGAATTCTTTCTAGTAGTTGATGATTTACGCTGCAAGCCATTATATCCTATATCTATATAGTGTTGTGATTGCAAAATTTCAATAAAAAAGATATTTATAAGTAAGTACCTAGTTTATTTGTCACCACTGTACACTTTTTTGTCAAAGACTGCACATACATCCAACAGCATAGAGCGGCGATGGGCTCACCATCTATCTCGCTGAGCACATGTGCAGTCATATAATCACGACTATTATCCACGAAGGGTAAGTCACAGATTAGGCATTGAAGTGTAACTCAGTGCACTGCCAAAGTCCACCGTTTCACCAAGTTACTATTTGGCTACTTGACAGTTCACAGAAAAGTATTTAAAAAATTACAAACGCTTATTTTATACCTCTTACAATATTTTTTTTCTTGAAAAAGCTTTATTAAATAGTAAAAAAAAACCATATTTTTCTACATTAATTTCAAATTTCGCGCGAAAACGGTTGGTCACGTGACATTTTGCCCTGTGACGTCACACTTCAATAAACAAACGAAATCTTGAAACCAGACAGATAGTTTTTGTTTGTTTTGTGAAATGTGACGTCACACGAAGCTCTATCATGGCCGCCCGTGTTTCAGGTCTTGTAATCCACAGATAAAAATCGCAAAGGACCATGGGCACTTTTGTATGAACACTGGACCCACCACCTTCCAAAATTGTGCAACAGTGATGAAACGTAAGTCATTTGAAAGCTCTTGACGTGTACTTTATTTCATTCTGTAGCAGCCAAGTTCGAATCCTGCGCAAAAATGGCGTTTTGGTACATTCAAAAATTATTGTAAATGTAAAATTCCAAGGAAATCATTAGGATATCATATTTCTAAATGTGGCATATTAGCTTCCATCCTTATAAAAGCTACCCTTTGCCTGTTTAGGTTTTTCAGTGTAACATAATTAAACAAAAGATTCGGCAAGTTGATTTTTTCTATAGTGACTTGAGTATAGTGAGTTAAAGTCCTAGCTACTGACTGATAGCTAATCATAATTTAATATCAAAACAAAACATTTTTTTAAAAACGCAACAAAACACCGTTTTCGCGCTGGATTTGAATTTAGTTGCAATATATTAAAATAAAGTACACGCTAAGAGCTTTCATATGACATTTAATTCACCACTGTTCAATAAAGCTGAAAAGGGGGTCCAAAATGACGCATGGTCCTTTGTTTTGTAAAAATAAAATACTTACAAATTATCTTAATTAAAAAAAACTATTGGATAATTATTCTTGTAAACTTATAAACTACCATTTCCGACACATTTCATATTTTATTGTTACAACTGTCAAATAGCCAATTGCACATCGACGGCAAAGTGACAATACCTCCTATCTAACATTTTTCGAGAAATTGACTTTCTTATATCAGCAATCAATCTTTAAGATCGATTTCCGCATATTTTGATGAAAACACTTACCTGTATTTTTGACGACAACTGGAAAAAAATCAATTTGGAAATAGCTTCTAACTAAATAACATGTGCAACTTGGTACAACCCGATTGCTCTTAGGAGCGAAAGTTTTTGCAAGAAAAAAAAACGTTTTTTTTTCTTTTTGTGTAAAATGTTATCTATGTTAGTTAGTATTGTCACTTCGCCGTCGACCTGTGATTTGTATGTATATTTTCGTTAGCGTTTCTTAGAATAGAATAGAATTTCTTTATTGCTTAGACTGTGTAACAAGTTCTTGTAATAATTTAATAGTATCAACAGTTTGCCCATGATCGGCATGCAATGTACACAAATACACGGTTAATTCTGGACCCCCCGCCAAATTTTTTTACGTCATCCTTTAGCAGCTGTACAAGCAAATAATGAAATAAAAAAACATATTTTCTTTTGACATTTTTGTCTTCACTTTAAGAAATTTAAATGATTGTCACCTAGCGCGCGGCCTATCGCGGTTATGAAAGCGCATGCGCGTGCCCGCTATGATTCCCCCCGCGCACCAATCACAGCGCGCCGTCGCTTTTACCGCGAGGTTGAGCGCACGCACTAGAACTATAGGATATAAAAAGCAGGCAAAAAAAATTATTTTAAAAAAGAATACATTCATTATGTTTACGTCAAATATCTAATTAGGCACTTTTTTACACCATATTTACTTTTGGCGGTGGGTCCAGAATTCATTCTGTATTATTATTAACATTAACAAAATACATCATGAAGTTAATTTAGTTTTTATTTATTTTTTATTTGTATTCCAACCAGTGCAACCGCACGTTCGCCCACGACCGCTCGTACGCGCTGCATTACCAAACCGTGCACCTGCGCGTGCGCACCGGCCAGCGCAAGTGCGCCGCCGCGCAAACCAGGCGCGGCGGCGTCGTGTGCGAGATATGCGGCAGGAAGTGTATCGTGAGTCCCGTCTTTATCTTATGTAACGCCCCAAATTGATAACGTATCTAGAGATTCTAGTCTAGAGAGATCTAATCCCTAATTTTAGACTTCATGAAACAGGTGGCTCTTTCTTGAGTTACTGTGTAACGTTTTATAACAAACTTCCACTAAATATTACTGAAATGCCTTTACATTCATTTAAAGCACTTAAAAAACCCTCATAACTAAAAGGTATAAGGTGGAAGATTATGTAAATGACAAATATGTATGGACATAGTGCATGTACGAGCATAACCTGTTTATTAGTAATTTGTATTAATGTATTTCTTTTTCATGTAGTTTGTATGACTTGGCTACGACATTATAACTTTTGTTACTTAGAGAGAGAAAAAAGTAAGGCCTCCTGTGTTTCTTGCCAGCTTCATCTCAGTCAAAAGCTCTCCCAAAATCCGAACTGGCGGTAGATTAGTTACGTATGTAGATTAGGTAGGAAGGTAGTTAAGTTAGTTGATAAGATTTAACTACTGTTAGTTAACTTTTTTATATCCATATATTTTTTTAACGTCAATAAGTACCTGTAAAGGTTTATATTGAATAAAGTATTTGACTTAACTTGACTTGAATTGTTGAACTTTCTAAATTGAAGGTTTTGACTTAAGGGGGGTTAGGCAGTGGAAACGGAAAAATTGGCTGTTTTCCTATTATGTAGCTGTTATTCAAAATGTTTAAGATATTTCGCACTGAAGTTTTACAATATGTATTACAGATCGTATTTGTGATAGGAGGATTGTTTCCAAAACACGATTGGATAGATTTTGCTCGATAGAAAAAAATCCTGAAATTACTTCTAAAAAGAGGTGTCCCATTCCCCATACATTGTCCGTCCCACAGAAAATTATTAATGTTACCTGATGAAAATTAAATTTCTGTATTGGTTTTTCATACTGTTCTTAGAATCAACAGTAGTTATTGTTGTAAATAGAGAGGTTTTAAAGATAATAAATACTTAATATTAATTCCTTGTAACATTTGACATTGCCGCCAAAGATTTTATTACAATTTATATTTTTAAACATAGGATAAGCAAAGGGATTAATCTCAAACAGACTTAATATAATGTGATACGTAATTTGTGGTTAGTACAAATTGGCATAAGTTAAAATAAATGCTGTCTACAGTAGTGACAACTTAATTCTTTACTTACGAACCTTTTTTTCTTTTTCGTAACTTTCAAAGAATAAAATGTATATTGATTAGATTTTTTATTTACTTAAGGTTAGGCTCAAAAATCCTTGATGCCAGTGCCGTAAATTATTACAAAGTGGCAGATGGGGTAGATAGGAAATAACGTAAGTCTAATTTTAATTCCTTTTTAGGGTTCCGTAGCCAAATGGCAAAAAACGAAACCCTTATGGATTCGTTATGTCTGTCTGTCCGTCCGTATGGCACAGCCACTTTTTTCCGAAACTATAAGAACTATACTGTTAAAACTTGGTAAGTAGATGTATTCTGTGAACCGCATTAAGATTTTCACACAAAAATAGAAAAAAAACAATAAATTTTGGGGGTTTCCCATACTTAGAACTGAAACTCAAAAATTTGTTTTTCATCAAACCCGTACCTGTGGGATATCTATGGATAGGTCTTCAGAAATGATATTGAGGTTTCTAACATTATTTTTTTCTAAACTGAATAGTTTGCGCGAGAGATACTTCCAAAGTGGTAAAATGCGTCCCCCCCCCCTGTAACTTCTAAAATAAGAGAATGATACAACTAAAAAAATATGTGATTTACATTACCATGCAAACTTCCACCGAAAATTGGTTTGAACAAGTAGTTTTTTTTAATACGTTATTAATTAATTTAAAAAAAATACACTATTATTAAAACATCGATCAAAGTTACAACGAACTACAAGAACTTTTATATGATGTTACTTGCTGCTACGGAACCCTTCATGGGCGAGTCCGACTCGCACTTGGCCGGTTTTTTAAACGTAATTTTAAACATTACTTAAAACACGGCTAGCTACGAAGTATCTACTTATATATTTTAACGTTTACTATAAATTAGACTGCAATTTCTTGAAATTGTGTTTATCAGGTGGTACGCTATTTTTCACTATCGAAACATGAAACGTCTCTAGGCAGAATTGGGACATCTCCTTTCATATAAATGCACATTACGACCGACCGTGTTATACAATAATAATTCCTATAAAATCATAAACATATATACACTTTTAAACTTTCGCGTTCCATTATGCACACATATATAAACGGGATTTAACGCAAAACTATTTAGTAAAGACATCCTAGGCCTACCTTTTATACCCGACGTTTCGAAATAATGTGACGGTGGATGAAGACTCTTCGACACCAACGGAGGCGATACACCGCGACAGCAGTCAGCCCGTGACCACGGCCGGTGCAATTCGGTCGAAACGTCGGGTATAAAAGGTATGCCTAGGATGCCTTTACTAAATAGTTTTGCGTTAAATCCCGTTTATATATGTGTGCATAAACATATAGGTATTCACTTTTTCGATTTCGTGACTGTTGTGGATTTCCAAAAAACCAAACATTTTTATTATTGAAATTTTGCATTCACAATGCTATATAGATATAGGATAAAATGTTTACTAGAAAAAAATCAACCAGTCTCAGGAAGCTCGAGTGGGATTCGTAAATCAAACTACTAGGAAAAATTCAACGAGTCTTTGGGGTCTCGGTAGCTCAGCGGTTAGAGCAGTGGACCGGCAATCCAAAGGTCGTGGGTTCGAATCCCACTCGAGCTTCCTGAGACTGGTTGATTTTTTTCTAGTAAACATTTTATCCAAACATTTTTATTAACTTTTCGATAAAGATGTGAATGGCGCTTACGAGTTACCGCAGACCCCGCTCCGCGCAACACCTGCGAGGGCCCGGGATTTTCGCTGACCGCCTAACCCCCCTTAAGCTTTATGCTTCCTTAATGTTGAGTGGTTCAATGTGATTCCCTGAATGTCGGTGTCATTCCGTGTTAGACAGCGTCTACCAAATGACACTTTTGTATGCATTTGTGGAGTTGATATTAAATTAATAAAAATAAATTAAATTTTACTGTAGCAGTTTTAATGTAGCATATTTACTGTAGCAGTTAACACTGAAAAAAGACGACAACCTCAGGCGGGAATCGAACCACGCACCATCCGCGTTCCGGGCGGCTGCCTTAACCACTTTGCTACCGAGTCTGGTTTTCACCCGTCGAAATTTGTCAGTGCTTGATGCTGAATTTGATGATGATGAATTTTATTGTTAGTTAAATGATTATCTTATTTACTTTACATAGTTTTAAAGTTAACTGTCCGTTTCTAATTATATGTAAAAAATTTGTAATTGAGTACTTTGATAAGTGTTTTATGTCTATCTATATTTTTCGTTACTGTATTGTTTTCCAAATAAAAATAAAATACAAATACAAATTATGACGAAATTTCTCACTCTGATAGGCAAAAAAAATACAAAGATACGTTATTAATTTCGGGCGTTAAGTAGAGCCAGCCCCCTTACTCTTGAAACCGATTCCGATCGTTCGAGATTGGTATTGTGAAGTTTCGTACTCTTAAGTTACGACACCAAAGCTAATTTGGATTCATTGGGGTTCAAGATTCAATAACATTTATTCTATTTTGGGAGTTAATACTTTTCATGTTAAAAAGCTGCCGCTGTGGTGTACCTAAGATGTCATTGATGATATTGTTTTATTTAAGCTGTATTATAATATACGCTCATTGTTTTAATATAGAAGCTTCGATTATCTAAACACTAGATACAGCATTAGCGCTCTCAAAGTGTCGCCTCGAACCAATTTATTAATATTATTCTTAATTAATGGCTTCGCGTTTAGCATTAAGCCAATTTCAAGTGGTATACAGGGCGTCCCACGTACATGCCACATGGAGGGAAAGTACCTTGAATATTGCAGATGGAACATTTTACTGAAAGAAGACATTATTTTAATTTCAAAAAACATTTTAAACTGCATTCATAGATATTTTAATAATTACATGGTTGAACCGGGAATCGTACCCGTTACATGAGAAAAATAATCATCCTGTAGCTTTATCACACCGATCGAAAGGCTTCATCATAAGGATTATTTTTTGCTAAGTAACATAGTGTCACAAATAAAAGGAAGACCATGAATTTTAACATTTTTAATACAAAATTAATCAATTTATGTATGTATTTATTTCAATGTCAGTTGTAATGTCCTTACGGCAATGTCAGCTTTTCATTTTTCTGAACAAAATTTCACATCAAATGTTAAAATTCATGGTCTACCTTTTATTTGTTATTTAGCAAAAAATAATCCGTAAGATGAAGCCTTTCGATCGGTATGATGAAGCTACAGGTTGATTATTTTTCTCATGTAACGGGTTCGATTCCCGGTTCAACCATGTAATTATTGCAATATCTATGAATGCAGTTTAAATTATTTTTTGAAATTAAAATAATGTCTTCTTTCAGTAAAATGTTCCATCTACAATATTCAAGGTACTTTCCCTCCATGTGGCATGTCCGTGGTACGTCCTGTATATTTTTAAAGAACATATAGTATTGTACGGTATATTGAAATAAAATGGAGTCTCACAACACACGTTCTTGCTAAAAGGACACGGGAGAAACTTTCTCGAACCAATGCTCCAACCAAGTTCCAAATGCATTGGAATGCTGTCAGTTTTTTTTTCATTATTTTTTTCTGACTATGGATACTAGTCCTTCAGTCGTAATATTAGAGTTCTTGATTTTATGCTTATTGATGATAATGAAATGAGTGATGATATTATGGGCGTTTATGATACTCCCCCCAAACCCCTTGAGTTCCAGTAAAGATGTGGGACTTTACTGAGAGCTCGCACGGACTTCTTGAGAGAATTTGAATAGTGATGTTGCACTGTTTTGTTTTATTTGCCAACACTCATGCACGTTCACAAACACTTAACAGTAAATAATCCACCATTATTTCACATTTAATATTCGACAAAACATAAATTATAGAAAATAAAACAAAACTGCAGACATGACGCTTAACTTTCCCGCCAAGAAGTCCGCCACTCGATTGCTGTCATTGTGACCATCTCAAAATTGGCAAATCTGCCCGACATTGGCCAAAAATCGGCCAAAATCTGCCATGTTCCAAATTTCTAATTATAATTGAAATGTAATAACTATTTATCTAAAAAAAGGTCGTCGGCAGCATTTCCTTGAAATCTGCCACTTTTTTGAATTAAAATTTAACACTATTGAAATGATTGTCTAAAAAAAGCTCGTCGCAACATTTCCATGAAATCTGCCACTTTTTGGAATCGTCAGCATAGCCTGCCACAGTAAAAATTTAAGTGCCAAATCTGCCCAAATGGCAGAAATCTGCCACAAAAGGCCACCCTGATTGTCATTTGACATTATTGGACTTCTTGGCGGGAAAGTAAAGCTTCATGTCTGCAGTTTTGTTTTATTTTCTATAATTTGTGTTTTGTTGAATATTAATGTGAAATAATGGTGAATTATTTACTGTTATGTGTTCGTGAACGTGCATGAGTGTTGGCAAATAAAACAAAACAGTGCAACATCACTTTTCAAATTCTCTCAAGAAGTCCGCGTGAGATCTCAGTAGAGTCCCACATCTTTACTGGAACTCAAGGGATTTGGGGGGAATATCATTCATCACTCATTATTATCATAAAAGCTTTTAAATGAACTCTATTATTTCGACTGAAGGACTAGTACCCATGGTCAAGAAACAAATTATAAAAAAAAATATTTTGACATTATTAGGTAGGTACCTATTGTGGCGATGATAGGGTCGCGTGTCAAACAGACCATGGACCACCAGGTCACCGATCATGACTTGCTTGAAACAAGCTGCGCTTCGCAACGTTAATCTTACTAACTAAATTTAATCCTAAACTCACCGAATGATGCGAAGGTTGACCCGCCTTGCAACCTGAGGAGAGGACAGAGGTGAGGAAGGAAATAGGATGGTTGCAGCTCAGCTGCTGTGATGGCTCCTGGCCTCTGGCGGCTTTGCCACGCCGGCCGACTCCAAGAGGCTGTCCAGATCGCACCGTCCCGCTCGCCGAGCAGCCGCCTCTTCCACGATATCGCCGGGAACCGGTTCCCACTAGCTCACCACGCGAGGCTAACAGGGCCTGCTAAACGCGAGGTAATGTTCGTAATATACGCGCTGCCGTCGCGTTTGTTCGTCCGATTAATTGGACATCGCAGCCTCCGAGGGCTGGTTACAAGGAGATTGACGAGATTTAAGCCGATTAACTGTTAATTCACAACGAATGCACGTTGGCATGTATTGACACAAACCGAAACTGAACTCACCACAACGCGACGCGACGCGAATTCTGCCGTCAGAAATATAAGCGCGTACAACCCGCGGTTGATTTTACACCATATAATAAAGTCTGGGCTGTCCCAGCCATGGGAAATCAAAACAGCAAACCGTAAGCGGACCGTTCCGCCATTATGTTTCCGTGTCCCGATCCGATATTGAACTGAATTCCATTGTCTATTGTACCGCCATGACACTTTTATTTTCCTATCCTGTTCATTGCAGGTTTTCAGTTTTGCAGTTAATTGCTGGTTTTAAACAAGTTGTGATTATTAGATTAGATATTATTTAGATATAAGAAATATTGTGACTTTCTCTGGAACTTAACCGTGTCGCGTGTCGGTGAAAGATTACTACCCCCCCCCTCTCTACCCTTGGGTGTCGTAAAAGGCGACTAACGTACTAAACACTGCACATACACCCAACGAACCCACGACCTTTGGATTGCCGGTCCACTGCTCTAACCGCTGAGCTACTGAGACCCCAGAAGACTCGTTAAATTTTTCCTAGTAGTTTGATTTACGCTGCAAGCCAGCGAGCCATTCCAGCTTCCTGAGACTGGTTGATTTTTTTCTAGTAAACATTGTATCCATATGGCATTGTGAATGCAAAATTTCAATAATAAAGATATATGTGTGGATTCTCCGGAAATCCAAGTTACAATAAATAAATGTGTGATGTTGTGCTATAGTTATGCTTTTGTCCGGATGCAGACCAAAGCCGCGCTGATGTACCACCAGCGCACGCACACGGGCGAGAAACCGCACGTGTGCACGCAATGCCCGAAGACGTTCAGCATGTACCAAAACTTGCAGGTAATTGTATACCTACATATTGATTTTCTTTTAAATCATCATCAACATCATCATCATCATCATTAGCCTATTAACGTCCCACTACTGGGCACAACGTGGGGATATTGGGCCATAACCCACCACGCTGGCCCAATGCGGGTTGGTGGGTTTTAACGACTGTCATCTTACGACAACAACGGGGACCAACGGCTTAACGTGCCTTCCGAAGCACGGAGGAGCTCGAGATGATTTAAATTTGGTCACCCATCCAGCGACCGGGCATTGCGAAAGTTGCTTAACGGGCAAGTTCGCAAGCCGAACGCGCTAGCCGCTGCGCCATCGAGCTCCTCCTCCTTTTTTAAAATCAGTGCACATAATTTTTTATATCATTCAGTAACGTTAATGGACATCTTTTTTTTTATTTATTTATTATATAAAAATATTAAATTATTCTATTCTTTTTTTTTTTAATTATGTGAAATGGCGCCTGAATGAAACGTGGGGTTTCTTTCTCTGAGATGTTTATTGTATGATTGTATGGCTAAGGAACCCAAAAAAGCCCCGTGGACAGTTTTAAAAGTTATTTATTGTCCCGGAAGCATCGCGTTTAGTCGCGATTCGGCTAGATGGCGCTGTTTTACAAACTGAGTGGCCTTATTATTTACTTAATACACTTAGTGAGTAGGTTGCCATTCACACATTTCTACTTACACAATTCTATTCTTAAATAATAGTTTGGTGCGTTTTGAACATTTAGTCAGTATCAAATACGACAGATATAGCTAACTATTGTAGATGTTGAAAGTCAGCGGTAATATGATTGTTTAATGGTAAACGCTATTCCCCCAAATCCCTGACGTTTCAGTAAAGATGTGGGACTTTACTGAGATCTCACCCGGACTTGTTGAAAGAATTTAAAAAGTGATTGCACCGTTTTTTATTAACGAGAATAGTTATTATTAAAACTAGTAATTACACTATTGAAATAAGAATTTTGTCTATAGTTAGTTGAACTATGGTCAGTATGGAACCTGAGATAGTTACGCCTTAAAATCGTACGAGATGGCACTTGTAATTTAACCATAGACAGGAGATGACTACAGTCCGTTCTGCCGACTACCAAACTATGAAAAAACGTAAGATCAGCTACATCTCTCCGCATTATCAGCGGGAGCAGATGGTGGCGTTTGCAGGTATCATCATAAGTGAGATTTTTGTTGCAGTAAATCTTGTACTTATAATTAATAAATCTCAGAAACTTTATTTGGATTCTTTCGATCTTATCTATGTAAACATTATAATGCGGGTTCCACACTTGGCTTGCATACTCTAATTGGCTTCTCACTAAGGAGCAATATAATAGTTTTAAGGATTTTACTGACTTGAAATCTTTAGTTGTTCTGAATACAAATCCAAGTGTTTTAGAAGCTTTAGATGTGATTAAGTCAATGTGTTTATCAAAGACGAGCTTAGAATCAAGAACCACACCAAGATCTCTCACGCAATCAACACGTTGCAATGATTGGTTATTAATAGTGTAGGCATTGTGTAATTTGGGTTTCGCCGAGGGCGGTCTACGGGAGATCTTGTGTATGCCACTCATCTATGGAGTGAGCCTAGATTAACAGGCTTTTGCCGTGTCTCTTGACATCTCTAAAGCATTTGACAGGGTTTAGCACGCTAGCCTTAAAACAAGCTTCCGTCGTATGGGATCCTCCTTGGCCTCTGCAATTGGATTTCGGACTTTCTGGAGGAGCGATCGATATGTGTCTAAGACTTTAGATGGCTGCACGTCTGATCTACAGGCTATTGATGCCGGAGTTCCTCAGGGGTCTGTTCTATCTGCAACGCTTCTTGCTACACATAAACGATCTGTTGGTACCCGGAATTCTGGGGTACGCAGACGATAGCACAGTTGTGGACAGATATTTCTCAAGTACAAAGGCCAAGGGGGATGAAGTTCAACTTTGTCGAGAGAGCATGGTGAGCGTTTGGACACGGCCCTAGAAGATATCTCCGACTGGGGTGATGCTAACCTGGTCGACTTTAACGCCACCAAAACACAGGCGTGTTTATTCACTGCCAAACGGAGTCCCTTTCAACTTGCTCCGACTTTCCGTGGTGCATCTTTGCCAATATCTGACCATCTTAGCCTTCTAGGTATATATGACCATCTTTGCAATCCTAAACTTCGGCCACTACATAGAGTCCATGGCAAAAACAGCAGCTAAAAAACTTGGCATCCTTTCTAATGTAAGGCGGTATTTCACACCGGGGCTGCTGCTTCAGCTCTACCAAGCACAAGTCCGATCCTGTATGGAATACTGCTGCCACCTCTGGGATGGATCTGCCAAGTATCAGTTAGCCGCTTTAGACTCTATTGAAAAGCGTGCTAAGAGGGTCATTGGCGACTCTAAACTCGTCGAATCCAAGCTGCAGAGTCTTGAACATCGACGCAAGGTTGCCAACCTTTCGGTTTTTTATCGATTGCACTTCGGCGAGTGTGCGCAGGAACTACACGAGCTGATTCCGCCTTCTCCTTTCTATCTCCGAGGAACGAGACGCGTACTGAGATCTCACCCTTACACTGTCAACATACCACCTATACGCACAAAGTGCTTTGCGTCATCATTTTTGATGCGGACAGCTATGAAGTGGAATTCCCTTCCTGCGGATCGGTTTCCTGACACGTACAACCTGGACATTTTCAAGGCAAGGGTGAACAGGCATTATCTAGGCAAGTATGCTACAGCCTAGGTCGCATCGTCACTTACCATCAAGTGATCGCGGTCAAATACTAGCATATAAAGAATAAAATCAAATCAAATCATTTATTGCACTCATGTAGTATAAAGATGGTAGGACATATATCATTTTCGAAACTTAAACATGAACCCTGTAAGGGTATCGCAATTATCCCATTTAAAAAAAGGGAAGTATTATTATTATTACAATTAAATAATTAGTATAATTATTATGACAATTACATAATTAGTATTATTATTACAAATTAATGGGCGATTTTCTGAAAGCCCAAATTAAAAAGTAAAAATTAGTTCAAACACACCCGATAGATGTCGTTTTATAAAAGCCGGCCACCAGCCGTACCTACCTAAGGGCTGTAATAAATTATACACTTTTACTTGTCTACCAAAAGAATAAAACAATAGTATGTCCTTACCTATTTATATTCAGGACATCCAGAACCTATTTCTATTTTGGAATAGAATAAATATTACGCAGCCATACAAGTGCTCTTCATGAACCCGCCTTTTACCATGCGCCATACTAATCTATGCTAAGCGCCATCTATGAAGTCATTTACGAACCAATTTCTTTTTTTTTTTGATCTCGGATAATCGCCCATTAAAATAAAAACTAAAATATATAAAAAGAAGACATTTGGTGGGTACTTAATAAATTAGCATTAGTTTTATAATTATTACAAAATAATAGGCATACACAGAAAAAAGGGATCCAGGATTATAGCCGTGATTGTGTACTTTACTTTTTTAATCCCACAGATCCACCTACGAACTCACACAGGAGAAGCTCCATACAAATGCAGCAGCTGTCCCAAAGCGTTCAAGCACAAAGCAGCTCTCAACCGGCATGACAGGGTGAGTTCCATACAAACTGCTCACACCCACTATTCGTGTAAATGTAACAAATTTGGCGAATGCTCACTTGATCGCTACCACAAAATGTAATTTGTTCGCGACGAAAGGAGATTGACCATTTTGGACCAAATTGCAAGAAGCATGGGAATACTTTTATTTCTTTCCTTTCATGAAGAGATATTATTTAAAAAAAAAAAATATTCACTGGGTTATATTGTACCTAAAAACTTATCTTATGGCTTTTTTGTGCTTTAACTTTTGATATATTCTTTTAACGTTGTCGCTTACGTTATACACCGACATTTTTCATTGGTTTTGGAGCCGAAAACGTTATAATACAAAAAAGTGTTGTACCTATTTATAAAATAATAATTGCTTTACGAGCAAAGAAAAAAAAGTTGTAAAAGTGACTTTTTGTCGAAACACGTAGTAACGTTCTCCTTATCGACTCGTACACCGTGACCCCTTTGAACTTTCCCGGCGGCGGGGCGGGGGGTAGGCGGAGCGTGTGAAGCGCCTCGGTCGTTGACTTTCATAAGATCGTCCGGTACTAAGGGTTCGTACACTTTTATTGATATTTTTTTATGCTCATATCTTTAGTTTTACATGCTAAATAGCTTCTACTGATGATAAACATGAACAGGGTTTCGGCACCAAAACCAACGAAAAATCTCAGTGTATAATATTATTATCTTACTTAGTGCCTTCGCACACGGCGTAATAAGATGTTTGTTATTATTTCTCGTTAATCTAAAACCTATACAACAGATTTTTTTTCTCAATACTCTTCGGATAGATTCTGAAGCGCTTTGGGTTACATACTAGTATTAGTGTAAGATACATTATGCACTATGATTCAATGTTGGGCACTTCGATCATCAATACAACTAGATGTCAGGTCGGCGCTAAAAATGTGTCTCGGTAAATAAGAGCGCACTTGCACAGTGAGCTCTTATTTTCTCGCAAGGCAATAACAGGAAAAAGTACTTTATTTGTTGCGCCTTAAGGTTGATTTCTACACTAAATGTTATTGAGGTCTTTTCTTTTTAAGTGACAGGAGTAATTTATTGCTTTGAAAAAGTTTTTATTCACGTGGACTGAATTTAGCTTTGATTTTGTACGTGACGCGTTATTTAGTTGGTATTGTTGATCGAAGGTTGGGCAGCACTCTTGGTCCAACGTCCATACAAAAATGGTCAATCTCCTTTGCGTTAAAATTATAAAAATAATATTTCTAACATCTTAACAGTGCTCTTTCTCTCAGGTACATACAGGGGCGAAGCCCTACTCCTGCTCGCATTGCGGCAAATGCTTCTCACAATCTAATTCCATGAAGATGCATGTCAGAACAGTACACCTTAAACTACCCGCGCCATATAGGGGCAGACAGAATCAAGAGAAACTACTTACTACTTAAACTTTAGTGTTGAATAAATTGTTTTGTGAAATGAATTGAAATATTAATTTGCTGACTTCCCGAATTTCTTAAAATAATCTGTTTCATACCTTAGGCATTTAATACATAATAATACAAGTACAGAAGATTCACTCCGCAAAGTCATTTAAATAAAGGGGACTATATTTCTTGTCACTAAAATATATATTTTTCATCAAGTAGTATCACCTAATAAATAGATCTATCACCACGAAATATTTTCGTTCTCAGATAAACAAAAAGTGTTCCCAGGTATGAATTATCAAATTAATGTTAATATATGTGTAAAATAAGAGATGGATGACCAATAATGTAGTGCATTAGATGAATATAAACTTCGTTCATTTAATAATAGTTTTATTACTTAAATAATATCATTGTGCTCAGAATGGTAGATCTGACACCAAACAAATCGATTATCGATCTCTGACTGCGACTCCTTTTTGTTTGTTATTTTGTCACCAATACAGTAGTTACATTTTATTATTAGAGTATCTCACTAATTCAGAAAAGGAAGTGGAAAGAACAGTGAATGTGAGACCTAACAGAAAGAAGCATCATCTATCCAAAAAAGAAGGAAGTGTAAGAATCACGAGACGTTTTTGCGTTGAATGTTACAAAACTAATGCTGAAAGGTTTGGTTCAAAATTCGCTAAAAATAAAACCAAAACGGTTGCAACATTCTGCGAATCCTGTCAGGATAATCCACATTTATGTCATTTATGTCTACCTTGCTTCCACAAGCTTCACCATTAGGCTGTGTCAAATATGCAACCATTAATTAGGCTGTGATTTTGTTGCCATCACCCTATTTTTTATAAGGTAAATAAATAAGTGATTTTCATTAAGTATAACATACTTTTATTCAAACCAAAAGTAGCATAATATGTTATTCTAAGTCATTTTCTACATGTGTTAGGGTCCTAACTGGGGACTTTATGAAATGATAGGCGGACTGTATAACATAGGTTTGTACTCGTTACGTTAAAACATTTGATATGCAAATTAAATGGATTATTGGACGCGCTCGGTGCCTACGCTGGTCGAAGCTGATGTCACGTTGCAGTGGTGGTAGGGATTCGTGCGCGACCCGACGACCGACGATAGGAGCCGATGAATCCCGAAGACGCTCGCGCTCCAACAACATGTATGCCAAGTTCGATCCCAATCAACGCAGTTGTATTAGCATTTAGTGGTAACAAACATTAAATTCATCACATACAAATTTTTCTCTATAAAAGATGTTTTTAGACTACCAAAATCTTCAGTTAGGCGAGGCCCACCTTGGGGAAATGTTCTACAGCGCCATCCCGGTCACCCCGTTACGCCAAATTCATAGTAAACGCGACCTATGGCGAACAAATTCACTTTGAAAACAGGTTTGTTCTAGGGGGTTACTCTTGAACGCAAACTCAATCTTAATACAATTGCAATGCGATTAATAAGTATCGATATTGGAATAAGTAAAGATAATTCCGGAACGCCATCTCGATAATAATTTGTTCAATCAATTTTCACGCAATTTTATTCCAATATTGCGCTATTGTCGCTTACAAACGTGCCATTTGACATTTTTTAGATTTGTGATTGGAAATTGACTAATAATAATAATAATCATTTAATTCAGGCAACAAAATGTACAGATGGTAAATTACATTGGCCCATATAATATATACTTTACAGACTTACATACATACAAATAAATACAATGTTTTGTTAGTAAAAAAATAACTAATGTTAGTATTTAAGTTATTTAATTGGCACCTGCGGTACCAACTCGGTAGCAACAGGCAACTTTCCTCGGAAACGCCCGTAGACTACACCCTTAGGCCAGAAGTCCTCCTTCAAAAACATATCCAGCTTTGATGTCGGGATTCGCACCACTAACGCCTTGAAGCTCGTGTTATGGCGCGACTCCAGCTGTCCAATCCTCAAATTGAAGTTAACTTCACTGCTAATTGAAGCAAATTGAAGTTAACTACCTCTTGCGATGTGGTGGTGTAGTGCCGTGGTGGGTGTGGCGGCACGCAGCAGGAAGGCGGGCCCTGTCGGTGCAGCACCGCAGCGGTTCTGGCTCGCTCGCTGACGACGTCGCTTCTTGCTTCGAACCTCGACGAAGCCATCCTCGTCTTGATCCGGGTGTGCGACGATTCGTGGAGCGGCCTTTGTCTCGGCGACAGGTCGCTGCGACCGTGTTTTTGCCTTAGCGGCAACAACAGCGGCGAAATCGCGGCGTCGGCAGTTGACGGGCGCACACTTGATAGGCGCATGCGTCGTCACGGCCGGCGGCGCTCGGCTCGGCTCGGGTCGTATCGGAGACGGGGCCGAAACTGCTAACTTGCAGCTCGACGTCGACGTATCGAGGCAGGCCCCTCGTCGTGTGCTGACATATGAGCCCGCGATCGAAGACCTACTTACCGCGAGCGATTCGCGTAGAAAATCAACTTCCTTGCGCAACTCATTCACGGTATTTTCGGATGCCTGAAATTTCAGCATCACTTCAGCCAAACTCGCCTTTAGGGACACGATATCCTTCAGGAGACAGGTGACGTCGACACGGTCGAAGGAGACGGGAGGCGACTTGTTGAGGTCTCTCGCCACAAACGCCGGCATGTCATCTGGATCGGTTTCCTTGGTCAATGTTATGATCTCCTGCAGACTCATCTGCGTCCCGTCTCATCTCCGGGACACCATCTGGTCGCTCTTGCCGATTGACTCGTAGAGCAGCTTCTTCGCACCAGCCACCTCATCTTCACTGAAGCTGGACTTACAAATTTGCACTGCGCTCACCTCGTCCATGACGTCCAGCTTTTGTTGCAGGAACGCCAGGAGTTCATTTGCCACGAGTTTGTCTCTCATGACGTTAGTCGAGCAGCGGCATGCGCCGCGCTACGCGTAATATTGTGTTTCAAGAGTAAGCCTACAGAGGTCACCGGCGACCAACGCGGTGCCTAGATTAAGGCAGGGTGAGATCGCCGGTGATCTACATGGCGTTTAACGTGTTAAGAGGCCTATTACATCTCGACTGTGATTTTTGCGTAAAATGGACAATTTTGGCGTTATGGATCTCAGAAACAAACTAACAATTATGACTTATTGAATAGTGTAGAATAGCTATTGGAATAGTGCGTAGTGGCCTCGCTTTTTGTAAATTTTGCTTAACTTAATTAAACCCAAAATTGCAGAGAAAGATTTTCATAAAGTGCGCGAAGGCACTTTTTTGAGCTTATCGATTAAACTACTTTTCTAAACAAGTGAAATAAAAAAATATAATGTTATCTCTTAAAAAGTCGAATAGTGCGTAGCGGCCTCGGAAAAAGTCTTATTCTTAACCAAAAATCTTCGAAGATCGCTATAAGTTAACTGTGAATATCTCCCTGTCTACGATAATATTATTGACCAAAATTTATACCAGAGTAATTGTTAATTCATGAGGAATAAAGATTTTATAACGAATTTATTATCCTATTTCGATAAAAACGATAAATACAACTGCAAAATTACTACAAAATGCCATGCGCCGGCCGTCTGAATTCAACTAATGCTCACAGAATGGAGATTTGTAATATTATGCACCAATTTATTATCCTATTTCGTTAAAAACGACAAATACAACTACAAAATAACGACAAAATGCGAAAATGGGCATTTTACGCAAAAATCACATTCAAGATGTAATAGGCCTCTTAACTACATCTTCACTATCAATACATTTAAAGTGGTTACCTATCATAAATTCGAAATTTGCCTGTACGAATTTTATTTGACCGAAAACGTTTTGTAATTTTTTGTTTTCCATAATTTTCCTTTTACCGAAAACACAATTTACAAAGTTTTGAAATGGCGATTATCGATTGTTATTTTTTTCAAAATCTCTATATTCTGAAATCCCACTCAACGTTTGGCCGAAGCTGTTAATGCTAGACGATTCATTTTCCAGAAACACGTTTCCAATATTATTAAAATACAACATTTCAAATAATTGAAATCTATAATATCATCAAACAACTTGTAATCGTAGTAACGTTTAAGCATGCAAACAAGCATGCAGCATGGAAGCAAGCATGCAGCCACGAAATGCTGGAACAACATTCCGCCTCCAATTAAAAACGTCTTATCAGTAAGGTCTTTTAAAAATAAATACAAAATATATCTTTTATATAATCAGAAATTTTAATCATTGTTATGTGGAGTTGCTGTGTATTGTGTTCGTTTTGTTTTGTAAAATTTGTTGCTTTTTGACTGTCTTTGTTTGTTTTAAGAATAAGAGAAGTTAAGGCATAGGTCTTGTTGACACCCAGTTTTGTTTTGATTTGTTTTGTCAATTGACTAATTTTCACCATTCCCTGCATGTTTACTTCTTTGTTTTTGTATGTTTTAACTTTATGTACCCCTCAGGCGTCCACGGAAGACCAGCGTCGGGGTACCTACTAGGTGCCTTGACATTATGCTGAGTGGAAGCCTTTTTTGTGCCACATAGTTTAAAATTTGTTTTATTGTAATTATTTTGTTTATTTTGTTTGTACGTGTGTCACAGAATAAATATTTTTTCATTTCATTTCACCACGCAAGCAAGCATGCAGCATGTAAGCAAGCAAGCTTGAAGCAAGCAAGCAAGCTGCGGCATGCAAGCAAGCATGCAGCATGCAAGCAAGCATGCAGCATGCAAGCAAGCATGCAGCATGCAAGCAAGCATGCAGCAGGCATAGTTTCTGTCACGGCTCCGGCGCTGCAAGGCTCCGGCGGTCCCACGCGAGCTTATCGTCACAGATGGCTTACGCTCACCACCGCAGCTTCGGCTTGCCAGCCTCAGCTACGGCGGCGAACGTTAAACCCTCAACCTAACCTACCCTACACCTGCTCCTCAGCTCGCGAGCCGCCTCGCCCCTCCGCGTCTACGCGGGCTTGAATTACACTCTACCGTAGTGTTACGTTGTAAATTCAGGGCCCTGTCTGCCTTTACTAATCTACAAAAGGGGTTTGCAATGGTTGAATAGTACTTACCTGAAATCATTGTTTTTGAATGATCGGGTTTCCAAAAATAGTAATCATTGTGGCTTGTTAGACTATAATCCATTTTTTCTTCACATTAAAGACATGGAGCCTTGGCTGACACATTACAAGACACACTTTTCTAGCATTTTCAATTAATACATATTTCTAAATCAGTTTTAGCAAGACTTTGCGTTAGATTTGAAAGAAAATAAAGATTGTTTACGTTTTGTATTTGACATAACACCATAGACAAAATGACAGCCACCGTAGCGACGCCTAGCGGTAGCGGGGCGAAGTGGCTGTCAGCTTTTAAGTTTCACATAAAAGATGCAATTCTAAAAATAGCCGAAACAGTTCCAATAATAAATTACATAATAAATTAATATGTATAATAATTAATTTGAGTAATTAAATGTAATTCAAGCAAATCCGAACTATTTTTTTTATAAGGACTTTCAACTAGAACATTCGAACGGGAGAAATATTTTTATATGGATATTGTCTCTGCCCGTAGGGGTTACCAGAGAGGAAACTAATACTCCTTAATATTAAGAGTTAAATATCACAAAACTTAATTTTAAATTAAAGAAAAACGCATTTCACTTTGCTAAACGTTAATTTTTTTTCTAGGTCTTGTGTTGTAATTGTTGGCAAATTCTGTTAGCAGAGGGCGAGTTGTGACAGACGTCATATTTGACGTTTTGATAGTTTGAAGGAAAAATTCTAAAGGAACTGCGTTGTTAGAGATTACCCCACTTTACGAGTTGAAGTCATAAGCTGGCCTTCGATTTATAAGACTTCCGGCGAAGTAAAGCAGCCGGGTCTGTTGACGTCGAAACGATTTCAATCTCTGGCGTGACGTGGTGTGATGTGTTGAGATCAATTCACTAAGGTAGGCATGAGTCCTGGTTGGTAACCTTTTGTTTTAATCTGAGGTCGTAATAATGTAGTGGATTTGAGGCGTCATTAGCTTGAGAATATAGTCAACAAGTGTGTGGTTTATTTACAGGGATCCGTGCCCGAAACGAAGTTCCGGTCGCTGGCAGCCACGCGCACCGTTAAAATCTCCCAGCGCGTAAGTATCCCAAATGTAACATTGTTAAGTATAATAAGCCGTCATCATAGGAATTCAAATCGATTTTTCATGGTGTCCGAATCATGCCTTGTCGCCAGGCGACGCAAGGCTATTGGCCATGTGGCAGACGTGTCAAATCCCTTTAGGAGTGGATATTGCATCATCCCACAATATTCTAGCATTGTTTGGTTTTGTTTATTGGAATATCGTAGCCGTGTAGTGCCTTGTGTACTAGTTAAATGTAAAACAACACTAAAATTAAAACATGATGTTAAATATTAGGGGTGATATGGGGTTAGTTTATGGTTGTGCAACAGCGTTGGGAAGCTTTTGATAACCCTTAGCGCTGCGTGTCCCTGATTATGATAGGTTGCAGCCCCAGATACACAGATAGCAGACTGCGGGACCCCAATTTATGTAACAGATCTGAACTAGGCGTGTAGTGTTATAAATAGGCCCCGTGTTGATAATTTCAGATGCTTCGAGAGGCCCGTCTCGCCGCCAGGATTTAGAGCTGGGCCCTAAAGCCTGGACGCGAGACCTGCTTCCTCGGGGTACCAGCGGCCACCTGCTGCCAGTCGAGCTGTCGCCGCCTAGCGGATGAGCAGGCGCTGACGGTTTTTTTTTGTTACCCAGCCCACTGGGATACTTGTTTTTATTTGGTAACATTTTTTAAAATTAAGGTTACGACACCTTAACCATTATTCTTTTTTTTTTACATTCAACGACCCCCAGCGTTGGGGAAGTTGTGAAACATTTGAGGATCTGCGAGTTCGACCTGGGTGAAGTTGTATGGTGACATCGTCTCCAGATTCGGGTCTACATTTAGATCCTGGCGCCCTTTAATATTAATTTTATATCGGTGTAACCCCACGGTTCTCTAGTGTATTGGCTTTAAACGTGTGATAGTTTTGATACGGTTAAACGGATTAGAATATTTAATTTAATATTTTTATAGACGGAGTAATTTAATTTTAATTTCAACTTCATACTCCGAACGGTACGGCTTTTATCCCAACCCCCCACGACCATAGCTCGTACCACTGAAATATTAGCTGGCTGGATAGGTAGTAGTAGGAACAGTATTATAAAATTTATTTGAAATTAAAATTATCACCGACCCGCTTGGTCACTTTTGACTCTTAGGAATTTATTGTGTTTTAGGGGGAGATATAACTTGGTAATAAGGTTTAGAGTACTTTAAACAGTAAATTATAGTTGGCAAAAGTAATAGAAAGTTAGTTAGACTTTCATTTGAGATTGACCCTAGGGTCAATTTCGACTGATAGTTTTTTTTTTTGTTATTTTCGGCTCAATAAATTAAAAGGAGTAACGTAGATGATTAGTACCTAACCTAATATAAGGAAATATTGTGACTAACCCCCTCTTTTAAATAATAAGAGTAAAATAAAATTTATAATTTTATTTTATTGTTCTTGGACAAAATTCTAGTGTGTGTTCTTTGACAATATACTGCCTAGCTGTAAAACATTTTATGGTTTTAGTTGATAACATCCCACTGACGCTTGCGTTTGGGATTTACTTCCTTTTCCCCAAAAGGGACAAAATCTCAAATGTAACAGTAGCGCACTCAACGTGTGTTTTGGTTAGAGATAGTGGTTATGTCTTATGCTGTAACTAAAAAGCCAGAATACCGATAGCGTTCTAGAACCGTGGGGATTATTACTTTTAAGAAAAACCGTCACGCGTGCATTGGCACGGATGCCTCCCATTTTATTTTAATAACGAATTTTTATTCGTTTTTTTTTAAAATATTGTGTCAATGTGAAATTATTATTATTTGAACGATCTTAACACTAATTTTATGTAAATACCAGTGATAATCATTTAATTTTTTATATATACAAGTGTTAATTATTGTACTCAGCTAATCTGGATTACTGTTTTATGACACAATAGGTTATGATTATGACACAATTTTTATTGGAATACAAATGTTTTATTGATTTTTATTTTTTCTTATACAAGCGTTAATTGTGGTGTTAGTGTATTCCTATAATTAAAATATTATTTAAACGATATTGACTGAGATTGACTTAAATACAAGTATTTGAGTATTATTATTTTAATACTGTGTTTGTTGCGGTTGTTACTGTGTTCTGTGGATGAGTACTATAAACTTAAATTGAAATAATCTAGTGAGGAAGCCAGCTCATATGTTGGTAGTTTTTTTTAAATTTTAAAATGCCACGCCTAATATTTTAATTTTTTTTTGACTTGCATCAATTAAAATTACTTTTAACATTGCAATAAATACCTTTAAAATGCTAATACTATTAAATTTACTTTGCAATTTACGATTTCTTGTTTGTATGGTGAGTTGAAAACCTCCGTTGTGGTGTTTTTGTTTGTTGTTAGGGGTTGAAAAGTGACGATGGAGGGCTGTATATGCCTTGAAGTCACTCCATTTCAGCGCTAGTGGCTGTATATGCCACAGTGCTAGAATCCCTTGTGGTGTTTGGTTTCTTGTGAAAGGGGTTAATGGTGACGATGGAGGGCTGTATATGCCTTGAAGTTACCGCTGTTTTAGCGCTAGTAGCTGTATATGCCACAGTGCTAGAAGCCCTTTCAAGGGAGCTTGTTGTCTAAATTTTTTTTGTGGTTTTTGACGTTTATCTACAAATAGGAAAGTCTCGACTTTTGGCGTGGTATCACAGTTCTTTTGTTAAGCTGGAGTTTTGTTTTTGTTTCTTTTTCTTAAATTTGGAGATTAGACACCATATTGAATGGGTCCAATCTCCGGACCGTTGGTAAGGCAACGTGGTGATAGTCCTGAGGAAGGTGGCCATTTATTGGCGGGCGTGTAGGCTGCTTTGATGGAATTCGGTTTTTTTTTGTAGGATTTATTTAGGGGCGGTTAGCCAAACTTTTAGGTGGTGGTGAATATTTGTTGGTTTGGGTTGTGGGTTTTTTTTTGGTTTACGGCTGCCCAGCCGTGTAAGAAGTTTACTGGGCATTACTTTAAATATGTGCTTATTGTTAGGAGCATTTAGTTGTTTGTGTATTGAGGAGGTATCATTTGTTAGGAAGGGTAGACTTGGACATGTAGACGATTCTTACATGTATTTATTATTTTATAGCTCTTTGGGTTTCGTCTTTTCCATGTTTGTAAATGGATCAGACCTAACCTGTAGAACATATACAGGGTATGAAAAGAAGCTTAACGAAGCCGTAATATACACATAGTGTACATCAAACTAAGAAACATTCAGTAAAAATAATTGCTGGGAAACTACTTTAATTTTTAGATATTAAAAAACGGGTGTTTTCTAAGACACGCAATGAAACGCGTGCAACAAAGTGTGCATGTGTGTGTGTTACGGGACGAGAGAGAAGTCAATAGGCGTATGAGTGGGATAAAAAAGCGCGCGCCATGTCTGTACCGTACCACGCACCCTGCGCGGTTTTATTCATGAACTCAATGTTTTCGCTTCATGATTGTTTGTAGAAAATTTTTGTTTAAGTCTAGGCTAGTCTACCTACTTACCTACTCTCCATCGATGTCATCAAGGGACCTTTCGACACTGACGAGCTGCGGTTCAAACTACCGACCTCCCACGTGTAGGCATAAGCGCGCCCGTTCCAGATTTTCCTGGTGGACCAACTCCAGGATTCCTTCTCGTAGAGACCGCTGCTTAAGCTCTTCGAAAACAGCGACAATTTTTTGATGCATCTCATCAGCTGTTTGGCAAGGGCGGTCAAAAACCCTGTCTTTGACGTGGCCCCACAAAAAAAAATCCAGAGGGGTTAAATCCGGCGATCGTGGAGGCCATTCATGAGGCCCATACCGCCCAATCCAATGGTCGCCGAATAGCTCCGTAAGCCGCTCGCGGACCGGCCTCACGATATGTGGGGGTGCGCCATCATGCTGGAACCAAGTTACTTGCAGCTGTGCCAGTGGCATATCGTCGAGAGTATCCGCTAAATAATTGCTTATCAATTCTAGATACGCAGAACCGTCCATTCTAGGTGGTAAGAAGACGGGTCCCAGAATCTGGTTACGGACTATACCTGCCCAAACATTGTGTTTCCAGCGTGTCTGAAATCCAGTCTCTTGCATCTGGTGTGGGTTTTGCGAGCACCAATAATGGGCGTTTCGGCGGTTCCACATTCCGTTATTGGTGAACGTGCACTCGTCGGTAAAAATAATATTTTCCACAAACCGACGGCTCTGGCCTAGGACCCACGCACAATAAGCCATTCGACGTTGCCTGTCTCCTGGCACAATCGCATGAACCCTGTGAATTTTATAGGGTCGTTGCCTGTCTCTCGTGAGCACTTTGTGCACCGTGTTATACGACACTACATGTCGTGCGCGATGGCCATGGCGTCTCCTTAAAACTTTTGCTGCCGTTCGCGTTCCAAGGCGTGGGTTTTCGCGCACCACGTCCAAAATCGCTTGTTCTGTCGCTAAACGTATTGGCCTGCCACCTCCCTCTGAAACCGGCATTATCGGCTGATTGTCCAGCAGGCGCTGTACAGCCCGAGTAAAAACTCGCGGGTCGCGAGGCTGAACTGCGGTTGGGTGTTCAATTCCGTAAAGTCTTAGTGCCTCGGAGGCATTTCCATGGGCCATGCCGTAACACAGCACCATATTAACGTATTCGCGAACACTAAATGCATGGAAAGGCATCTTTCACAGAAAATACGCAAACACACACACACACAAACTAAACAACCACGAACCACAACGCGAAGAGAAGAGATAAAATAGACGAAAGAATCAGTCAAGTTATCAAACTATGCGCTTGCGCTTTCGATCACAGAAGAAACCGAACTGAAAGAATTTAAAAGCCGCCCTACTAGTAGGTAACTAGGTACTCCTTTGACTTATGCCGCCCGCCGCGGCGGCGCCGTGGCGGGGGACGGGGGGTAGGGGGAGGGTGCGCGGAGGCGCGCCCCCCGTACACCCCTTCAAAAGCAGCGCGCGCGCTAGACGGCTGGGGGCTGGCTAGTCATTCATTATGACTAGGTTGAGCTTCATTCTTTTAGTTTATCATTACAATCAGAACTTCAAATTAGTTTTCCATAATTGTAATTTCGAAAGTCCATTATTTTTATTTTAGCAGTGGGATAAACTGGCTATCTCACCTCTAACTAACAAAACACAACAATGAAAACGACGTTATTGTTATGACACCAGACTTAATTAAAATGGTGGTAGAGAGCTAGCCAAACGGACTAGGAAGAAGCCTTTGCTGTCTAGTGGTTAGCGCTAAGTCCGCCTGGCAAGCTACTACCATCTTACATAAAGTCTGGCGCAATGTGTTCCAAGTATGAGATAAGATAGCCAGCCTCTCAGTGGTTGAGGGATGCAGATGAAGTGCGCTTCCGCCTTTTCGTCATTTATTACCCTCCAGGTGAGATGAAGGCCAAGCGCTTCCTCGTTTTGGAATGAATAAATACTCAGCTCCTTCGGAGATCCAAAGTGCGTTATCGTCTTATTCCTTATCGTCACTTACCATCAGGTTGAGATTAAGGCCATGAGAGCTTTCAAATGTACCTACAGGAAAAATGAAATGAAATGAAATTTTTTATTTCATTGGTAAATTAAGTACTGTCTTTACTTTATGGTAGGTACCTATTCAATTCAAAAGACTCTTTTTATTTTGTTACGGGTAAGCACTTGTAGTAATTGTAGTATTGTGTAGTACGATGGCCGTTGGGGCAGAACGGTTCTCGAGTGGCGACCGCGCACCGGAAGACGCAGTGTGGGCAGGCCTCCAACAAGGTAGTCCGACGATCTGGTGAAGGTCGAGGGTAGCCGCTGGATGCAATCAGCACAGGACCGGTCGTGGTGGAGATTGTACTCTGTGCCAGGTGGAAGCGCACTATAACCAAATCCCCGGAAATAACCATTTTACTGACAACTGACGGTACACAAAAATGAAAACGACATACATTGTTGCTACCGTGCCGATGGAGAGGCAAATTAATAAATTAAACAAATAAATTATTAAAACTTGTGGCAAAAGAAAAAGTGTTTACAATTGGTGGACTCCATGGTTGTCAATTTATGCATGATTTTAAATAAACATCTTTATTTTTCATACTCCTAGTACAAAGCCTAAACGTAGCATTAAACTCCTAGAGAGAAAAAATAGCAATGCTCACTGTCGTTTAAACAGGAATGTGTTCTATCTGTGAAAGGCACTTGGAAATATCTATCTCGCTATCAAAGTATAAAATAACCCTTTACATCAAATCATAATAAATTACATAATACCACTTACATACTTTCTTTCTAATTTACTAAAAATCATACTGCTTATCACGCAGAATTTCTAATAAACGTAACTTCATTTTTCCATACAATTGAAAGCAATCAGAGCGCCTTAGTGAAATGTGTAGCAATTTCCCTTTGATCATTTGAAAGAGAAGAGCGATTCGATTACCTATTATTACCCTACTACATAACAATATTGTCGATCTATTTCATTAATTTTAGTAAAAGTAATTTGTATACCTAGACTAAATTTGTAACTGTTAGTAGCTTGTCCGTTCGCGTCTTATTATTTGTATTCCGTGTTTGCTGTACTTGCATGCAACCCACATACCTACCGAGCCATCGAGCTCCTAGTTCTTCCTAGTTTAGTTAATGAAACTTAATTTAGGACGGTAATCTTACTTTTTAACATGCAGAAGACCTGTTAGTAACTCGTAATTGTTCAGTTTGCGTAAGTAGTAGGTTAGGAGCTCGATGGCGCAGCGGCTAGCGCGTTTGGCTTGCGATCTTGCCCGCTAAGCAACTTTCGCAATGCAGGGTCACCTGATGGGTGACCAATTAAAAATATTTCGAGCTTCCTCCGTGCTTTGGAAGGCACGTTAAACTGATGGTCCCGGTTGTTGTCGTAAGGTGGCAGTCGTTAAAACCCACCAACCCGCATTAGGCCAGCGTGGTGAGTTATGGCCCAATATCCCCACGTGCTATTGTTCACGTGGGAGGCCTGTGCCCTGCAGTGGGACGTTTATAGGCTGATGATGATGATGAAGTATTAGGTTCGGTCAAAAATAAAAAACCGCTCGATCAAATAAAGCGATAAATAAGTTAACAGTTACTGAGATGTAGGTACTTATTTATCTAAATTATGGTGAGGTCATTGCCCGCGGCGGCGAGACGTGCTGAGTCGTGTATCTTCGCGTGCTGCCGGTACAGCTGATTTGGACTGATATACGTGTGCATTTGTGTGCGTGTGCAGCAGTGGCTGCGCTGCCTGCGCTCGACATTCATTGCGTTTTGAAATTTCATAAGCCTATTTGACTAAGAAATTTAAATAATTTTGGTAATGTTTCTTTAGCAGAAAGTTTAGTAATCATGTTTTACATTTATTTTTGTCAAAACCAAAGTCACAATATTGTGACTTTAACACTTAATATCTCCCTAATTAGAAGGTTCCCAGGTATGGCCCAGTACAGAAAAAACTTCGTAATAATGGACAGATTACGTGGCTCTCGGCTTCGTTAAGCTTCTTTTCATACCCTGTATAGACGTTTGGTGTATATATTTATTTTTTTGTGCCTCTCTGGGCTTCGTCTTTTCCATATTGCTTAATGGATCAGACTTACCCAGTGAGATAACTGTAGGTCTATTTCAGTAACCTATATAGTTAAATAAGCCATTCACCCCAGCGGATTAGTGACTGGTACCAAAAGCCTTAACGCGAGGCATCAGTGCGGTTGGTGAAACTGTAAGAATAGGTTAACTGTATAGCTACCAGTTTTTATGTTCATGTAATAATAAATTTTAAATAAATAACCTTTATTTAAAATATAATCTTTAGTAAAAATTTTTACAATATTTTATATAAAAAAAATATATTTACAATATAAAATATTATAAAAAACTTAACCTAGGTTGCCACCGGCAGCGGGGATAGACCCAAGTTACCGATGGTTAGGGCTGCAGAGTGAGAAACCTCCTGACAATACGTGCCGTGTCAAGGAGTACTGCTTTCTGTATCTGACCCTTGACCCAACCTTTTAGCGAGAGCCTCTCTAGGTGTTGATCGAGGCTCTTAGCTAAAAGACCGTTTGCCGAAACGACTATCGGTACAATAATGGTTGAATCCACATCCCACATGGCGGTAACCTCGTGAGCCAAGTCAAGGTACTTACTGAGCTTGTCCTTCTCGGCTTTCACGAGGTTCTCATTATGAGGTACGGTGATATCAACCAATATTGCCCGGCGCTGAGATCGGTCGACCACCACGATATCAGGCTTATTGGCGACAATAGTCCTGTCCGTGATGATAGAGCGATCCCAGTAGAGCGTTGCATGACCATTTTCGAGAACTGGCGCAGGTGCGTACTTATAGTACGGCACCTCTGATTCAACAAGGCCATATTGAAGAGCAAGTTGCTGGTGAATTATTCTGGCTACTTGGTTGTGTCTGTGCAAATACTCTCCGTTAGCAAGATGAGAACAACCGGAAATAATATGTCGGAGTGATTCTCCAGGACGGCGGCATGCCCGACAGATGTCGACCGTACCGTCCTTCATAATATATTTCCGGTAGTTATTCGTCTTGATAACTTCATCTTCAATGGCACAGACAAAAACTTCGGTTCCCCCAAAGAGGTCACCGAAACGTAGCCAGTTCACCGAGGCAGGTAAATCTACATCAGGCCCAGTTAAAGCCCGATAGTAGCGCCCGTGTAGCACCTTGCTCTTCCATATGTCCTTGCGATCGAGAGTGCTTAGCACCACTGGTTTGCGCCAGTTTTCTGTTGCCAAGGAGAGCGGCGTAAAGTGTCTATCAACTGCCACGACATCCAAATGCATCCCGCACTCACTGTTAAGGAAATAATCCCTAAGACTGCACACCTAACGGTTATGTAGGTCCTTGGCATTTAAAAAGCCGCGACCCCCACATCTCCGCGGGATGTACAGCCTTATAACAGATGAGCGCGGGTGTAACATTCTGGAAGTCGTGAGCATTTGACGGACTCTTCTATCCAAGGCGTCCAATTCGGTCTGAGTCCATCTTAATATGCCAAAGGAGTATGTGAGGAGAGGCATAACCCAGCCATTAAAAGCACGCGTCTTATTGCCACCCGATAAAAGACTGTTAAGTACTTTTCTCAGGCGGCAAAAGAATCGCTCCCGTAATGACTGTTTTATGTCCCTGTCCTCAACACCCAAAGACTGTGACATACCAAGATATTTATATGTTTCAACTTCGGTTTCAACTACAATTAGTGTATTTAATATATGTATAGTAGTCCATCATTTATAATTTAGTATTTTAGTAATATTCATATTGAACTCATTAAGGTTTGTCTTTTCCATATTGCTTAATGGATCAGACTCACTTTGTGAGTCTATTGTGGTGACTTTTCAGTAACCAGTATTGTTAAAAATTAAGCCATACACCCCAGCGGATCAGTGACTGGTACCAAAGGCCTTAACGCGTGGCATCAGTGCGGTTGGTGACACTGAAATAATATGTTAACTGTATAGCCTATAGCCACCAATTTATTAGTTTTATGTAAGAGTATATTATAATTGACATCATTATATTTCGTATGTACATTAGTTTATATTCATATAGAAGCTTGTATATTTATTGGGATATACAAACTATATATATAAGGGATATTTGTATATTTAAGTATACTTATATATATGAAGAATTGTGGTACAGAAGTCTGCGTTTTGTTATTTTTTTTTCACTGTCATAGCATATTATATAGCTATTTACAGGAAAGTTTTAAGTTATTGTGTAGTGCAGCTACACGGGTAGGTTTTCTTTTGGTTGTTTGTGCTTGCTTGGTTTTTTGAAGTGTAGTGTGACGCTGGAGGGCCAGCGTCGAGATTTGCCCTGGTCGGTCAAATCTCTGGTGGTTGGGGAGGTACTGTTACGTTGTAAATTCAGGGCCCTGTCTGCCTTTACTAATCTACAAAAGGGGTTTGCAATGGTTGAATAGTACTTACCTGAAATCATTGTTTTTGAATGATCGGGTTTCCAAAAATAGTAATCATTGTGGCTTGTTAGACTATAATCCATTTTTTCTTCACATTAAAGACATGGAGCCTTGGCTGACACATTACAAGACACACTTTTCTTGCATTTTCAATTAATACATATTTCTAAATCAGTTTTAGCAAGACTTTGCGTTAGATTTGAAAGAAAATAAAGATTGTTTACGTTTTGTATTTGACATAACACCATAGACAAAATGACAGCCACCGTAGCGACGCTTAGCGGTAGCGGGGCGAAGTGGCTGTCAGCTTTTAAGTTTCACATAAAAGATGCAATTCTAAAAATAGCCGAAACAGTTCCAATAATAAATTACATAATAAATTAATATGTTTAATAATTAATTTGAGTAATTAAATGTAATTCAAGCAAATCCGGAAATAGAACTATTTTTTTTTATAAGGACTTTTATCTAGAACATTCGAACGGGAGAAATATTTTTTATATGGATATTGTCTCTGCCCGTAGGGGTTACCAGAGAGGAAACTAATACTCCTTAATATTAAGAGTTAAATATCACAAAACTTAATTTTAAATTAAAGAAAAACGCATTTCACATTGCTAAACGTTAATTTTTTTTCTAGGTCTTGTGTTGTAATTGTTGGCAAATTCTGTTAGCAGAGGGCGAGTTGTGACAGACGTCATATTTGACGTTTTGATAGTTTGAAGGAAAAATTCTAAAGGAACTGCGTTGTTAGAGATTACCCCACTTTACGAGTTGAAGTCATAAGCTGGCCTTCGATTTATAAGACTTCCGGCGAAGGAAAGCAGCCGGGTCTGTTGACGTCGAAACGATTTCAATCTCTGGCGTGACGTGGTGTGATGTGTTGAGATCAATTCACTAAGGTAGGCATGAGTCCTGGCAGGTAACCCTTTGTTTTAATCTGAGGTCGTAATAATGTAGTGGATTTGAGGCGTCATTAGCTTGAGAATATAGTCAACAAGTGTGTGGTTTATTTACAGGGATCCGTGCCCGAAACGAAGTTCCGGTCGCTGGCAGCCACGCGCACCGTTAAAATCTCCCAGCGCGTAAGTATCCCAAATGTAACATTGTTAAGTATAATAAGCCGTCATCCTAGGAATTCAAATCGATTTTTCATGGTGTCCGAATCATGCCTTGTCGCCAGGCGACGCAAGGCTCTTGGCCATGTGGCAGACGTGTCAAATCCCTTTAGGAGTGGATATTGCATCATCCCACAATATTCTAGCATTGTTTGGTTTTGTTTATTGGAATATCGTAGCCGTGTAGTGCCTTGTGTACTAGTTAAATGTAAAACAACACTAAAATTTAAACATGGTGTTAAATATTAGGGGTGATATGGGGTTAGTTTATGGTTGTGCAACAGCGTTGGGAAGCTTTTGATAACCCTTAGCGCTGCGTGTCCCTGATTATGATAGGTTGCAGCCCCAGATACACAGATAGCAGACTGCGGGACCCCAATTTATGTAACAGATCTGAACTA
This sequence comes from Scoparia ambigualis, assembly GCA_963921215.1. Taxonomy (NCBI): domain Eukaryota; kingdom Metazoa; phylum Arthropoda; class Insecta; order Lepidoptera; family Crambidae; genus Scoparia; species Scoparia ambigualis. The sequence continues at coordinate 1,464,540 of OY992525.1, forward strand.
GGCGTGTAGTGTTATAAATAGGCCCCGTGTTGATAATTTCAGATGCTTCGAGAGGCCCGTCTCGCCGCCAGGATTTAGAGCTGGGCCCTAAAGCCTGGACGCGAGACCTGCTTCCTCGGGGTACCAGCGGCCACCTGCTGCCAGTCGAGCTGTCGCCGCCTAGCGGATGAGCAGGCGCTGACGGTTTTTTTTTGTTACCCAGCCCACTGGGATACTTGTTTTTATTTGGTAACATTTTTTAAAATTAAGGTTTCGACACCTTAACCATTATTCTTTTTTTTTTTACATTCAACGACCCCCAGCGTTGGGGAAGTTGTGAAACATTTGAGGATCTGCGAGTTCGACTTGGGTGAAGTTGTATGGTGACGTCGTCTCCAGATTCGGGTCTACATTTAGATCCTGGCGCCCTTTAATATTAATTTTATATCGGTGTAACCCCACGGTTCTCTAGTGTATTGGCTTTAAACGTGTGATAGTTTTGATACGGTTAAACGGATTAGAATATTTAATTTAATATTTTTATAGACGGAGTAATTTAATTTTAATTTCAACTTCATACTCCGAACGGTACGGCTTTTATCCCAACCCCCCACGACCATAGCTCGTACCACTGAAATATTAGCTGGCTGGATAGGTAGTAGTAGGAACAGTATTATAAAATTTATTTGAAATTAAAATTATCACCGACCCGCTTGGTCACTTTTGACTCTTAGGAATTTATTGTGTTTTAGGGGGAGATATAACTTGGTAATAAGGTTTAGAGTACTTTAAACAGTAAATTATAGTTGGCAAAAGTAATAGAAAGTTAGTTGGACTTTCATTTGAGATTGACCCTAGGGTCAATTTCGACTGATAGTTTTTTTTTGTTATTTTCGGCTCAATAAATTAAAAGGAGTAACGTAGATGATTAGTACCTAACCTAATATAAGGAAATATTGTGACTAACCCCCTCTTTTAAATAATAAGAGTAAAATAAAATTTATAATTTTATTGGACTTTAATTTTTTATTAATTTAATTTAATTTTTTAACTTTAATTTTATTTTTTATTAAAATTTATAATTTTATTTTATTGTTGTTGGACAAAATTTTAGTGTGTGTTCTTTGACAATATACTGCCTAGCTGTAAAACATTTTATGGTTTTTGTTGATAACATCCCACTGACGCTTGCGTTTGGGATTTACTTCCTTTTCCCCAAAAGGGACAAAATCTCAAATGTAATAGTAGGGCAGACAAGACTACGTGGAGTCGGTTTTGCCGCTATTCGTTTCTGTCACTGACTTTTGAATCAATCACAATCTTACCGGAAACATAAAGTATTAACTTTTTAAGACATTTAAGTTTCTTCACCTAATAATATGAATATATGAAAAACAAAAAAAAACTGGGTATGATTATGATATTTTAGATAAATACTTACTTCGAATTTTAATACTTCTAGATATGAAATTTATTGTAAACAAAACATCTTCTAAAAGAAAAAAAGTAGTTTTGATAATCGGCTTATAGTGTTTCTGGAAAATGAAACGTATGTATGATAAGTTTATGGATTAACAAATTTATGTAAAAGCAACGATCTGGTATTTAAATCTTCGTCATACCGTTTTCGAACAATTGAAATTCGTACAGGAAAGTTTCGAATTTATGATAGGTTACCATTTAAAGTATGTCCGTGGCTCCGCTTTCTTCATCCAAACCAAGCAATGGATTTATATGCGGTTTTCGCTAATAGAAACAGCGATAACTGAGGATATGTATAGTATAAATAATAAATTGTAGTTATTTTCTACAAAATTTCTAAAGTATAACTGTGTTTCTAAGTCAGCGTGGACGAAGTACGACGTGAGAGTTACACTCTTCGTGCAACGAGAAGTGAGCTCGACGGCTCTGTTACCAATCTGAAAAATAGGCAGTGAACTACACGTGTTTACGGGGCCACTGTACCGACTGAGACACCAGTCTTATGAGCGCCGAATACAGAACGCGCTTCGGTCCTCATTCGATGTCAAGGCCTAACGCAGATGGTCTCCTGCGCGAGTTGGTTTACTGACACTACTCGCATGAATGTGAATCCTTGTATGTCTAGTCATAGAAGATTTATGTGCAAAATACTTATTACAAACATCACACTGATATGGTTTCTCGCCCGTGTGAGTCGTAATATGTGCAAGCAGACACCTTTTATCTGAGAAAGATTTATTACAAACATTGCACTGATATAGTTTCTCGCCCGTGTGAGTTCTTTCATGCACAGTCAAATGAATTTTTTGTGAAAAATTTTTTTTACAAACATCACACTGATATGGTTTATCGCCTGTGTGGGTACTTTCATGCATAGTCAAATGATGTTTTCGTAAAAAATACATATTACAAACATTACACTGATATGGTTTCTCGCCTGTGTGAGTCCTAATATGTCTCTTCAAACACCTTTTATTTGAGAATGACTTATTACAAACATTACACTGATATGGTTTCTCGCCCGTGTGAGTCCTAATATGTTCATGCAAACACCTTTTATTTGAGAATGACTTATTACAAACATTGCACTGATATGGTTTCTCGCCCGTGTGAATCCATTCATGCACAGTCAAATGACGTTTTTGTGAAAAATACTTATTACAAACATCACACTGATATGGTTTCTCGCCTGTGTGGGTCCTTTGATGCACAGACAAATGATCTTTTCGTAAAAAATACCTATTACAAACATTACACTGGTATGGTTTCTCACCGGTGTGAGTCCTAATATGTGCATGCAAATACCATTTATCTGAGAAAGACTTATTACAATCATTACACTGATATGGCTTCTCGCCCGTGTGAGTCCTAATATGTGCATGCAAACACCTTTTATTTGAGAATGACAAACATCACACTGATATGGTTTCTCGCCCGTGTGCGTCCTAATATGTGCATGCAAACACCTTTTATTTGAGAATGACTTATTACAAACATCACACTGATATGGTTTCTCGCCCGTGTGAGTCCTAATATGTGCATGCAAACACCTTTTATTTGAGAATGACTTATTACAAACATCACACTGATATGGTTTCTCGCCCGTGTGAGTCCTTTCATGCACAGTCAAATGATCTTTTCGTAAAAAATACATATTACAAACATTACACTGATATGGTTTATCGCCCGTGTGGGTCCTAATATGTCTAGAAAAGTCACCTTTACGTACAAAACACTCATTACAAAAATTACATACTTTTCCTTTTAAGATTTGTTCATTGTTTTTAACGATTTTTACATCAACTTTTTTATGTCTTACGTCATTATTAGAACTTAGCGTATTATGTTTTTGCCTTAATACTGTATAATGTGAATTCATGTTACTTTCTAAAATATTTTTGCAATTAAAATTTATTTTGCAAATGTCACATGTATCGTTACGTTTCTTAATATTTCTAATATTATTTTTAACAATTATACATTTTTTTTGTTTGTTTTGATCGTATTCCATATTAACATTGCTTATAGTACTATCTTTATTACTATTATCGGTTTTGGTAAATACAGTATTTTGACGAGTGTGTTGTGGTGATGCTTTCTCGATATCTATTTAATTGCTTTTCTTTCTTCAGTTACCTCGGACGTCTGATGTACTCCATTGCCAGTATCAGTACTTGGTTTACGTTTCTTCTGTACTGTAGCGCCTGTCAAAATATAATATTTTATGTTAATATATATATATATATATATATATATATACACTTTTAAACTTCCGCATTCCAGTATAAACAAATATTTAGACGGGGATTAACGCTAACTACTTATTAAAGGCATACTACGCATACCTTTTTATACCCGACGTTTCGACCGAGTTGCACCGGTCGTGGTCACGGGCGGACTGCTGTCCGTCAGACACTTTGCGTAGTACCTTTAATAAGTAGTAGCGTTAATCCCCGTCTAAATGCTTAATTTATACAATTAAAACTTGTAGTTTAAGGATTCAATTCCAGTAGAATTTGCACTTTTATTGATCAATTCCAGAATAAGAAAAGATTATGAATAAATATTTATTACCTATTATTAAAAGTTATTAAAATAAAGTACATTATTTTAGATGAAGGATTGTTTTGTTATTGCTTTTCCTACACACAGTGACACAGTGCATATGAGATGTAATTTTATTAACATTTCGACCTATTTAACTTTAACTATATATTTTTAACTAGAATTAATTGTTTGGCATCGAAGCAGTCACGAATTGGTTTCACAAGCTCGCCACGGGTCATGCACGGGTAACGCTGACTCGATACCATACGTATTTTTAGCGTTACTCGTTTGTAAAAAAACTGGCGCTCCATTGGGAATTTATAAAATCCGGATCGGCGAAACCTTCATTCTGTGGTCTAGTACCTACTCCAGTGGTTCACCTCAGACGCAGAGGCCACAGGTTCGATTCCCGAACGGGGCTGTTTCAAATTCGCCAGTCCAGCTATCATCATGTTATCTATGTTTGTCGCCATGATAACAGCGATCACTATCGAAGAATTGCTGTGTTCCGGCAATCAGAGATAAGATTCTGGTCGAAGGTTCTGGGATACGATTCCGTAATTAAAGAGATAAAAGAACGAAAGACGGCCAATTACATAAGCTCCCAGTCCATCAACTTCTTTCTATGTTGCATGTTTTTAAGTACTAAATAAAAATATATACACCTACCTAAATACATATATATATAATAAAAATTCATATTTAGGATTTATGACTAAAAAGGATTAATAAAAAACTAAAAACCCAATTTAGGAGCTGCCTCTACTTTATCTTTACCTACTAATTAAGTTTGCTAAGTTTCATTAAATGGCTTATTATTGTACCTACTTACTTATCACAAATAAGGGCGATTGTGACGTGACAAAATATCGAGCAACTTACGGCAACAGCAATAAGCATCAATTTGGCAAAATGTTTTGCAACAACAATATTGAGCAAATGGAGCAACTCCAAGAAACTAGGCAATACCACGCAATACTTTCACAACTTACAAAACTATCGCTCGCCATGAAGGACGATTTTGTTGCTTACAGGGTTGGCTGATTTAAATCAGTTGACTTTTTTGACCACAACCATTGATTTAAATCAATTTAAAATGTTATATTATCTTTAATGAAAATAACAATAAGTAAGTATACTTAGTACTGATAATAAAATACTGTCAAAGGGTTTACACTGAATTAGAAGGCTCAAAACATATATTGTTTATATTAGAAACTAAAAAAAATATTTTTCTTAGGTTTTTATTTATTATTTATTATACACTCGGCGTCAAAAAAATCGCACCTCTTAGAAAATCACTTTCAAATGTCATTTACTCTTGATATGCACATGCAGTCGCATTAATTATGATTTTATTTACAAGGTTACTTAATTAACTTAATAAAAAACATTACTTTTCATTATCAAATAAAACCTAATGCAACAAATAAAGTGTCACAAAAATTCGATGCAAATTTTGCTACCCGTGAGAGTTGCTAGTTGCGCTTCCTTTGTGGGTATAAAACGGTCAACACGGGTTCAATGTGGGTCATTCGCTATTCAACCGTTGAAGAGGACACACGCACAGATTTTGATGGATACCACAGCTGATAAAGCCGCTCAAGTGGTTGCACTACTGCAATCAGGGGTGCGGCAGTGTGATGTCGCCCGGCAACTGAACCTGAGCCGTTATTCCGTTCGAAGAGTGTACCAGCGCTTCATAGAGACCGGTAGCTATATCCGCAGACACGGTTCGGGTAGACGTCGCTGCACTTCGGAAAGAGACGACCGGTTCGTTGTGTCGAACTCTTTGAGAAATCGTTTCTCCAACGCTGTTGAGTTGCAACAGCAGCTCCAGGCAGTTCGCAGACGCACCGTAAGCGTATCTACGGTTAGAAGAAGATTGAAGGAGATGAAGATAGCGGCCCACAGAGCTGCTACGGGTCCAAAATTGACTGCAGCGCATCGGCGAGCCCGCTTGCAGTTTGCTCGTGACCACGTCGATTGGACCCTTGAGCAGTGGAGAGCTGTTCTCTTCTCAGACGAGACGCGAGTGTGTCTTTTCTGCAACGACCGACGGAGAAGAGTATACCGGAGGCAGGGTGAACGTTTCGCCCAAGCCTGCATCCAGGAGACGGTGGAATATGGTGGCGGATCCTGCATGTTCTGGGGCGGTATGTCTGCTGCCGGCAAAACCGACCTTGTCTGCGTCTCCCGGACTGGAGGTGCTCGCGGACAAGGGTCGCTGACTGCTCGCCGCTATGTCACTGAGGTCCTGGAAGTGCATGTGGTCCCCTTTGCCGAATCTTTTGGCGAGGGGTTCACATTAATGCACGACAACGCTCGCGCTCACACTGCAGGCATCGTGAGCGACTTCTTGCAGAGGTCCCAAATCTCTGTGATGCAGTGGCCAGCGCGAAGTCCGGATCTGAATCCTATAGAGCACCTCTGGGACCATCTTAAACGTAAGGTTCGATCTCGGGATCCAGCTCCTTCGACTCTACAGGAGCTCCAAGACGCGGTGATTGAAGAATGGGGGCTTATCCCTCAAGAAGAGCTCCTGAAGTTGGTGAGGTCCATGAGGGACCGTATGGAAGCCGTGATCAGGGCAAGGGGGGGTAACACTAGATTTTAAGTTAATTTTAAGACACTTTTTGTACATTTTTCTTTGTAAATTATCTGTTGTTAATTAGGACTTAATTAAGGATTTTTATTATTTTATTAATTTTAATGTTGTTTGTATAATTATAATTAAACAGAAAGTTAAATTTAATTGTTTTTTGATACTCCTTTTTGTTACCTTTCTAATGATACCCAACACTATCCTCTACATAAGGTTTAAGAATTTTTAAAGATGATTTTTAAAAGGTGCGATTTTTTTGACGCCGAGTGTATATTTATCGTAACACTTGACATGAGCTCTAATAAATAGCAACTTTCAGTGTGATATACCTACTGATTCATACATCAAATCAGTCTTAAATTGAGCAAACCATCTGAAAACTGTTGCACGCGATAGTGCATAGTCCCCAAATGGCGAAACTAATCGCTCTTTGCACTCACATTCATTTAATCCAAATTTATAATCGTACAAAATCATCGCACGAAAATGTTCTCGCTTAAGATCCATAGTTGACGATGAAAGCCCGCGGAATTGAAACAAAATTCAAATGTCATTTTTTTATTTTTAAATATTTGAACAAATGGTTTTCTATGTTCGAATTACAAATAATTTATCTTTAAAAAAAGGTTCAATCTAGTTGCGTTCTTTTTATAAATTTTGAGTATCTCAAAACTTTCGTACTGACCTTACGTACAGCAGTGTCTTACAGACAAAGGTATCTACTCAAAATTTATGTCACGTTTAAAGTTGTCTTTAGTGTTCTCTTGCTTTTGTTGGAGTTGCTCGAGTGTGTTGCTCTCTCAGTGTCTCTGCAGTTGTGGCATGTGCGTCGGGTCGTTACGTTCCCTAAAACATGGTTGAGCGAAGCGATGGCTGGTTCACGTGTCATACTCGCGAACGGGTGCCGCCTGTGGAGGCTGGTCTGCTATTGCTATCTTATTTTTTATTGATAGTATCTTAAAGTCTTTCTTTATCTTGTTTCAAAGATACTGTAAGAGCCAAAGTGCGGAAATGCATAGTTTTAAGATATTTTTGTTTTGAGGTTATGTAAGGTTATTTTTAGGAAAAAAAACAAATATTCTACTAAGTTACCATTACCGTACCCCCTCCATCCCCGTCCCTTCCTCCCCCAAGATATTTTTGAATGGAGCTAGTTTTCTGTTGTCTAATAAAAAAAAACCTCGAAATTCATGACAATCGCTACGCAACAAAAAAACCGCTGCTTAAAATGTCATTTGAATAAAATAAGCGATCAAAGATCGCTTTAAAAAACGGCCGCATCCAGATTCTTCTGCGTTTGCGTCTCCGTAATAATAGTACGAGCAACATCGTACTGGCCAAAAACAACGAGTCCTCTTCTGCATGCGTTTCGGAAGAAACTGATAAAATATAGCCGGGGTTAATCGATCAACGTCGATCGATGGGTAAGACGAACGGTATCCGTCGATCGATTAAAGCTACCACACCTATCGATCAACGTCGACCGACCGTCGTCGATCGATTGGTTAGTCAAACGGTATCCGTCGATCGATTAAAGCTACCAGACCAGTCGATCGACATCGATCGATGCCGTGGATCGACGATCGATCGATTGGTCTGGTAACACCCTTTGACCTCATCCCTCCCTCTCCATTCCTTTCCAGATCGACGCGTGTAGGTCTAAGAAGCCACCCTCATACCGTGCTGACCATCAAGACACGTACCAAAAAGTTTGGACAATCGTTGCTTTGCCGAACTGCCCGTATGTGGAATGCGCTTCCCGCACACGTGTTTCCTTCCTCTTTCCCTCCCGGGTTATTTAAGCGGGGCGTTAAAAAGCATTTATGCAGGCCGCCAGTGTGAGCGTTCGGCATAGCGTGGTCGCTACCACTGTGATGAACGCTTTCACTTCTTGAGCTTCACTGGTTGCTTTTCATCAGACAGAGTGAGGCCATTATGCCGTGCCACAATTTAAAAAAAGACAAATACGCAAAAACTCAAATATACTGGCCACACATGGTCGGCAGCGTTACCAAAGAAATATTGTTCAAATATGAATTTAATGACAAACTTATACACCTAATAAAATCAGAAACTAAATGAAATAGCTAGAAATTACAATATAATATTTTCTATGTTTGAAGTCATATAACTCAGTCCAGACTGAGGATATGACTTGAGGATATGTCTTAAACTGTTTTGTTTGTAATTATCACCTGTATTAGTTAACATGGGTTTCATCGACCACCGCGGCAAAAAAAAAACGATTATTCCCAGTAGTCCTCTCTAGCACTGTCCCCCGGGGTGACAACTGAGAATTTTCCTTCGGCCGCGATGGTCCGGCGTTGGCGGCGGGACGGATCCTAGCAGGACCCAAATCCCGTAGCCCCACTATTCCACGGACCACCACATGGGGTTGCTGGGCAGGTGCTGACGCCCTCCCACTACCGAGCATCAGACCTCCGACCTCTTGGTCCCCGCGCGTGGTTCCCGGCGGGTTGGGCCCCCTAAGGTTCCCACTCCCACCAGGCCCCTGCATGGATCCCGACTGCAGCGGATGCCATGCCGGTGCACCCAAAGCCGAGCGTTTGCCACCGCGGTGTCTACCACGTCCAGTTGTTAGGGTTAGTCCCCGAAGGTGTTCATCCCCACTATGTTTCGCGGTAGGCCCCGCCGTACACGCGCCTGCCCCCGAAGGAGTATGGCATGCCTGAGTCCCTTGCGGGACAGAAGGAACGCCGAGGGAGGGGTTCTCCGGCCTTGCCAGTACCCTCCTGGGGTTTTGTAGATATTTTGTACAAAATGGCTGAAGTATACTTCATAACGGTGTTTCTAAGTCAGCGTGGACGAAGTATGACGAGCGAGTTGCACTCTTCGTGCAACGAGAAGTGAGCTCGACGGCTCCGGTTACCAATCTGGAAAATAGGCAGTGACAACACGTGTTTACGGGGCTACTTTTCTAAGACACCAGTCTTATGAGTGCTGAATGCAGCACGCGCTTCGGTCCTTATCCGGCGTCAAAACCTTTTGCAGATGGTCTCCTCCGCGATTTGGTTTACTAACTCTACTTGCATGAATGTGAATCCTTGTATGTCTAGTCATAGAAGATTTTTGTGCAAAATACTTATTACAAACATTACACTGATATGGTTTCTCGCCCGTGTGAATCCTTTCATGCATAGTCAAATGAGGTTTTTGTGAAAAATGCTTATTACAAACATCACACTGATATGGTTTCTCGCCTGTGTGAGTCCTTCTATGTACAAGAAAACCACTTTTAAATAAGAAAGACTTATTACAAACATTACACTGATATAGTTTCTCGCGCGTGTGAGTCCTTTCATGCATAGTCAAATGCGATTTTTGTGAAAAATACATATAACAAACATTACACTGATATGGTTTCTCGCCCGTGTGAGTCCTTATATGTTCAGTTAAAGAAAATTTTTGTCTAAAATACTTATTACAATCATTACACCTATATGGTTTCTCGCCCGTGTGAGTCCTTTCGTGCCTAGTCAAAGTAGGTTTTTGTGAAAAATACATATTACAAACATTGCATTGATATGGTTTCTCGCCCGTGTGTGTCCTTTCATGTTTAGTCAAGTGAGGTTTTTGTGAAAAATACATTTTACAAACATTACACTGATATGGTTTCTCGCCCGTGTGAGTCCTAATATGTACATGCAAATACCTTTTATCTGAGAAAGACTTATTACAATCATTACACTGATATGGTTTCTCGTCCGTGTGTGTCCTAATATGTTTATGCAAAGCACGTTTAAATAAGAAAGACTTATTACAAACATTACACTGATATGGTTTCTCGCCTGTGTTAGTCCATTTATGCATAGTCAAATGACGTGTTTGTGAAAAATACATATTACAATCATTACACTGACATAGTTTCTCGCCCGTGTGGGTCCTAATATGTCTCGGTAAGTCACCTTAACGTACAAACAATTTAATACAAAAATTACATACGTTGCCTTTTAAGATTTGTTCATTGTTTTTAACGATGTTTACATATATTTTTTATATTTTATGTCATAATTAGAACTTAGCGTAGGTATTATGTTTTTGCTTTAATACTGTATAATGTAAATTCATGTGACTTTTAAAAATATTTTTGCAATTTAAATTTATTTTGCAAATGTCACATGTAAGTACGTCTCTTAATATTTCTAATATAATTTTTAACAATTATAAATTTTTCTTGTTTGTTTTGATCCCATATTAGCATTGCTTATAGTAGATACTATCTTTATTACTATTATTGATTTTGGTAAATACAGTTTTTTGATGAGTATTTTGTGGTGATGCTTTCTTGATATCTATTTAATTGCTTTTTCTTCTTCAGTTGCCTGAGACGTCTGATTAACTCCATTGCCAGTATCAGTACTTAGTTTACGTTTTTTCTGTACTGTAGCGCCTGCAAAAATATGAGTACTTATTATTTTAAGTTAATATATACAGGGTGGAAAAAAATCTATGGGCCCTGGAGGGGAACTACCTTAAATCCTCTAGTTAGCTCATTTCACTGAAAGGAAACATTCCTTTATTTTTAAAAAGAAACAAAACTGTAATTAAAGATTTTTTAAATTTTGCTTGTTCCATCCGGGAATCGAACCAACTAAAAATAAAAAAATAAACCCTCGCTATTTTATTATACGAATCGGTAGGATTGATGTTCAGGATAAAATTTGTCTAATAAACATTTGGTCCCACACTCATCTGTTGTGCGAGATACCCATAAAATTGAATATTTATTACAAGTTCTTTATTAACAATACCTAGTACTGTTCACTTGTAATAAGTAAATGACACGTTATAATTTTCTTATCTCTTTAACATCTAAAGACATTACATGAAGTACAAGCTTGCTAATGTTATTTATCTCTAAGTACCTTGTTGAAGTATTGGATAACAAAATCAGTAAATGGTAATAATAAATTTATGCACAGCACGATTCCTTCTTACACTTTTTTTTTTTTATATAAGGGGGAGGCAAACGAGCAGGCGGGTCACCTGATGGAGAGTAATCACCGCCGCCCATGGACACCCGCAAAACCAGAGGAATCGCAGACGCGTTGCCGGCGTTTAAGGGAGGAATAGGTTTAGCCACCTAAGCGTCCGAGCCCCTATATACAACATGGCGCCCAGCGTCCAGCTGTTTTCAGAGCTGCTAGAAGAGAGTACAGAAGAATACGAACCCTGACTGAGCTGACAAAAAAAATTAGAACTAAACAACTACTCAGGCTATATCAAAACTTTATATACGTACGGAATGCTTAGAAAACGCAGTATTTTAATAAATTAACAGTTAATTACGAAAATCTATTACAAAAATTACAAAAATAAACATTCCAAGACAAAAAAAAATAATACGTAAAAATATATCGACATGTAGAAATTATTATTACTTGGAAGTCACTGTTTGAAACTATAAAGAATCATACCATGTTCGATAGCTAAAACCATAACGATTGTTTTGATGTGCACATTATTAAGAAGAAGGATGATTACGAAGAGTAATAACAACATTTTTAGCACCAAAAAAATCCTATGCAAAAAAAATGGCGAACCGTCAAAATTGTCAACAATTTTATTTTTTTACTAAAGGTTCTCGTACACTATGCCATAGTTTCAATTGCTCTACGGATCAATTGATATCCATACAGCCACCTCAAATTTTCTTGCGGAACTACGAACTAGGTGCAGTGGGCAACAACCTTATCAAAGAACGTTGCCGTGTTTATGGCGCTTGGTCAGAAAAAAAAATTAGTTGCAATGTCACTGTCTACGAATGTAAACAAACTTATCCAATCTTTAACGATAATTAGTTTGCGATTGTTTTGATGTGCACTTATTTAGGAAATATGGTAAGTAGAAGAGTATTTCGACATTTTTAAAGACGCTTACGCTGCAAAATTCCGTTTTGGCGAACTGTCAATTTCGTCAATTTCATTATTTTTTTCTGTGAAATTTTCTGTGGCAATATATAGATTTCTTTTACTTGTATAATGAATTAGTAACCACAGAACCACCTCAAATTTTTTCACGGACCTACGTACTACGTGCTTTGACCTATTAAACTGGTGACTAAAGTTACCATGGACGTTTCGCACTTTTTTTGTCGGGTGACTAAAGTCACCGTGGACGTTTCGCACTTATTTTTGCCGGGTGACTAAAGTCACCGTGGACGTTTGAGTGGTTAAGGAAGGAATAGGAATTGGGAGGAGGGGGGGGGGGGGGAAGGGGCCTCCGGAACCCTCACTGGTCGGACGAAACACAATAGCACCAAGTGCCATTATTTCACGCCGAATATTAGTGAGAGGGTGGTATTACGCCGGGCGAGCCAGCCCAATGTGTGCTGCAACGCAGCGTGGCTCTACCACTCAGTAAACGTAAAGTACACTACACGTTCATTCTGACAAAAAGTTTAATAATGGAACGTATTTTTTTGCAACGCGGGGCAACAAATTTGAAATACGAGCGATAACATTTTTAAAAACTATAAGAAAGAAGTATTCGTTCGAATTCCAAATTTTGTTTTGTTTTGCTTTCATTCCGTAATTCTGTAATAATGGCGTATCAAGAACATTTCGATTTATTAGAAGCTTACTTTTCAAACAACAAGAATTGCAATTTAGCTCTACAGTGGTACAGTGAGAGGTATCCAGACAGACAAATACCATCTAGAAAAGTTTTGTCGCGAATGGTGAAAAATTTAGTGAATATAGATACGATTTTTGAAACTTCCAGTTTCAAAAATCGTTTAGAACGTCCGCAGCAGCAAAATCTAGACTTTTCCGATTTTGATTTATGTGTTTTGACATACATTGAGTGTTACCCGAAAACTTCTAGTAGGGAAGTTGCTCAAGAGATAGGCACCAGCCATACTCGTGTACTTAGTGTTTTGAAAAAGTACAAATACAGATGTTTTAGTGATGGGCGATTGGTGCAGAAACTACATCCGGGAGATAGTCAAAGGAGATTAGAGATCTGTCAGAATATTCAAACAGAAATAGACCGCAACCCAAATTTTTTAGACTACATTGTATGGTCTGATGAAACAAATTTCAGCAATAATGGAATGTATAACAGACATAACAATCATTATTGGTCCCGTCAGAATCCATTCCGTGTTCGCGAAACAAACAATCAGGTCAGATTTTCCTTTAATGTTTGGTGCGGAATCAGAAGCAATATGGTTGTTTTGGTGCACGTTTATGAAGGACATCTAAATACGGCAAAATACATGGAAATATTAGACCTTTTACATAATCAATTAAACCTTCTACCGGAGGAGGAACGAAATAATATCATTTTTCAACAAGACGGTGCACCTGCCCACAATAGCAGAATTTCCAGGGCTTACCTTAATGAAAATTTCAATGTCTGGATAGGGACAAACGGGACGATTAGATGGCCAGCGAGAAGTCCAGACCTGACGCCTCTGGACTACTTTTTATGGGGTCATGTAAAAAATGAAGTTTACAAAACGTGTTATAATACTGTACAAGAATTAAGGGTTGCGGTAGAAAATGTTATTAGGAGCATACACCACAACACTTTCCAGAGGGCTACACGAAAAGAATTTCAACGTAGACTAAATTTGTGTATCCGGAACGATGGGGGTCACTTCGAGCAACTTATCAGTTGGATTATTAAGATTCTTTTCTCTTCTTAATGTCCGTCTACGTTATAAAAATGGTTCATGTTTACGTTCTTCTTATTGATAATAAAATAAAAATTAATTTTAGTTTTCACTTTTTTATTTCAATCACCAAATAAATATGTTTATTAGACAAATTTTATCCTGAACAACAATCCTACCGATTCGTATAATAAAATAGCGAGGGTTTATTTTTTATTTTTAGTTGTTTCGATTCCCGGATGAGACAAGCAAAATTTAAAAAATCTTTAAATGCAGTTTTATTTCTTTTTAAAAATAAAGGAATGTTTCCTTTCAGTAAAATGAGCTAACTAAAGAATTTAAGGTAGTTCCCCTCCAGGGCCCATATATTTTTTCCACCCTGTATATACACTTTTAAACTTTCGCATGCCATTAATGTACACAAACATTTGGAAGGGGATTAACGCTAACTACTTATTTTAAAGGTATCCAATACAACGCATACCTTTTTATACCCTACGTAACATAACGATATATGTATATACAGGATGTGGTTTTAAACAGTTGCCATATTGTACACAAGTGTAGAACAAATAATTATGATTTAATAAAAATATATAAATAATATATTACATATTGGTCGGTGTCTATTATATATCTTTCGTAAAAGCTCACGTTTCTATTCGAAATTTACATGTACTACTCTGAGGTCAACAACCGTTAACATAAACAAACATTACCTTCGTGGCTATTTAACGCTACTACATCCTAGAAACTAAATAGGTACCTTCGTTATTTAGTCTAGGTATGTATGTATGTTACATAGGCACTTCCTAATTAAAAGTGTTCGATTCCCAGTCGAGTAAATCAGAAAAAAGTTAAACTACGTACCTATGCCAATAGTATGTAGGTATGGAAATGAAATAAAATGAATATGTGCTTAAGTAAAACTGTGACTTACCTATGTTACTCGTAACAAGTGTTCAAAATGTGCCCCAATACGAGCGATACACAAAGCAGCACGACGACGACAATTTATTTTAATTGGTTGAGGACGTAAATGTTTTCTCTCACCGTTTCAAGAGCAGACACCACTCGCGTACGCAATTGCACAACACTTGTAACCTTCTCAGCATACACTAGCCTTTTTACATCACCCCACAAATAAAAGTCTAGAGGTGTTAGGTCCGGGAGCGAGGAGGCTAAGACACTAGACCGCCACGTCCCACCCACTGCGATACAAATGTTTCGTTTAGGTAGCTGCGCACTATTTGTCCATAATGTGGTGGAGCACCATCCTGCTGGTAGAAAAGGTCTTTGTGGAATGCCAGTGGAATGTCCATTAACAGCTCATCGACAACGTGGTGCAGCAGATCTAGGTAGGTAAGGCTGTTGAGATGACCTTCAATGAAATAAGGCCCCAGTAAATAAGGGCCAATAATACCAGCCCAAACATTTTGGCTGAAACGTCTTTGGAAGGAGTCTTTTTTTGTGACATGAGGGTTGTGTTCTCTGTGTACCCACCAATACTCATTATGCACGTTGTAGGCGCCGACCCTAGCGAACAGCGCGTCGCAGAATATTGAGGTGCTGATGTTCGAGGAGCCACCTACAAAACTCGACTCGGCTGGACTGGTCAGTGGGAAGCACATCCTGAACTCGTCGAAAATGGAATGGGTGCTGCTGGTTCTTCTTCAACAAGCGCCAAACGATGGTGTGATCAAGGCCAAAGTGCCGCCCAGCATTACGTGTACTGGCGCGTGGCTCGTCGTCAAAGAACTGCAAGATCTGCTCCTGTAAGTCGACTGGCAGGCCCACGTTGCCTCGACCACTGGCGTGCGCTGGGATACTGAACTGCCCGTAATCCAGTAGGCGTGTGTAGCAGCCAGCATCGTCGTTCGGAACGGCGTTGGTCGGTCTGACCACCTCTCCGCGAACATCTACACTGCACCCCTCAAGCTGTTACCGGCGAGGGCATACATCCGCACCATTTCGTAGTCGTGATTGGAATAACGCGACATCGTAGGTACCTACGTTTGAAAACGGCCCGGAAATTCCTTTGTCAACCGTGTGCGCGCGCTTGCAGGTAGCGTAGCGGGAGACTGACGACTGAGCAGAGCAGAGACTGTCGCGCGACTCGCGTCGTGTCTCGCTCGTCTTTTGCTCGCTTTGAGCGGATGGCGGGCCGCCCGTTTGTCGGCAAGCCGCCCGCCGCGGGCGGCTTGCCGACAAACGGGCGGCCGGCGCAAGCGGCGGCATTTTGAAGTAATAGGTAGTGTGGCGGCCTTAGTCGCCACATAATTTATTATCATCACGTATCGGTTAAAGAGTTTGTAAGCACATTCCTAAACGCGTGCAGATCCGATAAAGATATGTCACGGCATCCTCCCTCCAACATCTACGTAGTATTACTGTATAAATAGTCTTGTAAGGTTAAGATAATAAGTTAGTCACAATGTAGTCACTGTAAATATACAACATCACTTTAAGAGACGCAGTCGTTATTTACCATCGCCATGGAACTCCATCATCACTACCTCGCATCCAACAACATCTCCCTATGGAACACTGGTGACCCCGCTCAAGCAACAAGCAACCTTCCAACGGAGTACCACGAAAAGCACACGTGAGTCATTTGCAATATCTACACATCAACCATGGCAGTAACATTGTGTTCAGCGACGGACGCAACAAGATTTTCAAAATAAAATCACTACGCCGAGCCACACCAAGCTGCGACTGCGTCATTTAACATCACTCTTACAACTCACAACTTTGGCTTCCTTTCCGGCACATCGTATCAAGAACGTTTCATCGACCAAGGCAAAGAAATAAGGTACCCAGAAAAAACAATGTGAAATAAAATAAACTAACGATTTCATAACTGCACACATTATGTCATAAATTGTGCAGCGCAGCGAACGCGCAAGAATTTCCGACGCAGCACTTTTCGCCGTTTACTCTACGCTTGCACAAGGTCAAGATCAGAAAGAACACAATATGTTGCTTATTCATCACAATTATGAAAAATGAAACAAAGGAAAATAAGCATATATGTATACAACGAGTATTCACCCGTTTAACCGCCTCACTTTTACCGACTGACAAAGTGGTTTGAGGTATGTTATTTATAATTACGGGAAGAGATATTTAGAAGCATTATTTTACCAGTCGATGGTTTTATGAGATATTATTACACTTCATAAGACGCTTAAATGCTACTAGCTACCTCCAGGCGAATTGATTTCTCCGGTTATCTGGTAAAGAGCCAAGGAATACGCCAGTTCGAGGATAATTATGAAGCTATAATGAAGTTGTACTCAAAATGAAGATATTCAACAAGTTTAAAATGCTTTGATTGTGCAATAAAAATACAGCACAAAAATGAACCATGTTTGGGTAACTATTGTAATAATAAGATTTTAGTCAATTTTAATTATTTTTTTTGTTATTTACGTATTTCCTTATAATATATTGAATGCAACATGTCTTATCTCTATGTACTTAATGTTTAATCTTAGTCAAATCTAATTTTTATGTTTTGTTATTATGTATTTTATTAAGTCTAATAGTTCAATTGATAATTAATATATAATGCGGAATTTAAAGTTCATTGCAAGAATATGTATAATTTAAAGTTGTACTTGTTTATGCCACTTAATTTGTGTGTTTATTATAGTCTTGGTATAACGTGATATAAAAATAATATTATGATGTAACAAACATTAGTAACAATATTATGATGTTGAGAGGAATTATAAAAACTATTCGTGTACGTAAATGTAAAACGACCGATCGTTTTTTTAAAAAGGTATATAAGTATTTTGTACATATATTGAAGAATACAAGGAAACAGCTCTCTTAGCAGCATTCAGCCTGCCAGCCTGCCTCAAGGTTCCATCGCAGCAACGTAACGCTTCCTGGATCCTCGGCATCACTCGACGGTCAAAATAAGTACCGTCGCACTCCACACGTCTCGACTCACAGCAGACATGGTAGCACACGCTCGTCACGAGTCATGTAGACCGGAGAACGCTCGTTTTGTCAATGAAGACTTGAGCACGCTCATCACGACTTAACGTGGATTAGAGCACCACTGGCATCTCCAAGCTGAAGACCTGATGGTTTTTTCATTCCCTTTTTCAAGAGGGGGAGTACTGTGGCGGCCTTAGTCGCCACATAATTTATTATCATCACGTATCGGTTAAAGAGTTTGTAAGCACATTCCTAAACGCGTGCAGATCCGATAAAGATATGTCACGGCATCCTCCCTCCAACATCTACGTAGTATTACTGTATAAATAGTCTTGTAAGGTTAAGATAATAAGTTAGTCACAATGTAGTCACTGTAAATATACAACATCATATAAAGAGACGCAGTCGTTATTTACCATCGCCATGGAACCTACCATCACCTCCACCTCGCATACCTCGCCCGACGGAACAGGTAGCAATAAGCAACGTAGTATATTTATAAGAACGACATGCAACAGAAACAAAATCATTTTTGTGTTTTTTTTTATGGATTTATAATCATTTACATTGACACAATCGCCTCCTTCAATTTGGCAACTGTTTAAAACCACAACCTGTATAACGATAACAGCGATAACTATAGAAGTATTGCTGTGTCCCGGCAATCAGAGATAAGATTCTGGTCGAAGGTTCTGGGATATGATTTCGTAATGAAAGAGATAAATGAACGAAAGACGAAAAAGTACATAGGCTTACAGTCTAGGAATTTTTTTATATTTAGCATGTTTTATAGATAGGCTTAGATGGATAGACTCTTACCAATTATCTTTTTTCTTTTTAAGTCCTAAATACAAATATATAGGTAGGTTAGGATTTACTTTAAAAAGGATTAATAAAAAAAAACCGGACAAGTGCAAGGCGGACAAATTTGTAGGTGCATATTTTTTTTCCATTTTTCGTCAAATATATAAAACTATGCATCAAAAAAAATTAAAAATCTGTTTCAGCTTGTGCCAATAAAGCCCTTGCATACGATACCCAAGATGACACGGTTAACTCAATTCAAAATTTGGACCGCCGTTTCTTGGCATAAAGACCCTGTTTTTTAATAAAAAATTTAAAGTTTTTTAATGAAACAAATGTACAGTTTTCAGATTTTTCCCTATACTTGTAGTATAAGACGGTAATACTTGCCAAAGCGGATATAACCTTTGTGGCATATCCACATGCCGCCATTTTGATTTTTTCCTAAAGTTTCCGCGCACGATAAAAGTGGTATTTAGGGATAGATGATACTTTAACAAACAAAAAATGTCAAGTAATATAGTACCCTAAAGTGTCACGTTGCCAAGATATTTGAAGGTACAGATCGCCATACGAAAACTAACAATCGTTAAAAACCTAATAATTACGAATAGTAACGCATTCCGTTGCATTCAAATGATAGTTCCTAGGTTAATTTAATTATTTATTAGAAGGCAGCACAACCTAGTAGCATGACAAAGCACTTAATTAATTACTTGCCTACTAAATCGCATCATTTCGCAAATAAGCGCTATTTTGTGAAAGTAGGTAACTCGAACCGCGGCGGTTGGCTTATAACCAATTAAAAATAAAACAAAACACATAATGTAGATGTAAAGTAACAATCGTTTATTATTATTGCATAAAACTACAAAACCTACGTATAAAACTATTGTGGCGGCGGCGACGGGATTTCATAGGTTTTTTGCCTATATACTTAGACTTTATAGGATTTACTAAATTAGCAAGTTCTCTGTAGTACTACAAAATAACTATTTAAGTAGGTACATGAAAAAATTATGTCGAAAGTTTAAAAAAAATGCTAGAAATCATACGTTTTAGACTTTTATTTGGCCTGTTTTCGGGATTTTTGTAATCGAGTGAAGTACCTACATCT
Organism: Scoparia ambigualis; assembly: GCA_963921215.1. Lineage (NCBI taxonomy): Eukaryota > Metazoa > Arthropoda > Insecta > Lepidoptera > Crambidae > Scoparia > Scoparia ambigualis. The sequence continues at coordinate 1,484,667 of OY992525.1, forward strand.
AATCGCGTAACAAATTAGCAGATTCTTTAGTGTATTATATACGAGCGTAATTTAGTAAATACATAAACCACTTGATATAGCAAAAGTTTTGACCGCTTTTACCGTTGACTCGCCTTAAAAGAATACTACCGGCCCGCCTCTGCCCTTGGGCGCGTAAAGGGCGACCAAGCAACGGACCAAACCCTGCACATGCATCCAACAGCATAGAGCGGCGATGGGCTCTCCGCCTATCGCGCCGTTGTACTTTGGCGTGCCGTGGACAATGGCAGTGTAGGTACTGCTTCTGCGGGCCTCATTGCCTAGTCTCTGACTCACCCTTTGGGTATACTAGTCGTGTCTCTATGTCAGGGGTCGAAAATATCCGATATTTATTATAAATATCAAAATATCGGATATTAATGATAGATATCCGATATACAGTGTGGTCAACTAATTAGGGACATTCAAGATAGTGAAGAGCAATAACCGGTTATGTACATATAAATATAAAACCCTATTGATTTTTCAGCACCTATTATTTGCATAATTTGGTCCGATTACTATACTATAAATGGCTGTAAATAAGAGAATAATTAAATAGAAAAAAGTATTTAATATCAAAGGTTGAACATGTATTAAATTTTAAGGTATAATTATGTAGCTGGACATTTAATTAAGGACAGTAAAGTATAATGATGAATAGAGTTAAACAAAACGAATAATCTCCAGTATTATAATATTTTTAAAAGCTCCATTTTATTACGTGTAAAATCAGTACCCAGTAGCAAAACCTTTGTTAGTAATTATCGCTTGACACCGATGTGGCATAGACATTATCAGTTTCTGACATGTTTCGATAGGAATGTTTGCCCATGCCTCACAAAAAGCTTGATTAAGTTGATCTAAAGTTGTGGTACGATAAGTTGAAACTTTTTTCTTGATTTCGTGCCAAAGGTGCTCAATTGGGTTGAGGTCCGGGCTATTTGCTGGCCAATCTAGCACCGATACTGACTGACTGGTAAGAAACGACTTGACTGAACGGGCGGTATGTTTCGGGTCGTTATCATGCTGAAACGTCCATATAATAGGGAGATGCTCCTCAGCATAGGGAAGCATAGTTTCCTCCAATATTGTTTTGTATTGATGTTGGTCTAAGTTACCCTGAACTTTTCTCACAGGTCCCACTCCACGTTCAGAAAATGAACCCCAAATTTTAATGTTTCCACCGCCATGTTTCACCTGCTTTTTTGTGAATCTTGGATTCATTTCCGCTTTTACAGGACGCCGTACGTATTGCCTTCCATCTGAAGAAATTAAATTAATCTTGGTCTCGTCAGAGAATAATACATGTTGCCATTGGGCGTAGGTCCAATGTCCATATTTACGTGCAAACGCCAAACGAGCATTTCTATGTTCTTTCTTCAACAACGGTACTTTGCGAGCCACTCTTCCGAACAACCCTGCTTCTACCAGACGTCGTCGAACGGTCCTCGCTGATACACCGGCTCTTTCGTCTGCCCCAAACACTTCGTGTTTAATTAAAATAGAGCCTAGAAACGGATCTTTCTTAGCTAACCTGGTTATCATTCTATCTTCTTGCGGAGTTGTTTTTCTCGATCTTTTTGTCCTGGGCACATTTAAAGCTGTGTTATTGCGCCTGAAATGTTGCACTGCATTGCATACCATAGTATTTGAACAATTTAAATGTTCTGCTATCCCTCGGTATGACCAACCACGCTCGACAAACTTCATGATAATTGTTCGTAGTGTTGGATCGCAACTTTTATTTTTGCCCATATTTCTTCAAAATAATTCTCAAAACTTAAAATTAAAAAATCTGGATTGCCGCCAAAACTACCACAAAACAATAAAAGAAGAAATAAAAAAGTATTGAGATTCAAATTTTGAAAATAGAACGCAATATCTCAGTGTCCCTAATTAAATGGCCAGCCAGCATTCTTTGAACAAATAGCACACTGATAATCTATCAGCTATACTGTAAAGAGGTTTAATGTTTAAGAAGTTGTTATTGTTTGTATAATCGGGCACATCAATGACTAATTATACTTACGTGTAAAAGATATGGAATATTGTTAAGACTCGTTGGAAAATAAAAAATAAATTCACAATTTGGCTTAACTAGAGATTGTCCCTAATTAGTTGACCACGACTGTATACAGTCGTGGTCAACTAATTAGGGACATTCAAGATAGTGAAGAGCAATAACCGGTTATGTACATATAAATATAAAACCCTATTGATTTTTCAGCACCTATTATTTGCATAATTTGGTCCGATTACTATACTATAAATGGCTGTAAATAAGAGAATAATTAAATAGAAAAAAGTATTTAATATCAAAGGTTGAACATGTATTAAATTTTAAGGTATAATTATGTAGCTGGACATTTAATTAAGGACAGTAAAGTATAATGATGAATAGAGTTAAACAAAACGAATAATCTCCAGTATTATAATATTTTTAAAAGCTCCATTTTATTACGTGTAAAATCAGTACCCAGTAGCAAAACCTTTGTTAGTAATTACCGCTTGACACCGATGTGGCATAGACATTATCAGTTTCTGACATGTTTCGATAGGAATGTTTGCCCATGCCTCACAAAAAGCTTGATTAAGTTGATCTAAAGTTGTGGTACGATAAGTTGAAACTTTTTTCTTGATTTCGTGCCAAAGGTGCTCAATTGGGTTGAGGTCCGGGCTATTTGCTGGCCAATCTAGCACCGATACTGACTGACTGGTAAGAAACGACTTGACTGAACGGGCGGTATGTTTCGGGTCGTTATCATGCTGAAACGTCCATATAATAGGGAGATGCTCCTCAGCATAGGGAAGCATAGTTTCCTCCAATATTGTTTTGTATTGATGTTGGTCTAAGTTACCCTGAACTTTTCTCACAGGTCCCACTCCACGTCCAGAAAATGAACCCCAAATTTTAATGTTTCCACCGCCATGTTTCACCTGCTTTTTTGTGAATCTTGGATTCATTTCCGCTTTTACAGGACGCCGTACGTATTGCCTTCCATCTGAAGAAATTAAATTAATCTTGGTCTCGTCAGAGAATAATACATGTTGCCATTGGGCGTAGGTCCAATGTCCATATTTACGTGCAAACGCCAAACGAGCATTTCTATGTTCTTTCTTCAACAACGGTACTTTGCGAGCCACTCTTCCGAACAACCCTGCTTCTACCAGACGTCGTGGAACGGTCCTCGCTGATACACCGGCTCTTTCGTCTGCCCCAAACACTTCGTGTTTAATTAAAATAGAGCCTAGAAACGGATCTTTCTTAGCTAACCTGGTTATCATTCTATCTTCTTGCGGAGTTGTTTTTCTCGATCTTTTTGTCCTGGGCACATTTAAAGCTGTGTTATTGCGCCTGAAATGTTGCACTGCATTGCATACCATAGTTTTTGAACAATTTAAATGTTCTGCTATCCCTCGGTATGACCAACCACGCTCGACAAACTTCATGATAATTGTTCGTAGTGTTGGATCGCAACTTTTATTTTTGCCCATATTTCTTCAAAATAATTCTCAAAACTTAAAATTAAAAATCTGGATTGCCGCCAAAACTACCACAAAACAATAAAAGAAGAAATAAAAAAGTATTGAGATTCAAATTTTGAAAATAGAACGCAATATCTCAGTGTCCCTAATTCTGGAATTAATGGATTCTTCTGTGGCAACACTTTTGTAAACAGCTGATCTGAATGTCTCCTGTGTAAAATTCGAAATTTAATTTATTATTTACTCATTTTACGCCCATTTTCCAATTCAATCATTAAGTTAAGTTGTGTTTTAGTGGTGAGCGTTTCACTTTTAGTGTATTTCATGTGCAAAATCAAAAATTTAAGTAAAACTGTTTAGTGACAGTTACCGGCATGTAAGTGAACCGTTGTCATCTTTATGGTACCTACCCTTATTTCACTTAAAATCTTATAAATTTGCATAAATTGACGATTTGTTAATTATTATACGTATCTTGTTTAATTCCAACCACTTTAGTTGCGATTAACATACGTAAACATAACCTCTGTTTGTTGGTTACGCGACTACTCGTACAGCTGTTTACTTGTAACCCACATAGTATTTAAAAATTTGTATTTCTCTTTTATACGGTTCAATTTTTAAGTTTTCCCATAATGATGACTCGCAAGGCCTTGTCTCGTCAGGAGGAGTCCAAACTCCAACTGACATTAAATGAATTGAAGGCTTCGAAAGAGTTGTGTGATCAACTAAACAGAGAGCGAGATGACAACGAAAGGGAACTTTTGGAATCATTAGACAGGCATCAAAAGTTAAAAAATGAGTTGGTACAGTTAAATGACCGTTATATCGATGCTATTGATGCCCGGGACAGGCTCCAAAACATTGTGGACAGGTTCGACCAATGTAGTTCAGAGTATGACCAGGCTCTGAACTGCATAGATGAGTTGAAAAAACAATTGCATGAGGCCAATAACAAAATTACTTTATTGGAAACATCAAAACTTAATATGACTGCCTCATTAAATCAAAGCTTGTTCGATGAGTTGGTAGTCTGTGCCCCCTCCATGGTTTCTGCGACAGCTAGCAGTCAGCCCACTGTCACTATAGATCTTACATGTGAGGAAAATAAAAATAGCAACCACTCAGTGAAGATTGTTGGCTGTAGCAAAAATAAACTAAAAAAATATATTAAGATAAATAAGTACATTAAGAAAACGCAAAAATTAGTTAAGAAGCACAAATTTTTTATTAAAAATGTAAAATTAAATAGAGAAAGATTGTACTTAATTGACAAATTAGATATATACTCGTCACAACTACACAATAAAAATTTAAAATATAAAAATGATACACAAATTCTACAAACTAAAATTGCACACCTTGAGGACTCGCTTATATCTATTACTAAGCAATATGATCTTTCACAAGGTCAAATAAAAGAACACATGTTGGCCATTGATGAACTGGTAGTCCTGTGTAATGGTAACAATGAAGGGATTGATTCACTCACAAGTAATTGTAAATGTAAACAGTTACCAAGCCGTTCATCAATCCCATGTGATTCTTCCTCTGTCGAATTGATTGATGTTTCTTCCAAAGGTTCCCTTACTCAGTGCACAATTAAAAATGTACCACAACTTATACCAACCAACCAGATTCCATGTAAGACAGATTGTAATAGTGACTTGGTAATATTTAGTGATGAATTTGGTAAAAACATGGGTCGGTTGTTATCTGACTTGGGACATTCAGTTATCAATTATTGTATACCGGGTGCTTCTTATCAACATATTTTGAAAAAAGCTGTAGAACATAAATATAAACCCAATAGCACCTTATTATTATTTGTTGGTAATAGAGGTAATCTGAACAAAACAAGCCTTCTAAAATGTTTAGAATGTTTGAATAGGTTAATTGTAAAGAAAATTATATTGTTTACATTACCTTATTGTAGTAGTTTGCCACAGGAGGAAAATTCTATTAGACATAAGCTTAACCTGACATTACATTTATTTTGCAAAAATGACATAATGCATTTAATTGACACTAACAATTATGTTAGTAATTTTTATTTGACAAGAGATAGTTATTATCTGCCAAATTATTTTAAGCGACAAATAGCTTTATCGCTATCCTATTGTATTCAAACGTCAGCCAAAAACTTGGCTAAACAAGTTGCTTCTATTGAGCAATGTATATTTGACATAGACGTCAGTAGTGTTTCTACTGACATTCCAATTAATTATTTAAATTAAATTATATGACAAAAGAGGAAAACTCTTGCGAAATGTTTGTTAATAAAATGAAATTAAATGAATGTAAAAATAGCTTTAGCAAAAGCCCATGTCAAATATTAAATTTAAAAAATGTACAATCTTTAAACATTGTCCACCAGAACATCCAAGGAATGATGGGCAAAGATTTGGAGATTGAATTGTTCATGAACTGTAATAAAATTGATATTCTTTGCATAACAGAACACTGGCTTAAAGACCATCAGTTCATGTTCAATTTTAAGAATCATTTGGTAGGAAGTTCGTTCAGTCGAGGAAATGCAATACATGGTGGCTCCTTAATTATTGTTAGTAAGAAGTTTAAATTAAAGGAACGCAAAGACATAGTGAGCCTCTCGGTTGAGCGAACAATAGAAATAGCTTGTGTGGAGTTGGAGCAGTTTGTTGTATTAAGTGTGTACAGACCTCCTTCAGCATCATATGATTATTTCGAAAAAGTTATGGATGAGGCATTACATAAAGTCCGTAATGTAGGTAAAACAATAATTGTTTGCGGGGATTTTAATATTAATTTGTTAGAAAATTCCACGATGTCAACTAAAATTAAAAACCTATTTCTATCATACAACTTGAATAATTTATTTTTGGAGCCGACAAGAATAACTGCCACTTCGGCCACCTGTATTGATAACATATATACAAATGTAAAACCACTGGCTAAGCAAATTATTAATAACCTGGACTCTGATCATTGTGGCCAAATGGTCAGCTTTCCACACCAGCGTAAACAAGTGACGAAAAAGAATATCACTGTTGTACCAAAAACTGCAGGTCGGCTGGAACGCTTTAAAAGCAATCTAGATACAAAATTAAATTATTTAGAATACAATGACAACCCTAATGTCTTTTATAATAATTTTTTTAACATTTATTGTTCAGAATTTAATAAAACTTTTATTCCAAAAAAGATCTCAGTTAGTGGTACTGTAACTTTTAATGAATGGGCTACAATTGGTATTCACAGAAGTAGGAAACGCCTTTATGAACTTTATGGTGAACGCAACTATAACACCAGCGATGACTTCAAATTATATGTTAAAAATTATTCAAAGTTATTCAAAAGAGTATGTCGATTAGCCAAGGCAAACTATCTGAGTTCTAAGATTAAGAATAGTAATGACAAAATAAAAATGACATGGAATATTATAAATAGTGAAACAGGAAAGGTCAAAAGTCGTAATAATGAGTACAATTTAAATTGTGATAATAAAACCTTTACTTCTGATGCTGATGTTGCTGCAGCATTTGAGAGGTTTTTTACTGACATTCCAGTTTCAACTACAAAAGCCTTGATTTCCTCCCCCACTGTAGCTGAATCTGTTTTGAAGGAGAATGTTAAAGATTGTGAAAATAATTTCAGTTTTCAAAAAATTTGTGTTATAGATATAATAAAAACATTTAACACTCTCAATAAAAAGAAAACTGCTGATCTGTGGGGTAATTCCGTGGACGTCGCTAAATCTGTAATTATGACAATAGCTCCAGTTTTAGCTTGCATATTTAATGAATGCATTGACTGTGGTGTTTTTCCTGACCTCATGAAATATAGTAAAATAATTCCATTATTTAAATCAGGTAGCACTTCTGACCCCTCTAACTTTAGACCTATTTCTGTGCTACCCACATTTAGTAAAATTTTTGAAAAGTTAATGCTAGATCAAATGCAAATTCATTTTTATAAAAATAAACTTTTACATTGTAAACAATATGGTTTTACTAGGGGTCGCTCTACAACTGACGCCGGTGTTGAGCTTTTAATCCAAATATTTGGTACCTGGGAGGAATCACAGGATGCCCTAGGGGTATTTTGTGATTTATCCAAGGCTTTTGATTGTGTTTTACATGAAACTTTGGTCAGGAAGCTTAACCACTATGGAATTAGGGATGCTTCTTTGAGCCTTCTGATCTCATACTTGAGGAACAGGATTCAAAAGGTCGACATTAACGGTAAAAGATCTCCGGGATCAGTGGTTAAAATGGGAGTTCCGCAGGGTTCAATACTTGGTCCATTCTTGTTTTTGGTTTATATTAATGACTTACCTTATTTTGTAAAAGACAGTCATGAGATAGTATTGTTTGCTGATGATACTTCACTTTTATTCAAAGTGAAACGACGACACCCAAATTATGACGATGTGAATAATGCGGTCTCAAAGATTGTTCACTGGTTTAGTGTTAATAACTTGCTATTAAACGAGGGAAAAACCAAATGTGTAAGATTTGTATTGCCTAATGTTAAGCAGGTAATAACTAGTAGTAGTGTAATATTGGGCATTCTAGATCACTTTTCACTCCATTGATCTCACTGACGTTCGATCAATGTCGTTAAAAGTGATCTAGAATGTCCCAATATTACTTTTGAAAATCACTGCCACTCGCTCAGTCAACGTCAAAAAGTGATTTAGAATGTCCAATCGACTTCTCGTGTTTTAGAATGTCTAATCGACTTCTCGTGATGTAGACTAATATTACTTTTGAAAATCACTGCCACTCGCTCAGTCAACGTCAAAAAGTTATCTAGAATGTCCAATCGACTTCTCGTGTTTTAGAATGTCTAATCGACTTCTCGTGATCTAGAATCCCATACAACGACTGCGATCTACTTTACACATTTTCAAGGTCTTTCGTTCATAGGATGCAGGAGCTTTTGACAATATGGAATTACAGCACAACTATAAATGAATGTGACTTAGTGAACTCTCAGTACGGAATAAGTGTTGTTTAGACGTAAGCGCCTACACGATTAAAATAGCAATATACCATTAACAGCTACGCTCCTCAGTCTTTCCGAAGGCGCTTGGTCAATTTATTCTATATTGTTTATAATGCCATTTTGTAATATAGTTTCGATTCATCATTGAGATCACATTATTAAACTTAAGTATCCGTCATATACGGTTTTTATTTGCCACCACGCTCCAAGGTGTATCATATAGTTGCATTTGTCAAATTTTATTCCTGACCCATAAGAAAACACTTGTGTATTTTAATCGAATTCATATTTCAATTTCTGTATACAACGACTTCGATCTACTAAACACATTTTCAAGGATTTCGTCTACTGAATGCGAAGGTTTTTGACAATATGGAATAACAGCACAACTTAAACTGGATGGGGCTTCCTGGTCTCCCAGGACTGGATCCCCGAATAAGTTAGTGCTATGAATAACATTTATCAAAGTAGTACCTCGACCCATAGGAAAACACTTGTGTATTTTGATCAGAATCCAGTATGTAATAGTTTAATTTCTGTATACAACGACTTCGATCTACTTAACACATTTTCAAGGATTTCGTCTAATGAATGCGAAGGTTTTTAACAATATGGAATTACAGCACAACTTAAGCTGGATGGGGCTTCCTGGTCTCCCAGGACTGGATCCCCGAATAAGTTGAACTATGAATAACATTTGCTAAAGTTGAACCTCGACCCATAGGAAAACACTTGTGTTTTTAAACCAAACTTCATTTCAGTATACGGTGACTCCGATCTACTCTACACATTTTCAAGGTTTTCAACAATTGGAAGAAAAGGTTTTATGCCGAAACACCTCAACCTCGATCCAAGGAAAACACTTGTGTATTTTGATTAGAATCAATTGCCAATTGTCATTGTCGACTCTGATCTACTCAACACATTTTCAAGGTTCTCATAAAAAAAACACTTGTATTTTTTGATCTAAGTCAATGCAGACAACTGTGCAGGGAATTGTTAGTTACCTTATTTATATCAATCCCGCAAACAACAACGTATGCAATCACTACACACACACACAAACACACACACATACATTAACTACGAGTTCGACTTTGAAACTTCCCGTTTCAATGCTAACGAAAACAATTTTAATACGGGTTATTCCCAAGCGCCATCAAAAATTTGTTTGGAAAATATAAGAAATCCATACATCAATTCCTATACTCCTCCAAAGACCAAATATTATAAAAGATATTATCGAATCAGAAATGAGGAGATCCGTAGACGAACTAAGGCAGCCGATATAGCCCGAAGAATTGCTAAACATAAGTGGCAGTGGGCAGGGCATATCGCTCGAAGAACCGACGGCCGTTGGGGCAGATCGGAGTGGCAACCGCGCACCGGAAGACGCAGTGTGGGCAGGCCTCCAACAAGGTGGTCCGACGATCTGGTGAAGATTGCAGGTAGCAGCTGGATGCGTGCGGCGCAGGACCGGACGTGGTGGGGATCCTTGGGGGAGGTCTTTGTCCAGCAGTGAACGTCTTTTGGATGATGATGATGATGATGACCATTTTTTATCACGGAGGAGCATGAAAATTAATATATTTGTATTTTTTCTGGGGAGGACTTTGGGCCATTTTGTTGTGGGAGAATGGGAATAACCTTTAACATAAACACAATTAGAAAGATAAAGCTAAGTCTATACTGTTTTAATTGACAAACGCATTAAACATACATTTTCATAATACATACAAACACAAACATCACGGCGTATTCCCACAAGTGGGATAGACAGAGCAACAAGTAACAATTAATTACGTCATGCTGAAGTCACGTTTAGCAACAAGTGATCAGATAGGATTTTCATAACAGTACCTTTCAAATTATGGTTTAACTTATAAAGCAAATGTCGATTTGAATACGTACCCACTAAATATGGTTAGATTTAATTATTGTGGGAATAATATGAGTACATAAACACCGAAGTTATAAAAATAGACTGCCTCACGGTAATCGAACCCGCGTCTCTCGATATCCGAGCGGCTAACTTGTAACATACCGAGACATTTGTTTAATTTAGTACGTACATCAAAATGTTTAACTTTTACCGTCTCATTAATAAAAATGGCCAAATGTTACACCTCGGTTTAAAGTGACGCTGTCTCGTTTTTGTTAAAGAAGACAGATAGAGACAGCGTCAATTTAATCCTAAGTGTAACTTTAATCAACGTTTATTAATGACAGGGTTAGAGTGTGAGGAACTCGATGAGGTACCTAGTGGTGAACTCGATCTGTGATTGTGGTGGTTATGAAACTCTCGTTAAGACGATCATGAGATGAAATGTAATAGTAAATTTCATGCTTAGTGAAAACAGTCCTAATGTTGCACATCCGGACAATCGTCGTCAGCGCTTTATCGAAAGGTTAGCAATTACACAGGAAATGTAAAATACTTTCGCTGCAAGTTTTCGCACTAATCGATAAACTAAATATTTTGCTTAAAATTTAAAAAAACAGAGGTTACAAACATTGCTTCAATTTTGTAATTACTTCCTTTCTTGCTACTAATAACACATATTTATTTATAACATTGTAATACTTATTTAATTACTTTTGCTTAAACGTACACTCGTTAAAATATAACAGCTAATGTAGTGGTTAGGTAGGTACTTGACTATAACGCGAAAAAGGCTCAGGCTAATGGTTTGATGAATGCAAGCATTTATGTGTACATCGTATAGGTAACGGTTTGTAGTACAGAAGGTTACGCTACCGATTAAGCTTGCTTTACTTAGATAATGTATGTGTTTATAATAAGCCCAATATGTACCTATTTGGTTTGTAATAAAAGCAATAATAATAAAAAAAAAATTTGGAATTAACAGTTTTTACATACGGTGTTATTCTTGAAAGTAAAAACTAGCACTAATAGTTTAATTGTATACAAGCAAAAAAAAAAAAAAAAAAGTTGATCACTCCTGCTTAGTAAAATTGCTGTTAAACACTTTTCTCCAATAAATACCCGAAAAATGGTAGTTGTCGTATCAGTGCTTCCTAAGTCAGATCGACCACTAGTACGCCTAAGCTACGCCTAAGTTATTAATATTTAGTGCTTCGGTACTCTGACATCGCTACGAGAATCATCCAGAAGATATACACCGAAACAATGTTCGTAAGTTTTAAATATTTTTATTTTTCTATTAGCAATGTTGTGTTTGCTCGACTTCGTATATGTTTTGTAAGGTATGTTAACGGTTGATCCCTTCTGCATCTGCAACCGTTAGCACCGCCAAACCGCTGTGGGTGTGCGTGGTGGGCTATGGTCCGTTCTCTCTATGTCATCATCATCATCATCATCAGCCTATAAACGTCCCACTGCTGGGCAGAGACCTCCCACGTGAATAATAGCACGGGGATATTAAGCCATAACCCACCACGCTGGTCCAATGCGGGTCGGTGGGTTTTAACGACTGTCATCTTACGACAACATCCGGGACCAACGGCTTAACATGCCTTCCGAAGCACGGATCTCTCTCTATGTGTAAAGAAGTTATTAAAGAAGGTCTGTAGAGGAGCAGTGACCTAGACCAGCAAATGTTATTATTTAATCGTACTAGTATTTACTGTCATATGTTAAATGTTAATGTCACTAATATTTATTGTTATTTTAGGTCTGAAAGCAAGCAAGTTAAACGCTCTGCCAAGAAAAGCTGTGTGTTAGCCAATTCATTTGACTCGGACAACGAAAGCATAAGGTAATTTGCGTTGATTACTTTTAAAACCTGTTAATATATTTTATGTTATTTCGTATATCGTCAATATTAATAATTAGTTTTTAATTACATTTCTTATCTTTCTAGCTCTAAGAAGAAATGCCTGTACTCGTCGTCGGTGCCTAAGACTTCAACAACGATTGTAAAAAAACAAGAAGGGTCTAGCTCCGCTTTAGACTGGTTAAATGATTCAGAGTCAGATAACGAAGTTTCGCCGCCTCCACGCAAGACAGACCAGACCTTCGACAGTGTACTAACGCGACGAGTACCAGGCGGGGTAACGCGTCGGACTGCGAAGCTCGACGGTGAACTGGTGGCGGAGCTGCGTCTCTACGACGCTGAGGAGGTGCGTAGCCTCACCGGTCTTGAAAGGTGTGAAAAGGCAATAATTTGGGTTCGACTACAAGGCGAAGCTGAGTCTCCTGAATTGTTGACTATAAAAAAATTCATAAAATTAGCCAAATCAAAATTTACTGAAGAGGGGGTATTCTTTAGTGATAAAAAGAAAAAATAGTCACAGTCAGCTAGGTACTACATATTAACTAGTTACACTCTCTTCGGTAAATTTTGACTTAACTAGTTTTACTTATATATTATATGTGTGTTAGGTTTTATACATTTTACTTAAAAACTACTTTAACCTCTTGTAATTTTTTAACACAGTGAAAACAAAATCATAATGGTTAAGACTATATTCTGTTCAACTTGCAACTTATCCGTTAAAAATAATGCTTTCTCTGCTCATTTAAAAAGTATTTTACACAAAAATAATAGTTCTGTAATTGAGAGCGAGGGTATCGAACAAGTGCATAGCGCTCTTCGCGGTCGCATAGCGTCGTACCGTGTTCAATGCGAGGACGTTGAAGAACGTATGCATGTGTTTGCTCCTGCAGATTTTTTATCGCAATTGCGCCTCCGCGTGAAACTTTTACTCTCAGCCCGAATTGAGGCTTATACAAACCTTAAAGTAAATTTCGAATTGTTTTCTGAATTTTTTCTGCATAAGGATGACTCGATTTCAACGAAATCTTTTGCTACTGAAAACATTATCTTACATAAAAGTTATAATTTTGATGCTATGTATACAAACATTAGCCATAAAATTTGTAAAAAAGTTGAAGAATTTGAGGAAAGAGATAGTGGTTGGGCTTACTTACGAAGCTTGTATCTAGAAGTAAATATAAACAAATATAACCCGTTGAGAGCCTCAGGTTACTTAGATTTACCTAACGCTATAAAAAACAAACGTGCATGTATCAACATTAAAAATTCGGATGATTACTGCTTTTTATGGTGTGTCATGGCATCACTTTTTCCTGCAAAAAATAACGCAAATCGAACCACCGCATATCCGCATTTTGAAAGTGTACTTAAAGTTAAAAATATGACATTTCCAGTAGGGTTCACAGATATAAGAATTTTTGAAAAGAATAATCCCAACATAAGTATTAATGTTTATGGCCTTAAAAATAGCAGTAAGGTTGTTGGACCTCTGTACAAATGCGAATTACGTAAAAGACATCACGTCAACATGCTTTTTCTCGAAAATGGAAAACGTACGCATTACTGTCTAATTAAAGATTTAGCTAAATTACTTCGCAAGCAGTTAACTAAACATCATTCCAAAATATTTTTATGTGAGGATTGTATGATATTTTTTGATAACAATCTTAAACTCGAAGCCCACGTTTGCAGTGGTGTAGCAACAATTTTACCTAATCAAGGAACTCGAATACAATTTGAACATTATGAACGCATGCAAGACATGCCTTTCGTTTTATACGCAGACTTTGAATCTTTGTTAGAGCCAGTTGAACCAAATTCTGAAACAAGTTGCACAACGATTACGCAAAAGCATGTACCAGCTGCATTTGCTTACTACGTTGTATGCTCCTACGACAGCTCCCTTAATAAATATGTGTCTTATCGAGGACCTGACTGTGTGAATAAATTTTTTGATAACCTTCTATCTGATATAACTGTAATTTATAATATTTTGCATTCATCGATCCCTATGTTCTTAACAGATAAAGATAGAACCAATTTTGCTCAATCTAAAAACTGTTATCTTTGTAACAAAATATTATTTGACGACAAAGTAAAAGATCACTGTCATCTTACTGGACGATATCGTGGTGCAGCTCATTCTTATTGTAATATAAAATATTGTTTGCCTAAGTTCGTTCCCATATTTTTTCATAATTTAGCTGGTTACGACAGTCATCTTTTCATACGACAGTTAGGAGAATTATCAGGTAGGATACAAGTGATTGCAAAAAATAAAGAAAATTACATATCGTTTACCAAATTTTTTCAAATTAGTAACGAAGCTATCATACCTGTTCGTTTTGTCGATTCTTTTAAATTTTTAGGCACAAGCCTAGAGAAGCTAGTTGCAAATTTAAATACAATTGATTTTAAACATCTATCTTTTTTTTTTCCTTCTCAGGAACATTTTAATTTACTTAGACGTAAAGGGGTTTATCCTTACGAATACGTCACTACTTGGAGTTCTTATGATGAAGAAGAAATACCTCCTTATAAATGCTTTTTTAGTAAATTGCACAATTGCAACGTATCAATAGTAGATTATGAACACGCAAAAAGAGTATGGCAAACCTTTGAATTACGGAGCCTTGGAGAATACACTGATTTATATCTTAAGTCAGATGTACTCTTACTAGCGGACGTCTTCGAAAGTTTTCGAAAAACGTGTAAGACGAATTATAAACTGGATCCTTCTTTTTACTTAACAGCACCTAGCCTAAGTTTTGACGCTATGCTATTAAAAACAGATGTTAAATTAGAATTAATAAATGATTTGGAAATAATAAGAATGATACAAAAAGGCATACGCGGTGGTATATGTTTATGTTCTACAAGATATTCGAAAGCCAATAACAAGTACTTACAAACTTATGACCCCGCAAAAAGTGACAACTTCCTTGTTTATATTGATTGTAATAATCTTTATGGTTATGCTATGTGCGCTTATTTACCTCATTCAAATTTTAAGTTATTAAGTGAACTAGAAATTTCAAAAATTGATTTTCATAATATACCCATTGACGGGGACATTGGCTATATACTCGAAGTAGACTTAGAATACCCTTTCCATTTGCATAATTATCATAACGATTTTCCATTCTGTGCTCAAAAATTTGCTCCTCCAGGATCTAAAACTTCGAAATTGATACCAAACTTATACGATAAGTTTTTTTATGTCATTCATTTTTCCCATCTGAAAACATGTCTAAAACATGGTTTATTGCTAAAAAAAATACATAGAGTAATTCAATTCAATCAGAGTCCATACTTAAAACAGTACATTGATATGAACACTGAGTTACGAAAAAAGGCCAAATCTATATTTGAACAAGATTTCTTCAAACTTTTAAATAATAGTATATTTGGTAAAACACTAGAAGACACCGAGAAAAGGGTCAGCGTGAAGTTGGTTAATAAGTGGAATGATGAAAAGAATATAACAAAGAAAAGTTTCGGTGCTGAGCAACTAATAGCTCGACCAAATTTCCATAGTGCTACTATTTTTACAGAAAATTTTATAGCTGTTCAAATGAAACCCGAGACAATTACTTTAGACAAACCCATATATATTGGCTTTTCTGTATTAGAAATATCCAAAAGTCATATGTTTGATTTTCATTACTCTATTATGAAACCTTTTTATCGGGAAAAATTAAAGCTTTGTTATACGGATACTGACAGTTTTCTTTATTCAATAGAAAGCAAAGATTTTTATACAGATTTAAAGTTGAATTTCCTTAGATATTTTGATACTAGTAATTATCCATTAAATAACTGTTACGGTATACCTGGTCTTAACAAAAAAGTACCAGGTCTTTTCAAAGATGAACTAGGTGGAAATTTAATTTCTGAATTTGTTGGTTTACGATCAAAATTATACTGTATAAAAACAGTACAAGAGGAGTTAAAAAGGGCTAAAGGTATACAGAAACAGGTTTTGAAAAACGTACATTTCGAAGATTACAATAACGTATTAAACAAAAATACTTTTTTAAGAAAGAAAAACATAATTTTTAAATCCTTAAAGCATGAAATATTTACCCAAGAACAGAACAAGATAGCTTTGTCAGGTAATGATGACAAACGCGTAATATTAAAAAATAAAATATCTACTATGTCTTGGGGCCACTGGGATTATATATTTTAGCAATTATTTTTTCACTGTGTTTTTAAATTCTATTATTTAGATATATGACTATGATTTAGATATATTATATTAGAGTTATATTATACTTAAGGCTTGAGAAATAAAAAAATGTATTATTATTTATTACCATTACTAAGATTCATTGGTTGAATTTAAAATAATATTAACTTTTTATAAACTATTGTAACCAGTTTTTCAATATACTTAAGTAGGTACATATAATGAATATTTTGATTTATAAAAATTGTTAAAAAATATGTAAGTTGTTGCTTTTGCTCAGATTCATTTATTGTTTGAATAGGAAATCTAACTTAGATTATGAAATGTAATGTAAAATTTACTCTACCCAGCTGTATTAATATACCTAATAAAATATAAAAGTAACCGACTAACTTGCATTTTTATTTAATTTATTATATATCTTTGTATAATAAAACATTGACGGTAAATAAGTAAGAAAATTCTAACGCAAACAAGTTTGAACAAGTCAAATTCAGAGTAGGTTGTACTCTTCTGATTATAAGGTAATATGAAACCTAATTAATACAAATCAGGTCACGTTATTGGCAAGTTAATCATTCTTTAATAATATCAATTCTTTCTTTTTATTTTGCTGAAATGTCCATTAATTACATGTTTTACTACCTATATTGTCTTGCTGTGTCATCATGTACATTAATATAAATGGGTTTCAAATTAGTTTCAATTTCAATTATTAAAGTGAAGGCGTCAGTAGTCCAGCTAGATAATATCAACATGGTAAGTTTAAATAATTTTGTATGATTATAAATTAATTTTATTTGTGTTGTAATTGTGTCGTTATTTGGTGAAAAGTGGGCTATGGTAAAGGACTGCTTTTGCTGTCCTCCTTGCGTAGTCGCTGACTAACCCTTCGGGGATAATAGTCGTGGTTTTATGTATGTAATAAACTATTTTATTTTATGTTTTAGAATACTCAAGAGAACCTGGTGTCGCTCAGCATCAACAAGGAGTTCGTACAACCGTCATCTCCCACTTTTGAACAGAACGCTCAAGATATGCTCGAGGGATTTACAGAGGAGTATCCGAATTGGAGAGCAGATGAACGGCGAGGCGATTCCCCGCTGTATAACAAGGTGGTGAATAATATCACCAAGAAGAGACTTCGAAAAAGAAGAAGTTATCTGAAGCATTCTCATTCTTACGTGATGAAAAGTACGCCGATTCAAGGTCGTCGATTAATTAAGATTGAAGTGGTGGACTTCGAAACAAATCATACTGATCCATTATTATCTGCGCAGTATGTGGTAACAGAGCATATTGACCCCATAATGGATCAAACAGAGGCTATCATTAGCAATATATCAAAAAAAGTTTGTGGATATAGTTATAGTTTTTAAGAAATTCTAAAATAAATATTATTGAATTGAATACTAAGATCGTTTCATTCACCCTTTTTACTTTTAGTAATTAAACAAAAAGATATTTATACACATTTGATTTATTGAGGAAAATACTTTATTACATTAATAACTCAATTAACATTTAAAGTGTACCACTTTTTTAGACACAGAACATTTTTTAAAGCACACATTTTTTTATGGTACTCACAATTAAATTTATTTACATCTACATGGTAATCACTATATAATTTTAAAAAGTTAGGACAACCTATTTCTTCCAACTCCATTATTTCACAATCTTGACATAGCTCGCGAACCCATATTCCTTTTTCCAATCCCTTTACTAATACCTTCTTACTGCTTAAATACGGAACTATTATTCGTCTAAATTCACGGTAATCAATGAATCCCTGACTCCATTTGAGCCCGCGATTCCTTTCTAACCACCGGATTTGCTTCTTTTCTTCATCTGTTAGGTTTTTAAAAGCATATGGTGGCTTAATTAAGAACGTCTGCGTATGGTTTTTAGTTGCTATTGATAACTCTTTTACAATAAAATTATTTTTCAAATCCTTAAATCCTTGCACATCCACTATAATAGTATCGTTATTCATGATAGCTTTTTCACAATGTTACTCAGTGGTTTATATTCAAATATGCAATCGTTCAGTATAAGGCAGTATGCAGCGGTCTGATCAGGTATCTCTTGATCTGTTTCGATTTCTACTCTTACGTCGATTGATCCCTTCAGCATTTCTTGTTGGCGAGAACAGTCAACAACGAATAAAGGAGCAATATCTTTAAACTCTTTTAAACTCGACAACGGTTCTGATCGACGTCCGTGATAATACTGCTGAAACCTTGCATACTGTTCGTATATTAATAAAAACTTGTTGTCAGAGAAATTTATGTTAAGTCCTTCGTAGGGGTAATATGATGAATTTAAAAACACTCTTACGTCACGAACATTGCAATGGTCGAACTCAGCCATTGACATTTGAGCATTATGTTTTCGGTTTGTTTGTAAGGCAATAATAACAAATCGAGGTTTCTCTGTTTGCGATGAAGTTTTAATAGCCCAAGTATGCTTACGTGTCTTGGGTAGTAACGGATATTCATACAAGTCCCAGTTACGAAACGCTAGTGTAATGGCTCGATCTTTTTCTAAATGCTTTAATAAATTAATTCTCTCTCGATCTGACACTTTAATATGTGGAACACGCCAAACGATTTTATTTATTGTTATATTTTCCACTATTTGCTCTTTACTCAATTTTATTGCATTGACATTTGTGTTGCTCCTCAACAGTACTAACTCATGTTTACAGTTAATTAAAACTTTTTCATAATCTTCTGCAAATCCTAATATTTTATTTAATGGTATGGAGACAGAGAAAACTCCGTTTGTAACATTGGTTATTCCTGCAGGAGACCAACCCCAAACTTTTGCACTTTTGGATTCATTTTCATTCAAAGACAAATAAGACTTCATTGTCGTTGTGATACCTGCATTTTTTATTTTATCTATTTCTATTCCATTTAACTCATATCGAATATCTTGGAATAGAAATAACGCAGGATTGTTTACAAAATGCACACTTGTTACCTTTTCTTTAGTGGTACTGTTATATACATCAGCTTTACCTTCAATATACAAAGTGCTGCGTGACGGCAACACATACAAATCTTGCTGATTGATTGGTATTCTTATTTCATCATTATTGTTGAAACTTGTTACATACGGCTTATACGAATGATATTCAAAACTCTCGATACTGTTATCGTATGACGTTGGCTGAGATATATTTAATATGTTCATTTTAACAAGCCTACTAGCTTTAGAAATTCTTTATTATTTTTAGTAACCTTCTTTTTTAAGTCAAACGGTGTTCTTTTACTTATTGCTCTTTTGGAACTGACTTGAACACCTGATGAGGTAGGGTTTTTATTAAAATTAATCATTTTTTTCTAAAATGTAAATAAAGTTGTACGTCTTCTCCACGTAAATTAATCTGTCTATTATCAGCGTCTAACAACCTAATATTAATTGCACTAATTGAACTTTGATTGACTGGAAAATAGATTAAGTTTTTAGGAATTTCAATAATTCTATAACCGGGTGGTACATTAGGCACAAACTCATAAATAATATGGCTTGCTTTCCCATTCACGAATGATCCGCTAACTACGTCACATTCGATGCGTACGATGGTTGTTGCTAAAATACTGACTGGGTACTGAGACTCACAACTTATATTTGCCTTAATTGTGTCGTTAGCAAAACCTAAAATTCTACCAATGGAATTATTTTTCTCGAAATGAACATCTTCTGAACAAAATATTTTGGTTTTGAGAGTATTATTATTACAAGTCAATTTTAATGCAGTGTTCTTAATGTTGCTTTTTAAAAATTCGCAAATATCTTGAAGTTCATATGATCCTTCAGGAATTTCGATGAACTCATTGATACCGTAATAAAACTTATTGTTCCTTTCGTCTATATTAGGAATAGAATTAAAAGTAGAAAAGTATATAAGTCCGCACTCATATTGCCCACGTAATTCTAAAGTTGGTGAATAGTTAGTTATTAATGAGGCTCCTTGCCCAGTTATGGATACAGTGAAAGACATTTTTATACTGTCAAGTTATTTTAATTGTAACCTATATAAATGATTTTTCCAATACTTTCTTAAAAATAATAAACAAAGATGACCACAGTTTACAGTACCGAAAGATTGATACTGTTTGTAATTATAATTTATGTGCCTATCTTTCAAATATTTTATTAATTCTAATGGAGGTTTTAAGTTACCAAAACTGTTAAAATATTCACAGTAATTATTTTCTTTTACATAGGCTACCCAATGAGTTCCAGGATTTGAAGAACTATCTAAATTAAGAATAGCACACTCAATTTTTCTTGGTTTTGAGGGTAACGTATCTCTCATAAAAACGCCACGAAAATATGGAATATCAACTGAGTGCTTTAATATATCTAAATTAGTAAGTGCTCGTTTGGGTAACCGTTTAATTAGTTTTTTGGAGGTTGCAAGTACAAGCCCGCTCCTTTTTTGTGAGACTTCAAATACAACCCTTTTCCAAGTGCAACAGCTTCCATCATCTTGTTATGTCGTTCTGATTCTTGAAGATTTTTTTGAGCGACCTTGTAATCGTTAACAGCCTTTGTTATACCTGCAGCACCCCCAGCGAGTGAACCAAGAGCTGATAAACCAGCAAAGATTGGTATGAGGGGTAACAACCCACCAGTTTTCGGAACAGGAATGCAGCGTGGGAAGCGTATTCCTTTTATATTAGAAAACACTTTTTTTGCAGCTGCATGCGCATATTTTATAGCCGTGCGGTTATCATTACATTTTATTTTTTTCATTTGCTTTTGAATTTTTTTAACACCTTTCATGAATGACCGCACTCCTGCTCCGGCTTTAAGTTTTGCTTTCATTGCATTTTTTACTATCCATGATGCAATCTTTTCTCCTTTCCCAGCATCTTTCGATTTCAATCTTTTCTTTGCCATATTTAAAAGTTCTAAATCGGCGTTTTGTCTAACGTTCCAATCTTTATTATTGTAAGCAATATCGTGATACAAGCAAGCTTCATCCAATTTATTTATTCCTCGTTCACCTCTTAGTAAGCGTTTTTTAAGTTTTGTTCCTGGACCACAAAACTGATATCCAGGTAAGTGTAACTCGAACGGAATGTTATCTATTAAATTGTTGACAATGCCGCTTCCTTCCTTCATTGATGTTCGTAAAGTGACTGTACAACATAATCAGGCGATATTTATATTAAGTCATTAATAATTTTCTGTCAACCCAACTGTTTTCACCATCACTGAGACCCAACCATTTGACAAAGAGTTTGTTTCCTTTTTTCTTTAAAACTTTTTCAATAAGATATATATCGGGAAATTGGGTTCTTTGCAGTTCGTATCCGTAAAAAGATCCTAAAATGCTTTGCTTATGTTTGTCTTCTAAGTGGTATGTGACAGGATTTGTATGGTTAACTTTCACAACGTTGAAGATTTCTGTTGACCAGTTGGGAGTATAACCTTTGTAGAATTCACCTTTGTATTTACTAATCCGAACATGATCACCAACACGGTACTTATTTTTTTTCGTTATGTTATTATTTTGTGATTTGATGATGTTGTACTTTACAGTTGTCTGATTTCTTTTGTCAACATCAATAGGTTTAAATTTTGTTATACGATGAACAGTGTTATTATAGCTTTGTACCACGTTTTTCAAATTTTTATTTATCCACTGGTATTGACCGCATAAGCTAAATAGCTTATAAAGGTGACCTTTTAGCGTTCTAATTACTCTTTCAACAATTGCTGCTTTTTTCACAGAATAAGTGGAATAATGGTTAATGTCATATTTTTTCATCAACTCTTTAAAGTTTTCATTATAAAACTCTTTACCTAAATCTGTTTGCAAATTTTTTGGTTTCCGAGACGAATTCAATAATATATTTTCCATTGCGTTGGTGACATTAATTTTATCTTTACTCTTCAAAGGATTTGTCCAAACGTATTTCGATAAAGTGTCAATAACTACTAAAACATATTTATATCCTTTATTAAATTGTGAATACTTTTGAAAATCCATAAGGTCAGCTTGCCATGAATCATCTACTCCTTTTATAATTGTACATCGGCGAGGAAAATTTCTTCTCGCCGCTCTGTGAATTTCTTCTACTATATCTCTTTTACTCATTTTTGTTTGACTTTGCTTGAATCATACGGTCTATTTCTGTTTTTGAGTAAAACATAGTAGACAAGCGATTGGAAGTAGCTGATTCTAAGTTCTGGATGTAAATTTTTACACGACTATTAACTTTATTTATTTCATTCCTTAGATCTTGTACAGTTTTATCCAAATATGCCTTATTTACAGCTTCATCGTCCTTGTCTGGAGATGATAAACCTTTAAGTTTTGATGATTTTAAGTCGTATTCGCCCGTTTCGCACTTTTTTAACGTATCGTTTATGGTATCGATGTATTCAGATAACCTCAAACGTTTATGAATGTGATGACCGAATTTATCTATATTCATTATAATCTCGAAGCTTTGCTTACTGCGAGTATACTGCTTAATTTTCCCCGTGCTATTTGTTTATATTCCATATTTATGATGCCCGCTTCGCGCAGTTCTTCAATTATTGCAACGATTTCATTATCCAAACCCGTGTTACCAGCAGCTTTTGACGCAAGCAGTAATTTCAATCGTTCTATTAATTCATTTGGATCATCCCAATAAACTAAATCTGTATTTGTTTTAACTTTTTTTAAAAGATTGATACCTTTTCCCTGTGGAGGACTCTCAGTACTAGTAGGTTGTTTAGAGAATTTAAATAATGGTTTTATAATACTCATGTATTTAAACCCTTTATTGCTGTTTATTGGTTTGGCAGGATCAAAGTTACGTCTGTGTGCATTAGTATTGATAAGTAGTAGCTTGTAGTTTTCAAGGTCGTCATCTGTAATAACATCTAGATTTGGTACCTTTTTATATAATAGTTCTTTTAAGCCAAGAGTCTTTTCAAAAGTAATGTTTCCAACTTTAAGAATTCTACCGTCATCATGAACGCGAATGTTTCCAAGCTCAAGTTTCCCTCGCTCATTTCTAATTCCAAAAGGTATGGCATTAAATACTTCAGATGACGTAGACCATGAGGAAGACTCATCTTGATTTATAATGTTTGGTGATGATTGGAGGGACTTAAAAGAACCTTTACTTACATCATGGTTCTTAAAAGGTGACGTAGTTAGGATTTTGTCTGATTTTTGTGGTGTGTCTTGATATTCCTCTTCATCTACACTATTAGAATCAATATATTCTTCACAAGAAGAATACGACTTCTCGCTTTCATTTTTCCTGTTTTTTTTTGATATGGGATCATAAAGCTTTACTTCCTGTAAGTTCTTTTCATCATTTCTATTCGCTAAAATGTTAAGAGGGTCAACAATAGGTTTAAATATTGTTTCCAGGGTAACATTGTTAGAATTTTTAGCATCCTTTATTAAGTCTACCTTCCTTTTAACAGCTGATGCTGATTTTACAATTTGTTCTTTTAAATCTCTTTCCATTTCAATAAATAGGTTTCCTTTCAGCTTTAAGTCACAAATGAAAGTGATTTTATGGCATAATTACAACTGCTTTTGTACATTAATCTAATTCTATAAACGTATCAAATGTCTTCCTATAACATCCTTTGTTTCGTTCACAATCCTTATTTATTACAAGATAATTGAATGGTTTCTTCCAAACAGTTGAGCACATTTCTCGAAATTGTGACCAAGTCATGTCCGACCCTACGTGTTCATCATATACGTGTTTCAAATTTACATCGTCCTGCTTAAATAATATAATTAGGTTAGAATTGTCCCTAATAAGTTGTTTTGGTACTTTTGTATAAGTTTGATTAATATAAAAACAATCGATATTTTTATGACGTCCCATAGCAAAATAATCTCGGATGTGGTTTTGGTTTTCACAAGCAACATCATCAAATATAATAATCGAGTCAGACAAAGCATCATGTGGACTCAAAACTTCGGTGTTGTCATTATATTTATGATACGATGTACCTGCAACCATATTTAATACTTTTTCTAAAAATATGTATTTAGGTTGATACAAAGATTTTGAATAAACATAAAGGTTGCGGAACCGTGGACCATCTGTATGTAGTAATAAACTAATTACTAAGTTTGTCTTTCCACAATTCGAAGGGCCGCAAACAATACAACGGATACTGTTCGGCAATAAGTTGCCATGACGTTTTAACTCATTTGATGATGGTGGGCAAATGCATTTTAATTTTAATGACTGTTTTTGTTTAACAAATCTCATAGCAGCTGTTTTCTTATTGACCACAGTGTTTCGGGAGTTTCAATAAAATGACTTTGAAGCATAGCGCTTAAACATATATACGAGCGAATGGCAGTGATTTTCAAAAGTAATATTGGGACATTCTAGATCACTTTTTAACGACATTGATCGAACGTCAGTGAGATCAATGGAGTGAAAAGTGATCTAGAATGCCCAATATTACACTACTACTAGTGTACAAATTAAAGATAAGAATGTGAATCCTGTGGACACCACTGTGTTTCTAGGCATCACGTTGGATGCCAAGCTTCAGTGGGGCCCACATATAGCTAAATTGTCGAATAGACTTAGCTCTGCGGCTTATGCAGTAATGAAGATTCGTCAGTTAACTGACGTTGATACAGCTAGATTAGTTTATTTCAGTTACTTTCATAGTGTAATGTCGTACGCCATTTTACTGTGGGGAAATGCTGCCGACATTCAAACTATCTTTGTGCTGCAGAAGAGGGCTATTCGAGCAATATATAACCTACAGGCTGGTGACTCTCTCAGAGAGAGATTTAAGGATATAAGTATAATGACAGTTGCATCACAATATATTTATGAAAATCTTGTGTATGTTCATAAAAATATTGAAATGTTTTCAAAAAACAGTGATATTCACAAATTAAATACTAGAAGTAAGAACAAATTAGCAGTGCCTTATACTAGGCTCCATAAAATAAATAATTCTTTTAAGGGTCTGTGTGTACGATTATACAACAAAGTACCAAATGATATTCAGAAATTAGATCTTGATAAATTTAAAATCAAAATCAAAGAAAAGCTTTATAAAAAAGCTTATTATAAAGTGTCGGATTATACAGAAGACAAAACAGCTTGGGTCTGAAATGCTCCAAGTACTTACTCCAACAGCTATTTCTAATTGCCTATAATTAATTTATATAGAGCACCATATTTAATTAAACTATTTACATTCAAATTCATATTTTGTATTTTGTGACCTGGTAACGACATATAATATATATATTTTTTGTAAATGTCGTTGCTTCTGTGCGCTGTGGTTTCTTGCGCCCGTTCTTTGCCACAGTTAAAAAATGATGTCCTGAATGGGTGGTAGGTTAAAAAATATTTGGACGTTTCAAAGTACTTATTAATTGAGTTTATTGAATAAATATATTTTGACTATTGACTATTGACTATAAATGGCCAGCCAGCATTCTTTGAACAAATAGCACACTGATAATCTATCAGCTATACTGTAAAGAGGTTTAATGTTTAAGAAGTTGTATTGTTTGTATAATCGGGCACATCAATGATTAATTATACTTACGTGTAAAAGATATGAAATATTGTTAAGACTCGTTGGAAAATAAAAAATAAATTCACAATTTGGCTTAACTAGAGATTGTCCCTAATTAGTTGACCACGACTGTATATAAAAAGTCATATATATCTATTTTGTATGACAGCCATAGTAGTATTTTATTGTATTATTTATGTATACTGTTTTCGTATGTGTTTTTATACATAATAAATTATTTAAAAAAAAACTAAAATATTTTTATTGTTTAATTAATTTATTGTATTGTATTAAAATAAGAAAAAAATCAACTCGAAAACTTAAAATCTTCTTATAAATCAGGAAAAATCAACTAAAAAAACATATAATCTTATAGGAAAAATCAACTCAAAAAGATAAAATCTTCTTATAAATTCTAATCAGTCAATGGCTTCGTTAATTTTCTTTATAAATACTTCTACGTTCTGTATAAATACCTACACTAATAGGTAGGTAATATTATTACCGATTTGTAATGTTTCTTGTTTGGCTACCTATTAGTGTAGGTATATCTCAAGAATTATCAAATCAAATAAGTATTTTAGTTGTCAAATCAGTCATGTTCTACATTCGTAAGAAACTATTAATTTTCAAATGATTATAAAATAATCATTAATAAGTATATAATAAATAATCATTAACAGTCTTATTAATAAAAATGGCCAAATGTAACACCTCAGTTTAAAGCATAAAGTTACTATATTCTGTAGTATAGTAACTTTATGGTTTAAAGTGACGCAGTCTCGTTTTTGTTAAAGGAGACATCTGTCTATCTAGAGACAGCGTCAAATTTATCCTAAGTGTAACTTTAATCAACATTTAATAATAACAGGGTTAAGGATTAAAACTTACTACTATGGAGTATTTTTTAACTCTATTCCAATGCTATCTACATTTGGGAAGTAAAAAGACAGTAGCTAACTGCCAAAATTTACTTAATTATAACAATTTTTAAAGCTTTTTTGCATTGATATATATCACAAAGTCATTTGAAATATATCGGATAAATATCGGATATTTCTCAAGATATATATCCTCGAACCCTGCTCTATGTATATATAATCTTTATATATAATACATACTACATCCATACAAGCATATCCTCTCACGCTTGTATTCCATAGGTGTAGGCAGACACAATGGATCGCGATCTGCTACTATGGTACATAAGTAATAAAAGTCAGTAAAAACTAACCCGGTATTACGAGGGGTGCGATGTGCAGAAACACTTTGTATGGTGAGTGCAGCACGCTGTGCGATCAATGGATAATTCGTTTTTACTGGTACCTGAACAATGAGAAGTAAATATGATATCATCATCAGCACTTAAACGTCCCACTGCTGGGCACAGGCCTTCATGGACAACATCACATGCGGGGATTGGGACATTACCCACCTCACTGGCCTGTAGGCTTACTCTTGAAACACAATTGCATTAATCAATTTCCAATCACAAAACTAAAAAATGTCAAATGGCACTTTTGTAAGCGACAACAGCTCCACATTGGAATTAAATTGCATGGAAATTGATTAAACAAATTATTATCGAGATGGCGTTCCGGAATTATCCCAATATCGATACATATAAATCGCATTGGAATTGTATTAAGATTGAGTTTGCGTTCAAGAGTAACCCCCCAGATGTGAGTTGGTGGGCTTTAACAAGAATGGTGGAACTCGAGATGTTTTATTACTTTATAGCACGTTTTTGCACTATATTGTGGTGAACAATCTTTGAGACCACATTATTCACACCGTCATTATGTGGGTGTTGTCGTTTCACTTTGAAAGTAAAGAATAATCAGCAAAAAATACTTTGTAATGACTGTCTTTTGCAAAACAAGGCAAGTCATTAATATAAACCAAAACAAGAATGGACCAAGTAGGTATTTAACCCTGCATAATTCCCATAGTAACCACTGATCCCCAAGATTTTTTACTGTTAATGTCGACCTTCTGAATGCTGTTACTCAAGTATGAGGTTAGAAGAATCAAGGCATCTCTAGTTCCATAATGGTGACGCTTCCTGACCAATGTTTGATGCAAAACACAATCAAAAGCCTTGGATAAATCACAAAATACCTCTAGGCCATCCTGTGAGTCCTCCTAGGCGTCAAATATTTGAATTAAAAGCCCAACACTGGCGTCAGTTGTCGAGCAACCCCTAGTAAAACCGTACTGTTCAGAAAGTAAAAATTTATTTCTTTAAAAATAAATTCCAATTTGATCTAGCTTCAACTAGACATTGGGCTCTGATGTCGATGTGTTTGTGTGAAACCTAGGGCACATTATTACCTCGTTTCAATCCAAGTTTTATACTTATTTATTGGCTTAAATCATAAATCATGGTGCACTAATTTGTCTCAAACGAGTATTCCACTTAGTTAACTATAAAAACATCAGAAATTCTAATGCACATTTCAATTTTTTCAGGAAACTTACTTTTCGAAATAAAAAAATTGAATATTTTGCACCTATCAAAACAATTTAATTTTGACATTTTATTTGGCTTTTTTTTATATTTGTTCCGTGAAGGAACAGGCTAAGGTCAGAGAGCATACTGCCTAGTCATTAGTGTTTTTTATTTCTTTTTTCCCTAGATTTGCAGTGTTTTGTTTCATTTGCCAACACTCATGCACGTTCACAAACACTTAATAGTATTATTTCACATTATTAATGTTCATAAAAACACAAATTTTAGAAAATAAAACAAAACTGCGGACATGACATTTCACTTTCCCGCCAAGAAGTCTGACATTTTTATGTTTACAGCTACCCTATCGGCTAAAAAATATGAATATGGACATGGGCTTCATTTGACATTTGAAGCCCATAATATGCCCATTTAAGGGCAAAATATGGGCTTCATATGTCAAATTAAGCCCATGTCCATAACCTTATTTTTTAGCCGATAGACCCGCTGATCATTGAGTAGAAGATCTCAATGTAACTGATATTTTTTTTCCTTTTTTTTTCTAGACCATGGATACCAGTCCTACAGTCGCAATATTAGAGTTCATTAATTACGCTTAACCCCTAACTGATGATAATGAGTGATGATAATATAAATGCTTAATACTAAATAATATTTTCCTCAAACCCCTTGAGTTCCAGTAAAGATGTGGGAGTTTACTAAAATTTCGCACCCTAAACTGTAAAATTTTTCCAATCAATATTGATCCTTAGAGTAAAATAATAAAGTTTAAAATTGATTGCATAAATATGACAGTTTTGGGTAGGTTGATCTGACGGCGTGCGGACTTCTTGATAGAATTTGAAAAGTGATGTTGCACTGTTTTGTTTTATTTGCTAACATTCATGCAAGTTCACGAACATTTAGCAGTAATTAATCCACCATTATTTCACATTAATATTCGACAAAACACAAATTATAGAAAATACAACAAAACTGCAGACATGACGCTTCACTTTCCCGCCAAGAAGTCCTTTACTGATTGAGGAATACAGGGTTGCCATTTTTTTATTCGCTGTTCCTACCATTGCGTTTTATAACTATAGAGAGCATAAGTTTGTTATCTCTTTCTGCCTTTATCCATTACTATTTTGGTTCCGTTTCGGCACATCATGTTTACCCTAGGTAAAACTAAGACAATACGTAGGATGAAAGGACCGTGTTGTTGAAATTGTGCAACGTTTTACATGGAGCCAGCGACACTGGCCCCAAACAAATGGCTGCCATTATTTGACCTGCCAAATAATTATTTGTTTTTTTTGTTGATTATGTGTATATTTTAGGTGTACATATTATTCCGGTGGGCTTAATTGAACAATGAGTTGTTCAGTCAAACATTGTAGTAAAAGAAGCGAGTGGCAAGTGCCAGGAATATCGTTTTGTGGGGAACTCACATTTTATCTGTATATAAATATTTATTTATCTACATATATACACAAGCATACATTATATACACACATAATACATAAATAATTATAATATAAAATAAATATTGGCACTTACATAAACATATTTATATTTTCTTAAGTAAGTTTTGTTAATCTGGTTTCGTGATGATTATTAGTAATTTACCATGCAATATTTGAGTTTGTTTCTATTCAAAATGCTTATAAATGTTTGCAAATATCTAATTTTAGTATTAAATATGTGTGCTTTTGGTTTAATACGGAAATTTCATAAAAATATTTCTACATAACCTATAATCGGTATTGTCAGGTACTTCGCAAAGTTTACCCCCAAAAATACCAAAGTATTAATATGGAACGAATAGAATAAAATAAAATATCTAATTTAATTATATCCACCTGTACTTTTTACCTTTCCTATCTGTTCGAGCGTTGGACTGAGCGTGGTAGAAAATACTAAATTTAGTTTTAAGGTTTTAGGGGCTTCACAAGAATCAAGCCAGCCTAGTGTAAATTAACGTTTATTTTCTATTTATTTTAGACTAGCGGGACATAGGATACTTTTATCCCGATATTCCCGTGGGAATATCGGGATAAAAGTATCCTATGTGTTAATCCAGGGTGTCAGCTAACTCCATACCAAATTTTATTAAAATTGCTCTAGCCGTTTAGACGTGAAGAAGTAACAAACATACACACTCAAAAACTTTCGCCTTTATAATATTAGTGTGATGTGATTCTCAAAGGATGAAACACTGAAAAAAATGATGATGGAGACATAAAAATAAAGAAAAAAGAAATATTAGCGAAATCGCGGCCACTTATCAAAACTTGATGACACTATTGAGGACTTGAATACTGACAAAAAAATAATTAAGAAGTAAGTATCACAAATCATAAATTGTGGCGCTTCTGAGATTTTGGTGCAAAAACTTGCATTTCTTTTATTATTTTATATATTTTCCCTTAATTTCAACATTTTTGTTACTTTTTAACTTCTCTATTGGTTTTATCAGTGACCGCGATTTCGCAAAATTCTCCTTTATTTTATTATGAATTTCCGGTATTCCACAAAGTTAATGTGAGGTATTTATGTTACAGGTTGTTTAATTATTGTGCAGTAGTTGCAGTACCTACTGAGAAACATTAGAACCAAGGCAGCAATGTATCTTTTTCACTTAAATAATCTTGACTTTGTTATTTAGATTGATTCTTATTTAAAAACAGCGATTAAAATTTAAACTTACGTTGAAATGAATGTTAGAAAGAAACAATTTAGGCCACTGATTGTCTCATAAATAAGAGTCATTATAATTTGGCTTCACGTGTTATTTTATTTTGTATTAAAATTTACAAAGATTGATTGATATTTGATCCACAATACATTGTTGTTGAATTTATATTTTCGTTTCTTTGATCCTAATCGTTCTACATCCGACACAAAAATAAGAGGTGTTATGTCTAGACGTGGTGTTTGTTCGTGACATTGTGTGACATTTACCCATGTTTAGGGAGTGACACTAAAGCTGGCAACATTTTAGTAACGCACACTTAGGCGACTTTTTTTACGCATGTGTGAAAAGGAGGACCGGCAATTAGCCAATATGACCAATAACATTATGCGATATGTCGTTAGAAAGGTTTTTTTAAATTCTACAACTTGTACTATGGCGGTAATGCTGGATTTACACGGAGCCAATACTTAAGACAATCCAATAAGCCAGTCCAATATTGGCGTCGTGTAAATAGAGACAGTCCACTACATTGGATTGTAGCCATTGTAGCCTCAAGCCATTTTTGCTTAGCATTGCCATTGGCTTATTGGACTGGCTTAGTGGATTGTCTCAAGTATTGGCTTCGTGTAAATCCAGCATAATTCACGACTCGAATCGCTGTGGGAAAAAAACTATGATTAAATAAAACAGCTCGAGTTGAAACACAACGAAATCTACGGTTTTCGTGGATAAGCGACGGGCTAAAGACTGCACTCACTTCCAACAACACAGTGCGGCGATTGGATATCTCTCTGTCACAGATTAAAGAAGAGTTACCAAATACTTCACTCAGTAGAAAATTACCAATACCTACTGCTTTATTAGCCTACTAATATTTAACATACCGCGCGATCCCACAGCAATCGTAGGGCAGCCTCTTCGATAAAATTAAATTAACATAAATAACTATTTGTGTCTATTTTACTGAGAACTGTGAATATGTTCTGAGTATAGGTGGTAGTTTAAAATTGTATCTTTAAAAATATATATTTTTATAAATTAGTGCTGACATCATCATCAAAAGTAAATAGAGGTCAGTGTGTAGGTAAAATAAAAAACTACTGCTGCACAACAGACCCATCTACTG
Organism: Scoparia ambigualis; assembly: GCA_963921215.1. Taxonomy (NCBI): domain Eukaryota; kingdom Metazoa; phylum Arthropoda; class Insecta; order Lepidoptera; family Crambidae; genus Scoparia; species Scoparia ambigualis. Next base: position 1,516,938 of record OY992525.1, read on the forward strand.
CACATAAGGCACCTGACACGAAAACAAACGAATGGAACAATTAAAATTGAACAACGTGCATGCGCTTCGCTTGCGAAAACCGCACTGAATTTGGTCCGCAAACGGCCCGAGACCGCTCGGCCGGGCGGTAGGTAATTATAGTGCGCATGTATATAGAGTGACGGAGGCCTGTCTCTGTTTAAGTATGCTATTCGCCTCGGTCCTGTGTTAGTCTTATTTTTTCAACTGCTAGAAATGCTTTAGGTTCCATACTCGTGGGTCTGCGGCAACCAGCGAGTTATGTGGGGTTATCCCCCTTACATCCCACACAACTCTTATGAGTTCAACGGGATGCACGGGGGCATGCCCCATAACTCAGTACAATCCCAATGATTGCTGAGGTGGCTTGAGACCACGAATAGCAGGCACCGAGTACCACCGGCGGTTCAAGTTTTTGCATTCCCCTTCGCATGTCACGGTTATTAGTATTCAAGCTTTAGTTTGGTATCTCGGTATAGCAAAGCACAAACCATTCAATTCTCCAGCCGCACACTTAATGGATATCATTACTGATGAAGAAGCTTGAAAAATAGATAATTAAGTTGCTTAAAATCCATTGTAATATCTGATAATAACCATTAAAGAGCAATAAAACGCTAATATGAAGTTTAATTTTAATTACTTTAACCATAACATATCAGCCATAACTTTTTTCCCACAGCGATTCGAGACTAAGTGCCATAGTAAAAGTTGTAGAATATAAAAAAACCTTTCTAATAACATATCGCTCAATGTTATTGCTTAATAGGCTAGGGTCCATACATTTTTGCCGGTCCCTTTTTTGCACATCGAAGTTACCTCTATAGTTTATATATCGCAATGGTTCTTACCCATGAAAGAGTTACCACACTGTTGTAAACCGACGTTTACAACAGCCGTTTTTAACAGTGTGCTAAGTTGTTTTCAACGACATTTTGGTCAACTTTTCCACGATTTGTTTGCGGGCGCGCGTTGAAAACCGCTGTGTTGCCACTGCCTTAAACACCATTACACACAAACCGCTATCTTCAACCTACAACCTACATACAACGTGGTTACTGGAAAAAGCCAACTTCGTATATATTAATGGACGTACAGCGCGGTATTTTTTACATCTTTAAAAGCTCATATTTAGCTAATAATTATATAAATTTCATCGCGTTTTTCTCCAGTAAATTAATCATTTTTTTTAAATTGCGTCACTACTTAGGTATTTCTAGGAAGGGATGCCAATAGCGCTATTTAAATTTGCAAATAAAACAAAATATGTCAAATATTAATGTTTTATATTTTAGCGTTTTATTAACGCTTAAATATACTTAAGTAAAATTTTAAACACTGAAAAAAGACGACAACCTCAGGCGGGAATCGAACCACGCACCTTCCGCATTCCGGGCGGCTGCCTTAACCACTTGGCTACCGAGGTCTGGCTTTCAACCGTCGAAATTTGTCAGTGCTTGATGCTTATGTTTTTAGTCAACATTGCTTCATCAAATCTTAGAAGTTTTCACCTCTGAGATCCGAAAGAAAATATTTTTACAAATATTTAAACAATCGGTTAAGATGAAGCTGCGTTTAAAGATTAATGTTTTATATTTTAGCGTTTTATTAACGCTTAAATATACTTAAGTAAAATTTTAAACACTGAAAAAAGAAGACGACAACCTCAGGCGGGAATCGAACCACGCACCTTCCGCATTCCGGGCGGCTGCCTTAACCACTTGGCTACCGAGGTCTGGCTTTCAACCGTCGAAATTTGTCAGTGCTTGATGCTTATGTTTTTAGTCAACATTGCTTCATCAAATCTTAGAAGTTTTCACCTCTGAGATCCGAAAGAAAATATTTTTACAAATATTTAAACAATCGGTTATGATGAAGCTGCGTTTAAAGATTAATGTTTTATATTTTAGCGTTTTATTAACGCTTAAATATACTTAAGTAAAATTTTAAACACTGAAAAAAGACGACAACCTCAGGGTGGAATCGAACCACGCACCTTCCGCATTCCGGGCGGCTGCCTTAACCACTTGGCTACCGAGGTCTGGCTTTCAACCGTCGAAATTTGTCAGTGCTTGATGCTTATGTTTTTAGTCAACATTGCTTCATCAAATCTTAGAAGTTTTCACCTCTGAGATCCGAAAGAAAATATTTTTACAAATATTTAAACAATCGGTTAAGATGAAGCTGCGTTTAAAGATTAATGTTTTATATTTTAGCGTTTTATTAACGCTTAAATATACTTAAGTAAAATTTTAAACACTGAAAAAAGACGACAACCTCAGGGTGGAATCGAACCACGCACCTTCCGCATTCCGGGCGGCTGCCTTAACCACTTGGAGGTGAAAACTTCTAAGATTTGATGAAGCAATGTTGACTAAAAACATAAGCATCAAGCACTGACAAATTTCGACGGTTGAAAGCCAGACCTCGGTAGCCAAGTGGTTAAGGCAGCCGCCCGGAATGCGGAAGGTGCGTGGTTCGATTCCCGCCTGAGGTTGTCGTCTTTTTTCAGTGTTTAAAATTTTACTTAAGTATGTCAAATATGCTAAATTTTACGATAATGCTTAACATCCTGCTGTAGCCTAAATTTTACTCTTAAAAATACTAATAAAGCAGGATCCTGCTAAAAATGGCAACATTGTGGACTGTGGCATACCAAGTGGAAGCTCGTTCACAAGTTGTAAACGAGCCTCCCGCCAAGGTGACCTGGTAGGAAAGGCTTGTTTACAACAGTGTGGTAGCCCCTTGAACCTTTAGACATTGCGCTTTTTCTTTTTTTTTTAAACAAAAAATAAATCCAAATCCAATGAGCAAATCTTCTTCCATTTTCGTGTAGACGCCTCTGAACGTAAATTCAAACGGCGAGCGAGCCGATTTTTCAAATGTTATATATGTTTGTAAACATTTTTCATCGATGTAGGAGCACTTACAACATTTAACAATCCCTACAGAATGTAACAATTTCCAACATTTGTTAATAAATGTATTAGTGTCAGAAAATGTTTGTAAACATTTTTAAACAGCAGTGTGGCAGCACCTTAACTTAACTTACTTTAAAGCTGGCCACTGACGATCAGTTTTGCGCGTCAGTCCAGGCGTAAACCTGTGGCGTCACTCCAAATGGTTTTACGCCAAACAGATTTCCCCATTCACTGGCGTCACGCCGGCTCGTCAGTCTCGACCGGCCGGTACAATCAATTTTGAACTTTAGTGTTTGGCTCTAAGGATCAATATTCATTGGAGAAGTTCGAACTGACGCGAAACAATCAATTTTGAACTTTATTGTTTGGTGCTAAGGATCAATATATTCATTGGAGAAATTCGCACTGACCCGATTGGATTGACGATCACACACTCACGGTCAGTTTGGCGCGACGCGCCGGCTTTACGTGTCGCGCCGTCAGTTAAAACTCTGGAGTGACGATTCGACATTCACGATCAAATTTTGGACTGACGTCAGTTCAACTGATGGGAAAAACTGATCGTCAGTGGCCACCTTAAAGGTGGCCACTGACGATCAGTCAGTGGCCAGCTTTAGAGCGGGCTCCCTAAAATAAATCCAGCGCTAGCTCCGCCCAGCCCGCCCCGCCACCCGCATGCCACACGAGAACGACACGTTATCGAACACTAGCGATACAATATCAACCAATTCAAAATTCGCGCGCGCGCAGATCATCCGAGTTCATGATCCAAGAACATAGAATGAATAGAGCATTTTCAACAATTTTTTTTCAACTTTATTCAGTATTTTTAAAGACAGATTATTCATATTTTATATGAGCTGTTGTATGTTAACTTTGATTATAATATATTGAAGATCATGTCTGTACTTTGTATACCTATTTCATTTTATATTTATTTTTTGTTTCAATTTTATTTTTTTTATTTATGTAAGTTAACTTTATCATTATGAAACTACTTCGGGAAAAGTAGTGTAAATTATATTTGTCAAGCCGGATTGCAATGTAAATAATTGTATTTTTATAATGTTGTTGTTCTTTTTATTTGTTTTATTATAATGCACAAAGACACACTTCAATTTTACACATTTTATTAACCCCCGACGCAAAACTAAGGGTGTTGCAAGTTTAACCCCTCAAGCCCCAAGCGGCCATACCTAAAGGCCGCACCTAAAAACTCGCTATTCCGTCGGACCCCAAGCGGCCAAAATATGGCCGCGCTTTCCACTTGACTTTGTACCGTGTTTTGGTACACTTAGAGACTACTTTAGTATGAACACGGTTGATTATTTCGGTTTTGTGGTACATTTTATGCATCGTGAACGTAAAATTTAACATGAATTGCGTTTGATTTTTTTTCCTATTCCGCAAATTTAAATTGACAGCACCTGCTGTCAAAATTTTTAGACATTTCAATGCCAAGACTGACGCCTTTAGCACACCGACGCCGCGAACCGCTGTAGCTAAATTGCGGTAAATCTGTCTACACACATCAAAATGTATCGCGTATGTTGCGTCTCGCTATATCGTCTGTGACTTCCTATAATTACGTCTCAGTTTGTATAGTATCGCTGATACTCGCGATACTTGTTTCACATGGACGCCGGTGTACCGCCACCATACCGCCACATTCGTTTCGCCACCCGGAGAGAAACGACGTGGTTTGTCTTTTTGGACAGAATATCGCTGAAACAAGATGGCGGAAGCAGAAACTGAGAAAATTATTAATGAGATTCGAGATTATCCAGAAATATACCTCATAGGGCATATAGATTATAGGAAATATTCTAAAAAAGAAGTAGCTTGGCGAAAAATTACTTCTTTTTTTTTTGATTAATTTCAAGAACCCATATTCTTCGTCTTTTTCTTAATGTCGATACAAGAAGTAATAGTTCTTCTTCTTCAGATTCGGAAAGAAATTGGTCTGGCTCAGACGAATTATTAAGTAATATTGCATTCGAATGAGTTGAAAATAACAAATTTATCCAAGCGATATTCGAGTAGGTGTGAAAACGACCGCTAGAATTACGCTTATTTTCCGCATTTTCGTGTTCGCTAAGTTTTCGCTATCGCGGTTCGCGGCGTCGGTGTGCTAAAGGCGTGAGAGGTTAACGTGTGTATTTGAGTAATTTGTTTATCTGTACGAATTATCGTATCTCCCGAACGGATGCACCGATTTTAATTTTGTTTTTTTTTATTTGAGAGGTGTCTTGATCGAGAGTGATTTTGAGCCAGAATCTATCAATCAATGAAAATGTTTTTACTTTTTTAAGAAGAATTGTGTTTTAAGAAAATCTGTTTAGCTTTTTGAAGATCATTATCTCTACATAGTCGAGAAAAGGATTTAAGCAACTTTCATAAGTCTGATCGATTCAAAATTTGATACCCTGTTACTTAAATGATATTGAAAGAACATGGTAACTTTGACCTGATGCTGCAGCATCTGCAAGAATAACTAATTCCTTACCAACTTACAACATAGGTAGTTTTTGCGTTAAATCCCGTCTAAATATGTGCGCATAATGTGCGAAAGTTTAAAAGTGTATATAAGTATCGTGTTTAGGCTAATTGGAATGGTCTCTACAAATAGGTTGTAGCTAGGTGATGATCAAAATCTGATAACGGAGCAGGGAAGAAAAAATGGGAATTAGTTGGTGAGGGATTCTAAGCTTCTTTTACTTTTAATGTTTTGACGTGACAACGTCTTATAAATTGGTTTGCCGGGTGACACTTCAAGAAACTGCGTTACGCTCCGCTCACGTTATGCGCTCACAATGAGAGCGAGTGAGAGGCACGCGTCCCTTCCACTCGGGCATGGTTAGCCCGCCTAAGAGCGAGAGAGACAGACATAAAAAGTGAAAGGCACGCGTCCCTTCCATATTATTTCATCCTTCTTCCTACTATACGAATGAATATTCACATTAAAATTATTTTACCACTCAAAGTCGTTGTCACGTAAAACTTTCGCCCGTATACCGACTTTACAGGCAACCAATTTTTTTAATATATTTTATCGTTTTATTAACGCTTAAATTTAACTAAGTAAAAACTTTTACTTGTTCTATCGATATGAAATTATTGGATAATTAAAAATAAATTACCTATTGGAAAAATAAAATCCAACCAGTCAATCAAAGTAAATGTATTTTGATATGGGGGTAGAATTATAATTCCGTAAAACCTAATTAACGTCACCCTACTGCTGGAGCCTTGCAACTCGTGACCTCCGACGAGTCTTCATTACTGTTACGTGTAGCTATAATGTCAGTGGGAGTGATTGTTTTAGCCGTCACTTATTCTATATATCCTTCGGCTTGATAATACCAATCCGATTTTTTATTTACAGTAACCTGAAAATATAAAAAGAGACGAGATACATAAACGAAATATGTGACATATCTAATTATTCTGTTCAACTGATATAATTTATTATAATAATAATATCTATATATGTTTTTTTTTTAAATAATAATATGTTTATTTTCTGTAACAATATTTTGTTTTACATTCTTTAGGGACAGGAGTCTCCTTTTAAGCTAAGCCTGTACCAGGAGATACCGCTCTTCCATAGCAATGGCTATCTTATTTAATAATTTTATTTATACATTTTATTTAATAAAGATTAGTAATTAAAATTAAAATTAGTAGTTATGTGTGTGGTTCTGTCTTTACGTGCGCATGTGTAAATATGTGTGTGTGTATGTGTGTGTGTATGTGTGTGTGTGAGTGTGTGTGTGCGTGTATGAGTTTTTGTGTGCGCGCGTTTGTATGTTTATATGTATGTGTGTTGGTGTGTGTGTATGATTGCCTATGCGTCCATGATCATCTGTGTTTGGTGTATGCTACGAATTTTGTTTGATTTGATTTATTTATCTATTTTGTTTGGATAGTGTTATACATAGTTTAATTGCTATTTATTTAAAAGTAATTCCGTATCTTCATAATTCAATAGTTTAAGCCATCTAGTAATAGTAGATTTATTTTCTTTTACTAGTTTAGTATATATTTCTAACTGCTTGTTTAATTTGTTGTATAATATCGCAGATCGCTTATCATATTGCATGCTAGCCATTGATGTTTTTGTTATGGGAATTTCTGCTACGATATCTTTTCTCCTTTTTGTTATTTTATTTTTATCAAAAGGCAGTTCTTTATGTTTTTTTAGAACAATCTGCAATATATACAACTTTCTCACCGATAACAGGTCTGTAATCTGGTATAACTCTTCTGTTGGAAATCTCCTTTTTTTTAAATACATTATTTTTATTAATGCTCTTTGTGCTCGCTCTGTTTCAATGAACTTTGTCTTTGCCGCCCCACCCCAAATTGGGATGCAATATGTCAAAACGGATTGAGCCAGAGCGACATATATTTCGGTGAGAAGGTTCCTAGATGTTTTATTAGGATCTGTGATTATTTTTTTAGGTACGACGTGTCTTAATGATTTAAAAATCCAATTTAGTTTTCGAACTCTGGCACTAACATATTCCAAATGATTGTACCAGGAGAGTCTTTGGTCTATGACAACGCCCAGGTACTTAATGTGTGTCACTTTGTTAATAATAGGACAGTCACAGTTTTTTGTCGCAAGGTCAAAACATTTGTGTATTTTTAGGCTGTACTCATCACTTGGTTGTTTCTGATCGTAAATAGAAAAACATATGTAATTGGTTTTAGAGTAATTTAGGGACAGGAGATGGTCTTTTAGCCATTTAGCGATCTGAGCAACTCCAGTTTCTGCTACATTCCTCACATGGTCCCACGAATCACCAGCGAAGACTACAGCTGTGTCGTCAGCATAGGAGAAGATATTTGCATTTTCTATATTTAGACGGCAGAGACCATTAATGTAGATTAGGAACAGCGTAGGACCCAGTACGCTACCCTGGGGGACGCCATAGGTCACATCTGTGTCCTCACTGATATGGTTCTCTAGTTTAACCTTTTGAATCCTGTTAGAAAGGTAATCTTTAAAAAGAGCTAAGGGAACCTCTCTTATTCCGACATTTTCCAACTTTTTCAACAGGATGGGGATAGAGACGGTGTCAAATGCTTTTTTGATATCTAGAAATACAGCTAGACACTTTTTCTTTTTATCAAGTTTTTGTACTACCAGCGAGCTTAGAGCAGTTACTGCATCTTCTGTTGATTTGCCTTGTCTAAATCCGAACTGTGAATGAGATAAAACATTGAATTGATTAAGGTATTTTTGGAGTCGGACATTTAACAATTTTTCAATTATTTTGGATATCGCAGGTAGTACCGATATGGGTCTGTAATTGCTGACATCGTCTCTATCCCCCCCCCTTGTATATCGGAGTAATCATGGAACGTTTGAGAGGATTAGGGAAGATGCCTTTATTGAAACAAAGGTTAACCAAATGCGCCAAAATAGGTACCACTTCCTTGTTTACAAATTTAAGATATTTAGTTGAAATATTATCACAACCCGTTGCACTGTCTGATTTCAGATTCATAAGTGTTTTCTCAACCTCCTCAGGATCAGTGTCTAGAAGGACAAAAGAATTGGACTGGGGTGTTTGGTCAACAAAGGAACGTTTGGTATTGTTCTCAGTATTAGATTGAATCTGCTCGGCCAGTTGTTTGCCGATGTTGACAAAGTAGTTGTTAACACAATTTGTTGATTCAATTGGGGATGGTTTAATATTCAATAGCTCCATATAAGTGTTGTTAGTTTTGTGTAAATAGTTTATATCTTTTATATTTGTCCAAAGTAACTTATTATTTTTTATAGAATTTGCAAGTAAATCGCTTTCATATTTTCTTTTCAGTTTTTTTATTAGATTGTTACAAAAGTTTCTATATCGCGTGTACGTTATTTTTAAGATGTCATTATATGGATCGTTTTTCAGTTTTTTTTGCATTTTATTTCTGTTATTTATGCATTTTAAAATACCAGTTGTAATCCACGGTTTTAATATCCGGCGACTCTTGGGAATTTTTGTAACGATAGTATTTTTCTCTATGGACTCTGTTAATTTTTCTAAAAGCGTTCTTATCACTAGGTCGGGATCTTCGCTTAATAGTAGAGTTTCAAGATTTTGTTTTTGTAAATAAAGTTGCGCCTTTTCATAATCGATTTTTTTATATATTTTTTTTGCAATTAACTTATTTTTCTGTTTAGACAAGGCTAAGAAAGTTATGAAATGATCTGTTATTGTGGTACGTAAAACTGCAATAAATGGGGAGATGTTCTTTTTATTTACTTTCAGCATAAAATGGTCTAAACAATTTTCCTCTCTGGTGGGTAACGTGTGACCAGCAAGAATACCATAAAAAGATAACATTTCAAGATAACTTATTCTACTATTAATTTTTATGTTTATATCCCCTGCTATTATAATATTATTTTGTGTACTTAATGCCTCTAAATGGGTATTTAATGAATTTAAAAAGCTATCTGTATTAACAGTAGATGGAGAACGATATATACACAAAACTAATACTATTACATAGTTCTACTTGTAGACAAGAAGCATTGGAAAGTTTTATTTCTTTTACCAGTCCTTTTATAGATTTTTTTACGTAAACTACCACACCATCATTTTGATTTAATTGACATGTAGTTGCGTAAACGTTGTAATTAAGTAATTGCGGTATGGGCTTGTTAGCGTTTAGTCTACATTCCGTTAAAATGATTAAATCAGTATCAAAGCTAAGATTCGACAATGTGAGTGTAAAGTCATCAAAGTTGCAGTATATACTTCGTATGTTTTGTGATATTATGGTTAAATCCCCTTTATTTATCTTAATGTACCTACTTGACCAGCTCTGAGGTATCACATTCTATACTACGTGCTATTTCTATTTTGTCTATTTCGTTCAGAGTCTGTAGAGTTGTATCACCCATTTAAAATTATATAGTTTTCGAACATTGTAGCAAAATTATTATAACATTTGAGCGTAATATATGGTATTGTGAACACATGTATAGGTTTAAACCCTTCTGTATGTAATAGAGTAATTTTGTTTTTGATCCTAATTATAATTGAATGTAGTTAATGTGTGTAGCATGTATTATTGATTTTATGTTTTTGATTTGTGTAGTAAGATTTTTGTTTAATGTAGGTGTGTATGTTATGTAGTAAGTTAATATTTGCAGAATTAATAAAAAAACATGAAAAGTTTAAGTTGTAAAGTTTCAGCAATAACATTATTAGCTTATCAAGTACACTAGTATATGCGACATAAATGTTATTTCGCCAACAGTAAAAATTGATTAATACGACTAGTCACTTTTCCTCTAGCAGGTGATGTATCTGTTCTTCACTTCTAATTGTTATTATCGGCGAACGTTCGTCTCTCCTTATAAGTACTTTCCCATATGCTGTCCAGCAAAACTTATAGTTTTTAGATTTCGCTAGGTCTCGAGCGAGAAAGTGTAGACGAGAGCCTTTAACTGTAAGGTGCTCCGAAAGGAAGATTGGTGTGTCTTCGTGTGTCTTGAAGCCGAGATGCTTGCTGCAAAGTTTATTTTTGTGTTTGATATAAAAAGCTTTGCCCATTTTTAGTATGTTAGTCTCTAGTATACTAGACCCGGTTTCTACTACAATTGGTGTATTATGTTGTCCTGAGTTTTTTCCCCGTACTCTAAAGATATCCTTTATATCTGATTTTTCAATTTGACAGTCGATGCTCCGGGAGAGACACATAACCATTTCAATCAGGTTTTCACTGTTTTCACTGTTCAGTTTTGGTACATTTTTTATTTCAAAGCTACTTTTACGGCACCCAAATTGTAGATCTTCGATTTTGTTCTCTAACACAGTAATATACCTCTTATCTTCCTTTCTCTGTTCTTCTAGCATCGCAATTTTAGATTTAAACTTGCGACGCCACGCCGCGCGCCGCGCAAGGAACACAGAGATGCCGGACAGCTGCGTGACGTCACAGCCGCGAGCCGTATAAAAAGAGGCCGCGCACGCAGCTCGCAGTCAGTCGCTGCCTCGGCGCCGTCGCCGAAGCATCGTCTGACCCGACCTAGGCTGCGCGGTACGGGCTTTCACCGTATGTGCGCGTCTGGGCCGATAGGGACCTCGGGGTGTAGCGGTACGGGTTTTCACCGTATCTCAGCCATAGATAATACTATATAGACGGGGATAGATGGGCCACTGAGGTTTTCCTTTTGCAAAATGTGTGTACCTAAGCACAGAGATGGCGCTGCATACCTACGCCTAGCCACGCTAGATGGCGCTAGTATTGGTTTTATTTAAATTATTTTATTCGTAATGATTTATATTTGTTTTATTTATTTATTTGTTTGGAATAAATACATTTTTCGTAGTTTATTCCAAAGAAAAAAATAAATAACACAAATATAAATCATTACGAATTTCTACATTCAGAGGTTTCAGTCGAACTTCATGCCAACATAATCTTGACTTAAATTAGAAACAGGCATCCAAGATAAAATAAGCAGCAAATTAAAATAAAATGAGATGTATCTCATTGTCTGTAGACAAGATGGAAATCAATAAATGATTTTTGTCTTGTCACGAGATGTTAGTCGTTAAAATGACAAATGAATAATATTTTATATTTTAGCGTTTTATTAACGCTGAAATATACTTAAGTAAAATTTTAAACACTGAAAAAAGACGACAACCTCAGGCGGGCAGTGTTTAAAATTTTACTTAAGTATATTTCAGCGTTAATAAAACGCTAAAATATAAAATATTATTCTATAAACGCAGCTTCATCTTAACCGAATGTTTAAATATTTGTAAAAATATTTCTTTCGGATCTCAGAGGTGAAAGAAAACTTCTAAGATTTGATGAAGCAATGTTGACTAAAAACATAAGCATCAAGCACTGACAAATTTCGACGGTTGAAAGCCAGAACCTCGGTAGCCAAGTGGTTAAGGCAGCCGCCCGGAATGCGGAAGGTGCGTGGTTCGATTCCCACCTGAGGTTGTCGTCTTTTTTCAGTGTTTAAAATTTTACTTAAATGACAAATGAAAGTCAATAATATGGTTTACATTTTTATTTTCGCTTTTTGTGTGTATTATAATAGTTTAGAGCTTGTATTTTTGTCATATTATTATTACATACATTTGTTTTGCCTTTAAGTATTCTATTGACATTAGTGCACCAGCTATTTATGACTATATTTGATATTGTATCCATTAGGAAATTTTGTACATCACTTTTATGAGTCTGACAGGAGAACTGTGATAGATTACAAAATATTTTTATTAATTCTTTTATTTTACCCTTTAAACATATTTTATGTGGTTCCTCATTTAACTGTGTTTGAATTATTATGCAAACATCGTCTACAAACTCGCACAATGCCTCCGATGGATAATGAAGTGATCTTCTAGTGTAATCTCTTTCTAAAATGTAATCTTTATTATTCGGAGGCATTGTGCTCACTAAATGCATTCGGCAACAATGGCATTTTTTACAAATTTTTTGTATTGTTTTTTTTATTACATATCCGGCTACATATCTTTTCGCCTCTTTACTAATAGTGTTATTTGAGTAGTCTATTTCTGTTTGCGTGAAGCAGTGAATTACAGAATCCACATTAATAGTGTCTGTGGGTTGTTCTCCTGATACCTTGTTCTGAAAATTTAACAGGCTTTTGAGGGGTTTTAATGCCTTATTGTCATCTTGCTCGCAGTTTGCCCCAACTGAGTGGGGCGAGGTTAAATTGTTTATTAGTAAGGTTTTAAATGCTCCAATAAACTGCGAGCAAGATGGGGACGTGTTTCTGACACCATTACTCCTTATGTTGCAGAAAAAATTTTCTAATGGATCCTGGTTAATATTTCTTGTCAATAGACTACTTATATTATGAGTTTCGCGTAAATAATTAAACATTTCTTTATAGACATTAATATTAGATACCCAATTTTTAAGTGATGGTACCTGTTCAAATTTTGTAGAAATGGTCCCGTCTCTTAACTTTTTCTCCACCTTGAATTTCATTGATCTTAAAATTGGTAATGTATCATTCCATAATTTAAAATGCGGCGAGTTTATTTTTAGTGCACACTTATAGATTTTTTCCGAGCTTTGATAGCTATGACCATTAAAAGAGTCAAACAATTTATCAACTAAAAGTAATAGATCAGCAGTGTGCAGACACTCTTTAGGAAGAATATCGTGATCTGAAAAGATAATTATTATTATTTACAAGATGCAACAAGAAAAGGAAAAAATTATTAATTATTGTACAATCACCATTATCCAATGTGGATTACATTGAGTTCGTGTGGTGAGTTCGTATTGTCTATTCTCCCTATTTTGTAAAATGGTTTGAAGTTTAGTAATAAAGTGAATTCTTTTTCTTTAACAAAATATAAACATAGATAATTTACTGCATAATAGGTGCATGTGTTCTTACAAAGTCATTTTGTGATATGATAACATATACTGGTCATTGTATATTGACCTGAAAAGAACACTAACAATCAGATAACCTTACTTGTAGTCTATTAGTATCATAAAACTAAAGCGACATTATACTTACTCGCTAAATATCTCATTGTTGCGGACACCCTCTGACTGAATACCTGGGCTGCGTTCTTCACCTTCATTTTAGGTATTTTTTCTGATAAGACATGACTCTCAGTCAATTTATTCACTAACCTAATATCATCGTCCCCTGGATCAGCATCAAGAAGCATTTGTAAATGGTTCCATTTTGCAAATTTGACTTCCCCATTTTGAATATATCTTAAGTCCTTTGTGAGGAGATTATTTCTTAATCCTTTAAGGAGGTGCGGAGGATCGAATATTGGAAATATTTTCATTCCATTAAATTCAAATGACAGACTTTTGTATTCCTTGCCTTCTCGAAAATATGTTTTTTTTGTGTCATCTATTAAACTATTTATGACACTAACATTGCAAGAAGACTGGTCACATACAGTGGCAATTACTATTAAACCAGTGCTTTGTACAGCTTTCAGTACTTCTTGAACTAGTTTTTTTAATTCTGTCCTCTTTGTCACACTTTGGCAAAATGTGAAACAAATGGGCTGCTTGTACTTTCCTTTTAAGCCCTTGACCATAAAAACAAGTGCATGGTCAGCTATCTTAGTAGTTTTATTATCACCAAAATCCTCGAAACCAATTATTTCATCACAGCTTCTATTAAAATATAAACCAGGACTTAATGCAACTTCATCAAATATAAGAGTGCATATTTTTTTTTCTTCAGGCAATTTCCTTACTGCGTTTTTCAGGTGTTGTATAATATTATCATTGATACCTGACTTAATTTTAATCTTCTGTAACACCTTTTGGATTGTTCTTTTTGAAGGCAATGCGAAGAGTCTTTGCAGTAATTTATAAGACTTTTGGCTTTGCTTGTATATTGTAAGGCACAAAATTTTTTCTTGGTTTGTGTATCTTCTTCCCCTTGGTTTAATAAATGCCTTATTTAATTGCATTCCAGTAAAAATGGCAGCAGGTTCGGGCAGTTTCTCAACAGCTTTTAAAAACGCCTTATTTTGGGATATCTTGGCAGCTTGTCGCACTTTTTGGCCTAGAGTTTTACACCTACTCCTTAATTTTAAAAGTTTGACCTTTAATTGTGCTTGTTGTTTGAAATTATTATTTCTGCCAACATTCATGAAATAAGTGTCTGAAATAAGAAAAATAATTACTTACTTAATCATATTGTATACTAAGATCATCTAAACACTAGATACAGCATCAGTGCGATTCTCTAAGCGCAAACATCGTTAAAGCCTTGGTAGCAGCGGCTGCTACAGCGGCGAGCGTACCATTGGTATTCTTCTAATAATTTTTAACGCTAGCTCCGCACGGCTGTAAGCGGCGTGATAGGGAATCACTTCTTTGACATTTCTTGTATGAAATCGGTATTCTGTAGGCGAAACAGCCTCAACTTTGACCACAGCATCGACGTACAGCCTAAATGAGAAATCATATTTTATTATATATTTTACCTTGAAACTTAAAAATTAATGGGCAACTAAGTAAGTAATTTACAAAAATTTTTAAAGATAAATTATAATTTAAAGGCAAAACTCTTAAATCAAATTAAAGGTTAAGTTTAAAACATCCATTTTTAGTTTATGTCCTCTGTTTGGAGTTGATAGACAGAATGATGTTTTAAAATTGAACGGTAACATGTTTCTTTGTAATAAAAACTATACTAACTACTTGTATAATTTTTATTACAAAGAAACAGCTACAAACTACTAGTCGAGAATTTATGGATTATGCAACCAGGATAATATCATCTCTCTAGCACAGCTTAGCGAACAGCCGTGCGTTTACGCAGCCGAGAGATCGTCGGCGAGCTAATAGAGCTTACAGAATACCAAGTATAACGCCGAGACTGCAGCGAACGATGTGACGGCTGTAACATCTATGATCACAGCCATGAGTGCAGCGTCTATGTGTCGCTTAGAGAATCGCATAGCATTAGCACTCTCAAAGTGACGCCTTGAACTAATGCTCCAACCAAGAGTGAGCATTGGATTGCTCTGTTGTCATTTGACATTGCCGTCTAATTTTAACACTTATTGCAGTGATGATAGGGCTAAGTAACAAAATTTGTTGTGATTATTCATAAACAAAATTCTAAAGAATAGTTGGAACCACTTTTTCGAACATATTTTATATTGGATTGTGTATCTAGTGTTTAGATGATTGAAGATTGTATACTATATTCCCATGACTGTGATGTTGTCCATATGGGAAGGCTTGTGCCTGTGTATTATAAATTTACAAATTTTTCTTTAATAATATTAACCTTTCTGGACAAAAGCGTGTCTCACAGGAATTGTGATAGGTGGATCCACACATATTGGATCAATTTCTTTTGATGTTGACCCTTAAAAGAAAATAGTATACATTAGTTAGCATCTTACATTTTAAACAACACATTGTATCCAACCATGATTCATAATCACAACTAAAAACTAACTACATATATTAGTTTTCCCCATTCAAATTGGTAACTTCTTCCACAATCTCCACACTAGCTATTAATATACAGACAGTGGACCCAGCTTCAAGTTTTAAGAATCACATTGTACATAAACACTACACACACCTACTTATATAACTTTTTATCTTTACCTTGGCTAGTAGAGGCTTCTTCATTATCACATGTTTTATTATCCACTTTTGAAGGTTGCCAAGTTGATGAAGATGCTGAAACCAAAATTATAACAAATAGGTAATAATTACATGTCAGCTGAGATATGACATTAAGATTAAAAAGTATATATATTATAGGTAGTAAATTATACTACTATTGATATTTTTCAATTTCAATAAAATGTAATTTGAGTGTTATTTAAAATAAAAAAATTCAAATAAAAAATCAATAAAGAAACAACTTACGAATATTCAATGTTGGAACAGCGTTTTTAGTAAGTCGTCCGCTGGCTGTTTGGTAAAAGTCTTCAAAATGGTAATCACAGAAATAAATATGGTTGTGTATGTAATGATCACCCTTTTCTTTATCTATTTCACTCAATACCATTTTCCACTGATCAAACTTTTCCGAGTAAGGGTATTTTGGTGGAGGAAAGTGATGGACTCTTCCTGAAAAACAATATTATAATCTTGTTACTTACACTATTTCCATGTACAGTTTTACATAAGGCCTGTGTTGTTAAGTACTAGGCTACCGAGGCATTGGTTTCCTCATCTTGGTAGGTACCTAAGTTACTAGTTCACATTTTTTTATTAAATCTTAAAGTTTACTCTTCTTACCCTAAGAAATATATTTTTTAAATTATTTCAAGATAAACATTATAGGCAAAACTATTTTGAAAATTATTATTATTATAACTTAATTAATGGCTTTGCATTAAGCAAGCATTTTAATTTTATTGTTTACTACTTCATAAATTAATTCTAAGAGCGTGTTATTTTGATTTTTCACTAACACGTAGCCTTAAGTGCTGGCTTCATCGCAATCCATTGTTGGCAGGACGTGTCTCGCGTCCATCGTCGCAAGGTTCTGTACTTACTTACCGGTAAGCAAAATTCACCGTTTGGACGTTGCTGTCTACTTGCCGATTAAGAAAGCAAGGAAGTAGTAAGTTGAACTTACTTACTTACTTACTTACTTACTTATGGATGTGTAAATCGGCCATAAGAGTTTTGTATTAATTAATTCATCACTTAAGTAGGTAAGATAAGTACCTTCTCATATTTTTTATTCTATCAGGTATTTACTAATAAAAATTAAAAGCAGTAGTTACCTTTAATTGGAGTACATCCAAAATAGCACTTAAAGGCAGATTTTCTTGGCATTTTCAAAGATTCGACCTTCGTCAATTCCAAATCGAAAGGCAAAGTCCAGTCCAATTTACACAGCGCAGCGTTGGGTCAATCGTTTAGGTATCTTATCACGGGGTCCAAGGGAAAGCACGGTCAAGAGTTTATAGCAGATATCAAGAAAACAAGCACAGTCCAAGTCGTAGAGGAGCACAAATCAAAACACAACGAAACGAAACCAACAACGACAGAACAGAACAGAAATGTTTAAAATTTATAACGTAACGTACCCACGTTCTGCCAGCGTCATTTGCGTTTCGTTTTACGTTTAAAGAATATTTTAACCAAAAATTGTTTTATTTTTTTGTAACTAGATTTTGATTTTATTATAAAATCATTGATAAATAAGTATGTACCTACGAATTTAGTTTTTAACTACAATAGATTTGCTATGTTGTATTTTGTAATGTACTGCCATCAACCTAGCTCTATCTATCGACGTCAGTGTAAAACTATGGTCGAAGTTTATGTTCCTAACCACACAGATGGCAGCACTTTCCATACAAATTTTCGTAGCTACTTAAATGTATGGAAGTTTCACCGCCCTGGTCGCTGCCTCGGCGCCGTCGCCGAAGCATCGTCTGACCCGACCTAGGCTGCGCGGTACGGGCTTTCACCGTATGTACGCGTCTGGGCCGATAGGGACCTCGGGTTGTAGCGGTACGGGCTTTCACCGTATCTCAGCTCACCTGAGGGCCTAGTCAATTGGCAAACAAATTAAACGCTACGAAATCTTCGCTACGATAAACCGAATGTATGGGATTGACATAAGCAAAAGTTACCTACGACGTAAAATTTACGCTAAAATAGACCTAATTGACAGTTTGACAAGCCAAGAATCGCTAATCTAGCGATCACTCAAACATTGAAGATAAAAATTCACACAAAATGGCGATTGTTTGATCAGCTGATGAAGGAATAGTTGTGTTGTGTTGAAAGTTTTGTTTAAAATGCTCTTTTAAGGGCTATTGTGGACTGCGATAATCAAGTGCTCAGGCGCTAAGGAAGAAATGTTTCCCTACGTTACTTGGAGCAAATTAACGAAATCGAGTTTGTTGTACTTGTGAATAGTTCTCGGAGTTCTCGTTTACGAACTTTCAAATATCTAACTAAGGTCTGCCGGGAATTGCGTGCTGATATAGTTGTTGCGATGTGAGTGACCAAATAAATGTGTGTCATGCAACATTTTCCGCAACGAAGAGCAAGTCGCTGCATAACAATTTGTAGGGGCTCTCGAACCATACAAACATTTGGGCCAAATAAATCCACCTAAGTACCTTTAATCATGACAAGAAAGGTCAAGAATAAGACAACAGTAAGGGACTTTTTGTATAAATATTAAATGTAACCTATCCATAATGTCCATTTATCAATTTATAACTTAGATTGCCTATTTGTTTTACAGGTTCCAATGAAGATTTAATTTGCCAGGTAGCTTAGAGTATCAAACCAAGGCTCTAAGTGTAGTAAGGTGTACCTATTGACTATACCCTATAAATCTTATACAGACAAGCATCTTTCTTAATAGGAAAAGATATCAGTCCTTACGTTCAAACGGTAAGTTTTAATAAATAAATTATTACTTACATAATAAAGGTAAGTATTATGCGTATTATTATATTGGGATTTACCAGGAAATGTCAGTTTTGTTAAAATTGCTAGAATAAAGAGTATTGACATAAAGATAAAACTATTTTATGTGGTTTTGCAGATTTGAGACGACGATTCAAAAATCTTAAATGTTACCTCATAATTTGGAGGATGGACTTCCTCAGAATGGTGAACAAACATGGCTATTTGGTAAAAAACAATATCAAGCAATTTTGTATAATACATAGGTACTTACCTACTAACTTTTTATCTATGACAATTTTCTATAAGTAAGTATATTGTTCTAATTTCTTAGGAGATTCTGGATACCTTCAAAAAGCATGGTTAATGATAATAACAACAATATTTAATGCTGCATCAGACTCACAAGAAAGGAGGGGTGTGTACCACATGTCATATCCAACAATGAAACTGCATTGAAGATGACTTTGGCATCGTTGAATTTAGTTATTTATATGATATTTTTTTTGTGGAGCTCTAATGTTGACAACGTTTTTATTCTACAAAAAGGAGCAGTCTGTGCCATAAATATATTTATCCATAAAATAGTAATTTGGTTTATTTGATGAGGAAAAATTAAGTATAAAGTTAATTTAGTTCTAAGTTTATTGTGCTTTATTTAAAAAGATTTACTTATGTACAAAAAAACAGTACCTTCGTTGACAACATTTTTATTTTAAGAAAAGGAACAGTGTGCCATAAATATATTTAACCCATAAAATAGTGATTTGGTTTATATGATGGGGAAAAATTAAGTACTTATAAAGTTAATTAAGTTCTAAGTTTATTGTACTTTATTAAAAAGATTTACTTAGGTAGGTACTAAAAAACAGTACCTTCTTATACACACAATTGGCATTTATTTTTATACACATATAGTTTTAATGTCAATAAGAGAAAGTGAAGCCTCATATTTAATAAACTTTGACTTTGAGAGAGTTAGGTAAGGAAATAAGAATATATTAAGAAATACAACATTAATGTTACTTTTTACTTGATATTTAATTTTACTTGCAGTAGGTACCTATAGAAAATGTTTAAGTACCTACTTATATCAATTTCTACTAGTCATAACATTAAGCTATTGAAGTTGTAACTACTTGATTCATTATCAACATACAAAGGTAATTATATGTATAAACTTGCATTATTATTATCCGATTATTAAATCTGGTGGGTTCTATTGTGTTTGTTATAATATTGTTTTTTCCTTAAATAGGTGGCTTAACATAAGGTGGCTTGTTATACATATAATACAAATTAAGTTCCATATCTAGCATACTCTGTAATAGTTTAGTTATTATCAATTTGGCGATTGTGAAGTAATCGATTGTAATTGTTGCTTGAGTTTGTAATGTTACTATCACATTTTTATTTGTGTGAATCTGTAAATGGTTTGCTGTTTCACATTTTCAGTGTTGTACTTTTTATAGAACTGTCGATTAACCTGTGAATATAAAATAAATAAATAAAATTAACTGTTTTTAAATTATTTTTGGTAAATATATACTACCTACTAACTTTTTATGTTTAGACAATTTTCTATAAGTAAGTTTATTGTTCCAATTTCTTAGGAGATTCTGGATACCTTCAAAAAGCATGGTTAATCATAATAACACCAATATTTATTGCTGCATCAGGCTCACAATAAAGAAGGGATGTGTACCACATGTCGTATCCAACAATGAAACTGCATTAAACATGGCTTAAAGTTGTTCTTGATTCATTATCAACATACTAGGGTAATTATATAAAATTAATTGTTTTAAAATTATTTTTGGTAAACATATAAATAATCCCATGTTTTATTTCGAAACATTATCAACCAACTCATAATGAATGGCAGTGAAATAAATAATGTAAAATAAATAAATATTTTAACTTGTCGCGTAGAGACCACGATCATGTCATTGTCTGTGAAGGCGTATATTTAATAAATGATTTGACTTTTAATTTCAATTATTTTCGGTACCTACCGCTATAAATAAGTAACAATGAAACAATCCTATATTAAGGCGATGTTGTCTTCATCGTCATCCTATGAACGTCCTGAACGTTCCCACATGAACGACAGCACTAAGGCAGACTGGGCTATAACAGGCTTAAGCCCTGAGCCAATACAACCGCAGTGTGCTTTACGTGCCTTCCGAAGCACGGAGGAGCTCGAGACGCTTTTTATTTGGTTACCCATCCTTTAACTCGGTAATGTGAAAGTTGCGTAACTAACAGGCAAGATCACAAATCGGTGCGGCGCGGGCGGGGATGTTTTGCATTAGTTGAACCTCTAGCATTACCTTTCAAGTAACAGTAAGTACATTGCTTCGCTAGTTTGCATATTTTAAAATTAGTTTTAATTTAACTAGCAAAACCATGTAGTTACTTGGAATGTTTTTTATTTTATTTTATTTAGGACAATAATCAATTAGAAAAGTAATGTGATAGGTGTTGTAGTTAGACAACTAAAACCGAAAGCCTTAGCCGCTACGCCATAGAGTTACTTTAGGCGATGTACTCATACAAGATGCAAACGTTTTAATCACTACCTAGTGGGTACTCTCATCTAAGATCAAACTGTTTAAATGTTCGCGCGGTTTGTAACATTTAGTGTTATCACTTAATTCATTACAGACGGACGTCAAGTTGTTAATATTTGAGAAATTCTTGGCAGCAAGCGTTTGCTTGTGGTCTTCAGTCTTAATTTATTTATATTATAAGCTGAAAAATGGGTTTGGTCTCATATCAATATCATATTATGGTAGGTAAGTCACTCGTCATCATTATAAGTACTTATTTACAAACGTGCTTGCCTGGCGAACTTCCGGCGAAAAAAGCGATTGATTCATTTTTCAAATTGTCTCAAGGAGTCTACCCGAATTTCTTAGTAAAGTGACATTCAATTCACTAAAACTCAAAAGGATCGGTGTGGTTACTACCTATTTATTAATCTTACATAAGCGTTCACAGACATATAATTAAGCGTTACATTATCATCAAACAAAAAATTACTAAGACAAGCCTGTATGTTCTATATCCCTTAGCTTATCGATATCGATGTAGCCTAGCGAATTTGATGAGCGATTTTGACGCTGTCACCGGTCGAGCGTTTGCCAGTTGACTAGGCCCTCTGGCCTCCGTCCTCAGGGACGTTTGAGTCTACTCGCGAGCAGTCGTTGCCTCGAC
Organism: Scoparia ambigualis; assembly: GCA_963921215.1. Taxonomy (NCBI): domain Eukaryota; kingdom Metazoa; phylum Arthropoda; class Insecta; order Lepidoptera; family Crambidae; genus Scoparia; species Scoparia ambigualis. Next base: position 1,539,002 of record OY992525.1, read on the forward strand.
GCCGTCGTCGACGCATCGCCTGACCCGACCTAGGCTGCGCGGTACGGGCTTTCACCGTATGTGCGCGTCTGAGGGCCTAGTCAACTGGCAAACGCTCGACCGGTGACAGCGTCAAAATCGCTCATCAAATTCGCTAGGCTACATCGATATCGATAAGCTAAGGGATATAGAACATACAGGCTTGTCTTAGTATTTTTTTGTTTGATGATAATGTAACGCTTATGTAAGATTTATAAAAAGGTAGTAACCACACCGATCCTTTTGAGTTTTAGTGAATTGAATGTCACTTTACTAAGAAATTCGGGTAGACTCCTTGAGACAATTTGAAAAATGAATCAATCGCTTTTTTCGCCGGAAGTTCGCCAGGCAAGCACGTTTGTAAATAAGTACTTATAATGATGACGAGTGACTTACCTACCATAATATGATATTGATATGAGACCAAACCCATTTTTCAGCTTATAATATAAATAAATTAAGACTGAAGACCACAAGCAAACGCTTGCTGCCAAGAATTTCTCAAATATTAACAACTTGACGTCCGTCTGTAATGAAATAAGTGATAACACTAAATGTTACAAACCGCGCGAACATTTAAACAGTTTGATCTTAGATGCGAGTACCCACTAGGTAGTGATTAAAACGTTTGCATCTTGTATGAGTACATCGCCTAAAGTAACTCTATGGCGTAGCGGCTAAGGCTTTCGGGTTTAGTTGTCTAACTACAACACCTATCACATTACTTTTCTAATTGATTATTGTCCTAAATAAAATAAAATAAAAAACATTCCAAGTACATGGTTTTGCTAGTTAAATTAAAACTAATTTTAAAATATGCAAACTAGCGAAGCAATGTACTTACTGTTACTTGAAAGGTAATGCTAGAGGTTCAACTAATGCAAAAAGTCCCCGCCCGCGCCGCACCGGTTTGTGATCTTGCCAGTTAGTTACGCAACTTTCACATTACCGAGCTAAAGGATGGGTAACCAAATAAAAAGCGTCTCGAGCTCCTCCGTGCTTCGGAAGGCACGTAAAGCACACTGCGGTTGTATTGGCTCAGGGCTTAAGCCTGTTATAGCCCAGTCTGCCTTAGTGCTGTCGTTCATGTGGGAACGTTCAGGACGTTCATAGGATGACGATGAAGACAACATCGCCTTACTAAAGGATTGTTTCATTGTTACTTATTTATAGCGGTAGGTACCGAAAATAATTGAAATTAAAAGTCAAATCATTTATTAAATATACGCCTTCACAGACACAATGACATGATCGTGGTCTCTACGCGACAAGTTAAAATATTTATTTATTTTACATTATTTATTTCACTGCCATTCATTATGAGTTGGTTGATAATGTTTCGAAATAAAACATAGGATTATTTATATGTTTACCAAAAATAATTTTAAAACAATTAATTTTATATAATTACCCTAGTATGTTGATAATGAATCAAGTACAACTTTAAGCCATGTTTAATGCAGTTTCATTGTTGGATACGACATGTGGTACACATCCCTTCTTTATTGTGAGCCTGATGCAGCATTAAATATTGGTGTTATTATGATTAACCATGCTTTTTGAAGGTATCCAGAATCTCCTAAGAAATTGGAACAATATACTTACTAATAGAAAATTGTCATACATAAAAAGTTAGTAGGTAGTATATATTTACCAAAAATAATTTAAAAACAATTAATTTTATTTATTTATTTTATATTCACAGGTGAATCGACAGTTCTATAAAAAGTATAACACTGAAAATGGGAAACAGCAAACCATTTACAGATTCACACAAATAAAAATGTGATAGTAACATTACAAACTCAAACAACAATTACAATCGATTACTTCACAATCGCCAAATTGATAATAACTAAACTATTACAGAGTATGCTAGATATGGAACTTAATTTGTATTATATGTATAACAAGCCACCTTATGTTAAGCCACCTATTTAAAGAAAAAACAATATTATAACAAACACAATAGAACCCACCAGATTTAATAATCGGATAATAATAATGCAAGTTTATACATATAATTACCTTTGTATGTTGATAATGAATCAAGTACAACTTCAATAGCTTAATGTTATGACTAGTAGAAATTGATATATATAGTCCTCCTCATCGATTTCGACGACGGCGACCCTGACTATAATAATTATTATATTAATTAACCTAAATTGGTATCAAAATAACATGTAAGAATAATTTATTTTCTCATGTGAGCTCTAATGTGGCTCGCTAGTCCGAACTTTGTCTTAAAGACTCTGTCGCAAGATATACAATAGAGTTGCCCTTGTGAGTTATATGTATATGTATAGGAGGGACTTGGTCTCTCTTTGCGGATTTGGCGTTTTAGGTCGAGTGAGTTAAGACGATTTTCCTCAAAAGTTTTTATATTTTTAAAGATGGTAGAGCGCCATGAAGACCTCTTAGAAGCGAGCTCTTCCCAACCTGTAGAGTCAATAGCGCAGGCGTTTAGGTGTCTTTTGAAAACGTCTTTATAACGCAGATGCTGACCGCCGTGTTTCCGTTTACCCTCTGTGATCTCAGAATAAAAGACAACTTTGGGTAACCGGCGGTCATCCATGCGAAAGACGTGTCCACACCACCCGAGCTGACGCTGCATGAGAAGAGCTTCCATGCCATAAATTCCGGAGCGACGCAGAACCTCAGTATTTGGCACAAGGTCCTGCCATTTGATATTAAGGATGGATCTAAGACATCTAAGGTGGTATGTGTCGAGTTTCTTAATGTCTTTTCTGTAAAGGCACCATGTCTCTGAACCATATAGTAGGACAGGTAAGATTAGCGCTTTGTATACGCTAATCTTCGTCTCCAGCTTGAGATCATGAGACTTCCAGACACGATCCATGAGTCGTCCGAAACTAGCAGCAGCGTTTGCGATGCGCGAAGGTATCTCCGAAGCTAAGGTGTTATCGTGCCGGATATTGCTACCTAGATATTTAAAGTGTGATACCTCCTCTAGTGGTTTCCCATCCAGATTTAGTATCGCTTTATCAGCTTCACAGCCTCTGGGTGGCTGTTTTAGAATTTGGGTCTTAGTAACACTGATAACCAAGCCGAACCTTTGACAGGATATATGTAGTGCGTCAACATAGCTTTGGAGCTGCACCATATTGTTAGACATAAGACATACGTCGTCAGCATAAAGTACCTCCAGTACCGAGATCTGCTGCACTTTGGATTTCGCTCTAAATCTTGAAATGTCAAACACGCCTTTTTCAGTTCGGAAATTAAGCTGGATTTGGTTACTACAACATTGCAGCCCATCTCTCATGACAACTGCAAAGTAAATGGCAAAGAGTGTAGGCGCCATCACGCAACCCTGTTTTACTCCACTTGTGATTTGGATATCCTCAGAAAGTTCGTTTTCATGTTGAACCTGCGCTTTCATACCAACATGAAATTGGCGTATAAGATTGACGAACTTCTTCGGGTACCCAGATTTTAGGAGAACAAGCCAAAGGGCCTCGCGTGGAACTCTGTCAAATGCTTTCTCAAGATCGACAAAGCACATGTAGAGTGGCTGTTGATGTTCAAGGCTCTTCTCCTGGAGTTGCCTTACGACACTTATTGCGTCGATAGTACCCCTACTCGGACGGAAGCCACATTGGCTTTCAGGTAGGTACATCTCAGCTACTTCGCTAAGGCGGGTGTTAACAATGTGCGCGAAAACCTTACCGGCACTAGCAAGGAGCGATATACCGCGGTAAGAGCTGCAATCGGAGACATCTCCTTTCCCTTTGTACAGCTTACAAATCACCGCATCCCGCCAGCCTTGTGGAATTTGCTCTTCAACCCACACTCTTTTGACCAGATTGTAGAGCCCCGTCATGATGTTATTCCCGGTATACTTGTATACTTCGGCGGGAAGTTGATCCATACCAGGTGTTTTCAAGTTTTTAAGACGTTTGACTGCCTTCACGAACTCTTCAAATGATGGTGGATCGTCTAATATTTGGCAAACTGGTAGTTCTTCAAGCGAGTCCACGTAAGACAGATCAACGCCGAGTGCGCCGGGATTTAGAACATCATTAAAATGCTCCGCCCAGCGCATCAGCACGTCAGTCCTATTCGTAACTCGGTGCCGTCCGTCCCTCGAGTACATGGGTGCGGTTTTTCTCATACGCGGGCCAAAAATCGCTTGTATGCCTTCGAAGAACCTACCAGTCTGGTGAGTATCAGCGCAGTGCTGTAATTCAGCAGCTTTCTCCTTCCACCACTTATCCTTCAGCTCGCGAACCTTTGATCTCAGTTTTTGTTGAGCTCCTCTTTTACTGTGTGCATCCGCATTTTTTGTGTTCAGTTCGCGTTTATGTGCTTCAACTAGAGTCATGATCTCTTTATTGGATGAGTCAAACCAATCTTGGTTCTTCTTTTTAGTTCTTCCTATGGTATCGAGAGCACATCCGTGAAGATGTTTAGCGAACGAACTCCAGTCTTCATCCACGGATAAAGAATTTTTTTTAATTATGCGGAGCACTAGCAGCAAACAAAGTATCCAACGTGTTTCCAAGTTCTGGTGAGGTAATTAACCTTGAGAAGGCTAATTTAGATGGTATTTTGTGGGATGCTCGTCGTGATGCTTTAAGCTCTAGGAGCATCTTCGACCGTATAAGACGGTGGTCAGTCCAGCCTATCGCTCCGCGCATTGCTCTCGTTATGAGAACGTCACGCAGATCTTTGCGGCGCACAATGACATAGTCAAGGAGATGCCAGTGCTTGGATCTAGGGTGCATCCACGAGGTCTTGTATTTATCAGGTAGTCGGAAAAATGTATTCGTGATGCCAAGATCGAATTCGGCGCACAACGACAGGAGGCGCAATCCATTGTCGTTACATTTACCGACACCATGTTTACCAAGGACACCATTCCATAATTCATGTTCGGTGCCAACTCGAGCATTAAAATCCCCCAACAATATAATTTTATCATGTCTTGGGATGCATTCAAGGATTTGGCGTAGATGTTGATAAAATACCTCTTTATCCTCATCCGGCGAGGGCAATGTAGGAGCGTATGCACTTATAAGATGGACGTTTTTATTGTTAGAAATAGGCAGGCGTAGAGTCGTGAGGCGGTCATTGACACCCTTAGGAAAGACACTCAGATCTCTAGCCAAACCATTGCGTACTGCAAAGCCTACTCCGTTTCCCGCCCGTTCGCCGGCAGGACGTCCACTCCAGTAATATGTGTATCCGCCGAGCTGCTCACATAGTTCTCCACTGTCACTCAGGTGGGTTTCACTAATTGCAGCTATGTCGATGTTGTATCGGGATAACTCTCTTGCTATGAGAGCAGTTTTTCTTTCTGGACATAAGTTTCGGTCACTATCTAGCAAAGTTCGAACGTTCCATGTGGCAAAGCAAAGTCGTTTTGGTTTTAGAGTAGATCGATTATTATTATATTTGTTGTGACCGCGTTGACGATGTCTAGATGCCCGCGGTTTGGCATCCAGATATTGGGTGAGACGGACTATTTTTAAGCCACATTTTCTAGGCCCCTCCTCTGTGCAGAGGAAAGCATAGCGATCCTAAATAGGGCTGCTTTGTCGCCAGTCGTGCTGCCGAACCCCGAGTTCCGCCTATATCGACTCCGGGAGCGACCACTCTCTCCTGACCGCCTACGTGCAGGATGCTAACTAAGGCCTCGACACATCGTTGCCTTAACCTCACTGCCAACACCCTATCGCCGCAGGACTTGTTTAAAAGCTCGGATCCATTATGAGTAAATAGCCAGGGTCATCTGCGCGTGAAGTTATTTAAAGTGAGCTAACGGTTGCGCTGGTGTAAGTCCACTCTCTCGTCCCGCCCTCTGTAGTCCAATGGTCCGGAGAACCGGTACGATCGGCAGAGATTGGGATGCAGCGAAAAGGCCGTGAACCACTACATGAATCCTAGCAAACGCCCTTGAGGTTCTTCGCATTACCTTTTTGCAACGTTGGTCGAGAAATGTGCCATAACGAGATGCAGGTGTGATCGGGGATCTTCCGATAGCTACTCTACAGATAGTCATAGATGCAGCCCCCTTCCCTAGGTTTAGCCCACTGTCGTGGTTTACCGGAGTGTGGCCGCTGTGACTACAGCTTCTTGGAGCCACTAGGGAAGAGATTATGGAGGTTAAATAGCGCGAACACTCCATTACACTCCAAAATTGATATAAGTAGGTACTTAAACATTATCTATAGGTACCTACTGCAAGTAAAATTAAATATCAAGTAAAAAGTAACATTAATGTTGTATTTCTTAATATATTCTTATTTCCTTACCTAACTCTCTCAAAGTCAAAGTTTATTAAATATGAGGCTTCACTTTCTCTTATTGACATTAAAACTATATGTGTATAAAAATAAATGCCAATTGTGTGTATAAGAAGGTACTGTTTTTTAGTATCTACCTAAGTAAATCTTTTTAATAAAGTACAATAAACTTAGAACTAAATTAACTTTATACTTAATTTTTCCCCCTCATATAAACCAAATCACTATTTTATGGGTTAAATATATTTATGGCACACTGTTCCTTTTCTTAAATTAAAAATGTTGTCAACGAAGGTACTGTTTTTTTGTACATAAGTAAATCTTTTTAAATAAAGCACAATAAACTTAGAACTAAATTAACTTTATACTTAATTTTTCCTCATCAAATAAACCAAATTACTATTTTATGGATAAATATATGTTTGTAATTTACGCTAAAATGTCAATTAGGTCTATTTTAGCGTAAATTTTACGTAGTAGGTAACTTTTGCTTATGTCAATCCCATACATTCGGTTACGGACTAGGCCCTCAGAGGGCCTAGTCAATTGGCAAACAAATTAAACGCTACGAAATCTTCGCTACGGGTGGGGTGGGTGGGTGGGTTCCTGTGCCTATCCATCCATCCATATAAAAAAAAAAAATTGACGATTCAAAACGCTTAATTTAAGCTTACTGAATAAAGTTATTTTGATTTTGACAGTTTGACAAGCCAAGAATCGCTAATCTAGCGATCACTCAAACATTGAAGATAAAAATTCACACAAAATGGCGATTGTTTGATCAGCTGATGAAGGAATAGTTGTGTTGTGTTGAAAGTTTTGTTTAAAATGCTCTTTTTAGGGCTATTGTGGACTGCGATAATCAAGTGCTCAGGCGCTAAGGAAGAAATGTTTCCCTACGTTACTTGGAGCAAATTAACGAAATCGAGTTTGTTGTACTTGTGAATAGTTCTCGGAGTTCTCGTTTACGAACTTTCAAATATCTAACTAAGGTCTGCCGGGAATTGCGTGCTGATATAGTTGTTGCGATGTGAGTGACCAAATAAATGTGTGTCATGCAACATTTTCCGCAACGAAGAGCAAGTCGCTGCATAACAATTTGTAGGGGCTCTCGAACCATACAAACATTTGGGCCAAATAAATCCACCTAAGTACCTTTAATCATGAAAAGAAAGGTCAAGAATAAGACAACAGTAAGGGACTTTTTGTATAAATATTAAATGTAACCTATTCATAATGTCCATTTATCAATTTATAACTTAGATTGCCTATTTGTTTTACAGGTTCCAATGAAGATTTAATTTGCCAGGTAGCTTAGAGTATTAAACCAAGGCTCTAAGTGTAGTAAGGTGTACCTATTGACTATACCCTTGTGGAGGCTGAAGGCCTCCACCAGAAGGTAAGGGTGACCCAATGAAATGCGTGTTCACTTATATGTTTGCTTTATTTATTAATGCGACGTACGATACAGTTTGCGGGTGCAGAGCGACTAGCTCTGGAAGCTTCGAGCTTCCACGGGTTACATGAATTTGCTGACACAAAATATATACATGTGTGGAGGTGGTGTACGAACACCTACAATACTCCCCTCTTTAAAAAATATATTTATATAATTAAGAAAAAATATAACTGAAAGAGAAAACAAAAGTAATAAGAGAAAAATTAGTGAAAGAAAAAAATATGTGCTAAGATACAAAGAAAGATAAAAACTAAGTGAAAGTAAAAAGTTATAGGTAGGTATGCTAGGTTACAAAGAAGTTTGCTTATCCTACTTCTTTACGCTAAGTCAACACTGTCAACTAAAAGCTATTGTTACCTTACACTGTATTCTTATCTTACGCTTATGCTAGGTTGCGTACCGGTTACCGTACGCTTAGAATAAACATTGGATCCAATTACATTATAACTACAGTAATCATACGATAGCAGGTACAGTACAATACCGCGTGACTACAACTAAGACTTATTCTAAGAAATGTATGTACCTAGTAGGCATCGAGCATACGGATTGTTTTTTTAAAAAGACCGTTCTATATTCACTGCACTTGTATTCACTCACTTTTCACTGCTTACCCTAAGTATTTACTAAGATTACGAACAGTTACAGAAATATCTTAAAGCTACTTACAATTAACTTATGCGTATCCGTGAACAGGATCAGCAGCGGATGATGCGGACGGGTTAATACCGACGGTTGTAGTTGGTGGACTAAACGCTTTCTGATGCTGAAGCTGTATCGAGGATACTGCTACACCTGTGGCTTGCTTGCGCAACCACCCTTTTAAACCTTGGCAGCTTCGTTTCCATAGATAAAATAGTATAACTATTGATAGCAAACTAGCAATTACGACTAGCCAAATGCTTAGTTGGTTATAGCGCTCCTCAACTTTGGTGGCTACGTCACTTTGCTGGTTGACGATAAGTTCTTTTTCTTGGTAGTTACCCATTGCAAACTAACAAGTACGATCCGTGTTACTAACTTGTGTACGCGTATGAAATAATTAAAAATACGAACTGTTGTTATCTATAAAGTGAGAATTATCTCTCCAAAAATGCTAACATAAACTAAACTAAAATTATTACTCTTAACCTACTTTAAATGTTCTCATTTATAAAACGCAAAGGAGGCTTAATTAAGCGTCCACTTCGTGTTTTATGAATGTGTGTCGCTCTTTGCATGGACGAAGATGATGTCGGTGGGTCGGCTGCTGGCGCGTCTCGAGCTGCGTCAGCAGGCGCCAGGGCATCGTCATCGTCACTACCTATTATTATGTACGCGGGCTTAAGCCTATCTATAGAGATCGACGTTTGGCGATTATTTATTTGTATGGTATAAACCTTTGTGCCTCTTTTGATAACGCGGTAGGGACCGTCGTAAGGGGGTTTCAAGGGCTTACGCACTGTATCGTCTCTTACAAATACATAATCGCATGTTTTTAACTCGGGATGAACAAAGAAAGTCTTTGAGTTGCTATGCGACTTAAAAACTGGCTTAATTTTACTTATAGTGTCGCGAATTTTATGGACTAAATTATAAGTATCGGTGGGTTTACGGATTGAGTCATAGAAATCTCCTGGTAAACGTAAATTGCGACCGTATGTTATATCAGCAGCGCTGTAACCGGTGTCACTGCGATAAGCGGCTCTAAGTCCCAGTAAAACGATTGGTAGTTGTTCTACCCAAGAACTGTCATATGCAATGAGGCGAGCCGAAAGTGCTGCTTTCAAAGAGCGGTGCCATCGTTCGACTACGCCGTTGCTTGGCTACTTATACTTTTGTTGAGCGTTTGTTAGCTTTTTTGACATATAACCTAATGGCTGCCAAATATTATCAATTTTCTGCTGTAAAACTGCGCCTACGCTCGTGTTCGAGGCATCTGTCATTAGAGCGAGTTTTGCGTTCGGATCGGGGTGCGACAATGTAGCGGCCTGTTGAAGACCTACTTTACATTGTGCAAATGCGTCGTTCGCGGATTCCGTCCAAGCGATCGGAGACTTATCGTTCTTTTTTGCGCTTGACAAATACTTATTTAATTCGTTAAGATACCTACTAGCGTGCGGCAAATGAGCGCGATAAAAATTGACCATCCCCAAAAATCGTCTCATGTCCTGTACGGTTTTGGGTTTAGGATAATTAATTATGGCATGAACCTTGTCGTCTAAAGGCCGTATACCATCGGGGCTAACTTCGTATCCTAAGAAATTGAGCTTGTTTTGACCAAATGAGCATTTTGCTAGATTAATAGTTATGCCAAATTTTTGAAATCTTTCAAAAACTATGTCTAAATGTTGTTTATGAGTAACTTCATCGGGACTCCCAATTATTACGTCATCCAAATATGAAAATAGGAAATCTAGGTCACTAAGTACAAAGTTCATGAAACGCTGAAAGGTTTGTGCGGCATTACGCAAACCGAAGCTCATTCGTGGGAATTCAAATAAGCCAAAAGGGGTAATTATGGCAGTTTTTTCTATGTCTCCCGGTGCTGTAGGTATACAATGATAAGATCGATTTATGTCTAATTTTGAAAAAACTTGTTTGTTTGTTAAAATATAAGTAAAATCTTGCAAGCGAGGAATTGGGTATCTGTCGGGCTTCGTAATCGAATTAAGTTGGCGATAATCACCGCATGGGCGAATATCGCCATTTTTCTTCGGCACTACGTGCAGTGGGCTAGCCCACGCGCTTTTCGAAGGTCGGCAGATTCCCATTTCCTGCATTAACCGAAATTCTTCTTTGACTTTTATGTACCTATCAGGAGGCAGCGGGCGCGCTCGCGCATGCACGGGCGGCCCTTTGGTTTCAATATAATGCATAATCGAGTGTGGCGGAATTTCCACGAATGACGCTGGCTTAGTTATATTAGGATGCCTAGACAACAAATCATAATAAGGGTGTCGCTCATCGATAGACTTTATAGACGGTTGTGTAATGTTGGCGATGGATGTGACTACATTTAATTCTGTTATTTGGTCGATTAATTTACGCGAGTTAACGTCAACTACTATTTTGTGAAATGCTAAAAAATCTGCCCCTAAAATTGGTTGTTTGACATCTGCCAAAATAAAATGCCATCTATAAGGTCTACGAAGCTTAAAATTTAAGACTAAAGTTTTAGTGCCAAAAGTTTTGATTACTGTGCCATTAGCGGCAAAAAGTTGGTAGTCGCTACTTACATTTTGTCGTTGTTTTCTTGTTGCTGGCAGTACCGAGACATTGGCGCCTGTATCAACAAGAAATTTAAGACCCGTATTAACATCAGTAACGCATAATCGGTGACCGGGTGAAATGGTACAAGTGTCCACCATCTCCTGTACCACTCCACTCAGTTTTCCGAGTTCTTCCACGCACAGGGTTTGGTGCATTTCCGGGCGTTTTCGCGGAAACGGTTGTGGTAAAAACACATCCGGTTTTCTGACCTATCTCTGCTCCAGGATGCGCTGCGACCTGCTGATGTCCTTGGCCTGCTGCGGTTGGGTCCATTTCGCCCAAAACCTCTGCCTCTCATAATGGATCGTGACCGGGATCGGAAAGGATGGAGACTACGTAGCCGGGTATTGATCTTTGCGATCTCCGCCAGTATCGGCGCTGCGTCGAATGAAGGCTGTGGTGGTGGCGTCAGCTCCGCGACATGGGCTGTATGCGTGACCTCAGCAACCTTGTCGGCGATGGTGGCCAAGCTCTCCAAGTCCTTGCCTTCGGAGACGGCAAGCACCACTCGTACTTGCGATGGAAGCCGGTTCTGCCAGAGAACGCGAAGAGTGTCGTCCGGAAATTTGTTGGTAGCAAGCTCTCTCATCCGACGTAGCAGTTAGGAGGGTTTTTGCTCTCCCAACTCCAACTCGCTAATTAATTTTTCGATCTTACGGTTTTGGGATTCTTCGTAAATCGTCAGTAGGCGGTTTTTGAGGAATTCATATTTACCGGAGCTTGGAGGATTAATTAGGATGTCTGTGACCTGCGCGATGACCTCTTTATTGAGTTTGGAGATGACCAGGTCGAATTTGGCTTCGTCGGCGAGGCGTTGCGACGCAATTATGGCCTCGGTCCGGATGAACCAGACACGTGGTTGGTCCGTCCAGAATTCTGCGAGTCGCGACGACAATGCGACCGAGTCGATGGCAGCAGTCGCAGATGGAGAATGATCCGGGCGCTGATGGTTACCTGGCGGTGCAGCTGGCATGGCGAGGTGTCCCCCGGGCAGCGTGGGAACGGCGCCGGGCGGCGGCGTCGGGTTCATGGTTGCGTAACGCGACGCGCTCGCGGCACAAACACGTGGGCGAAAATGTTCGAATTGTGTCCTTTCACATTTTCACGATAACGTCGGGCATTTCCTCTATCACGTCGGGCATTTCCTCTATCACGTCGGGGTCACCACTGTGGAGGCTGAAGGCCTCCACCAGAAGGTAAGGGTGACCCAATGAAATGCGTGTTCACTTATATGTTTGCTTTATTTATTAATGCGACGTACGATACAGTTTGCGGGTGCAGAGCGACTAGCTCTGGAAGCTTCGAGCTTCCACGGGTTACATGAATTTGCTGACACAAAATATATACATGTGTGGAGGTGGTGTACGAACACCTACACCCTATAAATCTTATACAGACAAGCATCTTTCTTTATAGGAAAAGATATCAGTCCTTACGTTCAAACGGTAAGTTTTAATAAATAAATTATTACTTACATAATAAAGGTAAGTATTATGCCTATTATTATATTGGGATTTACCAGGAAATGTCAGTTTTGTTAAAATTGCTAGAATAAAGAGTATTGACATAAAGATAAAACTATTTTATGTGGTTTTGCAGATTTGAGACGACGATTCAAAAATCTTAAATGTTACCTCATAATTTGGAGGATGGACTTCCTCAGAATGGTGAACAAACATGGTTATTTGGTAAAAAACAATATCAAGCAATTTTGTATAATACATAGGTTACCTACTAACTTTTTATCTATGACAATTTTCTATAAGTAAGTATATTGTTCTAATTTCTTAGGAGATTCTGGATACCTTCAAAAAGCATGGTTAATGATAATAACAACAATATTTAATGCTGCATCAGACTCACAAGAAAGGAGGGGTGTGTACCACATGTCATATCCAACAATGAAACTGCATTGAACATGGCTTTGGCATCGTTGAATTTAGTTATTTATATGATATTTTTTTTGTGGAGCTCTAATGTTGACAACGTTTTTATTCTACAAAAAGGAGCAGTCTGTGTCATAAATATAGTTAATTTAGTTCTAAGTTTATTGTGCTTTATTTAAAAAGATTTACTTATGTACAAAAAAACAATACCTTCGTTGACAACATTTTTATTTTAAGAAAAGGAACAGTGTGCCATAAATATATTTAACCCATAAAATAGTGATTTGGTTTATATGATGGGGAAAAATTAAGTATAAAGTTAATTTAGTTCTAAGTTTATTGTACTTTATTAAAAAGATTTACTTAGGTAGGTACTACTAAAAAACAGTACCTTCATAAACACACAATTGGCATTTATTTTTATACACATATAGTTTTAATGTCAATAAGAGAAAGTGAAGCCTCATATTTAATAAACTTTGACTTTGAGAGAGTTAGGTAAGGAAATAAGAATATATTAAGAAATACAACATTAATGTTATTTTTTACTTGATATTTAATTTTACTTGCAGTAGGTACCTATAGAAAATGTTTAAGTACCTACTTATATCAATTTCTACTAGTCATAACATTAAGCTATTGAAGTTGTACTTGATTCATTATCAACATAAGTACAAAGGTAATTATATGTATAAACTTGCATTATTATTATCCGATTATTAAATCTGGTGGGTTCTATTGTGTTTGTTATAATATTGTTTTTTCTTTAAATATTTTTTGTTTTTTCTTTTAATATAAATAATCCTATGTTTTATTTCGAAACATTATCAACCAACTCATAATGAATGGCAGTGAAATAAATAATGTAAAATAAATAAATATTTTAACTTGTCGCGTAGAGACCACGATCATGTCATTGTGTCTGTGAAGGCGTATATTTAATAAATGATTTGACTTTTAATTTCAATTATTTTCGGTACCTACCGCTATAAATAAGTAACAATGAAACAATCCTTTAGTAAGGCGATGTTGTCTTCATCGTCATCCTATGAACGTCCTGAACGTTCCCACATGAACGACAGCACTAAGGCAGACTGGGCTATAACAGGCTTAAGCCCTGAGCCAATACAACCGCAGTGTGCTTTACGTGCCTTCCGAAGCACGGAGGAGCTCGAGACGCTTTTTATTTGGTTACCCATCCTTTAGCTCGGTAATGTGAAAGTTGCGTAACTAACTGGCAAGATCACAAACCGGTGCGGCGCGGGCGGGGACTTTTTGCATTAGTTGAACCTCTAGCATTACCTTTCAAGTAACAGTAAGTACATTGCTTCGCTAGTTTGCATATTTTAAAATTAGTTTTAATTTAACCAGCAAAACCATGTACTTGGAATGTTTTTTATTTTATTTTATTTAGGACAATAATCAATTAGAAAAGTAATGTGATAGGTGTTGTAGTTAGACAACTAAACCCGAAAGCCTTAGCCGCTCATACAAGATGCAAACGTTAGTGGGTACTCGCATCTAAGATCAAACTGTTTAAATGTTCGCGCGGTTTGTAACATTTAGTGTTATCACTTATTTCATTACAGACGGACGTCAAGTTGTTAATATTTGAGAAATTCTTGGCAGCAAGCGTTTGCTTGTGGTCTTCAGTCTTAATTTATTTATATTATAAGCTGAAAAATGGGTTTGGTCTCATATCAATATCATATTATGGTGGGTAAGTCACTCGTCATCATTATAAGTACTTATTTACAAACGTGCTTGCCTGGCGAACTTCCGGCGAAAAAAGCGATTGATTCATTTTTCAAATTGTCTCAAGGAGTCTACCCGAATTTCTTAGTAAAGTGACATTCAATTCACTAAAACTCAAAAGGATCGGTGTGGTTACTACCTATTTATTAATCTTACATAAGCGTTACATTATCATCAAACAAAAAAATACTAAGACAAGCCTGTATGTTCTATATCCCTTAGCTTATCGATATCGATGTAGCCTAGCGAATTTGATGAGCGATTTTGAAGCTGTCACCGGTCGAGCGTTTGCCAGTTGACTAGGCCCTCAGAGGGCCTAGTCAATTGGCAAACAAATTAAACGCTACGAAATCTTCGCTACGATAAACCGAATGTATGGGATTGACATAAGCAAAAGTTACCTACGACGTAAAATTTACGCTAAAATAGACCTAATTGACAGTTTGACAAGCCAAGAATCGCTAATCTAGCGATCACTCAAACATTGAAGATAAAAATTAACACAAAATGGCGATTGTTTGATCAGCTGATGAAGGAATAGTTGTGTTGTGTTGAAAGTTTTGTTTAAAATGCTCTTTTTAGGGCTATTGTGGACTGCGATAATCAAGTGCTCAGGCGCTAAGGAAGAAATGTTTCCCTACGTTACTTGGAGCAAATTAACGAAATCGAGTTTGTTGTACTTGTGAATAGTTCTCGGAGTTCTCGTTTACGAACTTTCAAATATCTAACTAAGGTCTGCCGGGAATTGCGTGCTGATATAGTTGTTGCGATGTGAGTGACCAAATAAATGTGTGTCATGCTGTGATATAGTGAATTACACTATCAGCACGTACTCAATAGTACGTGATAATTAAGGTCTTCCTGATTGACAAGGCGTCCTTCCTCTAGTCACGTATAGATGTGATGTTAATTAGTATTTAAGATGATACACTAGAGGATAAAGGAGAATTGATTCAACGCAAGACATTGTTTCATTTCGGGTCTCCGTCCCAACGCCATTACATGGCGACCGTGACATGGTGTCACAAGTCCGCGCCGCGAAATCGCTAGTTGAAGTCTACAAAATATCAGGAAAATAGTGCTACACGGGCCTACAAGAAGGACGAAGGAAATAAGAAGAAAAACTGTAAGCCAAAATTGTTTAACTATGGGAAACCCACAATCTAAAGACAATATTATTGTCAGTCAATCACCAACTCAATCGGCGGCAGCATCAACTCCCTTGGCCGTTGGGATGCAACTCTCAGAGATCTTTTTACTGACCATCGTCGTTGTACTAGCGGGCTATATAGTACTTAGGCTGCTACGTTACTTCAACGCACGACTATTAGAAGAGGTAGAACGCAGAGCGGTTCGACGGGCAATTGGACCAGCACAGAACGTGTAAGCCAGCGTTATTCCGCTCAGGGCCGGAATAAGTGTTTAAGAGCAAAGGAAATTAAAAATAATTTTGAACAAATATCTGCAGACTTATGTAAAAAAGGGATAGATGCTGTAGAATTACAAATAACAAAAGCAATATCGTCAAAGTTTTTATGTAATTTTGAGGAAATCGAGTCACTCGTTAACCCGCATCATTCAGAAACGATCACAACCATGGCCACGTTCGATCTAAAAGTCGCGCTCACGCTCCTCCCAGTAGTAGATTGCGACGAAACGCAAATTAACCAACTAATAGACGGAATAGAGTATTATAGTAGTACCCTTAGAAACGAGGACCAGCCTCTGTTAATCAATTTTGTTTTAAAAACTCGTCTTTCTAGCAGTGCTAAAACAAAAATTAATAAGTCTTATGTGTCTGTGGCAGACCTAATAAAAGATATAAAAAAATGTTTTAATTCCGATTAAATCATACACAGCCATTTTAGACCGAATGCTACGATGTAGGCAAGGAAACAAGACCATAGAAGTGTTTGGTAGTGAAATCGAAAAAATGTCCAACGATTTAAGTACAGCACAGGCTAATGGAGACGAGTCGGCATATAATTTATTAAAGCCGATTAATGAAAAAATGGCTATCAAGCGTTTCGCTGACGGCCTAAACAATGCTCGTACAAGCATTATAGTTACGTCTAGGTCCGTAAGCACAGTTAGGCAGGCAATAACTATAGCCTTAGAACAAGAAGACTCGGTAGTGAAACCACCAATAAACAATTATGTTAACTATGTTTCGAACCAGCGATTTGAAAAGATAAATAAAAACTATCATCAACAATATAATAAGTCACGTAACAACAACGCGACGAGTCAGCAAGGTCGGGGTCGTGCCTACTATAACTCGAATAGGTTTCAGGGTCAGCGCAACACCAGGTTTACGTCACCTCATAATAAACGTAGGAATGTACATTTCTTAGTTGACTCAGCAGAACAGTCTAATGACGAGAACGAAAGTGAACGTCAGAGTATACGTCAGAACGAACATCATAGCGATGATTTTTTTCGTTCTGAATAGCGCTGAGGTAGATATTTGTAGTTATGGTAGTGGTAATTACGTTTGTTTTACTTGTAGTCAAACTCAAATTTCTCTATTAGTAGACACAGGAGCAAGCATTTCAATTTTAAAGTTAGATTGGTTAAATAAACTCCGTAGCGTGTCCCGCGACGCAAAGCTAGTAAGGGATGAAATTAAGATTAAAGGAGTATGTGGGGATTTAGTATCAATAGGTTATGTTTATCTAGACTTATGTGTTAACAATTATAATTTTAGGCATAAGTTTTATGTGTTTAGCAACTTCCACTGTAAAAATGATGGAATTTTAGGAGAAGATTTTTTATTAAAATATAGTTGTAAAATTTACTATGAAAATAAGCTGGTTACATTACAGGATAAGATAAGTCTAGAATTAGGCTTAGGTAAAAACATAATAACGACTATTCCAGGGAGATGTGAGGTCGTAAAATATGTTTCGTCAGAGATAAAGGGCGAATGTGTCATTTTAGCGGAGGAAGTTATTGCAGGCGTATTTGTAGCAGGCGCCGTGGTAGTAGGAGACGGGAAAAAGATTCCGGTGCGATTTTTAAACACACGGGAAGAAGATGTAAAATTAAATAACTTTAGCCCGAAAATTAGAAAATACTCGGATTATTTCGTATGCTCTTTTGATACGGAAAACGGAAAATCTGTCGAGAGGGTTAAACAACTATTCGATTTTCTTAAATTAAAAACATATCTTGGTGATGAAGAGAGACGGTCTATTGAGAAAATATGTGCAAAATATGCAGATATCTTTCATATGCCGGGTGATAAGCTATCCGTTACAAACTTATACGAGTACAACATTAAACTGCAAAATGACGCGTCTCCTGTTTATGTCAAACCGTATAGAATACCGCACGCTCAGAAGGCTGAGTTAATAAAACAGGTAGGTAAATTGTTAGAAGAAGATATTATCGAAGAGTGTACCAGCGAATGGTCTTCTCCATTATTATTACTTCCGAAAAAAGCTGACAGTAGCGGTGAAAAAAAGTGGAGAATCGTAATAGATTATAGACTTTTAAATAAAAAAATAGTAGACGAAAAGTTCCCGTTACCAAATATACAAGAAATTATTGACTCACTTTCGGGATGCTTATACTATTCTCATTTAGACCTCAGTTCTAGTTATTACCAGCTAGGGTTATCACCAGAATGTAGGAAATTCACTTCTTTTACAGCTGATAAGCAATATCAACTGAAAAGATTACCTATGGGTCTCAAAACGAGTCCTAGCGTATTTTCTAAACTTATGTCTATGGCTCTATCGGGTTTAAATCACGAGATATGTTTTCTATATCTCGATGACGTAATAGTTTTCGGGAAAAGCCTATCGCAGCATAATACAAATTTAATGAGTGTATTTGAGAGGTTTAGGTCAGTTAATTTAAAACTAAACCCTTGTAAGTGCGAATTTTTGAGGAAAGAAATTAATTATTTAGGGCATGTTATTACGCCAAACGGGGTGTTGCCAGACAACAGTAAAATCGAGGTCTTGGAAAAGTTCCCAGTACCTAAAAATGTAAATGAGATTCGTCGTTTTGTGGCTTTTGCGAACTTTTATAGAAAATTCATAAAAAACTTTGCCACAATAGTGTACCCACTAAACCGTCTTTGTAAGAAACATGTCGAGTTTCAGTGGACGGAAGAATGTGACGTGGCATTTCAGACCTTAAAAAAGTCACTTAGTTCATTTCCTGTCTTAGATTATCCAGATTTTGGAAAAGATAATGTTTTCCGGTTGCAAACCGATGCGTCAGGGGTAGCCTTGGGGGCTGTATTATCAAATGGAAATAATAAGCCCGTAGCTTATGCAAGCAGACAATTAAACAGTTCAGAAATAAACTACCCAACCATTCATAAAGAGTTATTAGGGGTAGTGTGGGCTATAAAACATTTTCGACCATATTTATACGGACGAAAATTTAAAGTATTAACAGATCATAGACCATTGGTTCATTTATTTAGCATAAAAGATCCTAGTAGCCGTTTAACTAAGTTTAGACTTTGTTTAGAAGAATATGATTTCGATATTGAATACATAAAAGGTTCCGAAAATGTAACGGCAGATGCCTTATCGGGAGTCATTATAACATCAGACGAGTTAAAAAATCTAAATTCAAATTTTTTGGGGGTAGTAACCCGTTCAATGAAAAGAACCATGGAGCAAAATAATGAACCCGCTACCTCTGGAAGTAGCAGGGTTGAGCCCCCTGTTGATCATAGGCAACCAAGAGTGGTAGATATTATGCAGAAATCACAAAATGATGTAAGGTTAGATATTTGTTCGTATGAAAACTTCGTGAAGTTGAGGAAAAAGAAAAGATACGTCTCACAGACGGGTGATATGTTATTTAGTGACTCTACTATTTACATAAATCAGGAATCTGTACACTATCAGCACGTACTCAATAGTACGTGCTGATAGTGTAATTCACTATATCACAATGCAACATTTTCCGCAACGAAGAGCAAGTCGCTGCATAACAATTTGTAGGGGCTCTCAAACCATACAAACATTTGGGCCAAATAAATCCACCTAAGTACCTTTAATCATGACAAGAAAGGTCAAGAATAAGACAACAGTAAGGGACTTTTTGTATAACTATTAAATGTAACCTATCCATAATGTCCATTTATCAATTTATAACTTAGATTGCCTATTTGTTTTACAGGTTCCAATGAAGATTTAATTTGCCAGGTAGCTTAGAGTATTAAACCAAGGCTCTAAGTGAAGTAAGGTGTACCTATTGACTATACCCTATAAATCTTATACAGACAAGCATCTTTCTTAATAGGAAAAGATATCAGTCCTTACGTTCAAACGGTAAGTTTTAATAAATAAATTATTACTTACATAATAAAGGTAAGTATTATGCCTATTATTATATTGGGATTTACCAGGAAATGTCAGTTTTGTTAAAATTGCTAGAATAAAGAGTATTGACATAAAGATAAAACTATTTTATGTGGTTTTGCAGATTTGAGACGACGATTCAAAAATCTTAAATGTTACCTCATAATTTGGAGGATGGACTTCCTCAGAATGGTGAACAAACATGGTTATTTGGTAAAAAACAATATCAAGCAATTTTGTATAATACATAGGTACTTACCTACTAACTTTTTATCTATGACAAATGGAGATTCTGGATACCTTCAAAAAGCATGGTTAATGATAATAACAACAATATTTAATGCTGCATCAGACTCACAAGAAAGGAGGGGTGTGTACCACATCTCATATCCAACAATGAAACTGCATTGAACATGGCTTTGGCATCGTTGAATTTAGTTATTTATATGATTTTTTTTTGTGGAGCTCTAATGTTGACAACGTTTTTATTCTACAAAAAGGAGCAGTCTGTGCCATAAATATATTTATCCATAAAATAGTAATTTGGTTTATTTGATGAGGAAAAATTAAGTATAAAGTTAATTTAGTTCTAAGTTTATTGTGCTTTATTTAAAAAGATTTACTTATGTACAAAAAAACAGTACCTTCGTTGACAACATTTTTAATTTAAGAAAAAGAACAGTGTGCCATAATTATATTTAACCCATAAAATAGTGATTTGGTTTATATGATGGGGAAAAATTAAGTATAAAGTTAATTTAGTTCTAAGTTTATTGTACTTTATTAAAAAGATTTACTTAGGTAGGTACTAAAAAACAGTACCTTCTTATACACACAATTGGCATTTATTTTTATACACATATAGTTTTAATGTCAATAAGAGAAAGTGAAGCCTCATATTTAATAAACTTTGACTTTGAGAGAGTTAGGTAAGGAAATAAGAATATATTAAGAAATACAACATTAATGTTATTTTTTACTTGATATTTAATTTTACTTGCAGTAGGTACCTATAGAAAATGTTTAAGTAAGTAAGTCATAACATTAAGCTATTGAAGTTGTACTTGATTCATTATCAACATACAAAGGTAATTATATGTATAAACTTGCATTATTATTATCCGATTATTAAATCTGGTGGGTTCTATTGTGTTTGTTATAATATTGTTTTTTCTTTAAATAGGTGGCTTAACATAAGGTGGCTTGTTATACATATAATACAAATTAAGTTCCATATCTAGCATACTCTGTAATAGTTTAGTTATTATCAATTTGGCGATTGTGAAGTAATCGATTGTAATTGTTGCTTGAGTTTGTAATGTTACTATCACATTTTTATTTGTGTGAATCTGTAAATGGTTTGCTGTTTCACATTTTCAGTGTTATACTTTTTATAGAACTGTCGATTCACCTGTGAATATAAAATAAATAAATAAAATTAATTGTTTTTCAATTATTTTTGGTAAATATATACTACCTACTAACTTTTTATGTATGACAATTTTCTATAAGTAAGTATATTGTTCCAATTTCTTAGGAGATTCTGGATACCTTCAAAAAGCATGGTTAATCATAATAACACCAATATTTAATGCTGCATCAGGCTCACAATAAAGAAGGGATGTGTACCACATGTATCCAACAATGAAACTGCATGAAACATGGCTTAAAGTTGTACTTGATTCATTATCAACATACTAGGGTAATTATATAAAATTAATTGTTTTAAAATTATTTTTGGTAAACATATAAATAATCCTATGTTTTATTTCGAAACATTATCAACCAACTCATAATGAATGGCAGTGAAATAAATAATGTAAAATAAATAAATATTTTAACTTGTCGCGTAGAGACCACGATCATGTCATTGTGTCTGTGAAGGCGTATATTTAATAAATGATTTGACTTTTAATTTCAATTATTTTCGGTACCTACCGCTATAAATAAGTAACAATGAAACAATCCTTTAGTAAGGCGATGTTGGCTTCATCGTCATCCTATGAACGTCCTGAACGTTCCCACATGAACGACAGCACTAAGGCAGACTGGGCTATAACAGGCTTAAGCCCTGAGCCAATACAACCGCAGTGTGCTTTACGTGCCTTCCGAAGCACGGAGGAGCTCGAGACGCTTTTTATTTGGTTACCCATCCTTTAGCTCGGTAATGTGAAAGTTGCGTAACTAACTGGCAAGATCACAAACCGGTGCGGCGCGGGCGGGGACTTTTTGCATTAGTTGAACCTCTAGCATTACCTTTCAAGTAACAGTAAGTACATTGCTTCGCTAGTTTGCATATTTTAAAATTAGTTTTAATTTAACTAGCAAAACCATGTACTTGGAATGTTTTTTATTTTATTTTATTTAGCACAATAATCAATTAGAAAAGTAATGTGATAGGTGTTGTAGTTAGACAACTAAACCCGAAAGCCTTAGCCGCTACGCCATAGAGTTACTTCAGGCGATGTACTCATACAAGATGCAAAGAAGATCAAACTGTTTAAATGTTCGCGCGGTTTGTAACATTTAGTGTTATCACTTATTTCATTACAGACGGACGTCAAGTTGTTAATATTTGAGAAATTCTTGGCAGCAAGCGTTTGCTTGTGGTCTTCAGTCTTAATTTATTTATATTATAAGCTGAAAAATGGGTTTGGTCTCATATCAATATCATATTATGGTAGGTAAGTCACTCGTCATCATTATAAGTACTTATTTACAAACGTGCTTGCCTGGCGAACTTCCGGCGAAAAAAGCGATTGATTCATTTTTCAAATTGTCTCAAGGAGTCTACCCGAATTTCTTAGTAAAGTGACATTCAATTCACTAAAACTCAAAAGGATCGGTGTGGTTACTACCTATTTATTAATCTTACATAAGCGTTACATTATCATCAAACAAAAAAATACTAAGACAAGCCTGTATGTTCTATATCCCTTAGCTTATCGATATCGATGTAGCCTAGCGAATTTGATGAGCGATTTTGACGCTGTCACCGGTCGAGCGTTTGCCAGTTGACTAGGCCCTCTGGTCAGTTTGTAAGTAACTAAAGTAAGAAGTGTGATAAGCGGCATCTATTGTAACTTGTTCATACTAAGATGCATCGCTGTCGCGCGTCGATAAGTTGCAATATGATCAACAAAAGTAACAGATTGTTCTCGCACAATATTGAGCTTTCAATTTCAGACATAAGGCAAATACTTAGTTCCTTATATAGAAGGTGCTTTTACTTTATAAAATCCGGTAAAAATACGATAGTCAATATTTTGGAAAACATGGATCTTATTTATAAGAAAAATAATTATAAAATTATTATATAACTGATATTAAACTTCCTCGTTACGTATATACACCCATTAATTTCAACAAAACTAAAAGTAATATGTAGTAGGTTCATAATACGAAATTTAATAATATTAAAATTATTAATAAAATAAAATAAAATTATGAGTTCGCCTATACCTCATGTCAATGTATGTAGAAGTTTGCTATCAAATTTAATGACTTTTCTAGTGTAAAAGTCAAATACCAATTACACTCTTAGAGGGTACTATTTCCGGTACTATTTATTGAGATAGAAATGAGAGCCATTGCTGGTTCTGTTTTCGCGCAACGAGGTAAGTACGCTAGGCGTAGAACCTACGCCTAGCGTACTCACCAAACTATGTCTATAACTTTTTAACTATAAAGGTACTATTTATTTCCTTTGGGCACTATTTGGTACTATTTGGGTACAGTTTTTTGACATACTAATTAAAGTTGTAGCTTGCTCAGATTTCCCAAACTGAGGTGAGTACGCTAGGCGTAACCTACGCCTAGCGTACTCACCAAACTATGTCTATAACTTTTGAACCATAAGGGTACTATTTATTTCCTTTGGGCACTATTTGGTACTATTTGGGCACAGTTTTTTGGAATTCTTGAAATAACAGAATTCCATGGTGAGTACGCCAGGCGTAGGTAGACAATTTTTTTTAGACTTTGACTTTAAATAAACTAATTCTGCTGATGCTATTTTTATTTCGACTGTGTTGCCTATTGTGCGCAATAAATCGTTTATAATTGTCGCCAAAGATTTCACACAGTTTACAAATTGTTGAATGCATAAATAAGAGACTTTTTTAAATCACTAAAAACATTCTTTAAATTGCATTAAACTAAATAAATTAATCACAAACAACATTTTTATTTTACAAGGTTTACATGTTTATTTATTAAAAAAAATATAACCAATTACATAACTGATATTAAACTTCCTCGTTACGCATACATAAATATTAATTACAACAAAACTGCAAGTAAAATGTAGTAAGTAAGTACATACATATGTAATAATAATAAAATATTACGAGTTCGACTGTACCTCGTGTCAATGTATGTAGAAGTTTGCTATCAAATTTAAAGACTTTCTAGTGTAAAAGCCAACTAACAATTAAGTACTCTCTAGAGTACTTTTTCCGGTACAATATATTGAGATAGAAATGAGAGCCATTGCTGGTTCTGTTTTCGCGCAACGAGGTGAGTACGCTAGGCTTAGAACCTACGCCTGGCTTCCTCACCAATACATGTCTATAACTTTTTAACTATAAGAGCACTATTTGTTTTCTTTGGGCACTGTTTTATAGTTGTACACTGCGGATTCAGGCTTTGAATCAAGCCTTTACAGAAGCGCACTACAGGGTACCAGTTTTAGAGGTAAGTACTCTAGTAAGTTTAGGTACATCTTCACTATCATTACATTTAAAGCACCCGGTGCCTGTGGCTCCGCTTTCTTCTTCTAAACCAAGCAATAGAATTTTATGCGTTTTTCGCTAACAGAAAGAGTGATAACTGAGGATATTTAAAGTTTATAAATTGTAGATATTATGTACTAAATTTCTGAAGTATAACGGTGTTTCTAAGTCAGTGTGGACGAAGTACGAAGTGCGAGTTGCACTCTTCGTGCAACGAGAAGTGAGCTCGACGGCTCCGATTACCAATCTGGAAAATAGCTCCACGTGTTCACGGGGCCACTATCCTGGAACACCAGTCTTATGATTGCTCAATGCAGAACGCGCTTTGGTCCTCATTCGGCGTCAAGGCCTAACGCAGAAGGTCTCCTGCGCGAGTTGGTTTACTGATACTACTCACATGAATGTGAATCCTTGTATGTCTAGTCATAGAAGATTTTTGTGTAAAATACTTATTACAAACATCACACTGATATGGTTTCTCACCCGTGTGAGTCCTTTCATGCACAGTCAAATGACGTTTTTCTGAAAAATACTTATTACAAAAAGTACACTGATATGGTTTCTCGCCCGTATGAGTTTTAATATGTTTAAACAAAGCACTTTTAAATAAAAAAGACTTATTACAAACATAACACTGATATGGTTTCTCGTCCGTGTGGGTCCTAATATGTAGAAGCAAAACATTTTTAAAGAAGAAAGACTTTTTACAAAGATTACACTGATATGGTTTCTTGCCTGTATGAGTTCTAATATGTTCAAACAAAGCATTTTTAAAGAAGAAAGACTTATAACAAACATTGCACTGATATGGTTTCACGCCAGTGTGAGTCCTTATATGTTTAGTTAAAGACGATTTACATCTAAAATACTTATTACAATCATTACACAGATATGGTTTCTCGCCCGTGTGAGTCCTTTTATGCACAGTCAAATGAGGTTTTCGTGAAAAATACATATTACAAACATTACACTGATATGGTTTCTCGCCCGTGTGAGTCATAATATGGCTGAGCAAAGCACTTTTAAATAAGAAAGACTTATTACAAACATTGCACTGATATGGTTTCTCGCCCGTGTGAGTCCTTTCATGCACAGTCAAATGAGGTTTTCGTGAAAAATACATATTACAAATATTACACTGATAGGGTTTCTCACCCGTGTGAGTCCTAATATGTGCATGCAAATACCTTTTATCTGAGAAAGGCTTATTACAATCATTACACTGATATGGTTTCTCTCCCGTGTGCGTCCTAATATGTGCATGCAAACACCTTTTATTTGAAAATGACTTATTACAAACATCACACTGATATGGTTTCTCGCCTGTGTGGGTCCTTTCATGCATAGTTATATGATCTTTTCGTAAAAAAGACATTACAAACATCACACTGATATGGTTTCTAGTCAAATTATCATTTCGTAAAAATACATATTACAAACATTACACTGATATGGTTTTACTTACTTGATATGGTTATACTTTGCCTTTTAAGATTTGTTCATTGTTTTTAACGATTGTTACATCAACTTTTTTATGTCTTATGTCATAATGACATAGCCGTATTATGTTTTTGCCTTAATACTGTTTATTGTGAATTCATGTGACTTTCTAAAATATTTTTGCAATTAAAATTTATGTTTCTTAATATTTCTAATATTATTTTTAACAATTATACATTTTTCTTGTTTGTTTTGATCGTATCCCATATTAGCATTGCTTATAGTACTATCCTTATTACTATTATTAATTTTGGTAAAAACAGTTTTTGATGAGTGTTTTGTGGTGATGCTTTCTCGATATCTATTTAATTGCTTTTCCTTCTTCAGTTGCCTCGAACGTCTGATTTACTCCATTGCCAGTATCCTTACGTAGCGCCTGTCAAAATATAATATTTTATGTTAATATATGCACTTTTAAACTTTCGCGTCCCAGTATAAACAAACATTTAGACGGGGATTAACGCTAACTACTTATTAAAGGCATACTACGCATACCTTTTTATATCTGATGTTTCGACCGAGTTGCACCGGTCGTGGTCACGGGCGGAATGCTGTACGTCAGTCAGTTTGCGTAGTACTTATGCATTTAATAAGTAGTTAGCGTTAATCTCCGTCTAAATGGTAAATTTATATAATTAAAACTTGTAGTTAAAGGATTCAATTTGAGTAGAATTTGCAAGCACTTTTTCGTAGTTTTCAGTTTTATTGATCAATTTCAGAATAATCTTCATTCATTATTATTAAAAGTTCTTAAAACACATTATTTTAGATGAAGGATTGTTTTATTATTGCTTTTCCTACACCACAGTGACACAGTGCTTGGTTCCACAAGCTCGCCACGGGTCATGCACGGGTAGAGATGGGCGGTGGGAAAAAACCCGGGAAAAACCGGTATTTATCAGGGAAAAAACCCAAATGCTGGGTTTTTTAATGCAATTATCACAAATCATATTATTACTTCATTTAAATATGGACATCGGTAGTATTATTGAATGAATTGACTGTTTTTAAACGATCCTATTTATTTTCACTGCTTGCTAAGATATATGGGCTCTCTTGACCAACAAATCTTGTATTGAAAATTAAATCAAATTCTCCTACCAAGTAAACTTGATTCAAGTTGACACTATCTGTTAGTGTGGATGACAGTACCATTATACGTCAATAGTTTCTTACTGCGCTAGAAGTTACAAAGTCGTTTAATTCATCAATTCCGAAATAAAACAAAGCACGAAATATAATAGTTATTTATTACGTATTTTTATAAAGTATTGTGCTAGAATATTTTTCTATTGCTTAATGTACAATTTTAATTACTATCGCTGCTGTCATTATCATTACATTCTGCTGTTATTGCGTTCATATCACAGAATTTGATTTCTTGTGAATTTGTATTTGTGCGCGATGTAGAAGGTTGTTCGTCGTAAGTCGGATTAATTCTTGGGCTATGAACTACTCCAGGAGTAGATATGGGCTCGGCATCTTCATCGCTATTGTCATTTTTATGTTTATGTAAAAGGTTCCAGTTATTTATTGCTGCCCTGTATGTAGTCAGTCTATTAATTTCTTTACTGAATATGTATATGAGCAAACAAATCTCAAAGTTAACTCCCGCAACAACTTAATCTCTCGCTTAACGTCAACTCCATGGGGTGCCAAATCTCATGTACTACGGACGTCAGGGCTGGTACTCTGCTTCTCAGCTGGCGAATACGCATGCCCAGTGTGGCATCGGTCCGCTCACGCCAAAGAGGTAGACGTTGCCCTGAACGAAACATGCAGGAAAATTACAGGTTGTCTCAAACCCACTCCTCTTATGCTCTACCCATTCTCTGGTATAGCATCGCCGCAAGTTTGCAGAGGTGTTGCTTGCTCTCTGGAAAAGCTAAGGCAAGAATCCGACAAAAGGCACTATCTGTTCGAGCACCAACCGCCTGAAAGTCGCCTCAAAAGCCGTAGAAGCTTCCCGAAGTTTACAAAAGCTTTAACGGAACATCCTAGATAGGCCCGCTGCAAATTATGGCAGGAAATATTTGCATCAACACCCTAGAGAAGCCCGCTGCAAACTATGGCAGGAAATATGTCCGGTTTTGAAGGGGGCTGCGGGGCGTCGTTTTTCTGTGTTTGGTGTGGGAGTTTTGGGTGCCGCGTCGGCGTGGTGTTTCCTCTTAACTCGTAATCCCTACGCGCGCGCGTAAACCCTGCGCTCCTGACGGACGTCAAATCGATATCGAGTCGGCTGTGCTTATCGGAATATGAACGCTCGGGTCACGAGATAGGTTTCAGTTTCGCGTGAGGGTCGTTGGAGGGTGAACCTTCTGTACGGTAGTAGTATTAGTTATTCTGTGCTTGTACCAAGACGAATAACGAAACAATTTTAAAACACACAAGTTTATGCTTATTAATTTTTGACTTTTTTTTTTGCTTAAGTTTTTATAAAAAAAGATATTTGAATGATTAAAAATGTCAACCTTATTGGTTAGGTACTAATGTTTTCCAAAACTCATTTCAGCCGCTACTTTATTTTACTTCAATAACTCTCCAACTTACCACAGTATCAATACGATAATTGGAAATCATATTATACAATTCTATGACCACGGCTTATATTTCGGTTCGACGCGATTCTGTTTCGGCGTGCAGTGGTACTGGGGGTAGCAATGCGCATTTGTCTGGCACAAACTATAATAGCTCGTTAGATTAGTTATTAAGTCTTAACTATAAGTTAGTTAACTGTTTTTTTATTATTATTAGTATTGACGTCAATAAGTGCCTGTAAAGGTTTACATTGAATAAATAATTTGACTTTGACTTTGACTTTGATGTACCCCTCCACCTAACTCCATTGCACCTTCTGAAAATCTTCCCCCTGGCAATACCCTTTTTTTTTTTTTTTTTTTTTTTTTGATTGGGGAAAATGTGTTGAACACAGGCCATGCGCACCCAATGGGCTTGGGATGACGCATGGCTCGGAGAGGGACTCGAGGCCACATGTCCCCACCCGCACTCATTTGCTCCCCCTGAGGGGAGCAGATGAGTCGGATGAGTTAGGACTAGTGGCCCCACCCAATAAAAACCCCAATGCTTGCCCGCTGAACCGCTGGCGGAACCCGGGGCCGCGCTAGCAATCTCCGGGAATCCGCCTACGGGGCGACCAGTCTAGCCTGGTCCCCTGCGCTAGAGGGGGGGAGCCGACAAGCGGACTCCCTCCCAGGCGGAGATAGAGCTGTGCAATGCGGCTAGGTAGCCCATTACCTAGCCGCAGCTCTAACAGGGGGACTAGACGGCCGCGGCGAACCGCCTTCGTCTAGCCCCCCCTCGCCTACGCCGGAGCGGGTGCGCATGGACGTCGTCCTCGCGTTCCCGCTCCGCGGCCTCCTTGAGCGAGACAACCGTCTCGCAGAAGGTGGCCACTGCCTGCCAGGACCTGTCACTGTCCAGCATGGCCAGAACCACGCTGGGCAGGGAGAGGTCCGCGCCGATCGTCTCCACCAGAGTACGGCGCTGAGAAGCGAACGCACTGCACACCTGGAGGGTGTGCTGCGCGTCGTCCTCCGCAGCGCCGCACTCGTGGCAAGACGGGGTCGGTTCTCTCCTAGCCGTCCCGCACAAGTACCGACCGAAGCAACCATGCCCGGTCAGCACCTGCACGAGACGGTAGGAGAGGGACCCATGCGTCCGCTTCGCCCAGCGGCTCAATGCCGGGCGGAGCGCCTCCACCGTTCTTTCTCCGAACGCCGGGTCGGCCAGACTGGCCTCCCATCGCTCATATAAGAGAGCGTCCGCGGCGCGTTTCGCTGCTGCCAGCTCCGCCGCCGCTAAACTCTCGCCCTCGATCCTGGCCGCGACTTTTAGTCGGTGCATGGCCGCCAGCACTCCCGCTTCCAATTCCCACGGGGGGGTTCCGGCCAATGCGCATGCCGCGGCCCCGGAAACCGTGCGGTACCCTCTAATGGCCCTTATGGCCATCACCTTTTGGGGGCGACGTAGGAGAGCCCGGTTCTCCCTGCTGGAGAGGAGCGCCTGCTCCCTGGCAATACCCTAGCGTGGCCCACATGGAAGTAGCTTAACCGACTCCGGACTCAAGTGGGCCGCTGCAGATCGAATATAGCCATGTGAGGTTATACTGCTCTGAACTCTGCCCAGTGCGAGTAGGGCGCTCAAGACATGCGGCATCTGCTGTCATGCCCGCGTTGCACTTACACCTGCACGTTGAAAGAAAGATCTGTATGAGGCTTCTCCTCCTGGGATGGCAACAGCGAAATATTGGGCCAAAACTGTTTAACAGCGCGTATATATTGATCGTTCAGTGGCTGCCGAAGTGCAGGGAACAGTCAGAGGGCCTACTGCAACTATACTCAGCAATTTTTATTTACACAACCCTCTCCACCAAACGACTGGATCCATTTCTGTGACATTCTTCCAAATAATTGATCTACCCCATAAACCTTGTTTAGCTCTATAGTTGGCTAAATCGACAGAAATGTCAATATTAGCAATTGGCCCACTTCGTGGATAAATTCCATGGCATTCACCTTTTGCTCTTCATCCAACTCAACACCTTGCGATCTTGGATATAACAAATATGCAGCGCATTGGATTGGTTTAATGCAGTTATTTGTTAAAAAGCTTCTTTTAAAAATCATAACGAGGAAGGTTCATTATGAAATGTAAAGTAGGTAGATAATAAAACTATGTATCTAATGGTATTCAGTTACAAAAATATTTTAAGGTATTAAAGGGGAATGGGCAAAGATGTATGAAATGTGGTCTAGGTCGCGGCCACTTCAGAGACCGTTTTCTTTTTATTCTTCACCACTAATAAAATTATATTTATTATGAACACAGACTTAGATGGTAATAGGCTGTCAATAACATTTGTGCTTCACTTATTATTTCCGGTGGTGTAGACTGTAAATTTAGTTATACATTACTAAAACTAGACATATTTATTTTTAAACTTTCAAGGTAAAAGGCTAGACTAACGGACTAAAGACTGCACATACCTCCAACAGCATAGAGCGGCGACGGGCTCATCAAAATAATACTACCAACCCTTCCCTTCGGTGTCGTAAAAGGCGACGAACGGACTAAAGACTGCACATACATTGTGTTGAATAAAACGGCCATTTCGTGCGCCCCCGCTGTAGCTTTAAAAATATAGTGACAGACGGCTGTCAAAGTGACACACACACGTTGAACTTATGGTTAGGTTACGTGTCTTGGCGTGCTTAGTGATATTGTGCATCAGTGGTATGTATTTGTCTGGGACCAGTACTGAGGGGTAGACGGGACGCCTAGGGCCTTTCCACCCACCACAGCACCAGCCAGAAGATCGACCACCACCACAGCAGCGTGCCGAAGACGGCCTGGGTGCGGCGGACTACACCGGGCTGAGCGGCGTGTCTCAAGAGAAGACTAGTACGTAAGTCGTTTTAGATTATCTTTTATTTAGTAATAGTTTATTGTAAGTGGGCCCAGCATTGTTGTCGTGATGTAGACTATCTATATCAAAAATTTTTTGGTAGCAGACCGCGGTTTATCCCGGACCTCGACTAGTAATTAGATTTAGTGTTAAGATTGTGTTCCAACTGCACATTGAATTGTAATATGTAGGGTTTGTTGTATGATTACAGCAAAGTAGTGTAAGATTGTCTCACTGCGGTCAGTGTAACAATAATTAATTTGGTTTTTGTCTCGCACTTAGAACGTTTTTAGTATGTAGAAAGTACACTGCGGAAAGTGCAATTGTCATACCTAACTTGCTGTAATTGCAATAGAATAGTCATATAAATATCAATAGTGCAATGTAAACATTTGGTTTTTGATTACACATTTGGAATGTAATTAATTGCTTAATAGTGCAATGTAAACATATGTTTCTTGGTTTGGTATACATTTAGAATGTGTTTATTTGAGTTAGGATATAAATGTTGGTTGCATTAAAATCATATCACAGTACAGTATTTACTTGCTTTGAATCTATTTGAGTACTATCTACTCACCGGGGCGGTGTAATTGTCAGACAACTTTAATGTACTTGCTGTAACTGTTTGCTGCAGTACTTACATTGTTGCTTGGTTGTTTATTTTTAATTGTAATTTAAAATTAGTCTCGCTGGGGACTGTGGATTTGGGACAACAAATAAATATTTTTGATGTTAATTTTGATTTGGTTTGTTGTTTCATTTTGAAAACATATTTAAATATTGTAGGCACTTGATTCACAATATTTGTAGTTTGGTTGTCTAGCGATTGCAAAGCTGTAGACACATATATTATTATTGCAGCTATGTTACCATATAAACTGTTTGCTAACATAGTGAGTTTGGCCTAGGTATGATTGATTAACATTTGTTTATTGTAGTTTTCTTTGGGAAACTAATTTGAGGTTAATTCATTTGTAACATTTGTTTGGTAAATGACTTGTTTACATAGTAAATTTTAATTAAACATTCAATGTTTATTGTGGCTGCTTTAGAATCAACTAGGGTTGATTTATTGCTTTGTTTTGATTGCATGGCGGTCTGTGCAATGCTTGGTATTGCATTTCATTTGGTATAATCATATTGTAGTCACATATCAATGTTGTAGTTGCATTATACATTGTGTGTTAACATAGTTGTGTACCTTACCTATATGATATTAAGGAACAATTTTATTTGTAATTTTGATTTTTCTTTGGAAATCAATAAAATTCAAGTCTGATTTACTGGTTCATCCTTGTGTAATGTTAGTTAAACATTCATTTAGTTTACTCTGGTTCTTTGGAACCAAATAGATTGTTTTATTTTACATAGCGGCATTTGCGAAATCGGTTGAACACCTTTTGTTTTGTTGG
The DNA here is from genome assembly GCA_963921215.1 of Scoparia ambigualis. Lineage (NCBI taxonomy): Eukaryota > Metazoa > Arthropoda > Insecta > Lepidoptera > Crambidae > Scoparia > Scoparia ambigualis. The sequence goes on from OY992525.1 coordinate 1,572,047, forward strand.
CACATTCATTTTTGAAAACCCATTTTAGATGTATGTGCGGCGTCATGCAGGTAGGTGGCGCCGCCACATATTGATTGAAATTTAGTTGGATTATTATATAACGGTTTATACAATAATAATTGCACATTTTGTTTTGTTGGTGCCTTCATTTTTGAAAACCAATTTTAAAGGATGGTGGGCAAAAATACATGGACGGCACACCCACTTCCGCCAGAGCTTAAATTATGTTTATTTTGTTGATAACAGATCCATGTTTCTATAGGGCAATGAGCATCAAATTCCGTCCAGGGGTTCTATATTTATTTAAAGTATACAGGGTGGAAAGTTGAGATGGGGCATAAAGGGCAGCTACCAGATCCCTTGCTACTACGCGAAAATGATCTTAGGAGACCTTTTCCAACTTTTTGAGTGATGACAATCGACATTGACTTACAAATTTATATTTCTTTCAAGCCAAATGAAACAACAGCGGCAGTAAATAGACTCAATAAGGACTTAGATAAGATAGCTGAGTGGTCTAATAAAAATTGCTTGGTATTGAATCCTCTTAAGTCTAAGTTTCTTGTATTGGGTTCTAATACTCAAATCCACAGGATCAATAGTTTTGCTCCGTTGGTACAAATTGGTCAAGAAACTATAGAACAAGTGACGGAGGCTCGCAGTCTTGGCGTGTTGATAGATGATAGGCTCAAGTTTCACAACCACGTCGTTGAAACTGTTAAAAATTGCTTTTATAGGCTCAGGGTCTTGTATCAGGTCCGAAACTATTTAAATATAAACATTAGAATAAACCTTTGTGAGTCCCTGATACTTTCTAAGCTTAATTATGCTGACACGGTTATAGGTGGGTGTATCTTTACCTATTCCAAGAAATTAATTCAACGTGTACAAAACGCCTGTGCTCGGTTTTGTTTTACCATCCCACGTAGAGCTCATGTTACTCCGTACCTCAATCTGGGTAATCTTATGACTATGGAGACCAGGCGTTCCCTTCATTTTGCCTGTCTTCTTTTTGGTGTTGTGCAAACACGAATGCCATCGTAGCTTTTCAATAAACTAAAATTTTCTCAGCGTGAAGTGAGGACAGCTACCCGTCTTATCTGCCCAAGGCACAACACCGCTGCATTCCGTGGTAGCTTTCGATACGCTGCCACGAAGTGCTGGAATAATATACCTCCACCGCTACGTAATTCTCTGTCAGTAAAATCTTTTAAGTTAAATTATAAAAAATATCTTTTAGAAATGCAAAAGCTTAAAAACTGACTGTTGCTGTGTCAGGTTTGTTGTCCTACGGTTTTTATTTTTATTTTTATTTTCATAAAATATTTAAACAGCTTACATTTTAGGCAGAAACTGTATTTACATTTATTTATTTATTTTATAAATGGGGTAGGGTAATGTAATGTTTATTGAAGTATTGTTGCAGAGTTTTAGTTTAGTTAATATTGTTTTTACTAGAATGTTTTGATATATATGTTTTTATTGTTTTTAATTTTACCTTTTTAGAATTATTTATCATAGGCGAAGTCAGTCACAGAAAACAGCATAATATATGCTATATTATGCTGTTTTCTGTTGTTCTCTAGGTTTCCGCGGAAGATCAGCGTCAGGGCACCTTTGGTGTCTTGACTAATGCTGAGTGGATACCTTTTCTGTGTCACAATAAAATAGTTTTGTTTAAAATTGTATATTTACATGTGTGCGTGACACGAATAAATTATTTTCATTTCATTTCATTTCATTTCACATTCATAGATTTTTGATAAAATGTACAGTCAGCCAGAAAATCGTCAGAATTGAGTAATTTTTTTTAATGCAATACGATCCCATTCCTATTAAGAATTAAAACACTCTTTGACACCGACTGAGGTTAGAGTACTAGAACACCCACAAATCAAAGAAAACTTTTTCCATACATTTTAGTAGGGCAATAACACTATGACAGAGAAGACCTTTCGCATGTAGTTTTTTTACGCGTATCGGTCCTTTATACTTAAAGAATGTTAAGACATTTTTAAATGGCTGCGAGGTGGCCTATTTATGGGTCCGTGTGTCCCTATTAATAATCCATAATATGTAAAACATTTACTTTTTTGTTATTTAGGGCTTAATTTTATTATGGTCTCGTCAATAATTATTGAATCCAAGAAGAGAGCCGGTATGTGGATATCCTCTTGATGTCTTGCCAGACCAAACATGATTCCATTTCAACAAAAACCAATTCACAGAGCAATAATCTTAATCCGAAGTTCAAAGCGTAAAGTCAGTTATTTTAAAGTATCGTAGGTAACAACAGAGAGCGCACAATCATAACGAGGAACACGAAACACTGCGCCGATGCCGCCGGCGGGCGGCGCGCAGCCAAGCAAACCGGTTTGAAGTGCGAGCACAGGCGATTTATTCTGTGACAGGGGCGTTTATGGTCGGCCAGCCTGTCGTAGTTCTCGCTCATTATTGTTTTAATAACAATAATGTTTCATAAATAAAACCTCACTTATTTATGGTAAATAATTTATCACGGTATCTAGTGAGTAAAATGATTTTATTTGGTTTTTACTCATACAGTTTTATCTCATGACCTCTGGGATATTTTGTAAAGGCGTCATAATATAAAATGTTCATTTTTGGTTGGTGTTTTGAGTCACACTTATTCAATGGCTGGCGGAGCTGGGTGTATTTTGCCCACCATCCTTTAATTTGATTATTACATTGGTTCTAAATTCATTGATTTATGCATAGGGACTATGTAATAATAATAATTGCACATTCTATTTGTTAGTGCGCTTCTCGTTTCAGACCCGTATAAGTTTTTTTTTGTACTTATTAATTTTGGTTGTTGCTACATTGTAATTAAAAGGGTATGTGTGTAGGAAACATTGTTCTGCCTTTTGTGCTATTGTTGGACATAAAGCTCATCCCTCTTTTATTTGTTTTTTGTTGACAACGCGATGGCGGAGGCAGTCCTGGCCAAGGAGCTGCGATGGTTCGTGTCCGTGCAAGGGCTGCTGTCCCAGAGTGACCGAGACGACGCCATCCTCGAGGGGGCGGAGCAACTGAAGCAGCGGGTGTCTTTGGTTGAGACCGCCATGGTGGTTTTGTCGGAGGCAACTACACCGTCCAACAAAGAGGTATGGTCGGCATATGAAAATGATTTTGCCCAAATAATGGAGTATGGAATCAATGATAATGTCGTCCAGGCGGCCTGCGACATTAAAAAGCGATGGATAGGGGATGTCCAGCCATCCACACCGCCACCAATGAGAGGGCCCAGTATACCTGATAGGCTTCCTACACATCAGTTAGGAAGTTTGCGTGGCGCTGTGGAAGAGGGGTCATTGGTAGACGCACACGCGCGCCAATTGTTGTCGCTACCTAAGGAAGCCAATCGGGCGGACTTAAAGACGCAGCTGTTGACGCCGGTCACAGTTGCTACACGCAACGCGTTGCGACAGTTAGGGTTGCCAGTAGCCGAGTCGTCGCTCCTACTGGTACACATTGTGTTGGACAAGCTGCCAACGGACGTTCGTTCCCGGTTTGAGCGGGAAACGGCAGAGAAAGGTGGGGCTACTCTGCCGGGATTGGAGGAGCTTTTAAAGTTCCTCGGCGATGAGACGGGTGTCGTAGCGACCTCCCAGCCTGACCTGCCGCCATCAGAGGCGCAGGTTTCAACGGGATGCCAGGCGAATCCCACGGTACAGCCGCAGCCAGGACACACTACAGCGCGGCTGGCGGCGCTGACTGCAGCAGCCGGTATGGACCCGGCTTGTACCCACTGTGGCCAAACGGGCCACACTACGACGTGGTGCCAGGACCGACGACAGCTGCCTGTAATTACGAGGCGGCGTATAGCAAGGCGCAGCGGCCTTTGCTTTGGCTATAGGCCTCAACGCCGCCTTGCATTTGGTGGACCACTCCATTTATTATTGTTGTGTGTCAACAGATCGGGAGCGGCTTCACCGACCACACAACAGCGGTGGCAGCATTACACGGGCAGGGGTGCTCCAGTGCGGCACACACCTACCAGCGGACTGGAGGCCCAGTCATGCGCGAGGCGCGCCCCCACACCGGAAGGTGAACCATGCGTAGATGCGCAAACCCGCGCCTGCAGGTTACCATGCCGCCGGCTCGTGTGCGATTTGGGTATCACACGGGTGGGCGCCCGACGGTGACACGAAGGAGGGACCCCTCTTTGCACCGCGCTCTGTGTGCGCTTGCGTGAAGCAGCGCGATCGAACAACGGTTATAGTACCACCCGCGGTATCACACGGGCGGGGGCCTTCTTTGGAGATGGGGGACCCGGGCAGGCCATAGTTAGCCTGCCCCTTTGCGAGAGCAAAACCACGGACGGTTTTGCTAACTACTACGGCGGCCGCGTTTAAAAGATTTTAAAGAAATCTTAAATTTGAAATTTTAATTTTGTGCAACATTGTGGGACAACATTACAACATTACAACATGCTTACTGGGAGTTTGACGGGGCTAACACAAGTCACCAACTCCTCGGTACATGCATCTATGTTGAGAATGTCAATTTCGGTAACGGTAATGAATTTACCATTGTAGGTTAACAGCCTTTTACCGATTCGCCCGCAGGGATAACGGCACAGATATTGGTCTAGATCGGGCAGACCCACACTTTGTCACCTGGCCCAATTGACCTACTCTTGGGCTCTGGTACTAGGACGGATCCGACTAGACACCCAGACAGCTCTGGGTCTCTCTACACTGCTGGCAGTGCCAACTATTTTGTTTTTTGTTTCTATTATGTACACAGTTTGACGACTCGACTCCGCATAGTCTAGAGTCATTGTGTTTGTGTACCATTTCCATAACTATGCACAAGTTTGGGAAATTGAGAAACTTCCCATGGTCTACATGGTTCCCCATACCCATGAGGATTGTGAAGCCTTCCAATAGGCCAGTACGTCACAGCTGACGTCTGTTGGATGTGTTACTAGGTAACCTAATTTGTAATTTTGAATATTGTTTGTTCATAGAGCTTTATTTGTGTAATGCTCTTCGGTGTTTATTTTGTCACAGTGGACGTCTTCACCCGTGCAGCCGCAGACGGGGGGTCTGCCTTCGGACCGGTCACTCAGTCTCGTCCGTTCTTGGTGGTCGCACGCAACGGGTTCTGCTGGACCTTTCTCGGTAAAACCGATCAACCTTCGCAACGTCCGGGTTGAGGGTAAATATTTTGTGTTTTTTTTGTGCCTGGCTACTAAGGCGTCCTCTTGGGAGCTTCTTCGTTGTCCACGGAGGCCTTCGTCGTCGCGTTGGATCGTTTCGTGTCGCGTAAGGGTCTACCTTTACATATTCGCTCCGACAATGGCACAAAATGGCGAGAGCACGGGTGTAACTTATTGATGTTTGTAAATTTTTAGAAAATAAGCTTTGGTGAATAAGATAATTTAGCATTATTTTAATTTGGCTAATTAGACTTAGTATGTTGTTAAAGGAGAATAACTTGCTCTCCTTGCTTATAGCTAGGGCAGCATTGTAAAGTTGTTAGTTGGCTAGTATGGGACTGCGGTTCGATTCCGCGATGAGCCACAGCAACTGTCTCTCCGTGTCCGATTGATTGAGCTAACGATCGGAGGCTTCCGATCGGGGCAGGGGTGTGTGTTGAATAAAACGGCCATTTTGCGCCACTGCTGTAGTTTTAAAAATATAGTGACAGACGGCTGTCAAAGTGACACACACACGTTGAACTTATGGTTAGGTTAGGACTTGAACGCGGGGTCGCGTAGAAAGGTATTGGTTTGATAATTTGTTGTGAGAGGCACACATAAGTTGATTCGGGGGGCCCGTAATAATTAATAAACAGTGAAAAACTTAATTAAGTTAGTACCAGGGTAGGCTAGCTAAAATCAGTGATTTGTTGGTTGACATGTACACGTGTCTTGGCGTGCTAAGTGATATTGTGCATCAGTGGTATGTATTTGTTTGGGACCAGTACTGAGGGGTAGACGGGACGCCCAGGGTCTTTCCACCCACCACAGCACCAGCCAGAAGATCGACCACCACCACAGCAGCGTGCCGAAGACGGCCTGGGCGCGGCGGACTACACCGGGCTGAGCGACGTTTCTCAAGGGAAGACTAGTACGTAAGTCTTTTTAGATTATCTTTTATTTAGTAATAGTTTATTGTAAATGGGCCCAGCATTGTTCTCGTGATGTAGACTATCTATATCAAACATACATTCAACAGCATAGAACGGCGATGGGCTCATCAAAATAATACTACCAAACCCTCCCTTCTCTTCGGTGTCGTAAAAGGCGACTAACGGACTGAGTACTGCACATACATGCTACAGCAAAGAGCGGCGATGGGCTCATCAAAATAATACTACCAACCCCACCCTTCCCTTCGGTGTCGTAAAAGGCGACTAACGGACTGAGTACTGCACGTACATGCTACAGCAAAGAGCGGCGATGGGCTCATCATAATAATACTACCAACCCCTTTCTTTTCTTGGGTGTCGTAAAAGGCGACTAACGGACTAAAGACTGCACATACATGCTACAGCATAGAGCGGCGATGGGCTCATCAAAATATGACTACCAACCCCACCCTTCCCTTCGGTGTCGTAAAAGGCGATTGACGGACTAAAGGCTGCACATACATTCAACAGCATAGAACGGCGATGGGCTCATCAAAATAATACTACCAACCCCTCCCTTCTCTTCGGTGTCGTAAAAGGCGACTAACGGACTAAAGACTGCACATACATGCTACAGCAAAGAGCGGCGATGGGCTCATCATAATAATACTACCAACCCCTTTATTTTCTTGGGTGTCGTAAAAGGCGGCTAACGGACTAAAGACTGCACATACATCCAACAGCATAGAGCGGCGATGGGCTCATCAATATATTACTACAAACCCCGCTCTTCCCTTCGGTGTCGTAAAAGGCGACTAACAGACTAAAGACTGCACATACATCCAACAGAATAGAGCAGCGATGGGCTCATCAAAATAATACTACCAACCCCTCTCTTCTCTTGGGTGTCGTAAAAGGCGACTAACGGACTAAAGACTGCACGAACTTGCTACAGCATAGAGCGGCGATGGGCTCATCAAAATAATACTACCAACCCCTTTCTTTTCTTGGGTGTCGTAAAAGGCGACTAACGGACTAAAAACTGCGCATACATCCAACAGCATAAAGCGGCGATGGGCTCATCAATATATTACTACAAACCCCTCTCTTCCCTTCGGTGTCGTAAAAGGCGACTAACGGACTAAAGACTGCACATATACATCCAACAGCATAGAGCGGCGATGGGCTCATCAAAATAATACTACTAACCCCTCTCTTCCCTTGGGTGTCGTAAAAGCGACTCAGAGGCAGTGGCGGTACCTTCATACAAGCCGAAAAGCCCGGCTTGCCCTAACAAAAACTCAATATCACTACTGGTAAAACGCAATTATTAAAATCACTTAATATTTTTTACCATTGTTAATTTTTTTTATCATCATTCAAATTATCAATTTTATAAGTTTCTCATATTAAAAATCACCAAACAAATCGCATAAAGCTGCTTATAAATCGTGCGACGCTTTACATCTCTCTCGCACAAGTTGGCTTGCAACCGGGCTTCGGATTTAAAGTATATCCGCTCTCTTCTAACATTAACAAAATTGCTACTCTATAAACATAATACTGCGTAAGTATGTATAGATTCTATGAGAAATTCATACTCTTCGTCAAAGCCAGCTTGCGTTATGAAGTTTGCAAGTAAGGCCTTCTCCAAATCAGGCTTTATTTCTACCGAATCACGTGCAACTTAAACGCGGGCGAACCAATCAGAGGCGACCGACGACAGCTCGAGCTCGGGCGAATCAATCAGAGGCGAGCGTTAATACGCGATTGTGCTGTGCAGCAGCCACAGGCAGCAGCCAGCCATTTTTTATTCTTTGTTATTGTCACACTTCACTCACTTTATTTGAGGGATTGTTTATAAGTAACAAGTGTTCTCGTAATTTGTGTTAAAAAATGTGTTCCGAGTTCAGTTCGTCGCTTTATTGATCTCTGTGACGAACTAAGATGTGTGGAGCATGTGATGTGTTGCAAACAAATGTGTACTTAAACGTGTTGATGTTGATGATTGGCATACGAAAGGCAGAGGTAAATAAATTCTTTGAACATCACACATGATTTATGTATTTCGCAAACTATTAAAAGTCATCTAGGGCATTAATTATAATAGGTCTATGTAAAAAAACTCTTTGGATTGTTGGTTGCTTCCATTCTAATAATTAAGTATTAATTAATAAATTAAGTGTAGAGGCCTACATATCGACTGTGATTCCCGCGCAAAATGCCCATTTTCGCATTTTGTAGTAATTTTCCAGTTGTATTTATCGTTTTTATCGAAATAGGATAATAAATTCATGCGTAATATTACAAATCTCCACTCTGCGAAAATAAGCTGAGTTCGGACGGCCGGCGCATCGCATTTTGTTGTAATTTTGTACCTAATTGTATTTATAGTTTTCATCGAAATAGGATAATAAATTCATTATAACATTTTTATTCCTCATGAAGTAACAATTATACTGGTATAAATTTTACTCAATAATATTATCGTAGATAAGAGAAATTCACAGTTAACTTAACGCGATTTTCGAAGTTTTTTTGGTTTTGTTTCATATTTTTATTTTATTTGTTTAGTTCAATCCAGGAGATCAAAAAAGTGCCCTCGCGCAATTTATGAAAATCTTTCTCTGCAATTTAGAGTTTAAATAAAAGTTAAGCGAAATTTACAAAAAGCGAGGCCGCTATGTACTATGCCAATAGCTATTCTACACTATTCAATAAGTAAATACTGTTAATGTATTTTTGTTTCTGAGATAAAGAACGCCTAAATTGGCCAAAATAAAATTCTCAAAAATTACATTCAAGATGTAATAGAAGGTAATAGCCTGTTTTTTTACCAACGACAAGAACGTTTGGAATGCCACGGCCTATGACGATTTGAGTAAAAAATGTGGTTAGTGTCACAAATGGGCACCAACATTGTACCTAGGTAGCAAGATTAGGAACTTCAGGTTTCGTGGCTTGCCCCAATCTGAAGCCCTAGGCACGCCACTGCTCACGGGCTAAAGGCTCCCATATATAGTAACAAATTTTTAAATTACATTTCCCCATTAGTGTTTAGCTTGTTACATTACGATGCTGAAATCGGTGTCATAAGAGCCACTTAACTAGCAAATGTGTTTTAATAGTACATTATGATTTAAGTGCGGTATGTTGAAAATTACAGCAGAGGTGATATTGCTGGCCCGAGCCGTAGGCGAGGGCTACAAGAAAGCAGAGGATGTAATTATCAAAGCGCACGTATGTCATACGACGTTTTATAACATATTTGCGAGGAAAACACATTTTCTGAAAATGACTGCGTGTTTTTGTTGTTTTTCTAGTGTATAAATCTTTGGTAAGCCAACATGTATTTTTCTTTGGACTTAGATGGTAATAGGATAACATTTTGTGCTTCAATTATTATTTCCGGTGGTGTAGACTGTAAATTTAGTTCTTCATTACTAAAACTAGACATATTTATTTTTAAACTTTTAAGGTAAAAGGCGACTAACGGACTAAAGACTGCACATACCTCCAACAGCATAGAGCGGCGACGGGCTCATCAAAATAATACTACCAACCCCTCCCTTCTCTTCGGTGTCGTAAAAGGCGACTAACGGACTAAAGACTGCACATACATGCTACAGCATAGAGCGGCAATGGGCTCATCAAAATAATACTGCTAACCCCTTTCTTTTCTTGGGTTTCGTAAAAGGCGACTAATGGACTAAATATTGCATATACAGCCAACAGCATAGAGCGGCAATGGGCTCATCAATATATTACTACAAACCCCTCTCTTCCCTTCGGTGTCGTAAAAGGCGACTAACGGACTAAAGACTGCACATACATCCAACAGAATAGAGCGGCGATGGGCTCATCAAAATAATACTACTAACCCCTCTCTTCCCTTGGGTGTCGTAAAAGCGACTAACGGGCTAAAGGCTCCCACCTATGTTGTCCATAGATTCAAACGATTAGGAACTAATTTTTAAATTACATTACCGCACTAGTGCGTAGCTTATTACATTACGATGCTAAAATCGGTGTAATAAGAGCCACTTAACGAGCAAATGTGTTATAAAAGTTCTTACATAATTCCATTTTTGTTTGTATTTATTATTCCAATTGTTTGTGGAATTGTGTTATGTAGAGTTAATATATATTTTTTTTCAATATGTATTTGTATTAAATGAAAAAACCCGAATATTTTCCCGTTTGGGAATTTTCCCTGGTTTTTTTTTATTAATTTGGGTTTTTCCGGGTAAAATCCCATCCCTATGCACGGGTAACGCTGACTCGATTTGTTCCCAATTCTACAGATTTCTATTACAGATTCCCAATTCTACAGATAACCAATTCTACAGATTCCCAATTCTACAGATTTCCAATTCTACAGATTCTTAATTCTACAGATTCCTAACTATACAGATTACCAATTCAACAGATTTCCAATTCTACAGAATCCCAATTCTACAGATTCCTAACTGTATGCTTTAGAGAGCTCAATCAGTGCTCTGGGTACCTCAAGATGTTTGGTCCAGAGAGGTCATCGACTGACTTCCCTAATAGCGTCTCTGCTACCTTTTGATTAATACTAACTAAACTTAAAAGACTAGGTACTTATAATTAAACTAAAACGACTTACATGCTAGTCTTCCCTTGAGACACGCCGCTCAGCCCGGTGCAGTCCGCCGCGCCCAGGCCGCTGCTGTGGTGGATCACGCCCCTGCGCGTCTTCGGGTTGATGCTGTGGTGGTGGAAGGCCCTAACTCCCCGTTGACTACCCCTCAGTACTGAACCCAGACAAATCCATACCATTGATGCACAATACCACCTAACACCAATCACGCCACGTGTTGCACTCCAATCAAAAAACTGATTGATTTTAACTAGCCCGCCCTGGTTCCAATTCAACTAATGTGCCCCACACTGTTTCACAGTTTATTAATGACTACTAATTTTAACAATATGTGCCCTACACATCAAAATTACACCAAACAATTACTTTTTACACGACCTCGCGATTTTAAGTCCTAACCATATTCTCGTGTGTCTGTGTCACATGTCACATTGACAGCCGTCTGTCAATTACAAATTAAAAACTACAAAAGGGTTGCCAGCCGTAAGTGGCCAGTTTGTTACCAACACTAACTATACAGAAGATTTTATGAATAGGTCTCGTTAAGTTTACAATTTTTATTTTAAGTAAATAATTAATACGTTTAATTTTAATTCACACTCGTTTCATTTGTTGTAAAGTACAATAAGAAATAAGAATAATAATAAAGCTCTTTGCTGCAAGAGAAAAGTAAGCAAATTTTGGTTATTTTTATGAATGGTAATCTGTAGAGTTAAGAATCTGAATAAAGAATTGGTACAGCTGAGAATCTGTCTGTATTGTGTACTGTTTAATTAAGAATCAGTAGAAATATGTTACAGTTAAGATGGGAATCTGTAGAATTGGGAATCTGTAGACATGACAATCTGTAGAATTGGGAATCTGTAGACATGTGAATCTGTAGTATTGGGAATCGTAGACATGAGAATCTGTAAAATTGGGAATCTGTAGAATTGAGAATCTGTAGAATTGGGAATCTGTAGACATGGGCCTAAACCGCTGACTCGATAACGTACGTATTTTATATTTCTAGCGTTACTCGTTTGTGAAAAAACTCGCGCTCCATTGGGATTTTATAAAATCAAGATCGGCGAGACCTTAATTCTGTGGTCTAGTACCTACTTCAGTAATTCATCTCAGACGCAGAGGTCACAGGTTCGATTGCCGAACGGGGCTGTTTCAAATCCGCCAGTCCAGCTATCATCATGTTATCTAGGTTTGTCGCCATGAACAGTAATAACTCTAGTATGGAAGTATTGGTGTGTTCCGGCAATCAGAGATAAGATTCTGGTCGAAGGTTCTGGGATACGATTCCGTAATGAAAGAGGTAAATGAACGAAAGACGGAAAATTACATAGGCTCACAGTCTAGCAATTTCTTTCTATGTAGCATGTTTTATATATAGATGGATAGACTCTTACCAATTATCTTTTTTTAAAGTCCTAAATAAAAATATATAAAACTACTGCAAGTAAACGCAAGAAACTTCAAGGCTGGTCAGGTCAAGTGTTTTAAATATGACAAAAATGACAAAAAAGAATTTCGTACTTTTTTCATTAATATGAAATAATTCATTTTGTGAATTTTTATTCGAAAGTCTTTGAATATCTAATTTATTTTAAAGCAATAACATAAGAAATATAAAATGAAAAACAATTAAAAATAACGATTTTACAATACAACGCGCGGGCAGCGGCCGGTCGTTGACCCGTCCACGTCAGCCGGGCGATAAGTACCTTCGTTAGTCTGCAATGAAACCATTTATTTTTGTATTACGAAATGTGCTTATTTTTGTTACTGCTTTAAAATAAATTAGATACTCAAAAGACTATTCAATTAAAATTCGCAAAAGAAATATTTAATTAAAATGAAAAAAGCTCGAGGTTTTTTTTTGTAATTTTTGTCATGTTTAAAACACTTGACCTGACCAGCCCTTGAATTTTTTGCGGTTTCTAGCAGTCGCCTTATATGTACTTTTGTATATATGTATGTATACAGGATGTGGTTTTAAACAGTTGCCATATTGTATACAAGTGTAGAACAAATAGTTATGCACCACTAGGCTCATCAGACCACTGTCTGATTCGCAGCACTGTGCCTCTCACAGAAACTTCAAAACCGCAACCAGCGGCTAGCCGTCGAGTCTGGCATTATAGGTCGGCGGACTGGGATGGGATGCGAAGCTTCTTTGCGTCCTACCCGTGGTGGCGAGTTTGCTTCTCGCTGGATGATCCTGATGTCGCCGCTGACTCTGTCGTTGATGTGATACTGCAGGGAATGGAACTTTTCATTCCAAACTCTGTGGTTCCCATTGGCGGCAAGTCCCAACCATGGTTTGGTCGTTGCTGCAAAATGGCGTCTCGCCAAAAGCGACAGCATTACCAAGCCTGGGCTAATGCGGTGTCATCAAAGGATCCAAACACCAGTGCGCTCAGAAAGAAGTACAACTTTGCCGCCAGATCCTTTAAGCAGGACATTGCCAAGGCGAAGTCATCATTCATAGGTAGAATTGGCGAGAGGCTAGTGCGTCTTCCTTTGGGGACGCGTGCGTTCTGGTCTCTCGCCAAAGCTATCTTAGGGAATTTTTGTCAGCCGTCCCTACCACCATTGCACAAGACCGATGACTGCCTGGCCTATACTGCAAAGGAGAAAGCCGATCTCTTGGGCTCTCTTTTCGCATCAAACTCGACCTTGGACGATGGGGAAAACTCTCCACCAACCATACCGCATTGCGCTTGTACAATGCCAAACGTTCAGTTCCTGCAAAGGTCAGTTCGTAAGGCTCTTTTTTCCCTTGATATCCATAAGGCGAGTGGGCCTGATGCAGTTCCACCCATTGTGCTTCGGACGTGTGCTCCTGAATTGGCACCAGTTCTAACGCGCCTTTTCCAGCTCTCTTACACCACTGGCGTCGTCCCGAGCTCTTGGAAGACAGCCCTTGTCCACCCGATTCCAAAAAAAGGCGATCGCTCAGATCCGTCTAACTACAGGCCAATAGCTATTACCTCTTTACTCTCCAAAGTAATGGAGTCCATTATAAACCGCCAGCTCTTAAGGTACCTAGAAGAGAACCAGCTACTAAGTGATCGCCAGTATGGTTTTCGTCGCGGTCGATCGGCTGGTGATCTTTTAGTGTACCTTACTCACCGATGGGCGGAGGCAGTCGAGAGTAAAGGGGAGGCACTGGCAGTTAGCTTGGACGTAGCGAAAGCTTTTGACAGGGTTTGGCACAGGGCTCTTTTCTCTAAACTTCCATCATACGGAAACGGCTTCCTGAGAAATTGTGTTCATGGGTTGCCAGCTTTCTTACTGGGCGTAGCATCAGAGTCGCAGTCGACGGTTCGTGCTCCGACATGAAGCCCGTGAATGCTGGAGTCCCGCAGGGGTGTGTGTTGTCTCCTACTGTGTTTCTTCTGCATATCAATGACATGCTGCATAACAACAGCATTCATTGCTATGCGGATGACAGTACTGGGGATACGCTCTACACCGGGCGAGCTAATATTTCTCTGGAAAGCGTCATCGAGAGCCGGAATAAACTTGTGACTGACACCGAGAACATGTTAAGTCATGTCTCGGATTGGGGCCGACATAACCTAGTCCGCTTTAACCCCTCCAAAACACAAGTTTGCGCATTTACCGCGAAAAAACATCCCTTCGTCGTACCTCTGAACTTTGAGGGAGCTCCCCTTGATACCAATCCGATTATTGGAATCCTTGGCGTCGATATTTCGAGTGACGTTCAGTTTCGTGGTCATTTGGAAGGTAAAGCTAAATTAGCTTCGAAAAAGCTGGGTGTGCTTAATAGAGCGGGTCAGTATTTCACGCCGGCCCACCGTTTACAACTGTATAAAGCACAGGTCAGGCCGCATATGGAATACTGCTCCCATCTCTGGGCTGGAGCACCCCAATACCAACTCCTTCCATTTGACCGCATTCAACGCAGAGCTGCTCGAATTGTCGGCGACGTGGTTATTTCAGGACGGCTCGATCCACTGGCTCTTCGGAGAGACGTTGCGTCTCTCTGTATATTGTACCGTATATATCATGGGGAGTGTTCTGAGGAATTGTTCGGTTTGATCCCTGCCGCTAATTTCCTTCACCGCACTACACGCAATCGACTGTCATTCCATCCACATCACCTTGATGGATGGCGGTCTACTACTGTGCGTTTTTCAAGAAATTTCTTGCCTCGAACTACAGTGTTGTGGAACCAGCTCTCGGCGGCGGTATTTCCGGACCGTTACGACTTAGGGATCTTCAAGAAACGAGCCTATTCCTTCCTTAAAGGCCGGCAACGCGCCTGCGATTCCTCTGGTTTTGCGGGTGTCCATGGGCGGCGGTGATTACTTTCCATCAGGTGACCCGCTTGCTCGTTTGCCTCCTTCTGCTATAAAAAAAAAAAAAAATGATTTAAATAAAAATATAAAAATAAAATATTACCTATTGGTCGGTGTCCTATATCTTTCGTAACATCTCACGTTTCTATTCGAAATTTACATATACTACTCTGAGGTCAACAACCGTTAACGTAAACAAACATTGCCTTCGTGGCTATTTCACGCAACTTCATCCTAGAAACTAAATAGGTACCTACGTTATTTAGTCTAGGTAGGTATGTATGTTACATAGCCACTTCCTAATTAAAAGTTTCTTGGTTCGATTCCCAGTAGTCATTCAGAAAAAAGTAAAACTACGTACCTATGCCATTAGTATGTAGGTATGAAAATGAAATGAAATTAAAATGTGCCTAAGTAAAACGGTGACTTACCTATGTTAATTTTCTTTTAATTGGTTGAGGACTTAAATGTTTTCTCTCACCGTTTCAAAAGCGGACACCACTCGCGTACGCAATTGCACAACACTTGTAACCTCCTCAGCATACACTAGCCTTTTTACATCACTCCAAAAACAGCGCCTCGTCAGGCCACAGATGACGTGCTGATGTTCGAGGAGCCACCTACAAAACTCGACTCGGCTGGACTGGTCAGTGAGAAGCAAATCCTGAACTCGACGAAAATGGAATGGGTGCTGCTGGTTCTTCTTCAACAAGCGCCAAACGATGGTGTGATCAAGGCCAAAGTGCCGCTCAGCATCACGTGTACTGGCGCGTGGCTTGTCGTCGAAGAACTGCAAGATCTGCTCCTGTAAGTTGACGGGCAGGCCCACGTTGTCTCGACCACTGGCGTGCGCTGGGATACTGAACTGCCCGTAATCTAGTAGGAGTTGTGTAGCAGCCAGCATCGTCGTTCGTCGTTCAGCGAGGGCATACATCCGCACCATTTCAACGTAGTCGAGATTGGAATAACGAGACATCGTAGGTACCTACCTACGTTTGAAAACGGCACGGAAATTCCCTTGACAACCGTGCGCGTGCGCTCGCGTGCACGGGTAGCGGGAGACAGACTAGTGACTACAGAGCAGACTCTCGTGCGTCTCGCGTCGTGTCTAGCTCGTCCCGCTTTGAGCGGGTAGCGGGCCGCCCGTTTGTCGGCAAGCCGCCCGCGGCGGGCGGCAAAGGACAAAGGATGAAAGGACGGCCGGCGCAAGCGGCGGCATTTGAAGTAATAGGTACCAATAAGCAACGTAGTATATTTATAAGAATGACATGCAACAGGAACAAAATAATTTTTGTATTTTTTTAACGTATTTTTTTAAAAATTGATTTATAATCATTCACATTAACACAATCGCCGCCTTAATTTTGGCAACTGTTTAAAACCACAACCTGTATATGTAATTTTATATAAATAAATACACATACACAAAATATATATAAATATTATTATTATATAATATATGTAAATATACAATCTGTCCCGGGAAGTAGTAATCTAACTATAAGAGCTTGATCTATGGATAATTTTATCGATAAAACTACCTCAAATAAAGGGTCTGACCCGCCTCTCGCCAAATCACAAGAATTTAAGTTTTTTATTTTTAGTATTGACCTCTTCCTTAAAAAAAAGCGATAACATGGGCACCTTGACACTGATAAGCAACTATTTGATATCATTCGATAGCTAACAAGATTAACTATTAAAAAAGTAGCAAACATACACGGGCCCTATACATTTCGAGAGAGTAAGGATTGATTTAAATAAAAAAGCATGTAATTTTTTTACGTCTTCTTCAGTTATTTTAAAATATCATATAAACAAGGTCATTAAAGTATCTTTTATTTGCACCGTATTACTAGTATTTTATCTATTCTACAGAACAAGGGTAAATTTGTTACTGTACGTCTATTAGTTCCGATGCTATCGTTGAACAAAGAGACCCCTTCACAGCGGTCGCGTAGCGCGGCTAGTCAGGTAGTCGGATTAGTTAATGTAATTAATAATTAATTAGTTAAGTTAATTGATAGTTAATTTAGTTAATTAATTATCCATAGATCATGCTCTTAAAGTTAGATTACTACTTCCCGGGACAGATTGTATATAGGGTGGAAAGTTGAGATGGGGCATTAAGGGAAGCTACCAGATCCCTTGCTGCTACGCGAAAATTATCTTAGGAGACCTTTCCCAACTTTTTGAGTGTTGACAATCGACATTCACAGATTTTTGATAAAATGTACAGTCAGCGAAAAAATCGTCAGAATTGAATAATTATTTGTTTAATGCCAACCGATTCCATTCTTATAAAGGATTAAAACACTCTTTGACACCAACTGAGGTTAGAGTACTAGAAGAACACCCACAAGTCATACATTTTAGTAGAATAATAATTTAACGAATGTTGAGACAACTTTAAATAGAACAGTCTTGAGACTACATTACTTTAAATAACGAATCTGTAGTATGTAATAAAGAAGAAACTTACATACGTGTACCTTATTGTGTGTCTGAATTGCATAGGCCGTAATGTGTTAATTTTCCCGAGTCTTATTTTTTTAATACCGTAAATTATGAAGATTATCGCGGAAGCCGTGAGGTTAGGTTTATTTTATTACAATCGTGATAAGTTTACAGTTCCCGAAAAATAATCGCCTTTATGACGAATAATTATGGCATATGAAATTCTGGCAAAACTTGATCAACCAATAAAACACAACGTCAACGTTTAATTGTACTAAACTAACTAATAAAAGATAATAAAGTTGTAGGATGAATGTTATACAAAAGAGATTCAACCGCATTTTTTTATTCGTCTACATTGTTGTATTTTTTTTTTATACAATTGATTTGATTGACGTTTTTGATTGATTTTTTACCACTGTTATTTACAAAATAGGCTTCTAACAAATCTAATTTTTCTTGATTTGAATCCATTTTTCACTTACGAACACTAAACAGAACATTCCAGAGAAAAACAAAAATTGAAATAAAACGTCAGATATCGTCAAGGTTCTAAATTCAAAATGTAAATTTTCTTCGTACATTCTTTTTTAAATCACCCTGATACTAAGTAAAGGATGTTGTTATTATAACAAACGCCTCCTAACCTTTACAAGTTGAAACTCATACAGTATACTTAGTACTGATAATAAAATACTGTCAAAGGGTTTGACACTGAACAGGGTCTTTGACACTGAATTAGTCTCTAAAATATATGCCTGAGGAGCGGGAGGAAAGTAGTACCTACTTTTCCTCCCTAGGGAGATCGTTTTTCTGACATGTGTAATTGTAACTAATTATTAAAATAATACTAACAACACATGTCTTCCCTTGGGTGTCGTAAAAGGCGACTAACGGATCAAAGACTGCACATACATCCTACAGCATAGAGCAGCAATGGGCTCATTAAAATAATACTATCAACCCCTTTCTTCCTTTGGGTGTTGTAAAAGAGGACTAACGGACTAAAGACTGCACATACATCCAACAGCATAGAGCGGCGATGGGCTCATCAAAATAATACTACCAATCCCTCTTTTCCCTTCGGTGTCGTAAGAGGCGACTAAGGGACTAAAGACTGCAAATACAACCAACAGCATAGAGCGGCGATGGACTCACCAAAATAATACTATACCAACCTCACTTTTCTCTTCGGTGTCGTAAAAGGCGACTAACGGACTAAAGACTGCACAAACAACTAACAGCATAGAGCGGCGATGAGCTCATCAAAATAATACTACCAACCCCTCTCTTCCCTTGGGTGTCGTAAAAGGCGACTAACGGACTAAAGACATTCATCTTTTTGTTTACTTTCCTTATATTAAATTATAACCACAGTGTTTACCTCGGGTGAGACTTATTTACTCCCTCGAACTATTGGCGCCCTCGCTACGCTCAGGCGCCAAACCCTGTCGTAGTAAATAAGCTACTTTCTCCCCTTAGGGTAACAATGTACTATTGTATGTATTAGAAACTAAAAATCTTATTATTCCTAGGTTTTTATTTAGCTTTAGCTATTTTTTGATAAACATTTATCATGAGCTCTAATAAATAGCAACTTTCAGTTAAGTATGAGATACTGAATCATACATCAAATCAGTCTTAACTACAGATGGGCGGGTGGGTAAAAATTGGGGTGGGTAAAATTGGGAGGAAGGGTAAAAAAGGGTATTTACCCATTTATACCGGGTATTTTTATTAATCACCGGGTAAATATTGAATACTGTCTATAATAAGGTTTAAAGACATTTATTCTCATACAAACATGTAGTTCATTTACAATGAGATAAAAAACACAGATATATCTAAATAAACATTTTTTCTCCGGCGCAACGGTAACACTAATTAGGTAATAAGTAGTAAATAGGTAATTGGTTATAGGGTGCACACGTATTCCCTAAGCTTTGACTTAAATAATTATTTTATGTATCACATTCTTTTATGTTATTAGGCAATTTATTGTAATGCTGAACGCCCTCAAATAATATTGTTTTCCTCCCATAGTTTATTCGTATTTTAATTAGGTGTAGTTTGCGCTTATTTCTAAAATTGTGTGTATTTACTTTTTTGTGTATCTGTATATTGGACTGTATAGAATTATTAGTTGTATTTCTAATAAATACACAAGTGGAGTATATGTATAGCTGTTGAAGATTTAGTTGCTTAGTTTTTTTATATAATTCTTTTGTAGACATTAAGTAGTTGTAACAATGAAGCACTTTTATTATTTTGTTTTGTGTTCTTTGTAGTGGTTTAAGGTTTGTTACCGCAGCGGATCCCCACAATTCTATAAGATAATTGAGATGCGATTTTACTAATGAATTGTATATAACAGAACGTGCTCTGGCGGGGATACAGTTCACTGTCTTACGTAATGCTGCAAGCAAAGATGTTAATTTCGATTTTACGTGATCAATATGAAAAGTCCACGTCAGCTTGTCATCCAGCCATAACACAAGATATTTTTCTTTGTTTGTTTGTTTAATGACGTTATTATTTATCGTAAGAGGAGTAAAATCTGGTATAGGCTTATTTTTTTCTGTAAAAATCATAAAAGATGTTTTTGAGGCATTTATAGTCAAGAGATTGTATTTTAACCATTCGTTCAAAATATGAAGGTCATTTTGAGCTTCATTTATTATTCCTTGAAAGGACTTACCAAAGTAGAAAATACAAGTTTCGTCCGCGTATAGTGTCAATTGTCCTGATAAACCAATTTTATTTATATTATTAATAGAAATTAAAAAAATTAACGGACCGACTATCGACCCCTGCGGAATTGTGGGGTGGGGGGCGAGAGGCTGCGTGCGGTATTATGGGGACTGCTAGAAACCGCAAGAAACTTCAAAGGCTGGTCAGGTCATGTGTTTTAAACATGACAAAAAAGAAATTGGTGTTTTTGCCATTTTTATTTAAATAATTCATTTTGTGAATTTTAATTGGATAGTCTTTGAGTATCAAAGTTATTTTAAAGCAATAACATAAGAAAAATGAAATCAAAAACAATTAAAAATAACAATTATTTACAACGCGCGGGCAACGACGGCCGGCCTGCCGACCATCGTCTGTTGACCCGTTCGCGTCAGCTGGGCGATAAGTACCTACGTTAGTCTGCAAAGTGCAATAAGACCCCATTTATTTTCCTTTTACAACTGAAATGAAATATTCGTGTTTAAGGTGCAGTTAAGCCCAGCGACTATCGATAGCATCAAGTTATGTTATGGTTCCGATAACGCGCATAAAATGAAAATATTATTATTAATATATTAATTATTAATGATGTTGCCCAACCACCTCGCAAGCCAACTCAACACAATACAGCCCTGAGTCCAACCGGGCGTGAGCCTGGTGAGCGCTGCCATTAAGGCCCCAAACACAACAGAGGGTGTAGGAAGCAAAGCAGTCTCTGGTTTGGGAGCAACGCGCAGGTGAGCAACAATTTCCTATTGGGGACCCGAGTCCCCTCACCTCCTACTAGCACGAGGCGGGAGATGGCTTTGCGCCAACGGATCCCAAGCACCACCATAAGTGAAGTGGATAGCCGAGCCGATGGAAGAGGGGGTGGCGTCGAAGGTGAGGAGTTCACCCGATCCCTGCCACGAGCATGGGCGCATGCAGGGTGGTGACCGAACCACCCTAGCGTAGGTGGCACCCAATGGCACCCGCTGCAGGCCGATTGTCGCCTCCAAAGGCCTTACCTCTCCTAGACCTCCTCTCCGAAGGGACAGGAGCATGAGTTACAAGATAAGAAATGGCCCCCCGATCGGGCCCTTTTTTAACTGTAATTATTATTATTATGTTAAGTGTTAGAATAAAAATGAAAAAACACGAATTCCTTTTTTGTCATTTTTAAAACACTTGACCTGACCAGCCCTTGAAGTTTCTAGTAGTTTCTAGCACTAGCAGTCACCTTATATTTTGCGAGTGCGACGTGGCAAGCTGGCAGCTTGCAGTAACAGGGAGAATGATAATTACATTACCACCTTTATATAGCGTCATTTGAATTATATGATTTTTATGAAATAAAATAAATCAGGCCAGCGGCCCGGACGGGATTCCAGCTAGACTACTTAGGGTCTGTGCGCCTGAATTGTCTCCGATTCTAACACGTCTGTACCGCCTTTCTCTTCTTAGTAGAGCGGCCTCAGTCCTGGAAGCTTGCAAATGCCAATATAGCTTTCGGCGGGGCCGTTCTACGGGGGACCTACCGAGAAGCATGTCGAAGCGCTTGCCGTGTCGCTTGACATATCGAAAGCTTTTGACCGGGTCTGGCACGCTTCCAGCGTACGGCATCTTTGCTGATTTTCGTGTCTGGATTTTGGACTTCCTAAGTAAACGGTCAATCAGAGTAGTCATTGATGGCTGTTTCTCCGACCTCATTGCTATCGATGCCGTCCCTCAGGGTTCCGTTCTCTCTGCTACCCTTTTCTTGGTGTATAATAACGATTTGCTCAAGCCGGGAATTGTTGGGTATGCAGACGACAGCACGGTCACAAAGAGGTATCTGTCTAGCGCAAGGGTCGGCGGAGAGGAAGTTCGTTTAACGGAAGGAGTCCTTTTAACCTGGCTCCTACTTTCCGCAGTGTAGATGTACCAATTACCGACAACTTCGATCTTCTCGACATGAAGTTGACCTCCAATCTCAACTTGGGCGACAACATCGAAATCAAGGCTCAAACTGCGGCGAAAACGCTGAGTGTTCTAAATAAGGTTAAGCGATATTTCACGCCGGGACAGCTTCTAACTCTATATAAAGCACAAGTCTCGTGTCAAGTTCGTGGAGTATTGCTGCCACCTTTAGGACGGCTAAGCAAAATATCAACTTGCCGCGCTCGATGCAGTGGAACGCAGAGCCAGGAAACTTCTAGGTGACGATAAGCTTGTGAAAACCAAGCTTCACAGTCTCGCTCACCGTCCGTCGCTCAGTTGCATGCTTGTCGGTATTTTACAGGTTGTACTTCGAAGAGTGTGCATTTGAGCTACACGAGCTCATTCCACCGTCCCCTTTCTAGTATCGGGAGTCCAGACGTACGGCGGGTTACTTACCACCCTTTTGATATTCCACTCATACGCACCAAGCGCTATTCGTTTTCATTCATAATGCATACAGCCAAGGTATGGAATTCCCTGCCGGCGTCTGTGTTCTCGAGTGCATATAGCCCAACATCTTTAAAGCCTGAGTGAATAGGCTGCTTCTGGGCAAGCTCGCTCCATCATCGGCTTCTTCTTAAACCTACGGATAAGAATGTGACCAAGAGCAAGCCCATCTATTATAAAAAAGTAGTTTTTAAGGAACCGGGAATAGGTTGACTTCGTAATTCGTATGTCAAATACCTAAAAGAACAAGGAATACCAGGGTGGACGTCCCAGACATGATAATATAATTACAACAGAAATTGAACTAGAAATGATAACTACGTATGAACATTTTGAATATCTCAATAAACAAAAGTCGTGCCTCAGCTCGAAAATGAATAGAATTCCACTAAGTATTAGACTTAGAATGACTTAAAAATATGCTTTAGTCGGTATGTGATAGTATCTATAACCAAATTCAATAATTGGTTTAAATTAAACTGAGTTTAATTTTTACGCGGTATAAATTAAAATTGGGTGGGTAAAAATAGGTAAAAATGGGTATTTACCGGGTAAATGCCCATCTGTAGTCTTAACTTAATAACTTGCATAAGTACTTCAAATTTGTCTTCAACTGTAGCAAATCAAATCAGAAATCAGTCTTGTAAACTGAGATAGGTAGGTAGGTAGGTAGGTACTAAGAATAATAGGTCAAGATTTATCTATATTAATTTTTAAAGTACTTGCACTCACTCAGCAGATACAAAACCAAGCAAAAGTATTCGTGTCGTACAGCCTATTCAATTATTGTCAATACTAATCATATTGTATTTGGTGTTGACATATAAAAAAATCAAAAAGCTCAATAAAAATCAAAAAATCATGTTTTTTATAAACAAAACCCCAAAAAAAATCATGAATTTTTCCTACCCTGTTGCCTAGCCTAGCCGCGCTGGCAGGCGCCGCCCTGGCGCTGGCCTGTAGTGATGCCGATTGATAGTTCACAATCGATAGGCTATCAATAGTCTATCGATAGTTCGGCAATAGTAGAAATATCTTAAATCATAAATCATTTATTGCTAAAAATATGGTACAAAGTGGTGTTTTTAGTATATATTTATAAAGTTCAACATATTTTACTGCGACACAGCATGCAATATTACAGCAATAATTAAATTAATCATATCACCTTTACTTTGGTGCTTGAATTACCTATTTTTAAAATAACGATTGATCGCATAAATTAAACCACAATTAAATACATTAAACAATGAAATCAAATATCCGAACATAAATAACACAATTTAAAATTTCATTTCGTCAAGTAGGCATGTAACCATCACATAATTAAAAGAGAGAGAAAAAAAAATAACAATAATTATGAATTAAATGTCAAATACCTAATGTCATTCATCAATAAATAAAATGTCAGTTTAATCAGTTATATTGTTTTTAGGTCCAAGTATTGTTTTACACTATAAAATCCATAACTAATTAGAAAATTATACAATTCCGATTTAAATGATTTTGGTGTTAGAGAGTCTTTAATGGTTTTAGGGAGATGATTATATAATTTTACAGTCATTACTACACAGCTTTTTTGATACAAAGCCGTTTTTGGAATATGTGCTAATACTAGCCTATCATTATTTCTACTCGAACGGGGATAGATTTGTCCTGCAGTCTCAAATAGATGCGATAGGACTATCGATAGTATCGATACTATCGATAGTATTGATAGCACAAAATGTGGTAATAGTATTGATGACTTGCAATAGTATCAATAGTATCGATAGTATTACGCCTTGATAGTCACTACGCAATCGATACTATCGATACTATTTTCAACCATGACGAGTGAACTATCGATAGTATCGATACTATCAAGTTATGAACTATCAATAGTTATGTATTTTGCAATATTATTGCATGTAGTTACATTTGGTATAATGGTATATAATTTTTATTTATCAGTTTGAACACGAAAATCACACGTAGTTCTTTGAGACACAAACAGAATTTGTTTACCTACCTACCTTACGAAACCTTACAATACTATCAAAAATTAACAACTATCAATAGTATCGATAGTATCGATAGTAAACTCGTCCCGGATGACGATAGTATCGATACAACCGTATCGATATAACAATAGTATCGGTACTATCGATACTATTGCAAGTTATCAATAGTATTACCACATTTTGTGCTATCAATATTCTAACTGATTTTCGAGGTCAACTATCGATAGTTGGGCCTGCGCCGCCCTGTGGAAGTAGTAAGAGACGTAGTCAAACCGCATAATCAATAAGTGCAAGGGAGACAGGAAACAAAATTGCTTTAAATTTCCAGACTAATTGGATATTCGGCAATTCGTGTCGGCAACATTCAACAAATTGGAATATATGGAGCAGTTATAAGCAATATTGCCGCAGCAATTGCTCCACATTGCTCCACTAATTGATCCAGATTGATCAATATGTGTTGCCAACTTAGATTAAAACATTTTGTTTTAATCTAAGGTTGCCAAGCAATAATTGATCAAAAAATTGCCCGTGTAAGCGCTCTTTTATAATAAAGGAAGCTGTGTGGTGCAGACTCATTAAAATAATACTACCGACCCGCCTCTACCCTTGGGCGCGTAAATGGCGAAAAATCGGAACAAACCCTGCACATCCAATAGCATAGAGCGGCTATGGGCTCACCGCCTATCGCGCCGTTGTATTTTGGCGTGCCGTGGACAATGGTAGTGTAGGGACTGCTTCTGCGGGCCTAATTGTCTAGTCCCTGACTCACCCTTTGGGGATAACAGTTGAGAATCTACATATATATAGATTGTATTGTACTGTACTGTTATTGTTATTATTGTAGTATTGTATTGCATGCCAGTCAAACTGGCGTTATTTATATTATACCAGTGGTCGCTGGCAGTTTCATCCGCGTGGTTCCCGTTCCCGTGGGAATATCGGGATAAAAAGTATTCTATGTGTTATTCCAGGTTATAACCTATCTGTATGCCGAATTTTATCCAAATCCATTCAGTAGTTTTTACGTGAAAGAGTAACAAACATTCATCCATACTTACAAGCTTTCACATTTATAATATTAGTAGGATTACCTAATTTTTTAAATTGTTAGCCATCTTATTTGCTATGCTCTAGCAGGGCAACCTTTGCATAAGTTTTAACACTTTGTAATGTAATGTGATATGCAATAAATAAATGAAAAATAAATAAAGGAAAATACATACCACATCCATAGATGCATATACTCACGCCTGTGTCCCATAGGGAAAGGCAGAGGCAATAGATCGCCATCTGCTACTACGGTACATAAGTCATACAATTCAGCAAAAACTTACCCGGTATTACGTAGGGTGCGATCTGCAGAAACACTTTTTGTATGGTGAGTGCAGCACGCGGCACGATCAATGGATAATTTGTTTTTGCCCGTACCTGAACAATGAGAAGTAAATATACGACATCATCATCAGCACTTAACCGTCCCACTGCTGGGCACAGGCCTTCATGGACAACATCACATGCGGGGATTGGGACATTACCCACCGCGCTGGACTAATGTGAGGTGGTGGGCTTTAACGTGAACGGCGGAACTCGAGATGTTTTTTACTAAATAGCAAGTTATTTACACTATACCGGTGAATAATCTTTGAGACCGCATTATTCACAAATATTAACCAAAACCAGAATGGACCAAGTATTTAACCCTGCAGAATTCCCATTGTAACCACTGATTCCGGAGATCTTTTACCGTTAATGTCAACCTTCTGAATGCTGGTTACTCAAGTATGAGATTAGAAGACTCAAAGAAGCATCTCTAATTCCATAGTGGTGAAGCTTCCTGACAATGTTTCATGCAAAACACAATCAAAAGCCTTGGTTAAATCACAAAACACCCCTAGGCTATCCTATGAGTCCTCCTAAGCGTCAAATATTTGAATTAAAAGCTCAACACAGGCGTCAGTTGTTGAGCGACCCCTAGTAAAACCGTAGGTACTGTTTATAATGTAAAAGTTTATTTCTATAAAAAATAAATTCCAATTTGGTCTAGCATCAACTATATAGACATGGCTCTGATGTCGATGTGTTCTAATGTGAGAAACCTAGGGCTCATTATTACCTCATTTCTATCCAAGTTATAAACTTATTTATTGGCTTGGATCTTATATCATGGTGCACGAATTTGTATAAAACGAGTATTCCACTTAGGGCCAATTTCACCGTACCGAATAGAAACCGAGTTTAATAAAAACCTGGTTCAGACTAATCGCGTTCAAAACTTTGTCTTGATCGCGGTTTACGTCGCACCGATTTCACCGGCTTCGTTTTGATCCCGTTTACTAAAACTTAGTTCAGCTTTGACAAAGAGTGAATGAGTGAAGATATGTCATCAACTATACGTTATTTTTTTTAATTCTGGATTGGAGCCTAACGAATCGAGTTCAAAGTGTTTCAATTAAAAAATTGTTCCTTTACAAACGGGAAAATAAATTAAAAAAACATAGTTCAAATCACGTTAATCTTTAACAAATGGTTAGAATATGATGGGTTAGTATTAGAAATTACATATAAAATATTTGAATCAAAAATTTCAAAATAAATATCTTGTGAAACATGGTAAGAATAGTAAATTGTCAAAACTATTTAGCACGTCAAGCGCTAGTATACGGGTTCTTGTAACAGGTAAAACTACTTGATCACTGTAAAATCGTTTACAGGTTTCAATCAAAAATTATAGGTACAAATGCTTTAGAATAGGTGCTAAGACTTATGGCGCGAGAACGGAGATCGTAACGTAACGCAGTCTCTCTTGCGGCAGCCATTTGCTCTATTGGCGCGCTGTTGCGCTTGCGGTTAAAAGTGGAACTAGCACGTTCCATTACACGCAAAAGGCCGGTTATGCTTAATGTGTTAGGCGACACGCTATAACTACTAATTTAAAGGGACTTTTCATCAAAATTTTCGTTAAAAGCTCGTGCCAGGGCTCTTTTCATCTTTGTTTTAGAAGCAAAATATCACTAACAAAAATATTATTTATTTCTTTAAAAATAAATAAACAAGCCTCCCATACTCCACACAATTACGACAATGTCAGGCAAACAGCTCTGAAACAAGACTTCTTGGCAGGAAAATGAAGTGTCTGCAGTTCTGCAGTTTTGTCATAATTTCTAAATTTCGTGTTTTGTCGAATATGAATGTGAAATAATGGTGGTTTAATAACTGTCATGTGTTCGTGAACGTGCATTTATGTGTTGGCAAATAAAACAAAACAGTGCAACATCACTTTTTAAATTCTTTTAATAAATCCGTGTGAGATCTCTGTAAAGTCCCACATATTTAGTAACACTCAAGGGGTTTGGGGAATATAATTTACCATAGTATATTCATTATCACTTTCACGTTCATATTATAACTCATTTCATTATCATCCACTACATGCAAAGAAAAAAAAAATCTAATGACTAGGCAGTATGGTCTCTGACCTTAGCCTGTTCCTTCAAGGAACAAATAAAAAAAGCACCTAAACGAGTTTAGCCAAGCTAAACGTCGAAAATCGGCCGTTCAGAAACTGAACTAAGTTTAACTTGAACGACGTTTAGTTTATGCCGGTGAAACGCAAACTTGAGAGAGGAACTCAGTTTAGCGCGTAATCTGAGTTTAGCCCGAATTGATCGCGTTTAATGTCAGCGGTGAAATCGGCCCTTAGTTTTCGATACAAAGGAATCGATTCGATTATTTGCAAATACCAATTTGACATTTTGATGTTTTTTTTCTCTCATAATTAATGGCTTCGTGCGATCAGCACATTTAGCCAGTGTCAAGTAAGATAAAATATTAAGTATTAATTTCTTTACATTAGGATTATAACGAGTGATAATGAACGTTTAATGGTAAATAATTTTCCCCCAAACCCCTCGAGACTCAATAAAGCTGTGAGACTTTATTGCGGTCCCACACGGACTTCTTGAGAGAATTTGAAAAGTGATGTTGCACTGTTTTGTTTTCTTTGCTAACACTCGTGCACGTTCACGAACACTTAACAGTAAAAAGACTTAGAGCATTATAGACCACCATAATTTCACAATATTCAACAAAACACAAATTATAGAAAATAATACAAAACTGCAGACATGACGCTTCAATTTCCCGCCATGAAGAAGTCCAATTGTTTTTTTGTTCAAGCCATTGAGCTTTATTTTTTAAATCTCAATAGATCAAGCTCATTTTTTTTAAAGTACCTATGATATTTGTTCCAATGGGCGATTTTCCGAGATCAAAAAAAAAAGAAATTGGTTCGTAAATGACTTAATAGATGGCGCTTAGCATAGATTAGTATGGCGCATGGTAAAAGGCGGGTTCATGAAGAGCACGTGTATGGCTGCGTAATATTTATTCTATTCCAAAATAGAAATAGGTTCTGGATGTCCTGAATATAAATAGGTAAGGACTTACTATTTTTTTATTCTTTTGGTAGACAAGTAAAAGTGTAGAATTTATTACAGCCCTTAGGTAGGTACGGCTTTTATAAAACGACATCTATCAGGTGTTTTTGAACTAATTTTTACTTTTTAATTTTGGCTGTCAGAAAATCGCCCATTGTTCCACATACGTCTGTAGTGTCACCCACCGCAGTTCTTTTTTATCCTTGTAAGTTTTTGAACGAATTTATTCATCACAGCCATACAGCCAAAGCTGTATGGCATAAGACGCCCCTTGCTTACATCTATTGAGTTAAATTAAACAAAAAAAGCAATCGCCGGCCTATTGACATCTATAATTATAGAGAGAGCATAAGTTTGCTATCTCTTTCTGCCTTAATCCATTACTACTTTTGTTCCGTTTCGGCACATCTATATATTTATGTTTATCTCCTAGGAATTTTATTTTTATTTTATTTCATTTTGTTTTGATTTTAATTTAATTTGTTTTTTTGTAATATTGTGTTTGTATTTTGAATTAAATTTTTATATTTTTTTTGATTTTTATTTTATTTTTTTTATTTTGTTTATTGGTACCTATATGATTTTAATTATTAATTATTTTTTAGTTATAAATTTTGTCAACCAACTACCTACTCACATGGATGGACACAGTTTGAAATAATTTTTTTTTTATTTTATTACATCATGTTTACCCTAAGTAAAACGAAGACAAAACATAGGATGAAAGGACCGTGTCGGTAAAACTGTGCAACGTTTTACATGGAGCCAACGACACTTGGCCCCAAACAAATCGCTGTCATTAACAAATAATTATTTGTTTTTTTAGTTGATTATGTGTATATTTTAGGTGTAGATATTATTCCCGTGGGTTTAATTGAACAATGAGTTGTTCAGTCAAACCACAGACATATATATGTCTGTGAGTCAAACATTGCAGTAACCGAAGTGAGTGGCAAGTGCCTGGAATATCGTTTCTTACGTAAGTTTTGTTAATCTGGTTTCCTGATGATTATTAGCAATTTACCATGCAACATTTGATTTGTTTCTATTCAAAATGCTAGTAAATGTTTGCAAATCTCTAATTCTAGTATTAAATAACTGCTTTTGGTTTAATACGGAAATTTCATAAAAATATTTCAACATAACCTGTAATCAGTATTGTCAGGCCTACCTGACAAAGTTTACCCCAAAAATACATAGGTTTTAATATGGAACGAATAGCATAATAGTAGATTGTTATACAAGAGGCTAAAATGACCTATTAAATACGAGGCAGTTTTACTCCCGAGCTTTAGCGAGGGAGTAAATAGAAACCGAGTTATAATGGGTTTTTAGCGCCGTGTGTTACACTATGCTTTTCACTACGAATGCGAGAAAATAAAACAACCCAACACAATATGAATTGGTTTATTTTATAAAAAATTACCCCGTTAGTTGCTTTTACGGCACCCAAGGGAAGAGAGGGGTTGTCGTTCTTGTTCGAAGTACTCCAGAATGTCTTTGTCCAGTTCGGGTGTACAGACTGGTAAAGTGCACCGCAGTCTTTTTTAAGATTTTTTATCCTTCTAAGTTTTTGAACGAGTTCATCACTTTGGCTGTATGGCTTAGGCCGCCCCTTCCTTACATCTATTGAGTTAAATTAAATAAAAAAAGGACTTCTTGGCGGGAAAGTATGGCGTCGAGAAAGGGCGGGAAACGTTAAACTTGGCGGGCGCGGTTTTTTGATTTCCAAATTTTTTATTAATTTAAAAAGCTGTATGGTAATAATAGTGATCAGTTGAGTAGTATAGTTTAATTTTTTGTCTTGTTTGTGGATTTATACTTTAGTTTAATTGGTAAGTTCACACATTTCTTAATTTTACTTACGAATGGAAGAGCCCCCCGACCCGGGGGGCTCCGTCCCTCCGGCTGCTAACTATGTAACTGTCTGTTCAAATAATGAATCGGGAATGGACACCGACGGTTCGACCTCTAGTCGATCTACGCGCCAAAGAACTCGAACAGATACTCGAATTTGCAAACATTGCAACAAAAAACGCAAACACGGTTCCGAAGGGCGGTCATCAGACTGCAATTGTTTACTAGAACAACCACAAGATATTAAAAGTAAAACTGCGGCTCCGCCCGTAACATCTATAACTCCCATGACTATCCAAAATCCAGTAGCCCCACTAAAGCCCATTCCCGAGCCTATAGGTCGTAAACTCTATGGGAAAACGGATACTGCACCATATGTGGTGCATGTCCAAAAAACATCAGCTACTTCAAATGATGGAACCACAATGCACCCCATGACCTTCGGTAAATTCCTTAAAAAGAACTCTTTTCGCAATATAATCAATGGCAGTGTAAAGAAAATTGGTAGAAACAAAATGATGGTTTCTTTCTCTAACTACACTGATGCTAACCACTTTATTAATCACAGTGACTTATCGTCCAATGACCTGAGAGCATTTATACCCACCTTTAATGTAACACGTATGGGCCTAGTCAGAGGTGTCCCAGCAGAATGGTCCCTGGATGAAGTTAAAGAAAATGTCTCTGCTCCGGTTGGTTGCGGGGAGGTTTTAAAAGTAAGACGTCTAAATTTCAAATCCTATGTAGATGGCACCCCCACATGGAAGCCATCTCAAACAGTAGTTTTAACTTTTGATGGTCAAATACTGCCGAAAACAATATTTATATGTTTTAATGCCCTCAGCGTAGATTTTTATATATATCCTACTATCCAATGTTTTAATTGCTGTCGTTTCGGGCATACTAAGACACAATGTAGGTCCTTGCCTCGCTGCTATAAATGTGCTCAAAACCACACCGGAGATTCCTGCAATACTTCAGAAGAAAGTGCCTCTTGCTTGTCATGTACTGGATACCACTTTGCAAACAACAAATCTTGCCCTGAGTTTGTTAGGCAAACTCAAATAAAATTGTACATGGCACAAAATTGTGTTTCATATGCAGAAGCTATTAAACTACACCCGAACATTTCTAAATCTTATGCTGATGTTGTATCTTCCTTAAAAAAAAGCATCTTCTAATGTAACTTCCAATTCTTTATCCCTTAATAGCAACCCTACTAATTCATATAAAAAAAACTGTTTTCTTAAAGCCACGCACCCCTCCAAGCCCTACAAAAGGGTATGATATGACTGCTCACTAAGCTCTTTTAAAAGAATATATGATTCCTACACCTAACAATGGGTGTGGCCTTATCAACAAAGAAGAAACAAATATACCTTTAGATAAACAGCTTCTCAAAGGTTTTGTAGCTGCTTTCATTAATTTACTTTCTCAATTTAATTTATTATCACCGTCCAACGTTGCAAATACTTTTAAGAATAATAATCAATCTCATAAAGGATACACAGACAGACAAAATTATACAGTGGAATAGCCGTAGTGCTATAAGTAAAAAAAGCGAAATAATACATTTACTAAATAAATATGATCCATCTGTTTGTGCACTATCAGAAACATGGCTAAAGACACATAATAATTTTCACATAAATGGGTACAACTGCGTCAGAGAAGATAGATCAGATGGTTATGGTGGAGTAGCCATATAAGGAACTCTGTTCTTTACCATAATATCTCTCTGCCTCCTCACAATGAAGATTTTTCAATTGTTCCTGTCAGTGTACATAGCATATGTATTGTATCTATATACATTCCACGTCCATCATCTTCTATTTTTAATGAAGTCAAACAACTTTTTTCAACACTTCCAAAACCATTTAAAGTATTAGGAGACTTTAATTCACAACATCAATCATGGGGAAGTTCAGTGTTTACAACTTTTGGCGATAACCTATTAGATATTGTTGATTCATGTAATTTGTGCATTTTAAACACAGGTACACCTACCCGCCGCACAGACCCTAATCATAACATAAGTGTTGTAGACCTTTCAATATGTACACCTAACTTAGCTTCATCATTGTCTTGGCATACTCTCCCCTCTACATATGGCAGTGATCACTATCCTATAGTAATTTCCTTTCCATTTAATAAACCCAAGCACTGTAGTACGCTGTCTACTAGAAAATATAGACTCCCAAATAGAAGCTCCAGTGATTGGGTAAAATTTAAAAATAGTGTTGACTGCAAAGTTTCTTCTCTTCCTAGTTTAAGCACTGGTAATGAAAATGAATGCGCTGATAGATAGTGCATGTATTTTGAATGAAGCAGCCAAAGAGGTATTTCCATGTAAAGATAATTCTCCTACTAAAATACCATCTCCGCCTTGGTGGGATAAGGACTGTACAGACGCCATAAAGAATAGAAAGGGGGCAGAAACGAATTATAATAATAATATGACAGACATAAACTATGAGAACCTGTCTAAAGTAATGGCTGAAACAAAAAAGTTATTTAAACAGAAAAAGTTTCAAAGTTGGAGAAACTTTTGCAGTTCTATTTCTGCAGATACTCCAGCAACACTTGTTTGGCGTAATGTTAAAAGATTTAAGGCTGCCTACAATACGTCCCATATGTCTATCATGCCACCTGCTTTAATAAACACCTTTGTAAACAAATTAGCTCATCCGTGGGTGCCAGACAATAAACATCACTACAATCTTCTTGTTCACAGAAAAAAACCTTTCGGGACTAAACTCTCCCTTTTCTCTTTATGAACTGAAAGGTGTTATCCATAACACAAAAGACTCTGCACCTGGAATAGATAGCATTCCTTATATCTTTTTCACCAATGTTAGTGATATTCTTCTTTCTTACTATCTAGATTAAATAAATAGCATCCTCTGTCATGGAAATCTCAAGTAGTGTTGACAATACGTAAGCCGAATAAATCTCCGTCTGATGCATCTTCATTTCGTCCAATAGTGTTGTCATCTGTTTTAATCAAACTAGCTGAACTTTTAATAAACAATCGTCTAGAAAGAAAGTATGTAGAAAGTCAGGATTTATTGTCTAATAGTCAATACGGATTCCGGGAAGGTAAAAGCACAATTGATAAGATAGCTATATTAACAACAGATGTACGATTAGCCTTTTCTTTTAATAAGTCTGTAGTCGCCGCTTTTTTGGATATAAATTCTGCTTACGATAACGTATTATTATAAGTGTTTAGGTCAAAATTAGAAGCATTAAATGTTCCGATTATTTTATTAAATTTTATTATGAATATCTTATCTGAGCGGCACTTAACTTTATTGCTGACAAAGGAATCAAATGTAAAAAGAACTGTCTGGAAAGGCTTACCGCAAGGGTCTGTACTGAGCCCTCTTTTATATAATATATAAGGTGACTGCTAGAAACCGCAAAAAACTTCTATGGCTGGTCAGGTCAAGTGTTTCAAACATGACAAAACTGACAAAAAAGAAATTCGTGTTTTTTTTTTAATTTTTAATTAAATAATTCATTTTGTATATTTTAATTAGATGGTCTTTGAGTATCTAATTTATTTTAAACGAATAAAATAAGAAAAATAAAATTAAAAACAATTAAAAATAACGATTATTTACAACGCGCGGGCAACGAACGGCTGGCCGGCCGAATGTTGACCCGTAAGCGTTGTCAGCTGGGCGATAAGTACCTACGTTAGTCTGCAATCACGAGACCTCATTTATTTTCCTTTAATTCAAATGTGCGTAAGTATAAGGTGCAGTTAAGTCCAACGCCACTTTTTAACTGTAATTATAAGATAAAGATAAGATAAAGATAAAAATGATTTATTGCCACAATTCAGCTACAAAGGTATAAAAGAAAAATGATTACAATCTAAAACCTAATACTAACTAAGTTATAACTATGTAGGTACGTTATTGTGGGCAATGGGTAACAGACTCAGCATAATGCTGAACTAGGTTCAGCGCCTTTTTTTTTTCTCCGATTTTCAGTCTGTCCCCCTTGAGGAGAGGTCGGATTTGGATATGGTGTTAAAAAAGGTGTGCTTGTGAGGAGGGTAAAAAAGAAAGGATTTAAAAATGTGCCAGTGTGAGTATGTGTGTATGTGTTTTTGTGTGCGTGTGTTTTTCCCGCTTGAGAGATTTATGAGCGTCTCTGGTGGAAGTGGTTCTATGTCGTAAGTGCAGTTGTGGAGTTTCTCTGGTTTTGTATAAGATAAATGGTGAAGTGTTTTTTATATGTACATAATGGCATAGGTTCTCTTAGTGGCGGCGGCAGGTCGTTCCAAATTTTGGTGGCGGCAAATTTGAAACTCCCCCTGAATAATTTGGTTTTGTGTTTAGGAATCACCAAATTGGTTTCCCTAGTACTTCTCAAAGACTTTGTATGAGAGCATTTAACCCAATCCAATTTTTCAAAAAGATACTGCGGTCTTTCAAACTCAATCACTTTGCGAAGTGTGAGCGCCAAATGCAACAGCCTTCGATTCGCCATGTTTAAGATCCCTTTACTGTTTAGGTACGGCGATATGTGCGATCTTTTCGGGATATTGTAGCAAAAACGAATGCATGCATTTTGCATACGTTGTATTGATTTTTGTGTCTCTTTTAGTATTCTTGGTCCATACACGATATCACAATAATTAAATTGAGAGAGAACCAGGGATTCCACGAGTGTTTCCCTAATTTTCTCTGAGAGACAGTTTCTTATGTTATACAATAACTTCAGTCGATAAAACGCATTCCTTATCCTCGTGTTAATGTGATCAATATATCGCATTTCCCCATCTACTATCAGACCTAGGTTCCTGACGCTTTCTACTCTGGGTATGGCTTCGTTTCCTATATATATTTTAGGGACTTGCTCAGTTATTTTACGACATTGCCATTTGCTGCCCATAATAAGATATTGTGACTTTGCTGGATTCAAAACAAGATTGTTCTTGGTCGACCAGCTCGCCACTGCCATCAGATCTTCGTTTATTTTATCGAGCGAGGCTTTCAGATTGTCAGGTGCAAAAGAGTAATATAGTTGGGTGTCGTCCGCATAAAGATGAACTTCACAGTGCTTTATACTCCGCTCCAGGTCTGCTGTGTAAAGTACAAATAGTAAAGGACTAATTATTGAGCCCTGTGGCGTTCCACGGCTGATACTTTTTTGTTCTGATTTTTTAATTGTTCCCTCATCATCTTGAATTTCCACAAATTGCCTTCTGCCTGTTAAGAATGATTGAAAACAATCGCGCGATGGCTTTGAAATTCCGTAGTATGCCATTGTTATGTATGTACGTGTACCACGGTGCGTGGCTGTGACCACCACCCCTTTTATCTGTGGCAATACATCAGTGTGCTATTAACCGCCGGTTGTTTCACTCGCCTCCTCCTCCCGTACAGAACATTGGCGACGAGTACCCACATATTAAAGCAAAAAAAAATGTCTGGTCAATTCGGAATTTTAAGTGCGTTCGACCATAATTTGCAGAGTTGGAAGGCTTATAAAAGCCGACTACTGCAGTGGTTCATCGCAAATGATGTGGACAGCAAAAGTGATGCTACAGGAACGAAGAGGCGGGCCATATTATTGAGCGCACTCACGGAAGGCACATATGGTCTCGCAGCTGATCTCGCACTACCGAAGGAACTCCACGAAGTGCCATTTGAAGACATACTGTGTTTACTAGATGGCCATTTTACCCCTAAACGTTTTGGGTTCACCGAGCGCCATAACTTCTACACAGCAACGCAACACTCGGGCGAAACTCACACACAGTGGGCAGCGCGGCTTCGAGGACTCACGGCCCATTGTAAATTCGCCAACGTTGAAGAGGCATTGCGCGACCGTTTTATATTAGGCATGCGGTCGGGGGCAGCAAAAGAAAAACTGTACGCACAGGAGTTATCTTCTTTAACGCTCAGCAAAGCAATGGAGCTAGCAGAAGCCATTAACAGCGCGCAGGCAGGCGCCGCCGCCGCCAGCGCTTCCACTTCGGTCGCGGACGAACACTTGTTTAAAATCGCAAAAAGTAGCAAAAGTGATAAAGGGCGCGATAAAGAAAGGTGTTCTGTGTGTGGTTACTATAACCACAGATCGTCCGAGTGCCGTTATGCCAAATTTACTTGCAAGAAGTGTAAAAAGGTCGGCCACTTGCGGAGAATGTGCAACAATAAAGTTAATTGTGTCAACACCGTGAGCAGTGACGTAAGCGATGACGATGACGGTGAGTTATTTAACATACGTTCTGTGAGAGGGGAGCCCTTGGTAGAAATGATTTCAATTAAAGGTTTAAAATTTAAATTTGAGGTAGACAGTGGTTCGGCTGTAACGGTCATTCCGGAGCTAATGTATAGGAAACATTTTAATGACGTGCCATTGTCACTTACAAATAAAAAACTGGTAACCTACACGGGAAATAAAATTGTATGTGTTGGTACAGTTACCCTATTGGTTTTATACGCGGGTGTAGAACGCCCCATCATCGTATATGTGGTTAAGGACGGAGGGCCGCCTTTGTTAGGAAGAGATTTCATTTCGCAATTTAACCTACAGTTGCTTCCCGTTAACAACTTAGACTTATTAACAATGTCTAATTTGGAAAAACGTTACCAGCAGCTATTTTCGGACAAGCTGGGGACGTTTAATAAGTATAAAATTAAATTGCCGTTAAAGGATAATGCTAAACCGGTTTTTATTAAAGCGCGTCCCGTTGCGTTCGCGTTAAGGGACAAGGTTAGCAAAGAAATCGACAAGCTAGTAGACTTAGGTGTGTTAGTGCCGGTCGAGCATGCTGAATACGCCTCGCCTGTTGTGCCCGTGCTAAAACGTAATGGCGCCGTCAGATTGTGCGTTGATTATTCGGTCACTATCAATAAACAACTTTTGGTGGAACAGTACCCTTTGCCAACTATTAAGGAACTGTTTTCGAAACTACACGGGGGCCAACAGTTTACAAAGCTCGATTTATCTATGGCGTACACACAATTCGTCCTTGATGATGAGTCACAAATGATAACTTGCATCAATACACATCGCGGTCTGTATAAGTATACGCGCCTCGTCTTTGGTCTCGCTAGCGCACCAGCTATATTCCAGCGGGCTATGAATGAATGTGTGTTGGCGGGAATGGATGGAGTTCTCTGTCTAATGGACGATATTTTGGTCACCGGGATAGACGAAAAACAACATTTAGAAAGATTGAACGAGGTTCTTTATAGACTAGAAAGCGCGGGGTTAACATTACAAAGGGAAAAATGTGAATTTTTTAAAAGTGAAATTAGTTATCTGGGTTATATCATTAACAAGGACGGATTAAAAAAATCACCAAATAAAGTAAGGGCTATCCTCGAAACGCGCATTCCTACAAACTCAACGCAGTTGCAATCGTTTCTAGGGTTAGTTAATTACTATAGAAATTTTGTACCTGGCGCTTCAAGTATTTTGTCTCCATTGTATGACCTGTTAAAAAAGGGATCAAAATGGAAATGGGAGTCTGAGCAAAATTATGCGTTTGAGCGAATAAAAAAATATTTAGCTTCAGATCTTGTCTTAACACATTATAATCAGAACGCAAAGTTAATTTTAATAGTAGATGCATCGCCTACTGGTCTCGGCGCAGTGTTATCTCAAGTAGAGGGCGATACGGAGAGGCCTATCGCATTTGCGTCGCGTACGTTAAACGCAGCCGAAAAACATTACTCGCAAATACAGAAGGAAGCAACGGCTATAATCTTTGGTGTAAGGCGCTTTCATCAGTATTTATATGGGAGGTCGAGTCCTTTTATTCTTCGCACGGATCATAAACCATTAGTTTCCATTTTTGGTCCGTATAAAGGAATTCCGGAAGTTTCCGCTAACCGGCTGCAAAGATATGCAATGTTTTTAGGTGGATATAATTATACATTAGAATACATTCGTAGCAAAGATAATATTGCAGACTATTTGTCCCGTTCTAGCTTACCAGATTCGCTAGTGCTGTCGTCGCACACGCAACACGAGCGCGGCAGCGAAGGACGGGAGAGGGGTTTTCGCCGCGCGCGCTCGGTGGCGGACGATGACTCAGTAGCGGTGACAGACCGCGCGGCATACGTATGTTTTGTGGTCGATGGTAGTTTGCCGATCACAGCGAATGAGCTGCGTGAAGCGATCGATAAAGATAAAATTTTAAGTATAGTTATAAAATATATATTACACGGCTGGCCGAAAAAAGTTACAGATTTGCGTTTAAAGCCGTACCATTTATGCCAATCGCAATTAGCTTATGAAAATGGGGTTATTATGAGAGGTCACAAGCTTGTAATGCCGCAATCTTTGTGGGATAGAACTTTATCGGAATTACATAAGACTCATTTAGGTATAGTTAAGACCAAGGCGGAGGCCCGTTCAAGACTTTGGTTTCCTGGAATAGATAAGGCCATAGAAAAGATGATAGGTTCGTGTGATGTATGCATCCAGCTTCGACCGTCACCTCCACGCGAGCCAGTGTCGCCATGGCAACGCCCTGAGCATCCATTTTCTCGTTTACATGTCGATTTTCTAGGTCCCCATAACGGTCACATGTATCTTGTCATTGTCGATGCTTATACAAAATGGGTAGAAGTCTATGACATGAAAAATACGACTACATCCCTAGCTGTGATTGAAAAGTTATGTGATTTTATTTCTCGGTTTGGGTTACCTCGAAGTTTAATAAGCGACAATGGCACGGCTTTCTGTTCAAAACAGTTTGAGAACTTTTGTAAACTAAATGGAATGACACATTTGACGTCCCCCGCATATCACCCGGCAAGCAACGGGCAAGCAGAGTCCTATGTAAAAATTGTTAAGAAAGGCATAAAATCAAATTTATTACTTAACAACAAGGGAAATAATTGTAAATTAAATTTGTTAAAGTACTTAATGGATTATAGAAATTCTATTCATTCTGCCACGGGTTCTTCGCCAGCTGAAATGGTATTTGGCCGAAAACTAAAGTCGCGTTTAGATCTAATTAACCTTACATCGTCATCGATTACGTCACCAACGGCTTCTAATACTTTTGTAAACAATCAGTGTTCGCAAACGAATAAGGCCAAAGGAAAACGGGTACGATGTAATTTTAAAATTGGCGATATAGTTTTATATAAAAAATTTTCAAACAAAAGTCTATATGTTTGGAACAAAGGCATTATAAGAAAAAAAATAGGTAAAGTGATATATTTAATTAAAGACATTGTTACATCACAGACAATTAAGAAACACAAAAATCAGATAATGTTATACAAGGGGACAGATGGCCATATGGACAGTAATACTACGGGCATAAATGCAGGTGATATTATACACTCATTACGGCCGCCGCCGCCGTCACCGTTGCTGCCACCGCCGCCGCAGACGCCGACGCCGCTGACGCCGCTGACACCGCTGCCGCAGACGCCGACGCCGCTGACACCGGTGACACCGGTGACACCGCCGACGCTACCTACGACGCTGGCACCTACGCGAACGCCTCCGCAGATGCCGCCTTTAACCTCACCGACACCAACTCGACATACAGTGGGAAATGGTTCCCGGGGAGAAGAGGCGTGGGAGATTACGCCAGGAGCTGCCATACAGCCAGCAATCCTGTCTGAGGGTGAAGATGAATATCACGAAGCGGTAACAAATATTGTGCCAGACTGTAGAAATGACACATCTGTCCGCCGAACTCGTCCCCGAGTAGATTATAGGAAATTCTTTTAGACTATTTGTCAAATAGGGGTAGGAACTGTTATGTATGTACGTGTACCACGGTGCGTGGCTGTGACCACCACCCCTTTTATCTGTGGCAATACATCAGTGTGCTATTAACCGCCGGTTGTTTCACTCGCCTCCTCCTCCCGTACAGAACAGCCATTTTTGACAGTAACAAATCCACATTGAGACATCCCCTCTCCTTAATTCACTAAGTTTATTTGTACTGGCACCTCGAGACCAACCGTTAGGTTATGCAAGAAGTGCCAGACGTCCCTGCGCCAGTAGAACACTCGCGCAGGAGACCACCAACGTTAGGTCTTGACGCCAAATTAGTGCCCGCCGCAGCGCGCTCTTCATTCGGTACTCATAAGACTAGTGTCTCGGGAGAGTATCCCTGTGAACACGTGTAGTTCACTGCCTATTGTCCAGATAGGTAGCCGGAGCTGTCAAGCTCGCTCACTTCTCGTTGCACGAAGGGCACAACTCGCAGTTGCCACTGCTAGGGTCGTCGACTCTAAAGTCGACTCCCAAGTGTCCACCTTGGTAGCGGAGTAGTAAGCACACTCACTTCTCGGAACCCATCCGGGCGCCTAGCCAGTTCCCACGTCCTACGCGGCTGGCTGGACCGGAGGCTACGGCATCTAGGAAGCCGCCTCTACTAGTTCTCCAGACTAGTACCGGAGATGTCAACACCAATGTCCAATGAAAACCACCGGACAAAGCTGCCAACTATAAGGGAAACTCACGTTCCCCGCAGGACTTTTCGCTTCTGGCCCCTCAGAGACCGCTACTAGGCCCCGCTCGCTGTGCACGAGTTTGGAAGTCCTGGCACACAATACCAGGACAAACGAACATTCCCAAGCTCTACAGCTAACCACACGCCACTACGAGTCCAACCCATGTCCGGATCCCGCCGGAGGCGCCTGGTTAAAGGCACGACCAGCGGGGGGCTAGAACCGGAACCCAGTAGTACCTCTGAAAACACAACCGGACCCGTAGTTCCAGTTGCGATACCCTATCTATTGAGGTCGGTAGATAGGAATCCACATTGAGACAGTCAAAAGCTCGAGAGAAATCCAGCAATACGAGCGCAGTTCCCATCCGTTTGTCTGCCGCATCAATTACATCGTCTGTAACTTTCGCCAGCGCTGTCGCTGTTCCATATTTACTACGGAAACCTGACTGCGTCTTTGGGAGCAGATCATTACGTTCAAGGTACCTCGTGAGTTGCTCACAGACTACCCTTTCTATTATTTTAGATAGCATTGGAAGAATGCTAATTGGTCGCAGCTCTTTAAGGTCCCTAACCTCGCTTGACTTTGGTAAAGGTCTAACTTTAGCAAGTTTCCAGGTATCTGGGAAAATATTCAATGAATTAACTATATGTGTTATTATCGACAGGGTAGCATGCAAGGTTAATCTGATCATATCAGCTGAAATTTCATCGTGCCCAGAAGCCTGTGTTTTTATAGACATTATTATCTTAAGTACTTGTTGTTCTGTACAGGGTTCAATAAAGAATTGACTCATGCTCACTTCACTATTCTCAAAAGCTGACTGTGTATCCAAATGGGTATTTGCGTTTCCTGGTATTTCT
Source organism: Scoparia ambigualis (assembly GCA_963921215.1). Taxonomy (NCBI): domain Eukaryota; kingdom Metazoa; phylum Arthropoda; class Insecta; order Lepidoptera; family Crambidae; genus Scoparia; species Scoparia ambigualis. The sequence goes on from OY992525.1 coordinate 1,614,298, forward strand.
AGAAAGAAATCATTAATTTTATTTGGGTTGCATAGGTGTTTCGGGATCGGAGGTTTTTCTGTGGTGGACAAGACTGACGACTGCTTAAGGTGATTCCACATTTGTTTTGGGTTGTTTTTATTATTATTAACGTAATATGTAAAGTATGCGGCTTTCTCGCGCTCAATAGCACCTTTTGTATAATTACGAAGATTTCGGTAGTAGTCTTGGTGAGCTACGATCTTCGACTTACGATATCTTATGAGGGCCGAATCCCGAAGCCTCATCATGGTTTTAACGTTATCTGTGATCCAAGGGTATGATCTGCGATTAATTCTTAGTCTCTTAATAGGTGCATGAATGTCAAATAGTGATCTGATATTATTATTGAACAGTTCAACTTTTCCATTGACGTCCTCCAGTTCCTTAATTTGTTCCCAGTCTACATTACCAACGTCCTCATCAAATTGCTTAAAATTAATTCTTTCTAGAAATCGCTTATGTATATATTGTGGTTTCTGTTTGGGTTTCGTTATTTTTAGATCCGCAAATATGAAAGCATGGTCACTTATTGATGGATTATGGTAAGTATATATTCTCTTGCACATACTAGAATCATCGGTTATTATTAAATCTATTAAAGAACTAGACTCGTTTACCATTCTGGTCGGTTCTTGGACTAACTGATTTAGGTTTCGCTGTGTCAAAAATGACAAAACCTTTTTTGTGTTTGGGTTGTCTAGAGACGACATGTTTACATTAAAATCAGTTAGTAAAAAAATATTTTTCCAACCGGCAAACTCATCCATTGACTCGCTCAAGGCATCAATAACGTCATCCACGGGAACAGATTCCGGTCTGTACGAATTACCAAACTACCTACTCCCTTAATATGTAGCACCAACCACATCTGCTCTAATATAGAAGGAGGGTGTTTTCTCATACGAATATGCAAATCTTTGCGAACATAAAACCCCACCCCACCTCCTCTGCGGCCCGTCTGACGTGGGTTACTTTTCAGCATATATCCAGAAATGGTAGGAGTAAAGTTCTCCTCGCCTTTCCTCAACCATGTTTCATTTAGCGCTAATATGTCCGGTTTATACATATCCATAGCGGCACAGAACTCATCTCGGCCAGTATTTAGAGAACGCACGTTTAGCAGTCCTAAGGTCAAAAAACGTGACTTATTTCGTGTCATTGTTAATGTCTAAGTGTGAGTAAAGATGAGTAGACAATGGAAGGCACGGTGAAAAACAAGGCGAGAAATAAACATGAAAATAAACACTTTGCTTATAAGAGTACATTGGGACTGCAGTTACATTATTCTTAGCAGTGTAGGTTAGGTCCACATCAATATTATTAATACTATAGTATATTCTACAAAATAATTTAAAATCATACAATAGTCTGCATATTTTACATTGAAATCGGGTACAACAGCAACGGACATTCGCAACAACAACTCCACATGGTTTTTTTAGAGAGACATGGCACTGTTTTTTATTAAGAAACCGATATCTATTAATATTATGGGTGATGGAAGATATTTGAGAACTAGATTTATTAATGTTATTTAGCAAATGAACTATTAATACCCAAATCAAAAACACGATCGATGTCTTTCTCTGATTTAATTTGGAAAGTCTTACTTGTACTTTCATCTATTCTTTTCACAAATATGCGGCCCTCCCTGGTCCACACGAACTTCCAGTTAGCAGCTTTCGCAGCCTGGCGGGTCTTGTAAAATACTTGACGATTTGTTTTTGTCAGCCGTTCGTTGACGAATATACGCTGTGGCAGGTGCTCCGGCAGTCCGATGTCGCTGGTGTCGATGCCCCGACGGACTCGTGCATTTTTTAGTACTTCGTTCCGCACGGACCGCCGTGACAGTCTGACTATCAAGGGTCGGCATCGCGCCCTAGGGTCCTTATCACGATCGTTTCCAGCTTCGCGTTTTGGGCCCACACGTTCGACGTTAACTATATCTTGAACGTCGATAGTCATACCTATTTTCAGGGCAATGGCTTGCACGATGTGTGTGGCGGATTCATTTTGGTGTTCCGGGACACCTGATATTTCAACCTCGTTTAAAAGCAGCGTCTGGTCCCTTTCATTAATCTCTGATCTCAGCACATTGATGGTCTCTTGAAGTTCAGTAACGCTAACCTCGCTGTTCTGTTTCTTTTGGACCATTATGAGCTCTGCATTGAGACGAGAATTTTCCAGTTCGATGGTATTGAGTTTTGAGGACAATGTGTTTAAATCGGTCTTAAGACTTTTTATCTGCCCCCCCTAAAAAATCCGTAGTATCAGAGAACTCTTTTTTTATTTGATCCATAGCACGAACAATTTCATTTTTGATTTCCTTAGATATTTCTTGCTTAGCGGTGGTTAACTTCAAATCTAATGAGCATATATCCTGCCTTATGGTAGAAAGTTTGGAGTCTAGCATTGTAGATAAAATTTCCACTATATTGGTCGAGTTAGTCTCCATTGACGTATTCATGTTTTTTGTATGCATCAAAATCTCACTACACCTATTAAGATCTTGATGCGGAGTATCATCTTCACACACGGACATATCAGTGTCCGTAGCAGCTGGCGGTGATAGTTCGTCATGTTTTCGTACAGGTGTTTCCTCGCCCTTACGCCGCCGTGTAACATTAATACAAGTTGGGCATCTCCAGGTAACATTAATCTTTTGTCGATTGTGTTTAAAATGCTCATGTGGCATATTTACGCATGCGTAATGATAGCTTCCCCTGCATGCTGAGCATAGAAGAAGTGTATCTTTGCTAATCGATTTTTTACACGCCATACAATTCATTATTAATGTTGTTGAGTCAGTCTTGCAACAAAAAACAAACTGTAGCCGCAGTTAAGTTGTATCGTAGCAGTGGGAGGGGCTTACTTATCGTTGTAGCTGTGCGTAGCCGCAGGTCCCGTAGTCGTTTGCGAGTCGGTAAGTGTCGGCGGCAGCGGTCATTGACCCGATCCTCACACGGTCAACGCACTCATAGATTCACTTTTTGAGGTAGGTCAAGGTCCGTGATCGTTAGTTATTATTTTTAAAATGTTTTTCTTATTACTCGCGAACGTGACGTTTATTCGAAAAACGGTTTTTTACACTCACTAGGGAAGTAGTCCCTCTTTACACTGATACTAATTATGCGGCTTAATAAATATGTTTTACACTCAAAATCAACTGGTAATATACGAGCACACTAAGTACGGTGTTGCCTCGACAAGCGCTCGACGCCGACCTCATTTATGATAGGATGATAGGATTATGGTAAGTGTTATGATGTATGTACGCTCGACGCCGACCTCATTTATGATAGGATGATAGGATTATGGTAAGTGTTATGATGTATGAACGTAATTTCAATTCAATCCTAGTAAATATCTATCACACCACACATTATGAGAAGTTACAATTATCTTTCCTTACAAATAAAAGATCAATGGGTAGTTGGGTAGTTATCTAATATCGCGTCCGCACGTTAGGCACTTGCCGCTAACTCCAAACCAAATGACCAGATGACCTTTCATGTCCTCGACAACTAAACAGCCTAAAGCATTGTGATAAGTTATCTATGTTATGTTGTTGTTATTCAAGCGGTTATTTTACTATTCAGTCTTACTTATTTATTTACACTAAATTAAGTCAAACTAATGTCTCGCATTAAAGGCAACGTTAATACCTAAAAAGCTGCGTAATTAATAGGTGTCGGTAGGTACTTACTTACATGGTGTTAGAAGCATTCCAGTTTATTACATCAGCAAACAGGAAAAGTGATAAGCTTCCCATCACACCTCACAGGCTTTGGACTGTCAAACTAACGTAATATTACATAAAAATTAAACCTTCGCCAAAAAAACGTAAGTAAAATAAAATTTATTAAAGGACGAACTAAAATAACTCTTGTGATCGGCACATTATTATTACACTTAATTAACGTGTTTAAAAGAACACCACCTGTTCTACCTACAAGTCTAATACGACTTAACACCCATTTGTTACACAATACATTAATTTGTTACTGAACTGATTACTTTATTCACGGTAGCCTATTCATAATAAAACTAATCCTTTACTAATTAACTCATACTAGTTATTAGTTTAATAGCCCACACACAAATGCACCTCACATACACACTATACACCAAAACTTTTCCGAGGAAACTGCACACACCTGCTGCGCTGCGCTGCGCAAGAGACTCAAGTGAGTTCAGTGACTCGACTCAGCACAGCAGTGCCACAGTGCGATTCTCTAAGTTAAAGCCGTAACGTTGGTAGCACCGCCTGCCGCAGCGATAAGAATTTACTCTGTCTCTTTCATATTCATAGAATTGGAAAGAGACAGCAGATCGTCCACGTGTCGCTCGCTTGCGCATCTTGCATCTTTGATTTTTTCGGCAGTCAACTTATGCATTCTGTCTGGTGCATTCGCGTCGCGTGTGCGTAATAATGCCTAAAGCACGCCGAATTAGTGTAATAATAATTATGTGCCGATCACAAAAGTTGTTCTAGTTTATCCTTTAATAAATTTTAATTTATTTACGAAATTTTAGCACAGGTTTTCACTTTTATTTAATCATTATTACATTAGTTTGACAGTGGGAAGCTTATCACCTTTCCTGTGCGCTGATGTAATAAACTGGAATGCTCTATAACACCATGTAAGTACCTGCCTACCTATTAATTACGCAGCTGTTTAGGTATCAACGTTGCCTTTAATGCGATACATTAGTTTAACTTAATTTAGTGTAGTAGGCAAGACTGAATAATGAAATAACGCTTGACTAACAACAACACAAAATAGGTAATACATATTTATTTTAGTTTAGTTGTCGAAGACATGAAAGGTCATCGTTCGGTCGTTGGTCGTACCTTAGATAACTACCTACATTTGATCTTTCATTTGTAAGGAAAGGTAGCTGTACCTATCTTCTCATAATGTGTGATAGATTTTTTTTGTAAGACGTAGGGTAGGATTAAGTTGAAATTACGCTTATACATAACACTTATCATAATTACAGTTAAAATGTGGCCATAACTTGATGCAATCGATAGTCGTTGGACTTAACTGCACCTTATACCTACGCACATTTCAATTAAAGGAAAATAAATGGGGTCTCATGATTGCAGACTAACGTAGGTACTTAACGCCCAGCTGACAACGCGGACGTGTCAACCGACGGCCGGCCGGCAGTTCGTTGAACTTCTTTCCCCTCGCGTTGTAAATAATCGTTATTTTTAATTGCTTTTCATTTTATTTTTCATAGGTAATTGCTTTAAAATAAATAAGATACTCAAAGACAATCTAATTCAAATTTACAGAATGAATTATTTAATAAAAAATGAAAAAAACACGAATTTCATTTTTGTCATGTTTAAAACACTTGACCTGACCAGCCCTAGAAGTTTTTTGCGGTTTCTAGCAGTCACCTTACATATACACACGATTTAGATTGTTCTCTTGGTAAACATTTTAAGTTATTGCAATACGCCGATGATTTGTTATTGTATTCGGATAATCGGTGTTTAGATTTTGCAACTTCAAATATTTCATCTGCCTTGGTTTCCTTAAAATCTTGGATGGATGACAATGGTCTAGAATTATCTGCTTCTAAAAGTACAGTTGTCATATTTACACGTAAAAGAAACCTTATTTCCCCGAATTGCGATTACATTATGAATAAATGCGAACGCTTACTTAATCTCCTACGATGCCTTTCAGGCGTGTGATGGGGTGCACATCCTCAATCTCTTAAATTAGTTTTCAACGCTCTCATTCGAAGAATTCTCGACTATGGTACATTCCTTCTGGAGCCAGGCAACGTAGCTGCATTTAAACAATGGGCGATTTTCCGAGATCAAAAAAAAAAAAGAAATTGGTTCGTAAATGACTTCATAGATGGCGCTTAGCATAGATTAGTATGGCGCTTAGTAAAAGGCGGGTTCATGAGGAGCACGTGTATGGCTGCGTAATATTTATTCTATTCCAAAATAGAAATAGGTTCTGGATGTCCTGAATATAAATAGGTAAGTAAATACTATTTTTTTATTCTTTTGGTAGACAAGTAAAAGTGTAGAATTTATTACAGCCCATAAGTAGCCCAGCTTTCATAAAACGACATCTATCGAGTGTTTTTGAACTAATTTTTACTTTTTAATTTGGGCTGTCAGAAAATCGCCCATTGGACAGAGTACAATCAAAGGCACTTAGAATAATAACAGGTGCTATGAAGTCAAGCCCAATAAACGCTTTACAAATAAAGTCATGCGAACCTCCTTTACACTTAAGGCGACAGTTCCTTTCGGACAGATTTCTGTTTCGTTTACTTCAATTTAATCATCACCCACTATTTCAATTACTACATTCGCTTTCTAATGAAATAAATTCTTCAAATTATTGGCAACATAAGTCACATCCTTGTATAATTATTAGTTATAGGAAATATATTAACCTACATTCTCCTATTCATCGTGCTAATCGTCTTCCTTTGTTCAATATCGATTACGACTCACTTCAGTTTCGCCCGTCCATTACTTATAATTTAGTTGATAAAAATTATGTCAATCCTAATGTAAGTTTTAAAGTAATTATTGACACCAAATACAATGACTATAACCATATATTTAGTGACGCTTCGAAATCCGCCCCTGATGTGTGCGTAGGTGTCGGAGTCTACCATTCCCAATTCAAAATCGTACAAAAGGTCAAACTTCCTCCGGAGACATCTGTTTTTACCATAAAGTTACTATACCTAGCGGAATAGAGCAACAAACATGAGCTGTCAAACGAAACCGAAATAGGATGGTATTTGTGTATGTCAAATTGTTTAAAAATGCGTTCAGTGATGTACGTCATGTCGCTTTTCACATTAATATCGATATCGATAACATTAATTACTAACAGTACCTAATAGTATAGATAATAGAACTAAAATAGGATGAGATCCCTCCGTCGCTGCATAGCGTAAAAGCAAAACATGATGTTCGCAAAATATCATATTAGCAAAACACCATATTCGCAAAAAATTATGATCTCAATTATTCACCACATTATTACAATATCATATTCTTGAAACATCATATTAGCAAACTAACATATACGATTATCATCCTATTTGTGAAATAGGTCAAGGATCATAAGACCGCCGGCGGTGTGTCTGGTTTTACGATCCTCAAGGGGTTAACAACATTTTCTTAACAAAAAGTACAATTATGATAAAAATAGTGTTTTTCTTGTACATTTTATTATTTATTTAATCTTCTTTACATATAAAACTGCTCATGCACTAGTCTTTTAAACACTACTTTGCTCTGTGCACGGTGGCTATGCAATGCAGAGCATTCCAGTGACGGATAGCGGTTAAAGTGAAAGAGCTGGAGAGGAAGCCAGTATGATGAGCAGGAATTTGGAGAGTAAGGTTGCTACTGAATCGAAGGTCACCCTAATGAGAGGCTTTAAGAAACTGAAACCTAGATTTCAGGCATCCGGGGTAACGTGAATCACATAAAATATTAAATAAAGGTAAAATATATTATTAACAGGTTTACTGTCCAAAAAATAAAACAATAGGCTAATCAATTGGTATGGACCATATTATGTTGTCTGCGGGACAGTGAACCGGTTAATAACTAGCGACCCGCCCGCGACTTCGGCTTCGTCCGCGTCGACCCCGTGCCCCGTGAGGAATTTCCAAAGTTTTTCTTTCACACAGACCTTGTCCATTTTTTTTATTAAATAGGGAAGCAAACGAGCAAGCGTTTTACCTGATGGAAAGTAATCACTGCCGCTCATGGACACCCGCAAAACCAGAGGAATCGCAGACTCGTTGCCGGCCTTTAAGAAAGGAATAGGCTCGATAAATTAAAAAAAAAGTAAGACAATAGCGAAGAAATTGTTAATTACAAGAATTATTTTGACTTCGATATCAATAAACGGATATTACATGCTATCGGATTGTTTTATTTCTTGAAAAGTATTTACTTAAACATTATGACATTAATTGTAATATGTTATTTTGCTAATAATTGATGTTTCAAGAATATGATATTGTAAGAATGTGGTGATTTGAGATTATGATTTTTTGCGAATATGGTGTATTGCTAATATGATATTTTGCGAACATCATGTTTTGCTTTTATGCTATTCAGCGACGGAGGGGTTGAATATAGGTACATGGTGCTAAGTAGACATTACTATCTAATGAAACATCAGCAGAAGAATAGTATAATTTAAGCTTACCGAAACTAACTTAGTTGGAATTGCAGATTTCATCAAAATTCGTTTCGCTCCTCGCGTCTGTAAATATGTTTCTTCAAAATGCTTACATGAACTGGAACTTTTGAAAACATGAACTTTTCTTGGGAATTCAGTTTGGACGATCAATTAGCCTAAGCCATGTATTTCTAGTAGGTATCCAAGTTAGTAGGAAATCTAAAAGATACATAAATTACCTACTAATGTTATGATGATAATATATAATGATCGGCTAAGTATCTTATATGTGATTACATTCCCAGGTAATTCATATAGGTACTTTAATAACAATAATACATATTCGTTTGATAGAGAGTGGACACGAAATATCGATAACTTGATACAGCCCTAGTGTAAAAAGAAAATTATTTCTTTACACAAATTATTCGTAAATTCTGCATTATGTATATTCTATCTTTGCTTCTTACATAAATAAATGTTTATAGAAGAGAATTATCACATTTCGTGGTTAAAATTCGATGCGCATTGGCATAAATAAATCCTAGGTAAGAAGGTGTCGGTTTGTAATAATTTACCTGTGAAATGAACATTTTATGGGATTATTTCGCTGTGTTGTACAACAATCAATCACTGAAAAAGTCACCATGTTTCTAAAGCACTATTTCTCAAAAATATTCACGATTTCACGTTAAATCAGAAAAAATCACAAAATCCAAATTCTCAGTGTGCTGTTAAGTGCGGCCAACTGTCAAACAGTAGCAAAAAACGGTTCTGTTACGTCGCATCATGCATCTCTTTTTATCCCACAGTGTTGTTGCTAATGACATCCCGCTCCCTCAGCCCTTTGTTTCTCTATTCCGCTAGGTATAGTAACTTTATGGTTTTTACTGGGGAGTGCATGGTCTGTCAAAAGCTGTTGAATATATTCTGCTTATGAAATTAAAAAAAACAATTATAATTAGTGATGCTATGAGTGCTCTCCAAGCATTGAGTAAATTTCCATTTCGTATGAAATCTTATTTGATATATTGTTTGATTTTAAAAATAGTCTGGTTAAATGCGATGCTTTAGGATACTCAGTAGAGTTTGCATGGATACCGAGTCATTGCGGAATCACAGGGAATGAGATATCTGACCGGCTTGCCAAGGATGCGGTGCATTGTGGGGACATGTACCCTTATAAGACCTATAGCCATGACTTGCTTACTTTACCTGCGGTGTTCTTAATGGATGAGTGGCAGAGGTATTGGACGAACAGTCGACATTTAAAGGGAAAATACTACTCGCATATTCAACCAAATATCTTAGCTAAACCATGGTTTCGCAAAGCGAAACTTGGTAAGACTGTAGCAAGTATCTTGATACGTATGAGACTAGGGCATGTTTGTTCTCCAGCACATCTTGCCAAGCTTAAAATAATAACTGACTCCACATGCGAATATGGGATGGATATTGGTGATGTTAACCACATATTTTTTTCTTGTGTGCTTCATGACCGCTCTTCTTTTTTCAATGACCTCCTTTCCCTCGGTGTTCCATTCCCATTATCTATACTTTCCTTATTATGTACCAATGATTTATCTATTTATAAATGTATAGCATCTTTTATCAACATTAATAACATAAAGATTTAATATTCCTGTCCAACCCTTTATTTATTACCATATCCATATGTAAGTTTTTTTTATCTATTTAAATATATTAAATATACTCTACTGATCCTATTATCCCATCCTAAAAGTCGTACAACATCCGAATCCTTTGTATTCGACTATCTTTCCATAACTTTGACATTGGCTAAATGTGCAAACCGCACCAAGCCATTAAAAAAAAGAAAAAAAAAAAGTGTGGCGTCATGTCTGCAGTTTGGTTTTATTTTCTAAAATTTGTGTTTTTCAAACATTAATGTGAAATAATAGTGGATTATTAACCGTTATGTGTTTGTGAACGTGCACGGGTGTTGGCAAATGAAACAAAACAGTGCAACATCACTTTTCAAATTCTCTCAAGAAGTCCGCGTGAGATCTCAGTAAAGTTCCACATCTTTACTGAGGACTCAAGGGGTTTGGGGAATATCATTTATCATTCATCATCTTAATCACCACTCATTAACATCTAGGGGAAAAAAGAAATTAAATACTAATGACTAGGCAGTATGGTCTCTGACCTTAGCCTGTTCCTTCTTGGAACAAATATTTATAAAAAAAATGAAAAAAAAAGCGATTGGGTTCTTGGCGGGAAAGTGAAGCGTCATGTCTGCAGTTTTGTTTTATTTTCTAAAATTCGTGTTTTTTCGAACATTATTAAATAAATAAATAAATAAATAAATCTTTCCTACAATCACACCAATTATCTAGCCCAAGACAAGCTTCGAAGAAACTCGTTAAATGGTTACTAGACAACGGATAAACATACTTAAAATACTTAAATACATACTTATTATACATAGAAAACACCCAGACCCGAGACAATTTAGAAAAACAATAATTTCTAAATTGACCCGACCGGGGTTCGAACCCGGGACCTCAGAGATGGCGACACCATGAAAACCGGTGTTCAAACCACTCGACCAAGGAGGTCGTCAAATTATATTATTATTGTGAAATAATAGTGGATTATTAACCGTTAAGTGTTTGTGAACGTGCATGAGTGTTGGCAAATGTAACAAAACAGTGCAACATCACTTTTCAAGTGTGAGACCTCAGTAAAGACCTACATCTTTACTGAGAGCTCAAAGGGTTTCGGGAACATCATTTATCATTCATCATCTTAATCACCACTCATTATCATCAAGGGGAAAAAAAGAAATAAAAATACTAATGACTAGGCAGTATGGTCTCTGATCTTAGCCTGTTCCTTAACGGAACAAATATTTAAAAAAAAAATGCGATGATCAGTTTCGTTTTTGACAATACACTACCTTACCTACCTACAGTCCTATTATTTGGTCCGAGCATTGAGTTAAAGATCTCAATGGGTCCGAGGTTCTATTGTTAGTAATATAGGTACCTACATGTACTTACCTACCCTATGTACCTACTTAATTAATTTACTTTTTGCATTGATAATTCAAAAAGTTGTTTATTCCATTCATTGTCAGTGTAATTGGGTGGGCGTAAGTTAGTAATGAGTTAATCACAAAGTACTTTTATAAACAGGGAGTTCATTATATGAGCAATCAAGGGTATATTCTCTCCTATATAAAGGCTGTGTTTACACCAAGGAAAGAGTCTTATAGGTACGTACCTACCTAATCTGGAATGTGAACAAGCTGCCGATTCACGGTCCGAGTGAGCGGATGCGGTGCTCTAGGAGTCCTTGCCACAGACGAGGGGTTTATGGGTGACCATCTTATGTGGACATAATTAGTTTAATATTTATCATAACTTTTAATATGTACTAAGTACTTATCTATTAAAACTTTTAATGGATGTCATAATAATAAAAGAAAAATAAATATAAAACTTGGATTGAAACAAGGCGAGCCCTAGGTTTCTCACATTAGAACACATCTACATCAGAGCCCAATGTAAAGTTGATGCTAGATCAAATTGAAATTCATTTTTAAAGAATTAAACTTTTACATTCTAAACAGTATGGTTTTACTAGGGCTCGCTCAACAACTGACCCTGGTGTTGAGCTTTAATTCAAATATTTGCCGCCTATGAGGACTCATTGGATGGCCTAGGGGTATTTTGTGATTAATCCAAGAATTTTGATTGTGTTTTGCATGAAACATTGGTCAGGAAGCTTCACCACTATGGAATTAGAGATGCTTGTTTGAGTCTTCTAATCTCATACTTGAGTAACCAGCATTCAGAAGGTTGACATTAACGGTAAAAGATCTCCGGGATCAGTGGCTACAATGGGAATTCTGCAGGGTTAAATACTTGACCCATTCTTGTTTTTGGTTTATATTAATGACGTGGTTTGCTTTGCAAAAGACAATCATGAGATAGTATTCTTTGCTGATGATTCTCCACTTTTATTCAAGTGAAACGACAACACCCACATAATGACAGTGTGAATAATGCGGTCTCAAAGATTGTTCACCGGTATAGTGTAAATAACTTGCTATTTAGTAAAAAACATCTCTAGTTCCTCTGTTCTCGTTAAAGCCCACCACCTCACATTAGGCCAGCGCGGTGGGTAATGTCCCAATCCCTGCATTTGATGTTGTCCATGAAGGCCTGTGCCCAGCAGTGGGACGGTTAAGTGCTGATGATGATGTCGTATATTTACTTCTCATTGTTCAGGTACCGGTCAAAACGAATTATCCATTGATCGCGCCGCGTGCTGCACTCACCATACAAACTGTTTCTGCACATTGCACCCTCCGTAGTACCAGGTAAGTTTTTACTGAATTTTATTACTTATGTACTGTAGTAGCAGATGGCGCTCCATTGTCTCTATCTACCACTATGGGGACAGGCATGATTATATGCATGTATGGATGTAGTATGTATTATATATAAGGAATATATATAGATCCACGACTGTTATCCCTAAAGGGCGAGTCAGGGACTAGGCAATGAGGCCCGCAAAGCAGTGCCTACACTGCCATTGTCCACGGCACGCCAAAATACAACGGCGCGATAGGCGGTGAGCCCAAGAAAAAGGCTGCTAGGCAAGAAAATCATCCTCCATGGCGAGCGATAGTTTTGTACATGTATTGCGTGGTATTGCTAGTTTCTTGGAGTTGCTCCATATTGCTCAATATTGTTGTTGAAAACATTTTGCCAAATTAATGCTTATTGCTTTTGCCGTAAGTGGCTCGATATTTTGTCACGTCATAATCGCCCATAAACAAACTTTGTTGTGAGTAGGTACAATAATAAGCCATTTAATGAAACTTAGGAAACTTAATTAGTAGGTAGGTAAAGATAAGAAAATAAAACCACTCCAACTTGTAACTAATATTTTAACTATATTTTTCCAATAACTTTACACTTTTATAAAATCACACAACTATCGGACATAGATTTAACAAGTATTCTTAGCACCGCCGTGAACGGCAAAAGAATGACCATCGACTCAACTCTTGGTCTGAGCAGAGCCTCTCTACCCCTACCACTTACCACTTCCCCAGATAAACAGGTAACGTCAAGAGGCGGGAAAATCAGTATTGCCATTTTATATTTCTAAAAAATATCTAAAAACATGACAGTAGAGGCAGCTTTTAAATTGGATTATTTGTGTTTTATTAATCCTTTTTAGAGTAAATCCTAAATATGTATACAGGGTTATTGGAAATACGTAGCGATCCCTTTATGGGGTGATAGTAGAGATCATTAGCTATCAAATTGCCCTAGAGTAGATGGGGCAAAAATGTACCGAATTAGAAAAAATATTTTTTTCTCTTTTTTAAGTTCCTGTTCTTTTTTTACACTTATTAGAGTGTTAGCAAACTTAAAACACACAAAAACAACCATTAATACGTAAATTTCTTTTTTAATCCACTTTGATGTAGCCTGACCCACTTTTCTTGATATTTTTAATATTTCTTTGCAAATATTTTTTTCGAATCCGGTACATTTTTGCTCCATCTACCCGAGGGCAATTTGATAGCTATTGATCTCCACTATCACCCCTTAAAGGGAACGCTACGTATTTCCAATAACCCTGTATATGGCGACTGCTAGAGACCGCAAGAAACTTTAAGGGCTGGTCAGGTCAAGTGTTGTTTTTAAACATGACAAAAATGGCAAAAAAGAAGTTCGTGCTTTTTTAATTTTTAATTAAATAATTCAAATTGCGAATTTTAATTGGAAAGTGTTTTGAGTATCTTTTTATTTATTAGCCTTTATTGCTAACTAAATTTATAAAACAATTTCTACATGCTAGTTTATTAGTTAAACTGTTGGCGTGTCTTGCGACACTAAGGCCTCCTCCAGCTTTTTTCAGTCTTCTCTTATTTTTGCCATTCTTTGCCATAGTGGACCTGCAATCTTTTTTATGTCATCAGACCAACGTTTTCTTTGACTTCCTCTACTTCTTTTTGTTTGAAATCTAGGTGTCCACTCTGTGATTTCCTTTGTCCATTTATTCTTGTTTTCTCTGAGCATGTGGCCCACCCATCTCCATTTTAGTTTTTTGGTTTTGGTTGCAACATCTTCTACTTTTGTTATGCGTCTTATATCTATAGCTCTTTTTCTGTCTCTCTTTGTAAGGCCCAATATGCTTCTTTCCATAGCCCTTTGACATGTGATTAGTTTTTGCTGTTGTTTTTGTGTGTTTGCCCAGGTCTGGCAACCATAAGTTAATATGGGTAATATGCATGTTTGATATACTTTCCTTTTTATTGTAGTGCTATATTGTTTACTTTTCATTATTTCTTTTAGAGACTAATACCTTTTCCATGAGTTGGCAATCCGTCTTTCTATCTCTAGCGTCATTTGGTCATGAAATCCAATTCATTGGCCCAATTTTATGTAGGAATTTACGTATTCTATTTCGTCCTCTTCTACTTTGATTTTTCCTTCACATGATCTGTATGTTATTATTTTAGTCTTTGTCTTATTGATTCTTAGACCTACTTTTTTGCTTTGTTGTGACAGGTCCTGTAGCATTGTTTGAAGGCTTTCTGCATTATCTGTTTTAAGTATAATATCATCAGCAAATCTTAGGTGGTTTAAGAGTGTTCCATTAATATTAATTCCTATATTGTCCCATCTCATCATCATCATCATCTTTCTAAAAACTTCCTCTAGTACTGATGAGAAAAGTTTTGGCGAGAGTGGGTCTCCCTGTCTCACTCCTCTGGCTATTGGATAAGTTTCCCCCTCGGTTTCTAGCTTTATTCGTGCTGTGCTGTTTGAGTATATATTTTTTATTAACCTTATGTACTTCTTTTCTACACCTTGGTTTTTCAAAGATTCCCAAATGTTATAGTGCTCTAAGGAGTCGAATCCACAAATGCCAAATATTGTGGGTAGTTATATTCTTGACATTTTTCGATCAGCTGTTTTATCACGTGTATATGGTCTATTGTGGAGAAGCCAGATCTAAATCCAGCCTGTTCTCTTGGTTGTTGTTCGTCAAGTTTTTTTGTAATGCGATTTAGTATTATTTTTGAGAACACCTTAAATATACTAGACATCAGGCTTATTGGGCGGTAGTTGCTTATTTCTGATCTATCTCCTTTCTTATAAATGAGGGTTATAGTGCTTGTTGTCCATTGTATGGGTATGGTTTCAGTGGATAGGATGCGATTGAAGATGTTGGTTAGTCTTTTGTTTGTTTCTGGCAGCGACGCTTTTATCATCTCATTGGTAACTTGATCTGGTCCAGGAGATTTTTCGTTTTTTTGTGTCTTTACTGCATATTGGGTTTCGCTTTCAAGAATTGGGGGAATTTCTTCAGTAATGTCTTCGAGGTCTAAGTAGCTTTCTAATGTGTTTTCTGTAGAGTATAGTTTGCGATAGTAGTCTGTAGCGATCTTTATGATTCATTCTCCTCGTTTCTTGTTTATTATTCATTTTCTTCACATTGGCGATCCATAGCTTCTCATCTTTCAGTTCTTTTAAAGCTTTGTTTATACCTCCGGTTTTGGTTATGTTTTGTGTAATGATTCTAATCCTTCTACTTGACCTATATTGTTTTATGCTGCGACTTATTTCTTTACTTATTTCAGTAATTTTTTTTCGTGTTATTTTATCTCTTCTGTTTTTTAGCAAATTTTTCCTTTCCTGGATTAGATCCAATGTGTTAGAGGTAAGTCTACTTTTATTTTTATTAAATTTTACATTTTGTTCCGTATCATACATGTCGCTTATTTCTTTATTATAAAGTTCTTGTGTTTTGTCTATTTTTTAAATGTTGTGTTCTTCTGTAAAGTTCTGCAGGTTGTTAACATAGTATCCCTCTGGTTGAAGTGTTTTCTCTGTTTCTTTTGTTCGTTGAATGACAGGGTTGCTCTGACCATGCGGTGTTATAGTATTGAAATTAAAATTATTAATTATGTTTACATCTTGGAATGATTTAGGTTGGTTGCTTATTATAAAATCTATTTCGTTTCGGTAAGTCCCGTCGGGCGATATCCAGGTCCATTTTTTGGTAGGTTTTTTCTTAAAAAGACTGTTTATTATGGTTAGGTTGTTCTCACGTGCCATATTTACGATTCTCTTGCCATTTTTGCTTCTTGTCTTTATGCCAAAGTTTCCTATTACGGACTCCTCACCTCGTTTCTGTTTACCAATTTGACCATTAAAGTCTCCCATGACTATAATGTTTTTATGGGCAATCTCTAGCGTGGTCGAGAGTTGGTTGTAGAACTCGTCTTTTAATGTTTTGTCCGCTGCTTCCGTTGGTGCATAAACTTATATTAAGGTCCACTTGTTTTTATAACCTTGCAGATGTATATTTAATAAAGCGATTTTTTTGGATATGCCCCTGAACTCTATAATTTGTTTCTTTAAATGTTTTTTCACCATGAAACCTACTCCATATTGCCCCTTTGTTTCACCTATGTAGTACATAATGTATTTATTATGCTCTTCAATCTGATTTCCTACTCTTCTTACTTCGCATAGGCCAAGGATGTCCCATTTCAGACTTTCTAAGGCTATCTAGTTCAATAAGTTTTTCTGTTGTTCTTAGTGAAAGCGTGTTTAAAGTGGCTATGTATATACTGTTTGGTTCTTTCTTGGATAGTTTATTTGCTTTAGGATAGTGGTCGTCTTCCCCCACGGTGACCAACCGGCTTGGGGTGTGTGCCTCAAAAGTGGTTTTAGATAGAGTTGTGGTATTTGGTTTGATTTGATTCTGGTTGCCGGTGGTCGTTACAAGTTTTTTGGGGTATCAGACAGTAAGGATGATCTACCTCGTTCGACATAGCCAAGTATGTTATGTTTTATTGTTTCTTTTGTTGTAGTTTTGGCAAGTGAAAGTCTTGTCTTTTCTGTTGCGTTTACTTTCTTCTTTGTTGCTGAATTGGGTGATCCTGATTCTTCCCTTCTTCTTTTGTCTCTATTGTTGTCTGTTGGTTTCTTCACTATTAATCTATCATATTTTAAAACGCTATATTTCCTTTCTTCCTTTCTTCTTCCACTTGTGATTGTAGTTGCTTCCGCTTTTCGAGAACTTCTCTAGAGTAGTCCTCTTTGACATATATTCCTGATTGGAAATTGTTGAAAATTGTTGAAAATTTTGAGTATCTAATTTATTTTAAAGCAATAACATAAGAAAAATACGCACATTTCGTTATACAAAAATAAATGGTGTCATTGCAGACTAACGAAGGTACTTATTGCCCGGCTGACGAGGACAGGTCAACAGACGGTTGGGTCAACAACCAGCCACTGCCTGCGCATTGTATTGTAAAATTTTTAATTGTTTTTATTTTATTTTTCTTATTGCTTAAAAATAAATAAGATACTTAACATTGAGTTATAATGTACTACGTACTAGAGAAGACGTCACAACTAAATTGTTTGTTACATGCGTTAGAGCCAGCTCGCGACAACTATTAACATCTGTGGCAGGCGCTAGACGCAACGCAACAATACGTGTGTATTCTGTTCTATTTTATTAAAATAATTATGCCCTTATGTGTGCTAAGGTACTGTTTAAAGAATTCAGGAAATACAAATAAAACCAAACGAACCACTTTTCACCTGTAAATACGCATTAAATTATCGATATAACATGCATTTCACTAATTATTTTATCAAATCGCAGAGACATGAGCGGCGACCATGTTTCGGCTAGGGCATGTAAAACCGGAAGCTTCTCAACTCCGGATCTGGCTTTCGGTGTTAACAGTTCAATTCCGGAGTTACGGAGCCAAATCCGGACTTAGTCTTTTTCAGAGTTAAATAAAACTAACGAGATATTTTGTTGACAGTTTTATTCATTAATTAACAACACAAAATATAAAATATAAAAAAAAAATAGGTATAAAATCAACTATTATTTAATCACATCTGGACATTGTGCCATGTGATTCCTGTGAAGTACTTAAATGTTATTATTGGCGATGGAAAGGTAAATTCTTTTAACTTTTCGGTAAAAAAAAAGCTACTCATAACATCACGCAAACAACAAACTTACTTCAGATTTGTGTATTTCGCAAACTAGTCAATGTTTTAAGGGTATTTTATATATCTGAATACAATGCTAGTTGCATTTTTGTTTATCCTATTCAAATAAATTGCCTACTTACAATGTTAAGAGTTTCATATTTTTTTCGTACATTTGGAATAGGTAGGTACTAGACTTGGAGCTTCGGGCTTCCGGGTTCCTTGTATATTATTCTGTGCTTCTGGGCTTGCCTTAATCTCAATCCCTGGGCACGTCACTGCCTGAGACTGGTTGTTTTTTTTTCTAGTAAAAATTTTATTCAATATCTATACCGCATTGTAAATGCATAATTTCAATTATAAAGATATTTATAAGCAATTACGTCTTTATCAATTGTTAAATACTTGCAGTAGTATTTCTTTCGAATGTGAGGATAGACTTCACAGTGACGTAATACCGCTGGCTTGCAGCGTATCAACTGCTAGAAAAATTGAACGATCTCGGGGGTAGCTAGCTTAGCAGTTAGAGCAGTGGACCGGCAATCCAAAGGTCACGGGTTCGAATCCCGTTCGAGCTTTCCTGAGACTAGTTGTTTTTTTTTCTAGTAAATATTTTATCCTATCTCTATTGTAAATGCAAAATTTTAATAATAAAGATAAGAGAGATATTATTTTCCATTTACTCATTACTTATCAATATTTTGGCAAATGCAATCAAATTCACGGGTAGTATAACCTATCATTTCTGCGATGATTGTTCTCGTTCTTCTTGCAAGTGCGTTCTTACGAAAATAAGAGCATCAAGCGTTTTGTCAGAGAGTGAGCTACGTATTTTATATTAAATGGTCATAAATTATAAACCTGTCTCTTTTACTAGATGCCGAGAGTTGGAATGTTGGTATGGAAGTTCATTGGCTACACGGATATTGTTGCGCTGTGTAGGTCTTAAACTAGGAATACTGTACTCCGGAGTTATGATATTCAAGCCTCCAACTCCGGATTTGAAACACCGGAAAAAATAACCCGGAATTCTGGAGTTAGAAAACTCCGAAACTCCGGAGTACATGCCCTAGTTTCGGCGCTATAAACCTTTTCGTCGCGAGAACAGAAGCGGTCTAGCGCTGCATGTTTGGATTGTTCAGAAAGATGTGTTCCTTCCTAGCACGGCCCCCCGAGCTAGGCACGTAAAACTAATGCTAATGCTTCAGATGCTCAATGTACCTCTAGAATTTATCAACAGAATTCAATGTACCTCAACCGTTTTGACAGAAATTACGATAAAATGCCTGATCTTCCCAGCTGGGCCCTCGGCTGCATAACGCTCGAAATACATTAAAAATATACTGATCTAATGTACCTCCAATGTACCTCCCGATTTATGTATTAAATTCCAGAAATTCTAATTAGAACAGAAGATATTCAGCTTTAAAGTTTTGTCATCCTCTCGGGGCCCTCTGTAACCAAATTAAATACGAATAAAAAAAGTATACCATTTTTATGCTTTTCCAATGTACCTGTTAGTTCTTCGCAATTTACCAAATTTAGATACAAAATTATGATACTTGGTAAGGTAAGGTCAACAAAACAAATTAGTAGGTATGCTAACTAAATTAAAACTGCTTTTTGGTAGGAAAACTAACAAATAAACTATTCACAGCTACCCTCATTGCAGCAAATATTACCTGTTGCTGACCTTATCTTACCAAGCGTGTACTGTTATTTACCAATATCATAACTTTGTATCTAAATTAGATAAATTGCGAAGAACTAAGAGGTACATTGGAAAAACATAAAAATGGTATACTTTTTTTATTCGTATTCACTTTGGTTACAGAGGGCCCAGCTAGGATGACAAAACTTTAAAGCTGAATAACTTCTGTTCTAATTAGAATTTCTGGAATTTAATACATAAATCGGGAGGTACATTAGATCAGTATATTTTTAATGTATTTCGAGCGTTATGCAGCCGAGGGCCCAGCTGGGAAGATCAGGCATTTTATCGTAATTTCTGTCAAAACGGTTGAGGCAGGTACATTGAATTCTGTTGATAAATTCTAGAGGTACATTGAGCATCTGAAGCATTAGCATTAGTTTTACGTGCCTAGCTCGGGGGGCCGTGCTAGGAAGGAACACATTTCAGAAAGACGTTAATATTGTTTTAGCGCTGCAGTGCACTTTTGTTTTAACTTTTAAAAATATAGAACAAGACTTTTGCTTGGGATAGCTCCTCTAGTACGTAGTACATTATTTAATTAAAAATGAAAAAAGCACTAATTTCTTTTTGTCATGTTGAAACACTTGATCTGACCAGCCCTTGAAGTTTTTTGCGGTTTCTAGCAGTCGCTTTAAATATTTTTATTTAGGACTTAAAAAAAAAGATAATTGGTGAGAGTCTATCCCTATATCTATAAAACGTGCCACAAAGAAAGAAATTGCTAGACTGTGAGCCTATCTAATTTTCCGTCTTTCGTTCATTTATCTCATTCATTACGGAATCGTATCCCAGAACCTTCGACCAGAATCTTATCTCTGATTGCCGGAACACAGCAATACTTCTATACTATAGTTATTGCTGTTCATGCCGACAACCATAGATAACTTGATGATAGCTGGACTGGCGAATTTGAAACAGCGCCCCGTTCGGGACGAGCGGGGCGATGAGCGACCCTATTTAATGTAGCCCCTCGCTACATTAAATATAATTAATTACTAAGATTTTGTAATTACACGCAAAGGGACTTGCTCTAGCAGGATGGCCGAGCTGTAAGGGTAACGTTAATTATGTAATTGATTTATTGCAAAACGTACATAAATATAAATACACTCAATTTAATATCATAAAACCATAGACTAATCATAATAAAATTGTTTAAACGTCATATCGTTTGACAGATAGATTGCGATCTTTTTACCCACTCACTCGATCTTTACCTTGTTCGTGGTCCGATACCGGGCGGGGCGGACAGTCGTGGACTAGCATTCGTCGTGAACGGACGTCTTAAGCGAGCATAAAGCGTGCTATTGAGTAACAGTGAGGAGACATACTGCTGGAGCAAGTTCAGGTTAGCATCACATTTTATTTTACTATAATTCATAATGTACTACTTTAAATTACTTTGGTTCATATCGTGACGTTATTATCGATGCTTAAGTCTTTGATTGTCTGAATTCCATGTGCCTGTCTTACCTTTTTTTAATAAACGCCAGTTATAAAGCTTGATTGTTTTACTTGACTATAAAACCCTGGACTCCTATACTACTTTGAATTTTTGTAGGGCGTGGTTTATGCTGTTGTGCATTGTTTATCAAATGCCCCTTCTATGAATGCAGCAAGTGTTGAAGCTTTGTTTGTTATAGCCGATTCAATTTTGTGCACCACCGTGTGTAGTGCTGACTGTTGATCTGCCTTTTCTTATGTTGTTGAGGATGGAGTTGTTTTGTTTTTAGTGCTCCGTCCCTTAGGTATCTGTCTACTAGGATTTGGCGTGTGTGTAGTCCTCCTTGCCTGGTTTCGGAAGGAAAACTACTTTTGCTTCTCTCCATGGTTTAGTAATGTATTTTATAACACATTTGCTCGTAAAGTAGCTCTTATTACACCGATTTCAGCATCGTAATGTAATAAGTTTCGCACTAGTGCGGTAATGTAATTTAAAAATTAGTAATCATTTGAATCTATGGACAACATAGGCCTTTAGCCCGTTAGTACCTTTTACGACACCCAAGGGAAGAGAGGGGTTCGTAGTATTATTTTGATGAGTCCATCGCCGCTCTATGCTGTTGGATGTATGTGCAGTCTTTAGTCCGTTAGTCTCCTTTTACGACACCCAAGGGAAGAGAGGGGTTGGTAGTATTATTTTGATGAGCCCATCGCCGCTCTATGCTGTTGGATGTATGTGCAGTCTTTAGTCCGTTAGTCGATTTTTACGACACCGCAGGGAAGAGAGGGGTTTGTAGAATTATTTTGATGAGCCCAACACCGCTCTATGCTGTTGGAGGTATGTGCAGTCTTTAGTCCATTAGTCGCCTTTAACGACACCGAAGGGAAGAGAGGGGTTTGTAGTATTATTTTGATGAGCCCATCTCCGCTCTATGCTGTTGGATGTATATGCAGTCTTTAGTCCGTTAGTCGCCTTTTACGACACCCAAGGAAAGAGAGGGGTTGGTAGTATTATTTTGATAAACCCATCGCCGCTCTATGCTGTTGGAGGTATGTGCAGTCTTTAGTCCGTTAGTCGCTTTTTACGACACCCAAGGAAAGACAGGGGTTTGTAGTGTTATTTTGATGAGCCCAACACCGCTCTATGCTGTTGGACGTATGTGCAGTCTTTAGTCCGTTAGTCGCCTTTTACGACACCGAAGGGAAGAGAGGGGTTTGTAGTATTATTTTGATGAGCCCATCTCTGCTCTATGCTGTTGGATATATATGCAGCCTTTAGTCCGTTAGTCGCCATTTACGCCACCCAAGGGAAGAGAGGGGTTGGTATTATTATTTTGATGAACCCATCGCCGCTCTATCCTGTTGGATGTATGTGTAGTCTTTAGTCTGTTAGTCGCCTTTTTCGACACCCAAGGAAAGACAGGGGTTGATAGTATTATTTTGATGAGCCGATCGCCGCTCTATGCTGTTGGATGTATGTGCAGTCTTTAGTCCGTTAGTCGTTTACGACACCAAAGGGAAGAGAGGGGTTGGTGGTATTATTTTGATGAGCCCATCTACGCTCTATGCTGTTGGACAAAGAAAAATATAATTATGTTGGCTTACCAAAGATTCATGCACTAGAAAAACAACAAAAAAACGCAGTCATTTTCGGATTTTTTTTCCTCACAAATACACTCGGCGTCAAAAAAATCGCACCTTTTAAAAATCATCTTTAAAAATTCTTAAACCTTATGTAGAGGATAGTGTTGGGTATCATTAGAAAGGTAACAAAAAGGAGTATCAAAAAACAATTAAATTTAACTTTCTGTTTAATTATAATTATACAAACAACATTAAAATTAATAAAATAATAAAAATCCTTAATTAAGTCCTAATTAACAACAGATAATTTACAAAGAAAAATGTACAAAAAGTGTCTTAAAATTAACTTAAAATCTAGTGTTACCCCCCCTTGCCCTGATCACGGCTTCCATACGGTCCCTCATGGACCTCACCAACTTCAGGAGCTCTTCTTGAGGGATAAGCCCCCATTCTTCAATCACCGCGTCTTGGAGCTCCTGTAGAGTCGAAGGAGCTGGATCCCGAGATCGAACCTTACGTTTAAGATGGTCCCAGAGGTGCTCTATAGGATTCAGATCCGGACTTCGCGCTGGCCACTGCATCACAGAGATTTGGGACCTCTGCAAGAAGTCGCTCACGATGCCTGCAGTGTGAGCGCGAGCGTTGTCGTGCATTAATGTGAACCCCTCGCCAAAAGATTCGGCAAAGGGGACCACATGCACTTCCAGGACCTCAGTGACATAGCGGCGAGCAGTCAGCGACCCTTGTCCGCGAGCACCTCCAGTCCGGGAGACGCAGACAAGGTCGGTTTTGCCGGCAGCAGACATACCGCCCCAGAACATGCAGGATCCGCCACCATATTCCACCGTCTCCTGGATGCAGGCTTGGGCGAAACGTTCACCCTGCCTCCGGTATACTCTTCTCCGTCGGTCGTTGCAGAAAAGACACACTCGCGTCTCGTCTGAGAAGAGAACAGCTCTCCACTGCTCAAGGGTCCAATCGACGTGGTCACGAGCAAACTGCAAGCGGGCTCGCCGATGCGCTGCAGTCAATTTTGGACCCGTAGCAGCTCTGTGGGCCGCTATCTTCTTCTCCTTCAATCTTCTTCTAACCGTAGATACGCTTACGGTGCGTCTGCGAACTGCCTGGAGCTGCTGTTGCAACTCAACAGCGTTGGAGAAACGATTTCTCAAAGAGTTCGACACAACGAACCGGTCGTCTCTTTCCGAAGTGCAGCGACGTCTACCCGAACCGTGTCTGCGGATATAGCCACCGGTCTCTATGAAGCGCTGGTACACTCTTCGAACGGAATAACGGCTCAGGTTCAGTTGCCGGGCGACATCACACTGCCGCACCCCTGATTGCAGTAGTGCAACCACTTGAGCGGCTTTATCAGCTGTGGTATCCATCAAAATCTGTGCGTGTGTCCTCTTCAACGGTTGAATAGCGAATGACCCACATTGAACCCGTGTTGACCGTTTTATACCCACAAAGGAAGCGCAACTAGCAACTCTCACGGGTAGCAAAATTTGCATCGAATTTTTGTGACACTTTATTTGTTGCATTAGGTTTTATTTGATAATGAAAAGTAATGTTTTTTATTAAGTTAATTAAGTAACCTTGTAAATAAAATCATAATTAATGCGACTGCATGTGCATATCAAGAGTAAATGACATTTGAAAGTGATTTTCTAAGAGGTGCGATTTTTTTGACGCCGAGTGTATGTTATAAAACGTCGTATGGCATACGTGCGCTTTGATAATTACAGCCTCTGCTTTCTTGTAGCCCTCGCCTTAGGCTCGGGCTAGCAATATCCCCTCGGCTGTAATTTTCATCTTACCGCACTTATATCATGTACTATTATAACACATTTGCTCGTAAAGTAGCTCTTATTACACCGATTTCAGCATCGTAATGTAATAAGTTTCACACTAGTGCGGTAATGTAATATAAAAATTAATTATCATTTGAATCTATGGACAACATAGGCCTTTAGCCCGTTAGTACCTTTTACGACACCCAAGGGAAGAGAGGGGTCGGTAGTATTATTTTGATGAGCCCATCGCCGCTCTATGCTGTTGGATGTATGTGCAGTCTTTAGTCCGTTAGTCGCCTTTTACGACACCGAAGGGAAGAGAGGGGTTTGTAGTATTATTTTGATGAGCCCATCGCCGCTCTATGCTGTTGGATGTATATGCAGTATTTAGTCCGTTAGTCGCCTTTTACGACAACCAAGGGAAGAAAGGGGTTGGTAGTATTATTTTGATGAGCCCATCGCCGCTCTATGCTGTTGGATGTATGTGCAATCTTTAGTCCGTTAGTCGCCTTTTACGACACCCAAGGGAAGAGAGGGGTTGGTAGTATTATTTTGATGAGCCCATCGCCGCTCTATGCTGTTGGAGGTATGTGCAGTCTTAAGTCCGTTAGTCGCCTTTTACGACACCCAAGGAAAGACAGGGGTTGGTAGTATTATTTTGATGAGCCCATCGCCGCTCTATGCTGTTGGACAAAGAAAAATATATGTTGGCTTACCAAAGATTCACTAGAAAAACAACAAAAAAACGCAGTCATTTTCGGATTTTTTTTTCCTCACAAATATGTTATAAAACGTCGTATGGCATACGTGCGCTTTGATAATTACAGCCTCTGCTTTCTTGTATTTTACTAGCAATATCGCCTCGGCTGTAATTTTCATCTTACCGCACTTATATCATAATGTACTATAAAGGCTATGCAGGCCCTGTAGATCGGTAATAAGTACTTTATTGTCTGAATGGAATGCCATTGTAGTAATGCTGGGAATATCCCATCCAGACCTGCGGATTTGAAAGGTTTAAGCTTTTCAAGGCCCAGTCTATTCTATCCGCTGTTACTATCTTGTCTGCTACTTCCCATTCTTGTGTAGTTGATGTACAGTAGTGCTCGTCTGACCACTCGAAATCCGATACGATTTTGCATCCCGGAAAGTGTGTCTCTAGTAGCACTGCGCTGATTTCTGTATCTGTGTTTGTATAAGTGCCGTCTTTCTTCCTAAGGGAACCTAGGAGGTTTAGGTCGCCCTTGGCCAGGATTTTCTTTATTCTTGCGGCTTGGTTTGTTGCGTTTATGCTACTACAGATGTTGTTTTTTTTTATTATTTTTTATTTATTTAGGAACAAACAGTTATACATATAGCTTATAAATATATACTAAAATTAATTATTAAATAAACCTATAGTTCCCTAAAATAACAAATTAACAGTACGATACATAAAAACATAAAACAAAAAATAACCAACATTCATTTTAACAAACAAAATTCCCACAAAACACCGAATCGACACGCAAAATACTAAAAATAATAATACAAACACAAAATTAAATGCTCGCCAGTCCCGAGCCACCAGCAGTGGTCCACCCACAGAGGCAATGCGTTGCGGCCGGAAACAGACGTGTTTGCGCGATTAGTGATTGTGAAGTGAAAATGTAAATTGTGAATCACAAAACATGATTTTAATGAATAGGTAAGCATGATGACAAATAATGATTTACATTGAGTAACTGAAACTAAATACTAAAATAAAAGTAAGCATGTAACGGATTTTAATACACAAAAATTTAAACCATTTCAGATTACAAGAAACATTAAGTTGTCGATAGCGTCAGACTTAAGCAATCAATACACGTATCTATACCCAATAAATCCCGACAAAAACGACAACAGGCTAAACGGATTGGTTTAGGTTTCTCCGTCAGAGGAATGGATAGCATGCAGGTAAGAAAACCCAGGTATGCAGAAAACATATTTCAATTTAAGTCAAGTTGTGCCAGGCCTCCGCTCTCCGGAATCTAATCCGCTTCTTGTAGTGTTTTTGAGCAATTTTATATTAGTCCTAGTCCACAGTATTTCTAGTATTTTTCGCTCGGTTATAGATTGTTCTGAGTTTCATGCGAAGTCTTTCAAGTTCTGGCCCCCACCAGTGACATTTTCCTAGACATTTAGGTGTTACAACAGGACATGACATCTCATAACAGTTAACAAGGGTTGTGGTTAGGGATTGTATTCAGTTATTACACAGCGTCTAATTAGTTTACGTTCGGGTTTTCTTCCATATTCTATTAATCCTTTATTGCACATATAAAACACATTGAAAAAGACGTTACAAAAGACATATACAAAGGTGAGCTTATCTCTAGAAGAGATCTCTTCCAGCCAACCCTAGCTGTGGTGTGGAAAGAGAGTCTACGGGACTAATGATACTTACAAATACATATACCTACTTATAACATTCCTAAACATACACATACATACCTACTTAAACAAACTACCTATATTGTATATATATATACATAGACATACATATTAATATATAATATAATCAAAATGAATAACTAGTTATGTTACAACATTGCTAACTACTGTTGTTGTTGGATAGGTAGTGCTCTTTTAATTTATGTTTGAAAGATGACACCGATGGACTCTCACGAATGTCGGCTGGCAGCTTATTCCACAAAATGGCTGCGTGAACGGTGTAAGAGCGATGGAAATATTTGGAGTTGGATTGAGGAAATAGAAGGGTTCTTGTGTCACAAGAACGTTTGGGGCGGGAAGTAGCAGGTATGAGCGTAAAACGGGAGCGAAGGTAATGAGGGAGCTGAGGGTAGTGGAGGATTTTGTAAAGGAGGCAAAGGATGTGCATATCTCGGCGACGTCGAATAGGGAGCCATCTTAATTTTGAACGGTATTCCGAAATATGGTCATATTTGCGGAGGCTGAATATGAACCGAATGGCCAGATTTTGTAGACGCTCCAGTTTGTTCAGCAGCTCTTCAGTAGCATCCAAGTAACACACATCGGCATAGTCGAAAAGAGGGAGCAGAAGCGACTGAGCAAGCATAATTTTGGTATTATAGGGCAAGAAGAACTGAAGTCGCTTGAGAGAATGATAAGAGTAGTGCATGCGCCGGCTCACTTCATTCACCTGTGATCTCCAAGACAAAGTACGGTCAATAATGAGGCCTAGATTTTTGGTCTTGTCTGCATATGCAAGATGCACTCCATCATATGTAACCTTTGGGAGGCTATTCATGTCTAGTTTATCGTAAAGTCGGCTGCTACCTACTATTATTGTTTGTGACTTAGTAGGGTTCACAAGCAATCCAAACGCGTTTGCCCATGCCTTTACCGCGAGGAGATCTTTATTAAGGGCTTCAATAGCCGAGTTAATATTGGCTGCATCAGAATGCTTGTACAGCTGCAAGTCATCAGCATACAAGTGGTACGGACAAGAAAGTACTTTACCGAGCTCGTTAATAAATAGTGAAAAGAGGAGAGGTGAAAGTACCCCACCCTGTGGCACACCTGCAGTAAGGGGAGCCCAATCCGAGAACAAGTCTTCACTCTTAATTCTCTGGTGCCGACTGCAAAGATAATCCGAAAACCATGAGATCACGGCAGGGGCAAGGTTAAGCGAGTGGAGGATGGCAAGGAGGATGTCATAGTTAACGGAGTTGAAAGCGCTGCTGAAGTCCAATAGAACAAGAACCGTAAACATCCGGCTATCCATCGCGTGGCGGATATCGTCTGTCACATTTAAGAGGGCAGTTACTGTGCTATGGCCAGGACGAAAACCAGATTGATACGGACTTATTAAATTGTTATGGGAAACAAAAGAGAACAATTGTAATGTATTCATGTCATGTCATGTATTCTAAGATGAATCCGGACGAAATTGTGCAGTTAAGTGTCGGTGGTGAGCAAAGTTTGAATGTTGGTGCTTCGGATGGAGATCAACAGTCAAGCAAGAGGAAATCTGATTCCTCGTCATCATTTTCATCCTCGGAGGATGAGGAGGGCATAGCATCACCACAGACCAACAAAAGAAAAAAAAAATCAAGTAAGCGCAAACAAGTACAGACATGTTCAGACCCGCGTGTAGATACTCTAATTCAACAAGTTGGGTATATATCTAATTACTTGACTAACTTGCCTATACTAACTACTAATCCTAATCAATTAATGCATGAGCAACATGAGAACGTTCCAACCCCGTCCACTTCTAATTTTCTAAGAAATCCAACAACATCGGTTTGTAAGCTTTCCTTGGGTGAGCTTGGTACAGAGTTTGACGAAAAGATAATAAATTAGCTAACCTTCAAAAGTTTGATACTCCTGCATGGAAGGGCATACGTTACCAAAAAGCATTACAATCTTGTTTTGTTGGTCTTAAACTTAATGAGGAGTTGTGTCATTTTAACAAGACCAAAGATTATTTAGCTTCTACCGAACAATTATTAGCTGGCTTGTCTAACAATATTTTGGAACAAAGACAACTTCTGCGTTTAGGTTTACAAGATCTGCTTGACTGGACATCAACAAACCCTAATAATTTAAATACTAGCACATTATTTGAAAAAATTACCTTCTCTCGGTTCTCCGTCATATAAAAATTTCAGAGACTGCAATGCAGATTGTGTGTGGCAAAAGGGCGGAATTCATTGAGGTGAGAAGGGACCGCATTTTAAAAGAAATTGGAAATTCTAATTTAAGATCTACACTTCAAAATGTTCCTCCGAACCAAGAGTACCTTTATAGTCGAGAGGCTTGGCAGCCCATAATAGCTTCCTTGGGTGGATCACAGGTGTGGCTTATCACTCCTGCTTACATTTAAGATAAGAAAGCTTTTAACACATCTAATTTTCAAAATAAAAAATACTATAGCTCTTACAAAACACAAATCAAAGATTACAAAACAGAAAAGAAACAAAACACAAAAGTTAAAAAGAATTAGCCCTTTCGTAGAAATTACAAATCAAATAATAACACAACCCATAACACCCATACTAAACCAATATGACAATCAAACCAAGACTTTTATAGGGGGTCGCCTAAGGGACTATGCCCATTCATGGCAACAACAGGGAGCAAACAGTTACATTATGAGATTAATAACAGGTGGCCACATTCGATTGAGCCGATTGGAAGAAGCCTCCCCTACAGTATCCAGACAGACAAGTTTAAAAAAAAATTGCAACCAAGATAACAAAAGATATGACAAACATGATTTTCCATTTTAAACAAATGAAAATATTGGAGACACCACCAATTCTCAATCAAGGTTTTCTATGTCGAATGTTCTTAGTAAAGAAACCAGATGGAGGTCTACGCCCCACTTTCAACCTCAGAGGTCTGAACTCGTATGTGTCAGTGAAACATTTCCATTTAATTTCACAAACAGATGTGGCCGATTTCTTGCAGCCAAAGGATTGGTTAGTTAAAATAGACATTTCTCAGGCCTATTTTCATCTACCAATTGCAAAGACACACAGGAGGTTTCTCCGAGTAATTTACAACAACGAAGTGCTACAATTGACAGCCTTACCATTCGGCCTGTCATTAGCTCCAAAAATGTTTGCCTCGGTAACAAATTGGATTGCGGAAATCCTTCGAGCACGAAGTTTCCGAATAATAGTGTATTTAGACGACTACTTAAAATTGTCTACCAAGAAAATAATGAAAATAAAACTAATAATTTCCAACATGTTAAGCAATGGAAACAGTTCTCTGAGAGAAGCTCAGAGTTTATTAGGTTTGCTGAACTTTGCAAATTACGCAGTATCAAAGGGTCGTCTCCACTGTCGCAGAATGCAACTTTTCAATGGGCGATTTTCTGACAACCCAAATTAAAAAATAAAAATTAGTTCAAAAATACTCGATAGATGGCGTTTTATGAAAGCCGACCCGTTCCTACCTAAGGTCTGTAATAAATTCCACACTTTTGCTTGTCTATCAAAAAAATAAAAAAAATAGTACTATTTATATATCTTTCAAACCAGAGGATATTGACCAAGCTTTAGTTAAAATTAATGAGGATCTTTCCAGAGTTGCCCATTGGTCTGATTGCAATTGCCTTTTGTTGAACTCTTCAAAAACTAAATACATAATCTTTGGACCAAACATCAGTTAGGTAAAATAAATTCTCCGGTGCTTGTCAAACTAAAAAATAAACTCATGGAAAGAGTTTATGAGGCACGAAATTTAGGTCTTAAGATGGACTACAACCTACGTTTCGAAAATCATATTGGCAATTCTATCCGAAATTGTTTTTATAAACTAAGAGTACTATATAAGGTTAGTCGTTACCTAAGTGAAGAGTTGCGTATCCAGCTAGTAGAGTCTTTGGTGTTGTTTAAGCTAAATTATATGGATACTGTTTATGGACCTCGCCTACTTCTTTTTTTTTTTTTTTTTTTTTTTTTATAGCAGAAGGAGGCAAACGAGCAAGCGGGTCACCTGATGGAAAGTAATCACCGCCGCCCATGGACACCCGCAAAACCAGAGGAATCGCAGGCGCGTTGCCGGCCTTTAAGGAAGGAATAGGCTCGTTTCTTGAAGATCCCTAAGTCGTAACGGTCCGGAAATACCGCCGCCGAGAGCTGGTTCCACAACACTGTAGTTCGAGGCAAGAAATTTCTTGAAAAACGCACAGTAGTAGACCGCCATCCATCAAGGCGATGTGGATGGAATGACAGTCGATTGCGTGTAGTGCGGTGAAGGAAATTAGCGGCAGGGATCAAGCCGAACAATTCCTCAGAACACTCCCCATGATATATACGGTACAATATACAGAGAGACGCAACGTCTCTCCGAAGAGCCAGTGGATCGAGCCGACCTGAAATAACCACGTCGCCGACAATTCGAGCAGCTCTGCGTTGAATGCGGTCAAATGGAAGGAGTTGGTATTGGGGTGCTCCAGCCCAGAGATGGGAGCAGTATTCCATATGCGGCCTGACCTGTGCTTTATACAGTTGTAAACGGTGGGCCGGCGTGAAATACTGACCCGCTCTATTAAGCACACCCAGCTTTTTCGAAGCTAATTTAGCTTTACCTTCCAAATGACCACGAAACTGAACGTCACTCGAAATATCGACGCCAAGGATTCCAATAATCGGATTGGTATCAAGGGGAGCTCCCTCAAAGTTCAGAGGTACGACGAAGGGATGTTTTTTCGCGGTAAATGCGCAAACTTGTGTTTTGGAGGGGTTAAAGCGGACTAGGTTATGTCGGCCCCAATCCGAGACATGACTTAACATGTTCTTGGTGTCAGTCACAAGTTTATTCCGGCTCTCGATGACGCTTTCCAGA
Organism: Scoparia ambigualis; assembly: GCA_963921215.1. NCBI lineage: Eukaryota > Metazoa > Arthropoda > Insecta > Lepidoptera > Crambidae > Scoparia > Scoparia ambigualis. Next base: position 1,646,381 of record OY992525.1, read on the forward strand.
GAAATATTAGCTCGCCCGGTGTAGAGCGTAACCCCAGTACTGTCATCCGCATAGCAATGAATGCTGTTGTTATGCAGCATGTCATTGATATGCAGAAGAAACAAAGTAGGGGACAACACACACCCCTGCGGGACTCCAGCATTCACGGGCTTCATGTCGGAGCACGAACCGTCGACTGCGACTCTGATGCTACGCCCAGTAAGAAAGCTGGCAACCCATGAACACAATTTCTCAGGAAGCCCGTATGATGGAAGTTTAGAGAAAAGAGCCCTGTGCCATACCCTGTCAAAAGCTTTCGCTACGTCCAAGCTAACTGCCAGTGCCTCCCCTTTACTCTCGACTGCCTCCGCCCATCGGTGAGTAAGGTACACTAAAAGATCACCAGCCGATCGACCGCGACGAAAACCATACTGGCGATCACTTAGTAGCTGGTTCTCTTCTAGGTACCTTAAGAGCTGGCGGTTTATAATGGACTCCATTACTTTGGAGAGTAAAGAGGTAATAGCTATTGGCCTGTAGTTAGACGGATCTGAGCGATCGCCTTTTTTTGGAATCGGGTGCACAAGGGCTGTCTTCCAAGAGCTCGGGACGACGCCAGTGGTGTAAGAGAGCTGGAAAAGGCGCGTTAGAACTGGTGCCAATTCAGGAGCACACGTCCGAAGCACAATGGGTGGAACTGCATCTGGCCCACTCGCCTTATGGATATCAAGGGAAAAAAGAGCCTTACGAACTGACCTTTGCAGGAACTGAACGTTTGGCATTGTACAAGCGCAATGCGGTATGGTTGGTGGAGAGTTTACCCCATCGTCCAAGGTCGAGTTTGATGCGAAAAGAGAGCCCAAGAGATCGGCTTTCTCCTTTGCAGTATAGGCCAGGCAGTCATCGGTCTTGTGCAATGGTGGTAGGGACGGCTGACAAAAATTCCCTAAGATAGCTTTGGCGAGAGACCAGAACGCACGCGTCCCCGAAGGAAGACGCACTAGTCTCTCGCCAATTCTACCTATGAATGATGACTTCGCCTTGGCGATGTCCTTCTTAAAGGATCTGGCGGCAAAGTTGTACTTCTTTCTGAGCGCACTGGTGTTTGGATCCTTTGATGACACCGCATTAGCCCAGGCTTGGTAATGCTGTCGCTTTTGGCGAGACGCCATTTTGCAGCAACGACCAAACCATGGTTGGGACTTGCCGCCAATGGGAACCACAGAGTTTGGAATGAAAAGTTCCATTCCCTGCAGTATCACATCAACGACAGAGTCAGCGGCGACATCAGGATCATCCAGCGAGAAGCAAACTCGCCACCACGGGTAGGACGCAAAGAAGCTTCGCATCCCATCCAGCCAGTTCTGAAGACACAAAAACTAATACAAAGAGTGCAGAATGCCTGTGCTCGATTCTGCTTCACTATTCCGATAAGGGCCCATGTGACTCCATTTTTGAATAAACACTGCATGTTGAAGATGCGACACCACCGTAAACTTCATTTGGCTTGTTTAATGTTCAGTGTTGTAAAGGATCAAGCTCCTGCTTATTTTTATAACAAATTGTCTTGGGTTTCAAACCGTAAACCTTATGGAGCCCGAAGACATGCTTTCCAGCTGTGAACTCCACATCACGCATCTGCTGCTTTCCGAGGAAGTTTTCGATATGCAGCGACAAAATGCTGGAACAATATTCCTCCACCAATTAGGGAACTGCAAAACAAAAACGGTTTTAGGCATAAATTTAAATAATTTTTAGGCTATTTTAAGGGTACACAAGAGATTTTGCTGCAAGATACAAGCGCTTTATAATAAAACTTTAACCTACCTTGTCTGTATGTCCTGTAAATGTATGTTCGGTTGTGAGGCGTCTTGTGCTGGCTGGCACATAATTTAACTTTGAAAAGCACTATGTTATTGTTAAATTCTGTTACATGTCATTGTTTTGTAAAGCCATTTTCAAAATTATTTAAATTAATTTCATTACTGTTTGTGTTCTGTCTGAGACAGAATCGAATCGAATCTCTAATCTAATTTTAATTTATGGCTTCGCGTTTAGCATTAAGCTAATTTCAAGTGTTAAACTTTTATTTTATAAGTAAATTTAGTATTGTACGGTAGATAGAAATAAAATGGAGTCTCACAACACGTGTTGTTACTAAAAGAACACGGGAGAAACTCCATTATTTGTGGTTTTTGTCCATGAAGAGAAATGTCAATGTCATTCACCCCACCCGTTTGTTCCTTTTGTTGTTTTTATTTTTAAATCTGTTTTTTATAAGGCGAAGGGGTTTAATGTATACAACCTAATTAAGTGTTAGTTTATCATAAGTTTAATATTAATTTTATTTTTGTAATAAATTTTTGTTCATTCCATTTTTGTACACGTTGCCCATCGCAGCATCACCAAACTGGTTCCGTCGTAAGACCAGCGCTGACCGTAAGGCCACCAGCATCTTGCTGAGACGGAATCCTTTTTGGGACATTCTTTTGTAACATTTACTTTTTGTCTGTGTTATCTTAACTGTTTTTGTCCTAAATAAATATTTTTCCAGCATCTTGCTGAGACGGAATCCTTTTTGGGACATTCTTTTGTAATATTTACTTTTTGTCTGTGTTATCTTAACTGTTTTTGTCCTATATAAATATTTTTCCAGCATCTTGCTGAGACGGAATCCTTTTTGGGACATTCTTTTGTAACATTTACTTTTTGTCTGTGTTATCTTAACTGTTTTTGTCCTAAATAAATATTTTTCCAGCATCTTGCTGAGACGGAATCCTTTTTGGGACATTCTTTTGTAATATTTACTTTTTGTCTGTGTTATCTTAACTGTTTTTGTCCTATATAAATATTTTTCCAGCATCTTGCTGAGACGGAATCCTTTTTGGGACATTCTTTTGTAATATTTACTTTTTGTCTGTGTTATCTTAACTGTTTTTGTCCTAAATAAATATTTTTCCAGCATCTTGCTGAGACGGAATCCTTTTTGGGACATTCTTTTGTAATATTTACTTTTTGTCTGTGTTATCTTAACTGTTTTTGTCCTAAATAAATATTTTTCCAGCATCTTGCTGAGACGGAATCCTTTTTGGGACATTCTTTTGTAATATTTACTTTTTGTCTGTGTTATCTTAACTGTTTTTGTCCTAAATAAATATTTTTCCAGCATCTTGCTGAGACGGAATCCTTTTTGGGACATTCTTTTGTAATATTTACTTTTTGTCTGTGTTATCTTAACTGTTTTTGTCCTAAATAAATATTTTTCCAGCATCTTGCTGAGACGGAATCCTTTTTGGGACATTCTTTTGTAATATTTACTTTTTGTCTGTGTTATCTTAACTGTTTTTGTCCTAAATAAATATTTTTCCAGCATCTTGCTGAGACGAAATCCTTTTTGGGACATTCTTTTGTAACATTTACTTTTTGTCTGTGTTATCTTAACTGTTTTTGTCCTAAATAAACATTTTTCCAGCATCTTGCTGAGACGGAATCCTTTTTGGGACATTCTTTTGTAATATTTACTTTTTGTCTGTGTTATCTTAACTGTTTTTGTCCTAAATAAATATTTTTCCAGCATCTTGCTGAGACGGAATCCTTTTTGGGACATTCTTTTGTAACATTTACTTTTTGTCTGTGTTATCTTAACTGTTTTTGTCCTAAATAAATATTTTTCCAGCATCTTGCTGAGACGGAATCCTTTTTGGGACATTCTTTTGTAATATTTACTTTTTGTCTGTGTTATCTTAACTGTTTTTGTCCTAAATAAATATTTTTCCAGCATCTTGCTGAGACGGAATCCTTTTTGGGACATTCTTTTGTAATATTTACTTTTTGTCTGTGTTATCTTAACTGTTTTTGTCCTAAATAAATATTTTTCCAGCATCTTGCTGAGACGGAATCCTTCTTGGGACATTCTTTTGTAATATTTACTTTTTGTCTGTGTTATCTTAACTGTTTTTGTCCTAAATAAATATTTTTCCAGCATCTTGCTGAGACGGAATCCTTTTTGGGACATTCTTTTGTAATATTTACTTTTTGTCTGTGTTATCTTAACTGTTTTTGTCCTAAATAAATATTTTTCCAGCATCTTGCTGAGACGGAATCATTTTTGGGACATTCTTTTGTAATATTTACTTTTTGTCTGTGTTATCTTAACTGTTTTTGTCCTAAATAAATATTTTTCCAGCATCTTGCTGAGACGGAATCCTTTTTGGGACATTCTTTTGTAATATTTACTTTTTGTCTGTGTTATCTTAACTGTTTTTGTCCTAAATAAATATTTTTTCTTTCTTTTCTTTCTTTCTTACTTACAAATTTTTATTCAGGACCTCCAAGACCTATTTCTATTTTGGAATGGAATAAATTTTACGTAGCCATGCACGTTTTCTTCATGGACTCGCCTTTTACTAAACACCATACTAATATACATATGCTAAGCGCCATCTATGAAGTCATTTACGAACCAATTTTTTTTTGATCTCGGAAAATCGCCCCTCTCTTGCTGGTGCGCTCATTGAGATCTATAACTATAGAGAGAGCATAAGTTGCTATCTCTTTCTGCCTTAATCCATTACTACTTTTGTTCCGTTTCGGCACATCATGTTTACCCTAAGTAAAAGAAAGACAAAACATAGGATGAAAGGACCGTGTCGGTGAAACTGTGCAACGTTTTACATGGATCCAGCGACACTTGGCCCCTAACAAATCGCTGTCATTATTTTACCTACCAAATAATTATTTGTTTTTTTAGTTGAATAAGTGAATATTATAGGTGTACATATTATTCCGTTGGGCTTAATTGAACAACAAGTTGTTCAGTCAAACATTGCAGTAATAGAAGTGAGTACCAAGTGCCTGGAATATCGTTTCTTACGTAAGTTTTGTTAATCTAGTTTCGTGATGATTATTAGCAATTTACCATGCAATATTTGATTTGTTTCTATTGAAAATGCTAATAAATGATTGTAAATCTCTAATGCTAGTCTTAAATATGTGTGCTTTTGGTTTAATACGGAAATTTCATAAAATTATTTCAATATGACCTTAAATACTTAGGTTTTAGATTGGAACGGATAGCATAAAATAAATTATCTAATTAAATTATATCCACCTGTACTTTTTACCTTTCCTATCTATTCGAGCGTTAGACTGAGCGTCGTAGAAAATAATAAATTTAGTTTTAAGGTTTTAGGGGCCTCACGAGAATCAAGCCAGCCTAGTGTAAATTATCGTTTATTTTCTATTTATTTTAGATTTCCAAAGGACGAAACACTCAAAAAAATGATAATGTAGACATAAAAATAAAGAAAAATGAAATCTTAGCGAAATCGCAGCCACTATCAAAACTTGATAACACGAATACTATTGAGGACTTGAATACTGACAATAAAAATAATCTAGAAGTAAGTATCACAAATCATAAAGTGTGTCGCTTCTGAGATTTTGGTGTCAATACTTGCATTTTTTTTTATATATTTTTCCTATAACATCAAAATTTTTGTTTGTTTTTAACTTCTCTATTGGTTTATCAGTGACCGGATTTCGCAAAATTCTCCTTTATTTTAGTATGAACTTTCGGTATTCCACAAAATTAAAATGAAGTATTTATGTTACAGGTTGTTTAATCGTGCAGTAGTTGCAGTACTGAAGAAACATTAGAACCAAAGCAGCAATGCATCTTTTTCACTTAAATAATCTTGACTTTGTCAGATTAATCCTTATTTAAATACACCGACCGAAAAGTTAAACTTACGTTGAAATTAATGTTAGAAAGAAATAATTTAGGCCACGGATTGTTTAATAAATAAGAGTTACCTATTATAATTTGGCTTCACGTGTTATTTTATTTTATATTGTATAAAATTTCTCAAAGATTGTTTTTTTTTTTTTTTAAATATATTTATTCAATAAACTCAATTAATAAGTACTTTGAAACGTCCAAATATTTTTTAACCTGCCACCCATTCAGGACATCATTTTTTAACTGTGGCAAAGAACGGGCGCAAGAAACCACAGCGCACAGAAGCAACGACATTTACAAAATATATATATATCGCGTGTAAAAAGAAGCTTAACGAAGCCGCAAGCTACGTGTTCTCCTAATCAATACAATCAACGTTTGTTCTGACACAACACCTGGGAAATGTTCAGTTTCTGAGATATTGACGTTCAAAGTTAAAAAAAAATGTCCACGTTTTTTACATAACTCAGTTTAGAATGTAATTACTAAACTTTCGTCTAAAGAAACTATGAGTAGTGTAATATTGGGCATTCTAGATCACTTTTCACTCCATTGATCTCACTGACGTTCGATCAATGTCGTTAAAAGTGATCTAGAATGTCCCAATATTACTTTTGAAAATCACTGCCACTCGCTCAGTCAACGTCAAAAAGTGATTTAGAATGTCCAATCGACTTCTCGTGTTTTAGAATGTCTAATCGACTTCTCGTGATCTAGAATCCCATACAACGACTGCGATCTACTTTACACATTTTCAAGGTCTTTCGTTCATAGGATGCAGGAGCTTTTGACAATATGGAATTACAGCACAACTATAAATGAATGTGACTTAGTGAACTCTCAGTACGGAATAAGTGTTGTTTAGACGTAAGCGCCTACACGATTAAAATAGCAATATACCATTAACAGCTACGCTCCTCAGTCTTTCCGAAGGCGCTTGGTCAATTTATTCTATATTGTTTATAATGCCATTTTGTAATATAGTTTCGATTCATCATTGAGATCACATTATTAAACTTAAGTATCCGTCATATACGGTTTTTATTTGCCACCACGCTCCAAGGTGTATCATATAGTTGCATTTGTCAAATTTTATTCCTGACCCATAAGAAAACACTTGTGTATTTTAATCGAATTCATATTTCAATTTCTGTATACAACGACTTCGATCTACTAAACACATTTTCAAGGATTTCGTCTACTGAATGCGAAGGTTTTTGACAATATGGAATAACAGCACAACTTAAACTGGATGGGGCTTCCTGGTCTCCCAGGACTGGATCCCCGAATAAGTTAGTGCTATGAATAACATTTATCAAAGTAGTACCTCGACCCATAGGAAAACACTTGTGTATTTTGATCAGAATCCAGTATGTAATAGTTTAATTTCTGTATACAACGACTTCGATCTACTTAACACATTTTCAAGGATTTCGTCTAATGAATGCGAAGGTTTTTAACAATATGGAATTACAGCACAACTTAAGCTGGATGGGGCTTCCTGGTCTCCCAGGACTGGATCCCCGAATAAGTTGAACTATGAATAACATTTGCTAAAGTTGAACCTCGACCCATAGGAAAACACTTGTGTTTTTAAACCAAACTTCATTTCAGTATACGGTGACTCCGATCTACTCTACACATTTTCAAGGTTTTCAACAATTGGAAGAAAAGGTTTTATGCCGAAACACCTCAACCTCGATCCAAGGAAAACACTTGTGTATTTTGATTAGAATCAGTTGCCAATTGTCATTGTCGACTCTGATCTACTCAACACATTTTCAAGGTTCTCATAAAAAAAACACTTGTATTTTTTGATCTAAGTCAATGCAGACAACTGTGCAGGGAATTGTTAGTTACCTTATTTATATCAATCCCGCAAACAACAACGTATGCAATCACTACACACACACACAAACACACAAACATACATTAACTACGAGTTCGACTTTGAAACTTCCCGTTTCAATGCTAACGAAAACAATTTTAATACGGGTTATTCCCAAGCGCCATCAAAAATTTGTTTGGAAAATATAAGAAATCCATACATCAATTCCTATACTCCTCCAAAGACCAAATATTATAAAAGATATTATCGAATCAGAAATGAGGAGATCCGTAGACGAACTAAGGCAGCCGATATAGCCCGAAGAATTGCTAAACATAAGTGGCAGTGGGCAGGGCATATCGCTCGAAGAACCGACGGCCGTTGGGGCAGATCGGAGTGGCAACCGCGCACCGGAAGACGCAGTGTGGGCAGGCCTCCAACAAGGTGGTCCGACGATCTGGTGAAGATTGCAGGTAGCAGCTGGATGCGTGCGGCGCAGGACCGGACGTGGTGGGGATCCTTGGGGGAGGTCTTTGTCCAGCAGTGAACGTCTTTTGGATGATGATGATGATGATGACCATTTTTTATCACGGAGGAGCATGAAAATTAATATATTTGTATTATTTCTGGGGAGGACTTTGGGCCATTTTGTTGTGGGAGAATGGGAATAACCTTTAACATAAACACAATTAGAAAGATAAAGCTAAGTCTATACTGTTTTAATTGACAAACGCATTAAACATACATTTTCATAATACATACAAACACAAACATCACGGCGTATTCCCACAAGTGGGATAGACAGAGCAACAAGTAACAATTAATTACGTCATGCTGAAGTCACGTTTAGCAACAAGTGATCAGATAGGATTTTCATAACAGTACCTTTCAAATTATGGTTTAACTTATAAAGCAAATGTCGATTTGAATACGTACCCACTAAATATGGTTAGATTTAATTATTGTGGGAATAATATGAGTACATAAACACCGAAGTTATAAAAATAGACTGCCTCACGGTAATCGAACCCGCGTCTCTCGATATCCGAGCGGCTAACTTGTAACATACCGAGACATTTGTTTAATTTAGTACGTACATCAAAATGTTTAACTTTTACCGTCTCATTAATAAAAATGGCCAAATGTTACACCTCGGTTTAAAGTGACGCTGTCTCGTTTTTGTTAAAGAAGACAGATAGAGACAGCGTCAATTTAATCCTAAGTGTAACTTTAATCAACGTTTATTAATGACAGGGTTAGAGTGTGAGGAACTCGATGAGGTACCTAGTGGTGAACTCGATCTGTGATTGTGGTGGTTATGAAACTCTCGTTAAGACGATCATGAGATGAAATGTAATAGTAAATTTCATGCTTAGTGAAAACAGTCCTAATGTTGCACATCCGGACAATCGTCGTCAGCGCTTTATCGAAAGGTTAGCAATTACACAGGAAATGTAAAATACTTTCGCTGCAAGTTTTCGCACTAATCGATAAACTAAATATTTTGCTTAAAATTTAAAAAAACAGAGGTTACAAACATTGCTTCAATTTTGTAATTACTTCCTTTCTTGCTACTAATAACACATATTTATTTATAACATTGTAATACTTATTTAATTACTTTTGCTTAAACGTACACTCGTTAAAATATAACAGCTAATGTAGTGGTTAGGTAGGTACTTGACTATAACGCGAAAAAGGCTCAGGCTAATGGTTTGATGAATGCAAGCATTTATGTGTACATCGTATAGGTAACGGTTTGTAGTACAGAAGGTTACGCTACCGATTAAGCTTGCTTTACTTAGATAATGTATGTGTTTATAATAAGCCCAATATGTACCTATTTGGTTTGTAATAAAAGCAATAATAATAAAAAAAAAATTTGGAATTAACAGTTTTTACATACGGTGTTATTCTTGAAAGTAAAAACTAGCACTAATAGTTTAATTGTATACAAGCAAAAAAAAAAAAAAGTTGATCACTCCTGCTTAGTAAAATTGCTGTTAAACACTTTTCTCCAATAAATACCCGAAAAATGGTAGTTGTCGTATCAGTGCTTCCTAAGTCAGATCGACCACTAGTACGCCTAAGCTACGCCTAAGTTTTTAATATTTAGTGCTTCGGTACTCTGACATCGCTACGAGAATCATCCAGAAGATATACACCGAAACAATGTTCGTAAGTTTTAAATATTTTTATTTTTCTATTAGCAATGTTGTGTTTGCTCGACTTCGTATATGTTTTGTAAGGTATGTCAACGGTTGATCCCTTCTGCATCTGCAACCGTTAGCACCGCCAAACCGCAGTGGGTGTGCGTGGTGGGCTATGGTCCGTTCTCTCTATGTCATCATCATCATCATCATCAGCCTATAAACGTCCCACTGCTGGGCAGAGACCTCCCACGTGAATAATAGCACGGGGATATTAAGCCATAACCCACCACGCTGGTCCAATGCGGGTCGGTGGGTTTTAACGACTGTCATCTTACGACAACATCCGGGACCAACGGCTTAACATGCCTTCCGAAGCACGGATCTCTCTCTATGTGTAAAGAAGTTATTAAAGAAGGTCTGTAGAGGAGCAGTGACCTAGACCAGCAAATGTTATTATTTAATCGTACTAGTATTTACTGTCATATGTTAAATGTTAATGTCACTAATATTTATTGTTATTTTAGGTCTGAAAGCAAGCAAGTTAAACGCTCTGCCAAGAAAAGCTGTGTGTTAGCCAATTCATTTGACTCGGACAACGAAAGCATAAGGTAATTTGCGTTGATTACTTTTAAAACCTGTTAATATATTTTATGTTATTTCGTATATCGTCAATATTAATAATTAGTTTTTAATTACATTTCTTATCTTTCTAGCTCTAAGAAGAAATGCCTGTACTCGTCGTCGGTGCCTAAGACTTCAACAACGATTGTGAAAAAACAAGAAGGGTCTAGCTCCGCTTTAGACTGGTTAAATGATTCAGAGTCAGATAACGAAGTTTCGCCGCCTCCACGCAAGACAGACCAGACCTTCGACAGTGTACTAACGCGACGAGTACCAGGCGGGGTAACGCGTCGGACTGCGAAGCTCGACGGTGAACTGGTGGCGGAGCTGCGTCTCTACGACGCTGAGGAGGTGCGTAGCCTCACCGGTCTTGAAAGGTGTGAAAAGGCAATAATTTGGGTTCGACTACAAGGCGAAGCTGAGTCTCCTGAATTGTTGACTATAAAAAAATTCATAAAATTAGCCAAATCAAAATTTACTGAAGAGGGGGTATTCTTTAGTGATAAAAAGAAAAAATAGTCACAGTCAGCTAGGTACTACATATTAACTAGTTACACTCTCTTCGGTAAATTTTGACTTAACTAGTTTTACTTATATATTATATGTGTGTTAGGTTTTATACATTTTACTTAAAAACTACTTTAACCTCTTGTAATTTTTTAACACAGTGAAAACAAAATCATAATGGTTAAGACTATATTCTGTTCAACTTGCAACTTATCCGTTAAAAATAATGCTTTCTCTGCTCATTTAAAAAGTATTTTACACAAAAATAATAGTTCTGTAATTGAGAGCGAGGGTATCGAACAAGTGCATAGCGCTCTTCGCGGTCGCATAGCGTCGTACCGTGTTCAATGCGAGGACGTTGAAGAACGTATGCATGTGTTTGCTCCTGCAGATTTTTTATCGCAATTGCGCCTCCGCGTGAAACTTTTACTCTCAGCCCGAATTGAGGCTTATACAAACCTTAAAGTAAATTTCGAATTGTTTTCTGAATTTTTTCTGCATAAGGATGACTCGATTTCAACGAAATCTTTTGCTACTGAAAACATTATCTTACATAAAAGTTATAATTTTGATGCTATGTATACAAACATTAGCCATAAAATTTGTAAAAAAGTTGAAGAATTTGAGGAAAGAGATAGTGGTTGGGCTTACTTACGAAGCTTGTATCTAGAAGTAAATATAAACAAATATAACCCGTTGAGAGCCTCAGGTTACTTAGATTTACCTAACGCTATAAAAAACAAACGTGCATGTATCAACATTAAAAATTCGGATGATTACTGCTTTTTATGGTGTGTCATGGCATCACTTTTTCCTGCAAAAAATAACGCAAATCGAACCACCGCATATCCGCATTTTGAAAGTGTACTTAAAGTTAAAAATATGACATTTCCAGTAGGGTTCACAGATATAAGAATTTTTGAAAAGAATAATCCCAACATAAGTATTAATGTTTATGGCCTTAAAAATAGCAGTAAGGTTGTTGGACCTCTGTACAAATGCGAATTACGTAAAAGACATCACGTCAACATGCTTTTTCTCGAAAATGGAAAACGTACGCATTACTGTCTAATTAAAGATTTAGCTAAATTACTTCGCAAGCAGTTAACTAAACATCATTCCAAAATATTTTTATGTGAGGATTGTATGATATTTTTTGATAACAATCTTAAACTCGAAGCCCACGTTTGCAGTGGTGTAGCAACAATTTTACCTAATCAAGGAACTCGAATACAATTTGAACATTATGAACGCATGCAAGACATGCCTTTCGTTTTATACGCAGACTTTGAATCTTTGTTAGAGCCAGTTGAACCAAATTCTGAAACAAGTTGCACAACGATTACGCAAAAGCATGTACCAGCTGCATTTGCTTACTACGTTGTATGCTCCTACGACAGCTCCCTTAATAAATATGTGTCTTATCGAGGACCTGACTGTGTGAATAAATTTTTTGATAACCTTCTATCTGATATAACTGTAATTTATAATATTTTGCATTCATCGATCCCTATGTTCTTAACAGATAAAGATAGAACCAATTTTGCTCAAGCTAAAAACTGTTATCTTTGTAACAAAATATTATTTGACGACAAAGTAAAAGATCACTGTCATCTTACTGGACGATATCGTGGTGCAGCTCATTCTTATTGTAATATAAAATATTGTTTGCCTAAGTTCGTTCCCATATTTTTTCATAATTTAGCTGGTTACGACAGTCATCTTTTCATACGACAGTTAGGAGAATTATCAGGTAGGATACAAGTGATTGCAAAAAATAAAGAAAATTACATATCGTTTACCAAATTTTTTCAAATTAGTAACGAAGCTATCATACCAGTTCGTTTTGTCGATTCTTTTAAATTTTTAGGCACAAGCCTAGAGAAGCTAGTTGCAAATTTAAATACAAATGATTTTAAACATCTATCTTTTTTTTTTCCTTCTCAGGAACATTTTAATTTACTTAGACGTAAAGGGGTTTATCCTTACGAATACGTCACTACTTGGAGTTCTTATGATGAAGAAGAAATACCTCCTTATAAATGCTTTTTTAGTAAATTGCACAATTGCAACGTATCAATAGTAGATTATGAACACGCAAAAAGAGTATGGCAAACCTTTGAATTACGGAGCCTTGGAGAATACACTGATTTATATCTTAAGTCAGATGTACTCTTACTAGCGGACGTCTTCGAAAGTTTTCGAAAAACGTGTAAGACGAATTATAAACTGGATCCTTCTTTTTACTTAACAGCACCTAGCCTAAGTTTTGACGCTATGCTATTAAAAACAGATGTTAAATTAGAATTAATAAATGATTTGGAAATAATAAGAATGATACAAAAAGGCATACGCGGTGGTATATGTTTATGTTCTACAAGATATTCGAAAGCCAATAACAAGTACTTACAAACTTATGACCCCGCAAAAAGTGATAACTTCCTTGTTTATATTGATTGTAATAATCTTTATGGTTATGCTATGTGCGCTTATTTACCTCATTCAAATTTTAAGTTATTAAGTGAACTAGAAATTTCAAAAATTGATTTTCATAATATACCCATTGACGGGGACATTGGCTATATACTCGAAGTAGACTTAGAATACCCTTTCCATTTGCATAATTATCATAACGATTTTCCATTCTGTGCTCAAAAATTTGCTCCTCCAGGATCTAAAACTTCGAAATTGATACCAAACTTATACGATAAGTTTTTTTATGTCATTCATTTTTCCCATCTGAAAACATGTCTAAAACATGGTTTATTGCTAAAAAAAATACATAGAGTAATTCAATTCAATCAGAGTCCATACTTAAAACAGTACATTGATATGAACACTGAGTTACGAAAAAAGGCCAAATCTATATTTGAACAAGATTTCTTCAAACTTTTAAATAATAGTATATTTGGTAAAACACTAGAAGACACCGAGAAAAGGGTCAGCGTGAAGTTGGTTAATAAGTGGAATGATGAAAAGAATATAACAAAGAAAAGTTTCGGTGCTGAGCAACTAATAGCTCGACCAAATTTCCATAGTGCTACTATTTTTACAGAAAATTTTATAGCTGTTCAAATGAAACCCGAGACAATTACTTTAGACAAACCCATATATATTGGCTTTTCTGTATTAGAAATATCCAAAAGTCATATGTTTGATTTTCATTACTCTATTATGAAACCTTTTTATCGGGAAAAATTAAAGCTTTGTTATACGGATACTGACAGTTTTCTTTATTCAATAGAAAGCAAAGATTTTTATACAGATTTAAAGTTGAATTTCCTTAGATATTTTGATACTAGTAATTATCCATTAAATAACTGTTACGGTATACCTGGTCTTAACAAAAAAGTACCAGGTCTTTTCAAAGATGAACTAGGTGGAAATTTAATTTCTGAATTTGTTGGTTTACGATCAAAATTATACTGTATAAAAACAGTACAAGAGGAGTTAAAAAGGGCTAAAGGTATACAGAAACAGGTTTTGAAAAACGTACATTTCGAAGATTACAATAACGTATTAAACAAAAATACTTTTTTAAGAAAGAAAAACATAATTTTTAAATCCTTAAAGCATGAAATATTTACCCAAGAACAGAACAAGATAGCTTTGTCAGGTAATGATGACAAACGCGTAATATTAAAAAATAAAATATCTACTATGTCTTGGGGCCACTGGGATTATATATTTTAGCAATTATTTTTTTCACTGTGTTTTTAAATTCTATTATTTAGATATATGACTATGATTTAGATATATTATATTAGAGTTATATTATACTTAAGGCTTGAGAAATAAAAAAATGTATTATTATTTATTACCATTACTAAGATTCATTGGTTGAATTTAAAATAATATTAACTTTTTATAAACTATTGTAACCAGTTTTTCAATATACTTAAGTAGGTACATATAATGAATATTTTGATTTATAAAAATTGTTAAAAAATATGTAAGTTGTTGCTTTTGCTCAGATTCATTTATTGTTTGAATAGGAAATCTAACTTAGATTATGAAATGTAATGTAAAATTTACTCTACCCAGCTGTATTAATATACCTAATAAAATATAAAAGTAACCGACTAACTTGCATTTTTATTTAATTTATTATATATCTTTGTATAATAAATCATTGACGGTAAATAAGTAAGAAAATTCTAACGCAAACAAGTTTGAACAAGTCAAATTCAGAGTAGGTTGTACTCTTCTGATTATAAGGTAATATGAAACCTAATTAATACAAATCAGGTCACGTTATTGGCAAGTTAATCATTCTTTAATAATATCAATTCTTTCTTTTTATTTTGCTGAAATGTCCATTAATTACATGTTTTACTACCTATATTGTCTTGCTGTGTCATCATGTACATTAATATAAATGGGTTTCAAATTAGTTTCAATTTCAATTATTAAAGTGAAGGCGTCAGTAGTCCAGCTAGATAATATCAACATGGTAAGTTTAAATAATTTTGTATGATTATAAATTAATTTTATTTGTGTTGTAATTGTGTCGTTATTTGGTGAAAAGTGGGTTATGGTAAAGGACTGCTTTTGCTGTCCTCCTTGCGTAGTCGCTGACTAACCCTTCGGGGATAATAGTCGTGGTTTTATGTATGTAATAAACTATTTTATTTTATGTTTTAGAATACTCAAGAGAACCTGGTGTCGCTCAGCATCAACAAGGAGTTCGTACAACCGTCATCTCCCACTTTTGAACAGAACGCTCAAGATATGCTCGAGGGATTTACAGAGGAGTATCCGAATTGGAGAGCAGATGAACGGCGAGGCGATTCCCCGCTGTATAACAAGGTGGTGAATAATATCACCAAGAAGAGACTTCGAAAAAGAAGAAGTTATCTGAAGCATTCTCATTCTTACGTGATGAAAAGTACGCCGATTCAAGGTCGTCGATTAATTAAGATTGAAGTGGTGGACTTCGAAACAAATCATACTGATCCATTATTATCTGCGCAGTATGTGGTAACAGAGCATATTGACCCCATAATGGATCAAACAGAGGCTATCATTAGCAATATATCAAAAAAAGTTTGTGGATATAGTTATAGTTTTTAAGAAATTCTAAAATAAATATTATTGAATTGAATACTAAGATCGTTTCATTCACCCTTTTTACTTTTAGTAATTAAACAAAAAGATATTTATACACATTTGATTTATTGAGGAAAATACTTTATTACATTAATAACTCAATTAACATTTAAAGTGTACCACTTTTTTAGACACAGAACATTTTTTAAAGCACACATTTTTTTATGGTACTCACAATTAAATTTATTTACATCTACATGGTAATCACTATATAATTTTAAAAAGTTAGGACAACCTATTTCTTCCAACTCCATTATTTCACAATCTTGACATAGCTCGCGAACCCATATTCCTTTTTCCAATCCCTTTACTAATACCTTCTTACTGCTTAAATACGGAACTATTATTCGTCTAAATTCACGGTAATCAATGAATCCCTGACTCCATTTGAGCCCGCGATTCCTTTCTAACCACCGGATTTGCTTCTTTTCTTCATCTGTTAGGTTTTTAAAAGCATATGGTGGCTTAATTAAGAACGTCTGCGTATGGTTTTTAGTTGCTATTGATAACTCTTTTACAATAAAATTATTTTTCAAATCCTTAAATCCTTGCACATCCACTATAATAGTATCGTTATTCATGATAGCTTTTTCACAATGTTACTCAGTGGTTTATATTCAAATATGCAATCGTTCAGTATAAGGCAGTATGCAGCGGTCTGATCAGGTATCTCTTGATCTGTTTCGATTTCTACTCTTACGTCGATTGATCCCTTCAGCATTTCTTGTTGGCGAGAACAGTCAACAACGAATAAAGGAGCAATATCTTTAAACTCTTTTAAACTCGACAACGGTTCTGATCGACGTCCGTGATAATACTGCTGAAACCTTGCATACTGTTCGTATATTAATAAAAACTTGTTGTCAGAGAAATTTATGTTAAGTCCTTCGTAGGGGTAATATGATGAATTTAAAAACACTCTTACGTCACGAACATTGCAATGGTCGAACTCAGCCATTGACATTTGAGCATTATGTTTTCGGTTTGTTTGTAAGGCAATAATAACAAATCGAGGTTTCTCTGTTTGCGATGAAGTTTTAATAGCCCAAGTATGCTTACGTGTCTTGGGTAGTAACGGATATTCATACAAGTCCCAGTTACGAAACGCTAGTGTAATGGCTCGATCTTTTTCTAAATGCTTTAATAAATTAATTCTCTCTCGATCTGACACTTTAATATGTGGAACACGCCAAACGATTTTATTTATTGTTATATTTTCCACTATTTGCTCTTTACTCAATTTTATTGCATTGACATTTGTGTTGCTCCTCAACAGTACTAACTCATGTTTACAGTTAATTAAAACTTTTTCATAATCTTCTGCAAATCCTAATATTTTATTTAATGGTATGGAGACAGAGAAAACTCCGTTTGTAACATTGGTTATTCCTGCAGGAGACCAACCCCAAACTTTTGCACTTTTGGATTCATTTTCATTCAAAGACAAATAAGACTTCATTGTCGTTGTGATACCTGCATTTTTTATTTTATCTATTTCTATTCCATTTAACTCATATCGAATATCTTGGAATAGAAATAACGCAGGATTGTTTACAAAATGCACACTTGTTACCTTTTCTTTAGTGGTACTGTTATATACATCAGCTTTACCTTCAATATACAAAGTGCTGCGTGACGGCAACACATACAAATCTTGCTGATTGATTGGTATTCTTATTTCATCATTATTGTTGAAACTTGTTACATACGGCTTATACGAATGATATTCAAAACTCTCGATACTGTTATCGTATGACGTTGGCTGAGATATATTTAATATGTTCATTTTAACAAGCCTACTAGCTTTAGAAATTCTTTATTATTTTTAGTAACCTTCTTTTTTAAGTCAAACGGTGTTCTTTTACTTATTGCTCTTTTGGAACTGACTTGAACACCTGATGAGGTAGGGTTTTTATTAAAATTAATCATTTTTTTCTAAAATGTAAATAAAGTTGTACGTCTTCTCCAAGTAAATTAATCTGTCTATTATCAGCGTCTAACAACCTAATATTAATTGCACTAATTGAACTTTGATTGACTGGAAAATAGATTAAGTTTTTAGGAATTTCAATAATTCTATAACCGGGTGGTACATTAGGCACAAACTCATAAATAATATGGCTTGCTTTCCCATTCACGAATGATCCGCTAACTACGTCACATTCGATGCGTACGATGGTTGTTGCTAAAATACTGACTGGGTACTGAGACTCACAACTTATATTTGCCTTAATTGTGTCGTTAGCAAAACCTAAAATTCTACCAATGGAATTATTTTTCTCGAAATGAACATCTTCTGAACAAAATATTTTGGTTTTGAGAGTATTATTATTACAAGTCAATTTTAATGCAGTGTTCTTAATGTTGCTTTTTAAAAATTCGCAAATATCTTGAAGTTCATATGATCCTTCAGGAATTTCGATGAACTCATTGATACCGTAATAAAACTTATTGTTCCTTTCGTCTATATTAGGAATAGAATTAAAAGTAGAAAAGTATATAAGTCCGCACTCATATTGCCCACGTAATTCTAAAGTTGGTGAATAGTTAGTTATTAATGAGGCTCCTTGCCCAGTTATGGATACAGTGAAAGACATTTTTATACTGTCAAGTTATTTTAATTGTAACCTATATAAATGATTTTTCCAATACTTTCTTAAAAATAATAAACAAAGATGACCACAGTTTACAGTACCGAAAGATTGATACTGTTTGTAATTATAATTTATATGCCTATCTTTCAAATATTTTATTAATTCTAATGGAGGTTTTAAGTTACCAAAACTGTTAAAATATTCACAGTAATTATTTTCTTTTACATAGGCTACCCAATGAGTTCCAGGATTTGAAGAACTATCTAAATTAAGAATAGCACACTCAATTTTTCTTGGTTTTGAGGGTAACGTATCTCTCATAAAAACGCCACGAAAATATGGAATATCAACTGAGTGCTTTAATATATCTAAATTAGTAAGTGCTCGTTTGGGTAACCGTTTAATTAGTTTTTTGGAGGTTGCAAGTACAAGCCCGCTCCTTTTTTGTGAGACTTCAAATACAACCCTTTTCCAAGTGCAACAGCTTCCATCATCTTGTTATGTCGTTCTGATTCTTGAAGATTTTTTTGAGCGACCTTGTAATCGTTAACAGCCTTTGTTATACCTGCAGCACCCCCAGCGAGTGAACCAAGAGCTGATAAACCAGCAAAGATTGGTATGAGGGGTAACAACCCACCAGTTTTCGGAACAGGAATGCAGCGTGGGAAGCGTATTCCTTTTATATTAGAAAACACTTTTTTTGCAGCTGCATGCGCATATTTTATAGCCGTGCGGTTATCATTACATTTTATTTTTTTCATTTGCTTTTGAATTTTTTTAACACCTTTCATGAATGACCGCACTCCTGCTCCGGCTTTAAGTTTTGCTTTCCTTGCATTTTTTACTATCCATGATGCAATCTTTTCTCCTTTCCCAGCATCTTTCGATTTCAATCTTTTCTTTGCCATATTTAAAAGTTCTAAATCGGCGTTTTGTCTAACGTTCCAATCTTTATTATTGTAAGCAATATCGTGATACAAGCAAGCTTCATCCAATTTATTTATTCCTCGTTCACCTCTTAGTAAGCGTTTTTTAAGTTTTGTTCCTGGACCACAAAACTGATATCCAGGTAAGTGTAACTCGAACGGAATGTTATCTATTAAATTGTTGACAATGCCGCTTCCTTCCTTCATTGATGTTCGTAAAGTGACTGTACAACATAATCAGGCGATATTTATATTAAGTCATTAATAATTTTCTGTCAACCCAACTGTTTTCACCATCACTGAGACCCAACCATTTGACAAAGAGTTTGTTTCCTTTTTTCTTTAAAACTTTTTCAATAAGATATATATCGGGAAATTGGGTTCTTTGCAGTTCGTATCCGTAAAAAGATCCTAAAATGATTTGCTTATGTTTGTCTTCTAAGTGGTATGTGACAGGATTTGTATGGTTAACTTTCACAACGTTGAAGATTTCTGTTGACCAGTTGGGAGTATAACCTTTGTAGAATTCACCTTTGTATTTACTAATCCGAACATGATCACCAACACGGTACTTATTTTTTTTCGTTATGTTATTATTTTGTGATTTGATGATGTTGTACTTTACAGTTGTCTGATTTCTTTTGTCAACATCAATAGGTTTAAATTTTGTTATACGATGAACAGTGTTATTATAGCTTTGTACCACGTTTTTCAAATTTTTATTTATCCACTGGTATTGACCGCATAAGCTAAATAGCTTATAAAGGTGACCTTTTAGCGTTCTAATTACTCTTTCAACAATTGCTGCTTTTTTCACAGAATAAGTGGAATAATGGTTAATGTCATATTTTTTCATCAACTCTTTAAAGTTTTCATTATAAAACTCTTTACCTAAATCTGTTTGCAAATTTTTTGGTTTCCGAGACGAATTCAATAATATATTTTCCATTGCGTTGGTGACATTAATTTTATCTTTACTCTTCAAAGGATTTGTCCAAACGTATTTCGATAAAGTGTCAATAACTACTAAAACATATTTATATCCTTTATTAAATTGTGAATACTTTTGAAAATCCATAAGGTCAGCTTGCCATGAATCATCTACTCCTTTTATAATTGTACATCGGCGAGGAAAATTTCTTCTCGCCGCTCTGTGAATTTCTTCTACTATATCTCTTTTACTCATTTTTGTTTGACTTTGCTTGAATCATACGGTCTATTTCTGTTTTTGAGTAAAACATAGTAGACAAGCGATTGGAAGTAGCTGATTCTAAGTTCTGGATGTAAATTTTTACACGACTATTAACTTTATTTATTTCATTCCTTAGATCTTGTACAGTTTTATCCAAATATGCCTTATTTACAGCTTCATCGTCCTTGTCTGGAGATGATAAACCTTTAAGTTTTGATGATTTTAAGTCGTATTCGCCCGTTTCGCACTTTTTTAACGTATCGTTTATGGTATCGATGTATTCAGATAACCTCAAACGTTTATGAATGTGATGACCGAATTTATCTATATTCATTATAATCTCGAAGCTTTGCTTACTGCGAGTATACTGCTTAATTTTCCCCGTGCTATTTGTTTATATTCCATATTTATGATGCCCGCTTCGCGCAGTTCTTCAATTATTGCAACGATTTCATTATCCAAACCCGTGTTACCAGCAGCTTTTGACGCAAGCAGTAATTTCAATCGTTCTATTAATTCATTTGGATCATCCCAATAAACTAAATCTGTATTTGTTTTAACTTTTTTTAAAAGATTGATACCTTTTCCCTGTGGAGGACTCTCAGTACTAGTAGGTTGTTTAGAGAATTTAAATAATGGTTTTATAATACTCATGTATTTAAACCCTTTATTGCTGTTTATTGGTTTGGCAGGATCAAAGTTACGTCTGTGTGCATTAGTATTGATAAGTAGTAGCTTGTAGTTTTCAAGGTCGTCATCTGTAATAACATCTAGATTTGGTACCTTTTTATATAATAGTTCTTTTAAGCCAAGAGTCTTTTCAAAAGTAATGTTTCCAACTTTAAGAATTCTACCGTCATCATGAACGCGAGTGTTTCCAAGCTCAAGTTTCCCTCGCTCATTTCTAATTCCAAAAGGTATGGCATTAAATACTTCAGATGACGTAGACCATGAGGAAGACTCATCTTGATTTATAATGTTTGGTGATGATTGGAGGGACTTAAAAGAACCTTTACTTACATCATGGTTCTTAAAAGGTGACGTAGTTAGGATTTTGTCTGATTTTTGTGGTGTGTCTTGATATTCCTCTTCATCTACACTATTAGAATCAATATATTCTTCACAAGAAGAATACGACTTCTCGCTTTCATTTTTCCTGTTTTTTTTTGATATGGGATCATAAAGCTTTACTTCCTGTAAGTTCTTTTCATCATTTCTATTCGCTAAAATGTTAAGAGGGTCAACAATAGGTTTAAATATTGTTTCCAGGGTAACATTGTTAGAATTTTTAGCATCCTTTATTAAGTCTACCTTCCTTTTAACAGCTGATGCTGATTTTACAATTTGTTCTTTTAAATCTCTTTCCATTTCAATAAATAGGTTTCCTTTCAGCTTTAAGTCACAAATGAAAGTGATTTTATGGCATAATTACAACTGCTTTTGTACATTAATCTAATTCTATAAACGTATCAAATGTCTTCCTATAACATCCTTTGTTTCGTTCACAATCCTTATTTATTACAAGATAATTGAATGGTTTCTTCCAAACAGTTGAGCACATTTCTCGAAATTGTGACCAAGTCATGTCCGACCCTACGTGTTCATCATATACGTGTTTCAAATTTACATCGTCCTGCTTAAATAATATAATTAGGTTAGAATTGTCCCTAATAAGTTGTTTTGGTACTTTTGTATAAGTTTGATTAATATAAAAACAATCGATATTTTTATGACGTCCCATAGCAAAATAATCTCGGATGTGGTTTTGGTTTTCACAAGCAACATCATCAAATATAATAATCGAGTCAGACAAAGCATCATGTGGACTCAAAACTTCGGTGTTGTCATTATATTTATGATACGATGTACCTGCAACCATATTTAATACTTTTTCTAAAAATATGTATTTAGGTTGATACAAAGATTTTGAATAAACATAAAGGTTGCGGAACCGTGGACCATCTGTATGTAGTAATAAACTAATTACTAAGTTTGTCTTTCCACAATTCGAAGGGCCGCAAACAATACAACGGATACTGTTCGGCAATAAGTTGCCATGACGTTTTAACTCATTTGATGATGGTGGGCAAATGCATTTTAATTTTAATGACTGTTTTTGTTTAACAAATCTCATAGCAGCTGTTTTCTTATTGACCACAGTGTTTCGGGAGTTTCAATAAAATGACTTTGAAGCATAGCGCTTAAACATATATACGAGCGAATGGCAGTGATTTTCAAAAGTAATATTGGGACATTCTAGATCACTTTTTAACGACATTGATCGAACGTCAGTGAGATCAATGGAGTGAAAAGTGATCTAGAATGCCCAATATTACACTACTACTATGTCTTAATTTTGGATATTTCTTAGCTAACGAGCCTTTTTAAATCACTGACCGCATTGTACATTGAACGCGAACTCCACACACACGCGCTCTCGTCACCAGTGTTTGATAGCACGCGAGTTCAATGACCGTCGGTCCGGGGCGGGAAGAGCGGGGCGAGGCCAGCTGATCACTCGAACGAACGTAGTGATATTGACATTTCTATCGTTAGGGTTTTTAATGTTAAGTGTGATTTAAATACTTTACTGACAAAACGCAGCAGTACCTAGGTCTACGATTTATAAAATAAATTTAAAACGATAAAGGAAAATTATTGCACAAGAAAAATGACGGATCTCCAACTTGGCTCAGGTGGAACTAGAACCCACGTCCCTCGTAATCCGGACGAGTGCTCTGACCGCTAAGCCACCGAGATCGCAATACTAATTTAAACATAACAAACACAAAACATAACTAATTAAAACGATATTTTTATTTGCAAAAACTACAACACGTCTATCGTTCGGTTATCTACCATCCTACCAACCAGGACAGCTCTTGTTATGCTGGATTTACACGGAGCCAATACTTGAGACAATAAACTAAGCCATTCCAATTTTGGCATCGTGTAAAGTCCACTACATTGGATTGTCCTCAAGCCGTTTTTGCTTAGCATTAGCATTGGCTTATTGGACTGGCATATTGGATTGTCTCAAGTATTGGCTCCGTGTAAATCCAGCATAACAAGAGCTGTCCTGGTTGGTAGGATGGTAGATAACCGAACGATAGACGTGTTGTAGTTTTTGCAAATAAAATTATCGTTTTAATTAGTTATGTTTTGTGTTTGTTATGTTTAAATTAGTATTGCGATCTCGGTGGCTTAGCGGTCAGAGCACTCGTCCGGATTACGAGGGACGTGGGTTCTAGTTCCACCTGCATTCAAATCCAGCATTACTATTAGTCGGTTCGTAGGTAACATCAACAATTCATAATTATTTATTTTCTTTTCTTATTCCCTATACGCCTACACAGAAATAGTTAGCAAATTCATTTAGGAGCAAGACGCAGCCGCAGCGCAAGTAAGAAAGGCGCTTATTATTTGCTCAGATAATAATAACGAAAAGATTAAATGCAGTTATGCAGAGCTTCATAAGCATTTAGTATAAAATACTTCCACCCTACCCAATTTACTCTAAATCAATCCAGTTTTAAAGCTACATTTAAAATAAACGTAACTTTTCATTTTCATACAAATAACAGTATCCCAAGCGCCTGCCTAAAATAATTCGGCAGTTTCGTCTAATAGCAACATCAGACAGCGCACTCGTAGAATCGAACACATTTTCTCAATGGTAGCACAGGACTTCCCGAGCGCGCGCCGCCGCGCCGCGAGTGGCCAGAAAAGGAAACTTTTTTGTGCGAATCGCATGCGCTGATTGGTCTCAGAGGCCCGGAGGTATTAAAAGGATCACGGTTTTTTTCCTTAGTTCGGTTTCGTACGTTATCGAATGCGTAATTAATTACACCTAGAAGTAAATTTTCTCGTTTTCTCGTTTCGTTTGGTTTAGTTGTATATCCAACTGTTTAGTGCTGTTAAGTGAGTGTTTCTGGAGTGCTTGTTGTGCTGTATTTTTATTAGTGTCTAAGATTTAAGATGCCGTTTCATGCATACAGTACACGCGAGTACGTCAACATGGTGTACTGTTACGGTATGGCTCATGGAAATGCCTCCGAGGCCTTGAGGCTGTATGGGATTGAACACCCTAATAGCCCTCAGCCTCGTGATCCTTGAGTGTTCACTCGTGCGGTGCAGCGATTATTGGACAACCAGCCTATCGCTCCCATTTTAGGGGGGGGCGGGGCGCAAATAAGTACTGCAGCCGAAGAAGCCGTTTTGGCGGTGATGCGCCAGAATCCTCGTTTGGGTACGCGGACAGCAGCAAAAGTATTACGGAGTCAGCGAGGACATCGCGCTCGCCATATGGTATCCCACTCCACGGTCCATAAAATTTTAAAAAGAAATAGGCAACGACCTTATAAGATACACAAGGTGCAAGCCCTTGTTCCAGGCGATACACAGCGCCGTATGGATTACTGTAGATGGCTCCTGCGGCAAAACAGAAATTTTGTAAAAAATGTTATTTACACCGATGAGAGTACCTTCACAAATAATGGGATGTGGAACAGAAGGAACTCACATTATTGGGCATCAAGCAATCCTTACCAAACCCAAGAAACGGGGTTCCAGACGCGGTGGAAGCATAATGTGTGGGCAGGTATACTTGGTAATCAGATTCTCGGACCCGTTTTCTTGCCGCACAGGATGGATGGAGCTGCCTATCTCGCCCACATTAATGGGTTTTTACAAAATTTTATGGACGACATACCGTTGTCTCAACTGCGAGACACGTGGTACCAGCACGATGGCGCTCCCCCCCACATTGTGAGACCAGTACGCGAGCGGCTGACGCAATTGTTTGGTGATGTTGAGTTTTTTGTGTTTTAAGCACCGCCGCCATAGTTCCCACTCCCTCCCGTCAGTGATCAATGGTATTTCGTATTTCTCTCCGCGCCGGCCGTCCGCGTGTTTGTGTAGTGTGCGCCATTCAACTCACAACACACACACACGCTTAATTTGCTGCGCTTTACATTGCGTGCATCAGAAAAAGATTATTTTTTGACTTGTAAAAATGAAAGTCGTTTCCCCGCAACGATATTTGGGGATTATACTCTTTATAAGCAACAGAATGCGTAAGTTTCGGCTTCGTTAAGGTTCTTTTTACACCCTGTATATTATATGTCGTTACCAGATCACAAAATACAAAATATGAATTTGAATGTAAATAGTTTAATTAAATATGGTGCTCTATATAAATTAATTATAGGCAATTAGAAATAGCTGTTGGAGTAGGTACTTGGAGCATGTCAGACCCAAGCTGTTTTGTCTTCTGTATAATCCGACACTTTATAATAAGCTTTTTTATAAAGCTTTTCTTTGATTTTGATTTTAAATTTATCAAGATCTAATTTCTGAATATCATTTGGTACTTTGTTGTATAATCGTACACACAGACCCTTAAAAGAATTATTTATTTTATGGAGCCTAGTATAAGGCACTGCTAATTTGTTCTTACTTCTAGTGTTTACATTGTGAATATCACTGTTTTTTGAAAACATTTCAATATTTTTATGAACATACACAAGATTTTCATAAATATATTGTGATGCAACTGTCATTATACTTATATCCTTAAATCTCTCTCTGAGAGAGTCACCAGCCTGTAGGTTATATATTGCTCGAATAGCCCTCTTCTGCAGCACAAAGATAGTTTGAATGTCGGCAGCATTTCCCCACAGTAAAATGGCGTACGACATTACACTATGAAAGTAACTGAAATAAACTAATCTCGCTGTATCAACGTCAGTTAACTGACGGATCTTCATTACTGCATAAGCCGCAGAGCTAAGTCTATTCGACAATTTAGCTATATGTGGGCCCCACTGAAGCTTGGCATCCAACGTGATGCCTAGAAACACAGTGGTGTCCACAGGATTCACATTCTTATCTTTAATTTGTACACTAGTTATTACCTGCTTAACATTAGGCAATACAAATCTTACACATTTGGTTTTTCCCTCGTTTAATAGCAAGTTATTAACACTAAACCAGTGAACAATCTTTGAGACCGCATTATTCACATCGTCATAATTTGGGTGTCGTCGTTTCACTTTGAATAAAAGTGAAATATCATCAGCAAACAATACTATCTCATGACTGTCTTTTACAAAATAAGGTAAGTCATTAATATAAACCAAAAACAAGAATGGACCAAGTATTGAACCCTGCGGAACTCCCATTTTAACCACTGATCCCGGAGATCTTTTACCGTTAATGTCGACCTTTTGAATCCTGTTACTCAAGTATGAGATTAGAAGGCTCAAAGAGCATCCCTAATTCCATAGTGGTTAAGCTTCCTGACCAAAGTTTCATGTAAAACACAATCAAAAGCCTTGGATAAATCACAAAATACCCCTAGGGCATCCTGTGATTCCTCCCAGGTATCAAATATTTGGATTAAAAGCTCAACACCGGCGTCAGTTGTAGAGCGACCCCTAGTAAAACCATATTGTTTACAATGTAAAAGTTTATTTTTATAAAAATGAATTTGCATTTGATCTAGTATTAACTTTTCAATAATTTTACTAAATGTGGGTAGCACAGAAATAGGTCTAAAGTTAGAGGGGTCAGAAGTGCTACCCGATTTAAATAATGGAATTATTTTACTATATTTCATGAGGTCAGGAAAAACACCACAGTCAATGCATTCATTAAATATGCAAGCTAAAACTGGAGCTATTGTCATAATTACAGATTTAGCGACGTCCACGGAATTACCCCACAGATCAGCAGTTTTCTTTTTATTGAGAGTGTTAAATGTTTTTATTATATCTATAACACAAATTTTTTGAAAA
This sequence comes from Scoparia ambigualis, assembly GCA_963921215.1. NCBI lineage: Eukaryota > Metazoa > Arthropoda > Insecta > Lepidoptera > Crambidae > Scoparia > Scoparia ambigualis. The sequence goes on from OY992525.1 coordinate 1,673,827, forward strand.
CTGAAATTATTTTCACAATCTTTAACATTCTCCTTCAAAACAGATTCAGCTACAGTGGGGGAGGAAATCAAGGCGTTTGTAGTTGAAACTGGAATGTCAGTAAAAAACCTCTCAAATGCTGCAGCAACATCAGCATCAGAAGTCAAGGTTTTATTATCACAATTTAAATTGTACTCCTTATTACGACTTTTGACCTTTCCTGTTTCACTATTTATAATATTCCATGTCATTTTTATTTTGTCATTACTATTCTTAATCTTAGAACTCAGATAGTTTGCCTTGGCTAATCGACATACTCTTTTGAATAACTTTGAATAACTTTTAACATATAATTTGAAGTCATCGCTGGTGTTATAGTTGCGTTCACCATAAAGTTCATAAAGGCGTTTCCTACTTCTGTGAATACCAATTGTAGCCCATTCATTAAAAGTTACAGTACCACTAACTGAGATCTTTTTTGGAATAAAAGTTTTATTAAATTCTGAACAATAAATGTTAAAAAAATTATTATAAAAGACATTAGGGTTGTCATTGTATTCTAAATAATTTAATTTTGTATCTAGATTGCTTTTAAAGCGTTCCAGCCGACCTGCAGTTTTTGGTACAACAGTGATATTCTTTTTCGTCACTTGTTTACGCTGGTGTGGAAAGCTGACCATTTGGCCACAATGATCAGAGTCCAGGTTATTAATAATTTGCTTAGCCAGTGGTTTTACATTTGTATATATGTTATCAATACAGGTGGCCGAAGTGGCAGTTATTCTTGTCGGCTCCAAAAATAAATGATTCAAGTTGTATGATAGAAATAGGTTTTTAATTTTAGTTGACATCGTGGAATTTTCTAACAAATTAATATTAAAATCCCCGCAAACAATTATTGTTTTACCTACATTACGGACTTTATGTAATGCCTCATCCATAACTTTTTCGAAAAAATCATATGATGCTGAAGGAGGTCTGTACACACTTAATATAACAAACTGCTCCAACTCCACACAAGCTATTTCTATTGTTCGCTCAACCGAGAGGCTCACTATGTCTTTGCGTTCCTTTAATTTAAACTTTTTACTAACAATAATTAAGGGGCCACCATGTATTGCATTTCCTCGACTGAACGAACTTCCTACCAAATGATTCTTAAAATTGAACATGAACTGATGGTCTTTAAGCCAGTGTTCTGTTATGCAAAGAATATCAATTTTATTACAGTTCACGAACAATTCAATCTCCAAATCTTTGCTCATCATTCCTTGGATGTTCTGGTGGACAATGTTTAAAGATTGTACATTTTTTAAATTTAATGATTGACATGGGCTTTTGCTAAAGCTATTTTTACATTCATTTAATTTCATTTTATTAACAAACATTTCGCAAGAGTTTTCCTCTTTTGTCATATAATTTAATTTAAATAATTAATTGGAATGTCAGTAGAAACACTACTGACGTCTATGTCAAATATACATTGCTCAATAGAAGCGACTTGTTTAGCCAAGTTTTTGGCTGACGTTTGAATACAATAGGATAGCGATAAAGCTATTTGTCGCTTAAAATAATTTGGCAGATAATAACTATCTCTTGTCAAATAAAAATTACTAACATAATTGTTAGTGTCAATTAAATGCATTATGTCATTTTTACAAAATAAATGTAATGTCAGGTTAAGCTTATGTCTAATAGAATTTTCCTCCTGTGGCAAACTACTACAATAAGGTAATGTAAACAATATAATTTTCTTTACAATTAACTTATTCAAACATTCTAAACATTTTAGAAGGCTTGTTTTGTTCAGATTACCTCTATTACCAACAAATAATAATAAGGTGCTATTGGGTTTATATTTATGTTCTACAGCTTTTTTCAAAATATGTTGATAAGAAGCACCCGGTATACAATAATTGATAACTGAATGTCCCAAGTCAGATAACAACCGACCCATGTTTTTACCAAATTCATCACTAAATATTATCAAGAATTTCATCCACAATACATTGTTGTTGATTTCATGTTTTCGTTTCTTTTATCCTAACCATTCTACATCCGACACAAAAATGAGAGGTGTTATGTCGAGAGGTCGAGACATGGTATTTGTTCTTAACATTGTATAAAATTTACCCATATTTAGGGAGTGACAACTGTGAACTGCCAACATTTTAGTAACGCACACATAGGCCCCTTTTTTTGTGCATGTGTGAAAATTTTGCACATCGAAGTTACCTCTTTATTATCTATCTCAATGGGTGCGCTGAAGGCTCTATGACATTAAAAACTTCGTATCAAACTTCCTTCGGATTAGAAGAGGATGCATGCTGGTGAGTGACAGAGACAAGTTTAAAACCATGGACAATTCGGTAAGTTTTAACCATAGACTACCATACTGCCGTCCTTGCGATAAGTGCAATAACTCGAGTTTTTGGGCTAAATGACTTAAATATATATCCATAATCAGGAAAACGAGCTCTATATCTTCTCCTTAGATGTTATTTTTGTATGTAAAGTAGATTCGGTTCTTTTGTTTAGCATTACTGCAATAACTAAGATCACCGCTTGTAAGTTGCATAACATAAACGAAATGACTTGAGTTATTACAATGGTTAGCTACAATATTTTGTGATAATACCATAAATAACCGCAATATGTCTAGTTATTACACTCATGGTTAGCGCATTTACAAATTTAGGGCACATTTACTAGTCATAAGCGCAATAATTAAGAGTTATTGCAGTTAAGCTAAGGAATTTTGTTATTCAAAATTAAATGCTTACAAATTCTATCAATCACAAGTAAAGTTTTTGCAATTATTTTAAGGAAAAACAGGCAAGATTCAAAGAATGACTATACATACTAAATCGCAATTTGTCTACGAGTTATTGCATTTATGATTAGTAAAAAGAGATGGGCGCTAGCTATCACGTTAACATCAAGTGCGCGTATAAATACATTTTAAAAATAGTAACTTTGTAGTAATAAACCCAAATCGCAATTCAATACACATAAAAAGACTCAATAGTACAGTGATATCGTTATCTACGAAAATTAACAACGTTAAGTGGACATAAACCGCTAGTAAGTGACTAAAGTTAAAAAGTTATTTATAAGTGCTAAATTGTGACTGTTGAAATCAAAAGTCATTCATCTCCATGCTACTGACTCAAATAGTGATTATTGTAAACGAATCATACAGCAAAATTTGTTAAATTTTAAATTATCAAAAAACATTTTCGGTTGCATTCATCGTGACTCATACTTATCGTGACATTCATAATATTGTAAGGAAACTAGTGACATCTGATGAGCTACGAGATATAATAATAAGCACATCAACGCCATCTATTGAAATATCTGAGCACTGAGCAGACGACGGAATCAGACTCTTATATTTGTCAGCAAAATTATTGAGCCCTTGGTGCATTGGCTTAACGCCTACATACATACCAGAGAACCGGAGGTCGATCCCGTGAGGAATCTTATCTTTTTGTGTATCTACAAAGTTTTCTATAAGTATTAAAATTAAAATGAAGCAAATTAAGAACAAATGTCTCTCCATAACTTGTTCATCATGCAAAAAAAAAACTTTAAACTTCAAGATACAGAAGTGTCTGAGAAAAGATATTTCTTAATGACAAGCGACAACAAAAAATCATGGAAGTGTATGAACTGTTCGAATTTACTACCGATACCTTCTTCGAGTAAGGAGAACATCACGAAACGAAAACCGCGGTCCAAATCTATTAGTCCCCTTCGAGATACATCAGTTCTCGAAAAAAGCAGTTACAGCTCCCTAACTTTAGATGGTTCTATGAAAAGCGCGCCAAATAAATCTATGGATGATAGTCAAATATTAGAAATGAAAGAACAAATTCGTTTATTGCAAGAGGAGCTCGCTGCAGCGCATAATGAAATTGAAACTTTGCTACTGGAAAATTCGAAATTAAAAAAACAAACTGTAATTAACAATACCACTATGAAAGCCTTTAAAGAAATTAATAGTCCAATAAGAAAACTAACTAGGAAAGCAAAATCAAAAAACAAAAACAATCTATCGCCGATTCCCCCTTCAATTACGGCTATAGATACAAATGAAAGACCACAAAGCACACCAAAACGTAGTAAAGCCATTGTGAAAAATCAAATTTCAACGAAGATAGCTGAGCCTGAAGACCTAGGTTTAAGTACTAGATTAAGTAAAGTTTATGATTCCGATTTACGTAGCGAGTCATTAAGTGAAAACTGTATTAAAAAGATAGGATATCAAAAAGTTATAATTTTTGGAGATGATGAAGGAAAGGGCACTTGTAAGCTTTTACAATCTCTTTTAGGAAGTCAGTTTAAGGTGTTTTCGTTATTGATGCCAGGTGCTAAAATCAATCAAATACTGTGTTCGTCCTTATCTTACTGTAAAAACTTAACCAAATCTGACTATGTGGTTATAATTGGAGGTTGTAACGATGTGAACCCTATGGAATTGCAGAGCCATTTGTATTATTACATGAATAAACTTGATAATACTAATGTTATTCTATCTCAAATATTTAGAAATGTGAACATGAATAGACATATACTATGTACTTCATACCGGTATTTATGTAATCAATTTGAGTGGGCTACTTTTGTTGGATATACGTATGGCCGACATTATAATGCTTACTCTAGACTCATGGACTTGTGTAGAAACATATTGAAGGCTATTTTAAATAGAGAATATGCCCGCAAATACAATGCATATCGTGAAGCAATAAGAGGAAATAATATCATTAAAAAAGCAAAGAAAACTCGCGATGATAAACTATCAGTAGGTACTCAGACTGAAAATAATGAGTTTTTTCTTGACTACGAATAACAACTTTAAAATTTTCCATCAAAATATAATGAGTTTAAAAAATAAATATAATGACTTAGAAATATATATTAGCACTATGGTTCCACAAATTGACATCTTATGTTTTACAGAAACTTTTATAAGGACATCCGACATAGATTGTATCAAAATAAAGAATTATCGTTTAGCATCTCACTATTCTAGAGGGCAAACTAGCAGAGGCGGTGCCTGTATTTTTGTTAAAAGCACTCTGGAGTTTAAGAATTTAGACTGGTTAAGTGATATAGCAGTTGACAAAGTGTTTGAATGCTGTGGTATAATATTGATTGACATTAGTCTCACGATAATTTGTATTTATAGGCCCCCAAACAGTGACATCAACATTTTCTTACAAAAGTTAGATCAAGTTCTATTTAAAACCCTACGCCAATCACGGAAAATTAACAAAAAAGTTGTACTAGTGGGAGACTTTAATATTAACATTCAAGAGCTCAGTAAAAACACTAGGTTATTTATCTCACTATTAACTAATTATAATATGAAATGTACAATAAATGAACCGACACGCATCACCTCAAAATCTAGTACTTGTATTGATAACATAATAACAAATATTAAAAAATATTATGTGAAAGTATTAAACAACGGTATATCGGACCACACTGGTCAAACTATATCATTTCCCTTTAAACCAAACTTTACATGCAAGTACTGGTACGAATACAAAAGACATATTGATAACAATTTGGACATATTTAATAAATATATTTCACAAATTAGTTTTACGAATGTTTATGAACAAAAAGATGCTAATGCAGCCTATGACGCATTTTTGGAAATTTTTAAATTAGTTTATGATCTCTGTTTCCCTTTGGAACGAGTTAAAATGACATCAAAACTAAAACCAAACTGGGTTACTAAAGGCATAAAGATTTCCAGTCGAAATAAACGTCGGCTACACAAAAAACTGCAATTAAGCAGAAACGATCAAAATATTGTTGAATATAAAAGATACAAAACAAAGTTAAAACGCATCATTACTTGTTCCAAGAGACAAACTAATTTAAAATATATTAAAAAAAGCACAAACAAAGCTAAAGCCACTTGGGGTCTCATAAGATTACACACATCACAGAAAAGAATGTTAAAGGAATCAATTCAATGTCTAAAAAATAATAACAACGAAATTACAACACCACAAGAAATTGTAATTTTTTTAAATAGTTATTTTATATCACAAAACGTCAATAACTACAATCCGAATTCGAACCAACGTGAATATCTGCTGAGTTGTGACCCTATTATAAGTAGTTTGTTTTTTGAGCCTACCGATAGGTGTGAAATTGTTAGTTGTGTCAAAGCGCTCAAAAATAAGAAGAGCAGTGGATATGATGATGTAACAATGCAAGTAGTCAAGTCCTGCATAGAAATTATTGCTACGCATTTAGTATTTATTATCAACATGATGTTAGAGACAGGCTGCTTTCCTGACAGTTTAAAAATTACAGTGATAAAACCACTTCATAAAAAAGGTCCTCGAAATTTAGCGGATAATTATAGGCCTATTGCTCTCCTTCCTGCCTTTTCAAAAATATTTGAAAAGATATTATACTCAAGAATACTGGATTTTCTTAATAAACATGAAGTACTACAAAATAACCAGTATGGGTTTAGGAAAAATTTGTCAACTACCATGGCAATATATCGTTTTCTTCAGGAAGTGTGGCAAGCAGTTGACAAGAAGAGACATTGTGCGGCTCTTTTTATAGACATGACGCGTGCTTTTGACTGTGTTGTACACCCTATTCTAATTACTCAACTTGAAAAAATTGGCATTCGTGGAATCGCATTAAAATTGATTGAATCATATCTTGATAATAGGCAGCAAAAGATAAACTTAACTTTTCTAAATAAGCACACAAAAACCCTTCAAAATGTTGAATCTGGACTTCAAACAATACTAATGGGAGTACCGCAGGGTAGTATTTTGGGTCCTCTATTGTTTTTGGTTTACATTAATCAGCTAAAGTAACGAAACATCTTTGTGTAATGTTCGCAGATGATGCATCATTTCTGTTCATTAAAGATAAGGACATATGCTTTGAAGAATATAAATCTGACATAAAAATGACATTAAATAAATTAATATTATATCTCAAATCTCTAAATTTAACAGTTAACTTACAAAAAACAAATATACTGCAAATAAGAAACTACAAAAAGGAACAACTTAAACTTAACATAGAACACAATAATATTGTTATAAATGAAATCGAACGCACAGAATTTCTAGGTATAATCCTCGATACTCACCTAAATTGGAAATTTCATGTAGAAAAAGTAAATAACAAAATAAACAGTTACTGCTATGCGCTGTCTGTGCTGGTCGATGTTTCCTCTATAGAAGTGGCTTTAAATGCTTACTACGCAAATGTCTATTCATTGTTGTCTTATGGAATAATATTTTGGGGTAATTCAGTTAATGTGAATAGTACATTTTTACTTCAAAAACGTTGCATTAGATTAATTTTTAGCAAACAAAACGATGAAAGTGTTCGAAGTACATATAGAGAAAAGGGACTCTTAACATTGCCTAGCATATACATTTTGGAAATGTGCAAATTCGTGAGAAATCAAATGTCGTTGTTTCCAAAAATATCAAATTCAAGAATAAGACAAGCTCCTTTGAGACGCTTCGATGCTTTGCAATTACCGCGAATAAGTTCTATGATTTTTGAAAAGAGTACTTATGTGTCCGCTATACGTATTTACAATAAATTGCCTATTGAATTAAAGTGCCATGCCGATTATAAATTTACAAGAAGGTTGAAAGAGTGGCTAATTACTAAAGCATTTTATAATGTTAATGAATATTATGATATAAAAACTTAATTAATTAATTAGGCATGCATGAATATTATATTATTAATAATAATTAACAATGTACAATAATAAATAAATGAATTAAGTAATTAATAAATAATAATAATAATATGTATAAATATTAATGAAATGTGATTGGAATTGTTTAATTTAAAATTATTGAATCGTTGAATGTGTTATTCTATTGTATGCCCGTTAAGGGTAACTGTTCTTACTTTAATGCAATGTAACCTAGCAAACAAAAATTTAACAGTAATGCAATAAAGTTTTATTCTATTCTATTCTATTCTATTCTATTGATGCGAGTAGGGAATAACTAATAATACGTAACTGGTTACGCACTATAATGCTCTAAATACGTAACTACGTAATTACGTAACTAGTTGGGATTTTTAAGCCACTATATTTTTTCGTCTTTTTAGAAGGAAATTGAAATGAAAAGTTAAACATTAACAAACTTTTTATTTATTAAAATATGACCCAATCAATAAAATTTAAAAAATAATTTAAAAGAAAACAAGAGTAACAGCAGTTATTGAAAAACGAAACTTATTACGTAATTTATATCGACAGACCAAAAAGAAAAAAAACCTGAAATTCTTAAAATCGGAAACAAATATTACAAAAACCTATTTGTTTAATTTCTGTTCCTGATAATGTGATCTCATAAATGACAAAGAATTTAGTTTATTGCATAAATAACCTGCAGAATAAAAAGTTCGTTCAGCTTCAACACTAGTGGGCGTTATCGATATCAAATAATTATAGGCTGCTGTCAGGAAAACTTCACGACCGCCGCCAGCACTGTCGTAATGTGGGTGCTCAGAAAATATTGTTATGGACTGCCCCACATGGACTGACGCGGGATCTCCTCCTTCTTGCAAGAACTCCTGTAAGGCCCAACTGACTCAAAGGGAGCACAACGCGTTCAGTAGGGAATGCCCCGTGAAAAAGAAGTGGGATCGATTGGCGAGGCAGGCAGTAGCATACTGCTAAGGGCCCCCCAATGAGAACTAAACAATGAGAACGACACCCTACCACGTAGCCCAAGCGCACCTACAGAGAAAAAGACTGGCTACCGATGAAATATACATATAAGCTAGTAAGACGACACTGGCTGGAGGAACACTTGTCCAAGAACCTTATGTGGGAGCAGGAACAATAATTAAGACCAGGGGACAGGTACGCCTCTACCAAAGTGTTGGACCGGAAGATACCAAGGCAGTAATAGTAGTTTTCAACTCTGACATGACATAATACAGCACCCAGATCTAACCACAGAAAACATTGTGGTGGTAGAAATGGAAACAACAGCCTGGAGGATAGTACTTGTCTCCTGCTATTTCGAACCGACACGCCAAATTCATGGGCAAAAACATAATAGTAGGTAGAGACGCAAACGCCAAGAGCATGTGCTGGGGTGGATCAACTGTAAGTCATAGAGGTGAGGACATGTGTGGGACGTTGCATGAAATGGGACTTCACATACTTAACAATGGGAAACTTTTCGATACCATCAGGGGAGGAAAAATGTCCACTAGCTATGTGGACGTTACGGCCTGCACGGAGGATCTGTTAAACTTAGTGGATAACTGGAAAGTTAACGAAGACCTGACTAGCTCCAACCAGTCTTTGATGCCAGAAACAAGGAGAGATTTTTGGCTAAACTTACCTGAATCTTCACGGGTGTGAAACACAGATTGAACTTATATTCAAACGTTTTTATTTATGTTGATGTTTAAGTTACTTATAATATTAATATAAGACTGATTTAATCATTGGTCTCATAATGTGCCTTAATAGATTAAGTATTAAATTTTATTATATACCTACCTACTCAGGAAAAAGATTACTAAAACCAGACTAAAGTAATTACAAGAAGTAATACTTAAAATAATATTGTATACTTACCTATTACATTGGTTTAATTAATGTTTATTTATTCTTAAAATAATGTCATTGATCTCTTATGAATGAATAAACATGTTTATATACACAAAGACAGTACTTATTTCAATAAACATTCCAAAATTTTGAGAAGTAGCCCAAATGAGAAGTAGCCCAAGTGACAAGTAGCCCTAATCAGAAAAAGCCAAAATGAGAAGTGGTCATAATGAGAAGTAGTCCATTAGCGAGCCGGTTGCCATAATGAGAATTAGCCCTAATGCGCCTAAACCATTTTTTTTTGCTTGTTACATAAATGTGCAATACAAAGTTACTAAAGTTGTTATTAGTATTTGAGGTAATAATTTATGAAAGAAAACACTTATAGTGGCTTAGGAGATTTGATTTTAATTTTAAGGAGGGCAAAGTGATATTTTGGACCATTTTTTCACGTTGCAGTTGGCCTTACAAATAAATATTTTCATGTGTAGTAATTTTATTTCAATCATAATTATTTTCATATAAACTTATAATATTCTTGCAATCAACTTACCGTTGCATTGTGTTCGATTAAAATATCCTACTAGTGAAAACCGCAATAAATAAGACATTTATTGCACTTAGGGTTAGAACCAACTATATAGCCCATAAAGTATTTGCTACTCAAAAGAGCATTAAGCTGGTTTACTAACAATAACCGCAATAAGTAGTCTACTTATTGCGGTTATGATTAGTCATGCTCCATAAAACCAATTAATAATCCTAAACATTAATACTTTATTGTGTTTTTAATGCCTATATAAATATATGTACAAATTTAATATACTACATTAAATTCTGCACCATTTTATCTATTGTATAGTAAAAGTTTCAAGTTGATACCTATCATAGTTATGAAGATACACACAAAACAAAAAATAAATCTTTGACTGCGATTTGCGGGAAAGTAGCTAAAACCGACTTATTGCACTCTTCGTAAGCACGGCAGCATAGACTACTATATAAAGGCGGATTTACATCAGTTTTCTTCACCACAACGCTGTGTGTTTTATTCAACACATAATGCCTGTTTTGTTGTAATGCAAAACAGTTATAATTTTGATTGATCAGTCTGAATAAGCTTGTGTAGAACTAAAGGAATTGCTTCCTAGCACTGAACTAGAACGAACTATTCCTCTCATGCTTATTCGGTCTTCGTTCATTTAGTACACTCAGTCGAACAGAAACGAGATGTTCCGTTCGGCATCGGCAGTCTTGGCTCTCTCCGGTCTCGATCTCGATCGCCTGCATCGGAACGGTAGAGCCGAGAGCATTTATAAGAGAGCATTTTTAGTGAGAATGTGGTGTTTGCACAATTTAAAAGATAATAATTTCGTAGGTGTGCGGTTAGCATAATATTACGATTTACACTTTGAAAAGACAGTCCTATGTAAGCCTGCAAAGTATGAAGAGAAATATTTTATTTTATTTTTTGTTGTATAATGCTTTGTTGTTTATGACACCAATTTACCTTTTTTATCTATCTACTTATTTAGTCTTAAGTAATTTGTGGTCTATTTACGCAATAAAAGTATCTAATAATTTAATAAACTCTCATAATAGGTACCTACATCCGTGAATGAATATTTGTCATCAAATAAATCAGTGTAATGAACTAATGAAAACGGTTTAGGATAAAAGAAACGAAAATATAAAATCAACAACAATGTATTGTGGATCAAATATCAATCAATCTTTGAGAAATTTTATACAATATGAAATAAAATAACACGTGAAGCCAAATCATATTGACTGTTATCTAAGAAACTATCAGTGGCCTAAATTGTTTTTTCTAATATTAATTTCAACATAAGTTTAACTTTTAATCGCTGTTTTAGATAAGTATCAATCTAAATAACAAAGTCAATATTATTTAAGTGAAAAAGATGGATTGCTGCTTTTTTTCTAATGTTTCTTCAGTACTGCAACTACTGTACGAAACCTGTAACAAAAATGTTTTATCTTAACTTTGTGTAATACCGAAAATTCATAATAAAAAAGGAGAAATTTGCGAAATCGCGGTCACTGATAAAACCAATAGAGAAGTTAAAAACAAACAAAAATTTTGATGTTAAGATGAAAGTATCATCATCATCATCAGCCTATAAACGTCCCACTGCTGGGCACAGGCCTCCCACGTGAACAATAGCACGTAGGGATATTAGGCCATAACCCACCACGCTGGCCTAATACGGGTTGGTAGGTTTTACCGACTGCCATCTTTACGACAACAACCGGGACCAATGGCTTAACGTGCCTTCCGACGCATGGAGGAGCTCAAGATGTTTTTAATTGGTCACCCATCAGGCAACCCGGCATTGCGAAAGTTGCTTAGCGGGCAAGTTCGCAAGTCGAACGCGCTAGCCGCTGCGCAATCGAGCTCCTCAAGAGAAAAATATATAAAATAATAAAAAAATGCAAGTTTTTACACCAAAATCTCAGAAGCGACACACTTAATGATTAGTGATACTTACTTCTTGATTATTTTTTTGTCAGTATTCAAGTCCTCAATAGTGTTCGTGTTATCAAGTTTTGATAAGTGGCCGCGCTTTATTTTTATGTCTCCATCATCATTTTTTGAGTGTTTCATCCTTTGGAAATCTAAAATAAATAGACAATAATCGTTAATTTACACTAGGCTGGCTTGATACTCGTGAGGCCACTAAAACCATAAAACTAAATTTAGTATTTTCTACCACGCTCAGTCTAACGCTCGAATAGATAGGAAAGGTCAAAAGTACAGGTGGATATAATTCAATTAGATAATTTATTTTATGCTATTCGTTCCTTAGTAAACCTAAGTATTTTTGGGGTAAACTTTGCGAAGTACCTGACAATACTGATTACAGGTTATGTTGAAATATTTTTATGAAATTTCCGTATTAAACCAAAAGCACACATATTTAAGACTAGAATTAGAGAGCAAACATTTATTAGCATTTTGAATAGAAACAAATGAAATATTGCATGGTAAATTGCTAATAATCATCACGAAACCAGATTATCAAAACTTACGTAAGAAACGATATTCCAGCCACTTGCCACTCACTTCTATTACTGCAATGTTTGACTGAACAACTCATTGTTCAATTAAGCCCGCCGGAATAATATGTACACCTAAAATATACACATAATTAACTAAAAAAACAAATAATTATTTGGTAGGTAAAATAATGACAGCGATTTGTTTGGGGCCAAGCAGTGTTGCCAGATCCGTAGGTCAAAACTATCCTAGATTTACTGCAAAATTATCGTGTTTTTATCGCATTCAAAAAGACAGAATTTATACGACTGGGTACTCCAAATATGGTAACATACAACGTCACGAGCTAAAAAAAAAAAAAAGCTCATCACTTTGAAAAAGGACTGACTGTGGTACCTTAAATTTCGTTATTTCCAAACTGTGACAAATATGGTAACATCCAACGTCACGAGCTAAAAAAAAAAAAGCTCATCACCTTGACAAAAGAACTGACTGTGGTACCTTAAATTTCGTTATTTCCAAACTGTGACTGAACGACTGATGCTAAACCAGTCACAAAATTATCGTAGAACTGACAAAAAATATCGTGGAAAGTCGACGAATTATACAAATTATCGTGCGATACTTAATTATTATTTTTTATCGCATGCCCCTCCAAATTATCGTGGATCTACGATAATTATCGCACGTCTGGCAACGCTGGGGCCAAGTGTCACTGGCTCCATGTAGAACGTTGCACAGTTTCACCGACATGGTCCTTTCATCCTATGTTTTGTCTTTGTTTTACTTAGGGTAAACATGATGTGCCGAAACGGAACGGCAGAAAGAGATAGCAAACTTATGCTCTCTCTATAGTTATAGGTCTCAATGAGCCGTATCAAGAACTTACAAAGACAATGGGCGATTTTTCGAGACCAAAAAAATAATAATATTGGTTCGTAAATGACTTCATAGATGGCGCTTAGCATAGATTAGTATGGCGCTTAGTAAAAGGCGAGTCCATGAAGAACACGTGTATCCCTACGTAATATTTATTCCATTCCAAAATAGAAATAGGTCCTGGAGATCCTAAATAAAAATTTGTAAGTACCGGTAGAACGTGGCTATTTGGTAACCGTGGGGCTTTTTGGAAAAAAATAATATTTTTGGATGAACGCAAACATATTAACGTGAACGCAACCTTTTTATTCTCTAACATTTGGCAACTCCGTTATCTGTAAATCTCGACCAATCAGAGAAAAGAACACCGCGCGTGTGATGTTAAGAACTACATTTAGCAAGAGTCTGTCAGTTTTTTTTTCCAAATTAGTTTTTAAGTAAGGATGTTAAATTATTTAGTGTTAACTTTTGCATTATTTGTAAATTTTTAAATGTATGTTACCAAATATTGCCCTCTATGTTTATATTGAAATAAAAACAGTTTATTAAGATATTTTCTATGTCATTTTGTATGAATTTGCCAAATAACCCCACCCTGGGGGCTATTTGAAAAGGCACCTTCTTTTTTAAATTAAACCTTACTGTTTGTTCATTCTATGTTTTTACTTTTGTATTTTTATAGAGTTATATCTGTATTACGCAAAACATACTTTTTTATCTGTTAAAAATTAAAAGAAAAATAAATATTCAAATTTTATTTCTACTGTTTTACCAAATAGCCGCCCCGTTCTACGGTACTATTTTAGTATTTTTTTGATAGACAAGCAAAAGTGTAGAATTTATTAAAGCCCTTAGGTAGGAACGGGTCGGCTTTCATAAAACGCCATCTATCGAGTATTTTTGAACTAATTTTTATTTTTTAATTTGGGCTGTCAGAAAATCGCCCATTGGCAATTGCTTTTTTTGTTTAATTTAACTCAATAGATGTAAGCAAGGGGCGTCTTATGCCATACAGCTTTGGTTGTATGGCTGTGATGAATATTTTCGTTCAAAAACTTACAAGGATAAAAAATCTTAGAAAAGAACTGCGGTGGGTGACACCACAGACGTATGTGGAACAAATATACTTTAAAAAATGAGCTTGAACAATGGGCGATTTTCTGACAGTCCAAATTAAAAAGTAAAAAATAGTTCTAAAACACTCGATAGATGTCGTTTTATGAAAGCCGGCCACCGCCGTACCTACCCAAGGGCTGTAATAAATTCTACACTTTTAGTTGTCTACCAAAAGAATAAAAAAATAGTAAGTACTTGTTGGAATATACGAAAATACTCTATTCAATATATAATATAATATCTATTGATTATACCATACGACTACTTTGTGTAACATCACTATTTTTGTATTAGTCACTCAAACGACTTTTCAAAAAAAACCGTTGTGCCAACGGCGCGACTTTTACTTTAATAAAAGCATTCGTTCAGACAACTACGAAGTTTTACTTTGCCGTTACTGCGTCCCTGCCAACAGGTCATGGGCCCAGGGACCATAATTTTAAAAAGTAATTTTTATGAGTCAATTTTAATAGTAAATTCATATTTAAATAACCAGTGATGTACGTGAGTGATGAAGAAATACCAAACAGTCTCGATTAAAATTGGCTGAAACGGAACCTGATTACTAAAGGTACGAGTGTTGAGTTTTTGGGCTATGCCTTTTTGAATTTCGCAAAAGGGTCAGCCACGGCTAAATCAATCTTAACAAAATTTATGTACAAAGAAGCTTGGCGAGTCAGTAAGCATTACGTAAGCAATTAATTCACCTAAAATTGCAATCGATGTCAGTTATTCCAACATTTCACGAGTTTTGATAACAGAATTACTCACCCTACCCTCATAATATGGCGGTATGATCACGGCGCTGTAAACGCTAGGAGAGAATCACCATAGCCTAGCATTCGTAAAACTCGTCTGCTAGATCATGAAGTTAAGTTGAAGACCGAAATATCTACCGAATTTGAAGTTTCGCATACCAATACAGAAAAGTTTTCTATGCGTAATAATTATGGACCGGACAAGATGAATACAGATGTGTACCCTCAATCTTCAAGAAGAAATCAATATTGTGGCAATTCAACGCATAAAATTACGAAACTGTATTGCGAGCATGTGGCCGTAGAAATCACATGAAAAATGACTGCCGTTTTTTTCAAGAAGTTGTCGTAACGCGAGGGCAGCAGCAGTAATTTTAACTGTACAGCAAATGCTGTTCATCACGTGGAAACCGAGGGCAGTATTGCTTTTATGATTTCAAATTATTGTGAGTTATGAAACGAAACAACTAACTCTACTAATCGTGTTTCTTTTCTTTTAGATTCTGGAGCTACCGATTGCATGTTAATTCACGAGATTATTTTTCTTCACATACCAAACTACCCTGTCCTATGAAGATTGGCGTAGCTAAAAATGGAATTTAAATTTTGGCTTATGGAAAAGGACAAATCTGGAGTTTAAGGTACAATCGACGATTCGAGGATCGTTTTATTTTGCCCCCAAAGTTTCTCATAATTGACTGTCCGTAAGTCGAATGCAGCAAGCAAGCAAGTCCAATGATTGCTATTTATTTGATTCAAATGGTGTTCATATCTATAAAAATAACAAATTGCATTAAGCAATACTGTAGCAACTACCTTTGTAAAATTTAATTTCAAATGCATTTACTCTCAACTTATTTAAATTCGCTATTTGGTGAAAAGTGGACTATGGCAGATGACTGCAGTCTTGCTATCCTCATTGCCTAGTCTCTGACTAACCCTTCGGGGATGATAGTCGTGATGTGTATGTAATTTAATTATCTCATGCTTCGAAATCTTTTGAATTATGGCATAAACGCTTAGAACATGTAAAGACGCAAAGAATTATAATTCTTAAAAATTTAGTTGATCACAAATTAATGATTCGTTACATTAATCTACTGACGGCATATTATTATCTAAGCCATGCATAATAGGTAATCAGTCGTGAGATCGCGACTTCTTTTTGCAAAAGAAAAAGGAAAGTCTGTTCAAAATAGACTATTTTTATCATTTATTCGGATTCATGCGGTCCGATCAGCTCGACTACCGGCAACGACAAACATTATTTTGTTACTTTTATTGACCATTTCACCCACTATACTTTCACATATTTGATGAATTTTAAAGTGGAAGTCTTAAAATGTTTTATTGATTTTGTTAATAAAAAGTGAAAATTTATTTAATGCGAAGTAAATTTACTTATACTTATTGAGAAAATGGTTGAGAATATATTTATAATGAATTTAAGCAGTTTTGTGTTTTTTAAGGGAATAAGTTGCCATTTGACAATTCCGTACACTCCACAACAAAATGGTTTCTCAGTGCGCATGAATCGTACATTGACCGAAATGGCACGAACCATGATCGCTAGTGCGAAGTTAGACAAAATATTTTGGGGTGAAGCCGCTTTAACGGCTACATATCTAACAAAATAACTATCCACTAAAGCGCTGCTAAATAAAAACCATACGAATGTGGCAAGGTACGAACCCTAAAATTAATCACTTAAAAATATTTGGCTCTGCTTATGTAACTATGTACATGATAAAATAAAAATAAAAAAATAACAACTAGTCGATATTGTCGGTTATAGCGAAAATGGATACAAATTGTTTAATGTCGAAAATAAGCAATTTTTTCCTTGCAAGAGATGTCATCATCATCATCAGCCAGAAGACGTCCACTGCTGGACAAAGGCCTCCCCCAAGGATCTCCACCACGACCGGTCCTGTGCTGCTTGCATCCAGCGGCTACCCGCGACCTTTACCAGATCGTCGGACCACCTTGTTGGAGGCCTGCCCACACTGCGTCTTCCGGTGCGCGGTCGCCACTCGAGAACCGTTCTGGCCCAACGGCCATCGGTTCTACGGGCGATGTGCCCTGCCCATTGCCACTTGAGCTTGGCGACTCTTTGGGCTATGTCGGTTACTTAAATTCGTCTACGAATCTCCTCATTTCTGATTCGATCACGTAGAGAAACCCCGAGCATAGCCCTCTCCATTGCTCTTTGCGTGACTTTGAGCCTGCTAATAAGGCCCATAGTGAGCGACCACGTTTCGCTACCGTATGTCATCACTGGCAACACACACTGGTCGAAGACTTTCGTCTTGAGACACTGCGGTATTTTGGACGAGAAGATATTACGTAGCTTACCGAACGCTGCCCAGCCGAGTTGGATTCGACGATTGACCTCTTTCTTAAAGTTGGACCTACCTAGTTGGACTGTTTGTCCCAGGTATACATATTCGTCACCAACTTCAAGAGCAGAGTCTCCAACCTTCAGAGGAGTGGGTACGACACGTGAGTTAGACATGATTTTCGTCTTCTCCATGTTCATTTTAAGGCCCACTTGTTGAGAGACTCTGTTGAGATCACCGAGCATTGTGCCGAGTTCCTCCAGGGTCTCAGCCATGACTACTATATATCGTCGGCAAATCGAAGGTGACTGATGTACACGCCGTTAATATTGATGCCGAGTCCTCTCCAGTCCAAAAGCTTAAACACGTCCTCCAGTGCAGCAGTGAAGAGTTTCGGAGAAATGACATCTCCTTGTCTCACTCCACGCTGCAGCTGGACTGGCTTCGAGCTCCGGTCCTGAAGACGAACTGTCATAGTGGCGTTTTCGTATAAAAACTTCAACACTTCGATGTACCGGTAGTCATTTTGGCACCGCTGAAGAGACTGTAGCACGGCCCATGTTTCGATCGAATCAAAGGCTTTCTCATAGTCCACAAACGCTAAGCAAAGAGGCCGGTTATACTCTTCGGTCTTCTGTATAACCTGCCGCAGCCTTAGAGCATTGTTGGTTTAATGCTCTAAGGCCGCAGCGTATGTATGTGGTCTATGGTGCTAAAGCCTTTTCGGAATCTGGCTTGTTTGATTGGCTGGAAGTCATCAAACCTGCGTGCGAGACGATTAGTTATAACTCTCGAGAACAGCTTATAAACGTGACTTAAAAGTGATATGGGATACCTACATAAAAGAGATGTAATATTTGACAAATGTAATTTTTGAAAATTCTTGGCCAATATTTAAAAGTGATGAGCAATATCAAATACAAATTCCCGCCAAAATTAGTCAGTCGGTTGAGGTCTCTGAACAACTAATAGGCAAGAAACACAAAATTCCAACCGACGAGACAATAGTAATTGACGATACTCAGTCAATCAAAATTGTCAGACGTAGTGAACGGATTAGCAATCTATCACCGAAAATTTATAAGAAAATGACTGACCCCGATTTGTATTTCTCTTTTGAATACTTCTTATTCCTTACCACTATGTTACAGTGGTGTTTTTAAAGGTGTAATACTGATAAATGGTTTTCCTCCATACATTGTGAAATCGAATCTCTGAACAATAATCAGACATGGACATTTGTTGATAGACCTAAAAATATGAATATTATCAGTAGTAAATGGGTTTTTAAAGTAAACAGTAACGGAAGCGGGGTACCGGTGCTGTAAAAGGCCCGTCTAGCGTCCGTTTTTTTTTACCCAAACATACTTACAAGATTACGACGAAACGTTTGCACCTGTTGCGCGAATTAATTATTACTAGTATTATTACTTTTAGATTTATTCTAACTTTTGCTATTCAGTTTGACCTCTAAGTCCATCACATGGACGTAAAAAATGATTTTTTTTAAATGGCGTACCTAGTTAAAGAGGATATTTGTATGATAATACCTGGAGGTATTACCTATTGTTGGTATACCAAACCAAGTTTGTTAATTAAGCTAAACATTATATTGACTGAAGCAATTCTCGCGATGTTGTTTGTTTTCGATCGTAACCTTCTGAGATCCATGTCTTTATTGACTAGATAAAAATTCTATACATAACAACGTACATAGTGTAGTGCTATATGTTGATGGTTTAGTTTAGTGACACACACAATGAACAAACCTTACAATATTATTAAAATTGTGAATGAGTTATTAAAACTGACATGATTCTGACATAACTGATTTATTTAAATAAAGTAAAATTGTTTTTGGGTATTAAAATTTAAAGAACAAAGAACACTATAACTTAAAATCTTAAACTTTAAACAATAAGATGTTAATATAACAAAGAATATATTAAAATACTTATTAAGTTGAACATACATAATTTAATATGTTAATAACATGTAATAACATGTGATGTACCCTCATAACTTAAGACGTTAATTAATCCAAAAATGAATTAAATGACTTATTTAGTTGAACATACATAACATATACATAATAGCAAACATTTAATAACATGTGATGTACCTACTTAACATAAGATGTTAATTTATCAAAGAATGTATTAAATTACTTATTAAATTGAACGTACAGAACTTATGATGTTAATAACATGTAATAACTTATGATGTGCCTACATAACATAAGATGTTAATTTATCAAAGAATGCATTAAATTACTTATTAAGTTGAATATTATTTTACGTTACATTGTAATTAGTATGGAAAGAGTACCTCAGTCTATTTTAAGCAGCTATTTGCTATTTTGGTTAAAGTAAGTATATCCTATTTTCGAGGGGGACTGTTGGAATATACGAAAATACTCTATTCAATTGTATCTATTGATTATACCATACGACTACTTTGTGTAACATCACTATTTTTGTATTAGTCACTCAAACGACTTTTCAATAAAAAACCGTTGTGCCAACGGCGCGACCTTTACTTTAATAAAAGCATTCGTTCAGACAACTACGAAGTTTTACTTTGCCGTTACTGCGTCCCTGCCAACAGTACTAACCTATTTATATTCAGGACATCCAGAACCTATTTCTATTTTAGAATAGAATAAATATTACGCAGCCATACACGTGCTCTTCATGAACTCGCCTTTTACTAAGCGCCATACTAATCTATGCTAAGCGCCATCTATGAAGTCATTTTCGAACCAATTTCTTTTTTTTTGATCTCTGAAAATCGCCCATTGAGATTTAAAAAATAAAGCTCAATGGCTTGAACAAAAAAGCAATTGGACTTCTTCTTGGCGGGAAAGTGAAGCGTCATGTCTGCAGTTTTGTATTATTTTCAATAATTTGTGTTTTGACGAATATTGTGAAATTATGGTGGATTATTAGATTATTACTGTTATGTGTTCGTGAACGTGCATGAGTGTTAGCAAGGAAAACAAAACAGTGTAACATCACTTTTCAAATTCTCTCAAGAAATCCGTGTGAGACCTCAATAAAGTCCCACAGCTTTATTGAGTCTCGAGGAGTTTGGGGGAAAAATATTTACCATTAAACGTTCATTATCACTCATTATCATTTTAATGTAAAGAAATTAATACTTAATATTATATCTTACTTGAAACTGGCTAAATGTGCTGATCGCACGAAGCCATTAATTATAAGAGAAAAAAAAAACATCAAAATGTCAAATTGGTATTAAGTAGGTATGGCATGGCAAGGCAATGTTATTTACAAAAACAATCATTCTTTTGTATCGAAAATTAAGTTTCATAAAAAAATCAAAATGTGCATTAGAATCTCTGATTTTTTATAAGTAACTAAGTGGAATACTCGTTTTATACAAATTCGTGCACCATGATAATTATACGATCCAAGCCAAGAAATAAGTATATAACTTGGATTGAAATGAGGTAATAATGAGCCCTAAACTTTTACATTATAAACAGTACCTACGGTTTTACTAGGGGTCGCTTTTAATTCAAATATTTGACGCTTACGAGGACTCATGGATGGCCTAGGGGTATTTTGTAATTTATCCAAGGCTTTTGATTGTGTTTTGCATGAAACATTGGTCAGGAAGCTTCACCACTATGGAATTAGAGATGCTTCTTTGAGTCTTCTAATCTCATACTTGTTTAACCAGCATTCAGAAGGTTGACATCAACGGTAAAAAATCTCCAGGATCAGTGGTTACAATGGGAATTCTGTAGAGTTAAATACTTGGTCCATTCTTGTTTTTGGTTAATATTTGTGAATAATGCGGTCTCAAAGATTGTTCACCGGTATAGTGTCAATGTATAGTGTCAATAACTTGCTATAAAGCAAAAACATCTCGAGTTCCTCCGTTCTTGTTAAAGCCCACCGACTTAAATTAGGCCAGCGTGGTGGGTAATGTCCCAATCCCCGTATGTGATGTTGTCCATGAAGGCCTGTGCCCAGCAGTGGGACGGTTAAGTGCTGATGATGATGTTGTATATTTACTTCTCATTGTTCAGGTACGGGCAAAAACGAATTATCCATTGAATGCGCCGCGTGCTACACTCGCCATACAAAAAAGTGTTTCTGCACATTGCACCCCGTAATACCGGGTAAGTTTTTACTGAATTTTATTACTTATGTACTGTAGTAGCAGATGGCGATCAATTGTCTCTGCCTTCCCCTATGGGACACAGGCGTGAGTATATGCATGTATGGATGTAGTATGTATTTTCCTTTATTTATTTTTCATTTAGTTATTGCATATCACATTACATTGCAAGGTGTTAAAACATAAGCAAAGGTATACATGTGATGCCCTGGTAGAGCATAGCAAGTAAGATGGCTAACTATTTAAAAAATTAGGTATTTCTACTAATATTATAAACGTGAAAGTTTGTAAGTATGGATGGATGTTTGTTACTCTTTCACGTAAATACAACTGAATGGATTTGGATAAAATTCGGCATACAGATAGTTTACTTTTTATCCCGATTTTCCCACGGGAACGGGAACCACGTGGATGAAACGCTGGTATAAGATAAATAACACCAGTTTGACTGGCATGCTATACAATACTACAGTAATAACAATAACAGTACAGTACAATACAATCTATATATATGTAGATTCTCAACTGTTATCCCCAAAGGGTGAGTCAGAGACTAGGCAATGAGGCCCGCAGAAGCAGTGCCTACACTGCCATTGTCCATGGCACGCCAAAATACAAGGGCGCGATAGGCGGTGAACCCATCGCCATCGCAAGCTGTTGGATGGATGCGCAGGGTTTGGTCCGTTTTCTAGCCTTTTACGCGCCCTAGGGCGGGTCGGTAGTATTTTTTTTAATGAGTCTGCACCACACAGCATCCACAGCATCATTATAAAGGAGCGCTGACACAGGCAATTTTTTGATCAATTATTGCTGGGCAACACATATTGATCAATCTGGATCAATTAGTGGGGCAATGTGAAGCAATTGCTTCGGCAATATTGCTTATAACTCAATGATATTATATAAAACAAGAAGCAGATATGTTATAAACGTGCACAAAGTGAAGACTAAAATACGTCCCAAGTGGGTCTCGTATGTAACTCTATGCACAAGAAACATTTGTAGTGCAATCATTAAAATTATGGGTCCATATTGAGTTGCATAAATTAAAGAGGCATATTTTAAGGCTGCATAACGTTTATTGGCATTATCTTCGTTCCGCATAACGTTTATTTAAAATAAATCATTCATCATCATCATCATCATCACCAGCCTGAAGACGTCCACTGCTGAACATAGGCCTCCCCCTTTGACCTCCATCCTGACCGACAACTCGCCACTCGCATCCACCGGTTGCCTGCGACTCTCACGATGTCGTCGGTCCACCTAGTGGGAGGCCTACCAACACTGCGTCTTCCAGTGCGTGGTCTCCACTCGAGAACCTTTCTTCCCCAACGGTTGTCGGTTCGTCGAGCGATGTGGCCTGCCCATTGCCACTTCAGCTTGCAAATCTTACGAGCTATGTCGGCAACTCCGGTTCTTTGGCGAATATCCTCGTTTCGGATTCTATCGCGCAAAGAAACTCCGAGCATAGCTCTCTCCATTGCTCGCTGTGTGACTCTGAGCTTTTCTAAAAGGCCAACAGTTAAGGACCACGTTTCGGTGCCATATGTCATCACCGGCAACACACATTGGTTAAAGACCTTTGTCTTTAGGCACTGCGGAATCTTCGATGCAAAGATATCTCGTAATTTCCCGAACGCTGCCCATCCGAGTTGGATTCTCCGGGCGACCTCTTTGTCGAGGTTGGACCTACCTAACTGGACAATCTGTCCTAAGTAGGTGTAGTGGTCGACAACTTCGATAGTATCGCTCCCAACAATTACCGGTACGGGTTCAACATGGACATTCGACATGATCTTCGTCTTGTCCATGTTCATTTTAAGACCCACCTGTTGGGATACGATATTGAGGTCGCTGAGCATGGTGTTGAGGTTCTCCAGCGACTCCGCCATTATGACTATATCATCGGCAAAACGAAGGTGAGTGATGTATTCGCCATTAATGTTGATGCCGAATCCGTTCCAATTCAAGAGCTTGAAAACGTCCTCCAACGCATTTGTGAACAGTTTCGGAGATATGACGTCTCCCTGTCTCACACCTTTCTGCAATTGGATTGGTTTCGTACTCTCGTCTTGTAATCGTATCGACATAGTAGCGTTTCTATACAAACATTTCAACACTTCGATATACCTATAGTCGATATGGCAACGCTGGAGGGACTGCATCACAGCCCAGGTTTCGATAGAATCGAAGGCTTTCTCGTAGTCCACAAACGCTAAACATAAGGGCCGATTATACTCCTCAGTCTTCTGTATAATCTGGCGGAGCGTATGTATGTGGTCTATGGTACTAAAGCCTTTTCGGAAACCGGCTTGTTCGGGAGGCTGGAAGTCGTCAAACCTGCGTTCGAGACGGTTCGTAATGACTCTCGAAAACAGCTTGTACACATGGCTCAGGAGTGAGATGGGTCTATAATTCTTCAATAAGGTGTTATCGCCTTTCTTGAAGAAGAGCACCACCGCACTCCTGTGCCATGCTTCTGGCGTAGTACCTTCGAGCATGACGGAATTAAACAACTTCTGGAGGACTACGAGTATCGGTTTTCCACCCGCTCGCAGAAGTTCAGTGGTAATTCCGTCATCACCCGGCGCCTTGTTGTTTTTAAGCTGTTTAAGAGCCATACTAATCTCATACAGGCTGATGTCAGGGATATCTTCGGTATAGTGTCGGGTTAACTTAGCTCTGGTGTCCTGAGCTGTACCAACAGCGGGCTCTTGTGTTGAGGTGTACAACTGTCCATAAAACCTCTCGAGCTCTCTCAGAATCTCCGGCTTCGACGAAATGACACTGCCGTCCTCGATCTTCAGCTTAGTCATTTGGCTCTGACCAATAGACGAATTCTTTGCGAACACTTTGGCGCCTTGGTTCCGCGCAATTGCGTCCCTAATGCATTTAGCACTATAGGAGCGCAGGTCGTGTCGCACAGATTTCGAGATTCGTCTATTGAGTTTGCCATATTCCGACATATCAGCTGAAGATTGCAGTATCATTTCTTTCCGGTCTTCCATTAACTTAATGGTTCCGTCTGAGAGCTTTTGAGGCTTTTTCCGGCGTGGGGTCTTAAAGAACTTAGACCCCACAGCTTGGACAGTTTCCACAAGCCCGCTGCTGATCTCGTCCACAGTTTCGCACTCGGCTAGGCACTGGAAGCGATTTTGGAGTTCGAGTTGAAAGTGTTCCGGGCTCTGGATCTGGGCAGGGCCAGGACGGAGTGTGGACTTCACCAGACGTGACCTCTCGAGCTTGATGTTGATATTCAGTGTGCCTCTAACAATCCGGTGATCGCTACCGGTTTTCACCCTACTGATCACGGAGACATCACTGAATATACGCTTCTTGGTCGTCATGATGAAGTCGATCTCATTTCTGGTTGAACCATCGGGGCTTATCCACGTCCACTTCCTGGTTGGTCGCTTCCGGAAGAAAGAGTTCATCAAAAAGAGTTCCTCCTTCTCCATAAAGTCGACCAACCGTTGGCCCCTTTGGTTCCGCTGTCCATATCCATATTGCCCCACTCTCAACTCATCGCCGTTCCTTGTGCCTACCTTTGCATTGAAGTCCCCCATAACAACGGTGAAGTACGTTTCGGAGGAATGTATGGCTTCAGATATCTCCTCATACAGAGCCTCTACTTCTTCGTCAGGGTGTGTCGAGGTTGGTGCATATACCTGTATGACCTTCAGCGAATACCGATCGGTGATTCTGAGTATAAGGTACGCAACTCTACCTGACACACTATCGACCTTGATAACGTTGTTAACAAGGGACTTGTGGACGAGAAACCCAACACCACCCTGGGATTTTCGTTCTCCTTCCCGGAAGAAGAGCATGTTGCCAGAATCAAGGACTACCATATCCTGCCCCTCTCGTCGGATTTCTGATAGTCCCATGATGTCCCACCGCAATCTGCTCAATTCTTCCTCCAGCTCTACAATCTTTGCATCGGTCCTCAACGTGCGGATGTTGTGTGTTGCCAGGGCCAAGGTTCGTTGGTGGGTGTGTGGGTAGCCGAGCAACTGCCGGTGATTCTTCGCACCCCCTGCTCCTCCGTTACCTGACCAGCTACCCGTTGGGCCAGGGATAAAGGAGCTGCCGGGGACTGGGGGCCGTGGGCAAATATTGTCTGTCATGGGGGGGGGGGGGGGTTTGCCATAATCCCCACGCTTGGCAGGCGGCTTGGGGATCGCAGCGGGTCACCGTTTAGCTAGAGGACGCTGCGGCCCGTCCTCCGGTGGCTGGTCGTAGTTTTAGGACATACCCGGGTAAAAATAAATCATTAGGCAAACTTTATTTCCCCATAACTTATTTTATATCAAATCAAATCAATATCTCTTTATTCAGTAAACTTAGAATAAGCATTTTGAATCGTCAAAAGTTAAAGGATGGACGGGCACCCGCCCACCCACCCCGCCCATTCAGGAAGTCTTTTAGCTGTGGAGAAGAAGGGCGCAAGAAACTCCACAGGTTTATAATAATATAGAAGTAACAACATTTACAAAACAATATGTCGTTACCAAATCATACAACATACAATTAAACAAATTATGAGCGTCAATACAAGTTGGAACATGCCCTCCCTGTCATAGAAGGACATTTTCCATTACAACAAAAAAAAAACATTTTATACGATTACAAGACAAAAGAATATTCAATAAAAAACAGGTATTGCTCGATTTTAAATAAAACGAACAACGTCTTACAGTATCTTTGGAATAAAAAGAAAAACTATTAAATACTACCAATAAAAAAAAAATAAGATTGCAAGAGCAGACCAGCCTCCACAGGCGGCACCCGTTCACGAGTATGACATGTGAATCAGCCATCGCTTCGCTCAACCATGTTTTAGGGAACGTAACGACCCGACGCACATGCCACCACCGCAGAGACACTTTAAGAGAGCATGACACACTCGAGCAACTCCAACGAAAGCAAGAGAACAACAAGACGACTTTAAACGCAACATAAATTTTGAGTGGGTACCTTTGTCTGTAAGACACTGCTGTTAAAGGCTATCATACCAGCGTAAAATTAATTATTAAAAAAAAAAATGCTAAGAAAATAAAATGTGAAAATATTATTATAACCAGGCTGTTTTGTCTTCTAAATATTCTTTGACTGTATAATAACCTTTCTTATGTAAACAAGATTTTACATGATTCTTAAACTTATCTAAAGGTAAATCTTGTACAGTACTTGGTATTTTATTATAGTAGTGTATACCTTGCCCCAAGAAAGAGCCGAGAACCTTTTGTAACCTAAACAGTGGCATTACTAGTTTTGACTTACTTCTAGTATTGAAATTGTGTACATCACCGTGTTCAGAAAAAGAGTTAATATTGCACCGCACAAAAACTATACAATTATAAATATATTGCGATGCAACAGTAAGAACACCAACTTCCTTAAAAATATTTCTCAGAGAAATTTGTGATCCCAGTCTATAAATGGTTCTTATTGCTCGTTTCTGTAAAATAAATATAGTTTTAATATCAGCCGCTGTTCCCCACAAAAGGACGCCATACGACATGACACTGTGAAAATAACTAAAGTAAACAGTCCTAGCAGTTTCAACATCTGTTAATTGTCTAATTTTTCTAATGGCGTAAGCTGCTGAACTGAGTTTGCCGGCCAAATTCGATATATGCGGATTCCATTGGAGTTTTGAGTCCATGGTTATCCCTAGGAAAACTGTCGAATCTACCAAATCTAATTTATCACCATTCATTCTAACATCGGTTTGTTCGGTCTTGACATTTGGTAGTGTAAATTTAATACATTTCGTTTTTTTAGCGTTTAGCTGTAAATTATTAGCAGTAAACCAACTAAGTACCTCTGAGAGAGCATTGTTTACATCGTCAAAATTATTCTTATTCCTAGTCACATTAAAAATGAGTGAAGTATCATCTGCAAACAATACAATATCACAGAAGTTTTCTACAAAGAATGGCAAGTCATTGATATATATCAAAAATAAGAAAGGGCCAAGAATTGACCCTTGTGGAACTCCCATTTTTACATGAGAACCGGATGACTTAGTTCCATTAACATCGACAGTTTGTGTTCTAGAACTAAGATAAGACTGTATCAATTTAAGCGCAAAACCTTTGAGACCATAATAATTTAACTTCATCGCCAGTGTTCGGTGCTCAACGCAATCGAAAGCCTTGGACAGGTCGCAGAAAACTCCAAGAGCGTTCTGAGACCCCTCCCAGACATCAAATATATGTTTTATTAGAGCAACACCTGCATCAGTAGTGGAACGACCCTTTGTTAAACCAAATTGCTTACTATGTAAAAGATTATTTAAGTTAAAGTATTCTACTAACTGTTCGAGAATAATTTTTTCATAAATCTTACTAAGTGCTGGTAGTATTGAAATTGGTCGATAGTTACTGGGGTCTTCTTTATTTCCCGATTTAAATAAAGGTATAACCTTACTAAACTTCATAAGATCAGGAAAGATTCCCTTATCAATACAGTTATTAAATATGTCAGCAAGATAGGGTGCAATAGAATATATAATATTCTTAATTATCTTTATAGACATGCCCCACAAATCACCTGTGTTTTTCATTTTTAGTGATTTGAAACTTTTAATAATATTATTAGAGTTAATATTGAAAATTAAAAGAAAAATTACATTTGGGTACATGTTCTTCGAGAAAAGATTGTGCCGCCACTGGTGATGAATTCAAATTAGAGGTTGTTACCACAGGTATATTTATGAAGAAATCATCAAAAATATTAGCAATTTGTGCATCCGAATTGACAAGGTTGTCATTAACTTTTAGAGTAAAAGTGTTGTCCCGTGGTTTTAATTTACCAGTTTCACGGTTGATGATATCCCAAGTGGCTTTTATTTTATTATTAGACTTTTTAATTTTATCTTTAATGAAATTTGATTTTGCTATTAAGCACACTTTCTTAAACAATTTAGAGTATTTATTTACATATTCTGTAAAATTTAAATTATGGTTATATTGTCTTAGATTATATAGCTCAAACAGTTTATTTCTACTTTTATAAATACCAGGCGTGGCCCAGTCACAGAACTTAAGTTTTTGTGAAAACTTTATTGTTTTAGAAGTAAACACCTCGTTGTATTCTGTCTTTATTAGATTAAAGAGATTACTATATAGTACATCCGGATCATCTTGTACAAAGAGCAAAGTATCAATTTTACAAGCTACATTGTTTTTAAAATACTCCATTCGCTTTTTTGTAACTGGTTTACATGTTACAGTTTTAGGCTCCTCCTTAACATCAATATCATAGCTCACCTTCAAACCGCAATGGTCAGATGTAAGACTACTAATAACTGACTTAGATACAGGGTCATAGTCTGTAAAAATATTATCGAGACAAGTGGCCGAATGTGAAGTTATTCTAGTGGGTTCAAGAAATAGATTTTTTAAATTAAAACATTTAAATAAAGCTAGAAGACTAACACTCACTGAAGTGTTTTCTAAAATATTTACATTAAAATCCCCACATACTAAAACAAATTTATTTTTTAATTTTATTTTATGTACATCTTCCATTACTGATTCAAAAACATCGAAATTGCCCGAGGGGGGTCGGTATACACACACTATTATAAACCTATTTAACTCTACGCATGATAGCTCAATATTACGCTCCTTTGAAAGACATACAATATCATTTCGCTCTTTGTATTTAATATTATTACTAACAAGTATTAAAGAACCGCCGTGAATAGCTGTGCTTCGTACGTACGCACTTGCTAGTTGGAAATTATTTACATGGAAAGACGTGTCATGTGTTTTTAGCCAATGCTCAGTTATACAAAATATATGAATAGCCTGACTTTTTGCAATTAATTCTAATTCTAAGTCCTTGCCAGCCAAACCCTGAATGTTTTGATTTATAATATTAATGGATGTGGACTTGGCTTTTGTCTTAGACCTCAGTTTAAACTAGAGGTAGTCACCTTACTACTAGTTATAAAAGATGCATTAGTAGAACTACTAATGATGACATTATTATAAATAGACTTTGTTATACCAGGTATAACTGGGTCTTGTATATTATAAGCTAATAAATTAGCTATCTGGGTCTTATATTTCTTTGGCAAATACATAGTATCTGAAGTCAAAATAAAATTATTAATAAATTTATTAATGTCAAAAAATAAAATATTGTCACTATGACGCCATAATAAATTATATAATAATAAATTTAAGTCAAAAATACGTTTGTTTTGTTCCCAGGTTAAGTTTTTACAGTAGGGAAAAGAACTAACAATTAACCTGCAATTTGTATTCGCTTGAAATTGTAACAAATAAGTTATGTTTTCTATTATGTCACGTTTCTTAATTTGTGAACTGAATTTGTGAAATAATGATATATCAGCATCAATTGTTTATACATAAATGTTTTTACAATAACTATTACTAATCATAACATTTATTGGCAGTCATATAGAATACCATAAAGTTAACATTTATTGTTACCTATCTTAAATTCGAAATTTTTCGGGACGAATTTTATTTGGCCGAAAATGTTTTATAATTTTTTGTTTTTCATAATTTTCTTTTTACTTCAAACAAAGTTTTGAAATGTCTATTATTGATTGCTATTTTTTTCAAAATCTTTATGTTTTGAAATCCCACTTAACGTTTGGCCGAAGATATTAATGCTAGATGATTCATTTTCCAGAAAAACGTTTCCAATATTACAAAAATACAACATTTCAAATAATTGAAATCCATAACATCATCGAACAACTTTTAATCTTAGCAACGTTTAAGCATGCAAGCAAGCACGCGGCATGCAAGCAAGCATGCAGCATGCAAGCAAGCATGCAGCATAATGCATGTAAGGAAGCATGAAGCAAGCAAGCAAGCAAGCATGGAGCATGCAAGCAAGCAGCATGCAAGCAAGCAAGCAGCTGCAAGCAAGCAGCATGCAAGCAAGCAAGCAGCATGCAAGCAAGCAAGCAAGCAAGCAGCATGCAAGCAAACATTATGCCAGCGAGCATGCAGTATTCAAGCAAGAATGCAGCATGCAAGCAAGCATGCATGCAAAATCAAAATCAAAATCAATATATCTTTATTCAGTAAGCTTAAATTAAGCATTTTGAATCGTCTAAATTTATTTTTTTATGGATGGATGGATAGGCATAGGCAGTATACAAGCAGGTATGCAGCAGGCAGGCAGGTATGCAGCAGGCAGACAGGCATGCAGCATGCAGGCAGGCATGCAGCATGCAGCAGACATGGTTTCTGTCACGGCTCCGGCGCTGCGGGACTCCGGCGGTCCCACGCGAGCTTATCGTCGCAGATGGCTTTCGCTCGCCGCCGCGGCTGAGGCTGGCCGGCGAAGCCGGCCAGAAAGCCAAACCTGCGGTGGTGAACAACTTTTTATCTTAGCAACGTTTAAGCATGTAAGCAAATCTTATAGTCCAATCAACGAGGACATTTGTTGTATGGAGACTTCCGAAAACTTCCTCTGCCTCTGAAATTTGGCATGTGATGAAGTTAGGTAATACAGATTACAGATGTACAATAATCCAACAAAATTTGTTACGAGAAGTTAGGTATTTTTACCAAAACATGAAAATCGCTTATAACTCTCTGTGAATATTTCCTCAGGCTGAAACTCTTTCTGTATACCTACGTATGTACTAGTTAGAATAAGTGTGTCAAAGAATCCAACATTTTTTCCATTTCAGAGAACCCCAAATTTTAACTTTTAACATTTTCCACTATAACTTCCACTGAAAAAATGCTCCGTCCATTTTTATTTTTTAACATGTTTTTAAATCAATAAATACACAGCTTTGTTTAATAATCCAATAAATTTTCCATTTCAAACATATTTTTTTGGTTTTTTCTTAATAACGTGTTTAGAAAAATTGCTCCGTCCATTTTTGTACCTTTAATAGTCATATTATTTTATATTTAATCAGATTTCACAATAATCCAACAAATTTTCGAACGATTTGTATTTTTTACGAAATTATTATGTTCGCTGATTTATCTTGACCGCTCAGAGCTGCTTTGCCCGCACTTGCTAGGCATTTTTTTATCTTATACCCACAGCACAGAGAATATACACAACGGTGTACTTACAACGGAGCGCTAAGAAATTAGCTTTTAAAAGAATGTTTATTACTTACTTTGCGTTTCAAATAAACGTTTGATACTTGTACAATATGCAAAAAAGGTCAACAAGTAGGTACCTACGTATAATAATGTTTAGAAAGACCTACTACCTAAAGAGATTAAAGGGTTGACCTTCACTTGACCGCTTGCTCGGAGCTGCTTTGCCACGCACTATTTTGTTTGGTGGCCAGCCACCGTTATTATGCCGCGGCCACACGCTTTGCAAACCTCAACAAGCCGTCACAAATTCAAACGTGTGTATAGAGCGATTGGCTTGGTTTGAAAGAAAGAAAGAATAAAAGTTTATTTGGCATAAATATACAACAACTAGACAATACACAGAATAAAAATACAGATATAAAAACATGCCAAATAGGTCCCCGCTCAGCCTAAGCCGAAGCACAAGTGCCACGACGCTGGTATTCTGCGGATACCATTTATAAAAATATAAAAAAATAAAAATAAACAGATGGTGTCCGGCCATACACTCACAACAAATTGCTATCTTTTGTGCACACAGCTACACTAACAACATTAATGAATCTTAACAAAATAAATCAGATTAAAACCCTGCCATAGATGAGTAATACTTAGTAACAATAATTACCAGTATAAAGAATGCAGTCCAAACATCCACAAAATTCACAACAACAACACAACACAATTATACATAAAAATCCAATATAATTAATACATTAATGTCATTCGGCTTTCTGTGTGTTTAGCAAATGCTTCCTGTACCTAATTTTAAAGGAGCCAATACTCAGACTATGTCGTATAGGTGGAGGAATGTTGTTCCAGCACTTAGAAGCCGAATATCGAAAACTGCCACGAAAAGCAGCAGTCTTAAAAGTTGGACAAATTAATCGGTCATTTATTCGTTGGCGTTGAGTAAATTGTAATTTTCCATATAAATATGGTGGACTTTTATCTTTTATTACACCAAAGAGCAAACTTGCAAAATGTAACCTACGTCGAGTTTCCATATTCATGAGGTTATTGTTGTTTAAAATGGAGTTATATGAGATCTTGGAGGTACAGGGAAACAGAATCTGACGCAAGAGTTTTGGAGGCGTTGTACCACTCTTTTAGTGCGAGCTAGTAAACACGTACCCAACACTGAATCAGCATAGTTTAATTTTGATAGGATCAGTGACTCGCACAGGTAAATTCTTGTCTCCACACTCAAGTACTGCCGCACCTGATACAACACTCTCAGTCTGTAATAGCACTGCTGGACAACATCGCTTACATGCTTTTCAAATCTTAAACTACCATCCATACAGACCCCAAGATTTCTAGCTTCCTCAACCTGCTCAATATTAACATTATTAATTTTTATTTCAGGCGCACAACTGATAATCCGACTGACTTGAGTCTTAGAGCCCAGGATCAAAAACTTGGTCTTGACTGGGTTCAACACCAAACCATTTGCTTCCGACCATTCAACTATGTGTTTAAGGTCCCGATTTATCTTATGCGTGGCTTCTTCAGTTTCAGATGGCTTAAAAGATATGTGCAACTGGAGGTCATCTGCATAAAGATGATGATCTGTGTGCGTAATTACTTTAGGCAAGTCAGCAGTGTACACAATAAAGAGCACAGGTCCCAGTATCGAGCCTTGTGGAACGCCTTTACTTACTGGAGATGCGGCAGATACTTTTCTTATTCCACTGCTGGAAATGACTTCTACCTGTTGCGTGCGATTATTTAAGTAACTAGAAAACCACCGAAGTGCAAGATCATCAAAGCCGTAGTACCTAAGTTTAGCAACAAGCAACTCAGTGTTAATCATGTCGAATGCCCTAGAGTAGTCCAACAGTACCAAGATCGAACCCCTTCCCGCATCTTGCCCCCCCAATACATTATCCACAACATCAAGCAATGCAGTTGTTGTACTCCTACCCCGTCTAAATCCTGATTGTTTGTCAGGTAAAATGTTATTTTCGTGTAGGTATTCATTGATTTGTATACACACCGCCTTTTCTAATATCTTTGACATAAATGGTAGTATGCTAACTGGCCTAAGATCATTTAGACGTGTTGGACTACTTGCTTTTGGTAGCGGCTTGATCTTTGCCTGTTTCCATAGCTCTGGGTAAGTGCCCGTTTCAAGAGATTTGTTTACAATATCAGTAATGACCTGCAGTGTTCGTGGCAAAGTTAAAAGAATCATGTTTAGGGATATCTCATCCACCCCTTGTGAATTTGTATTGATATTTTTTATAATTTTAAATACTAAATCTGCGTCTACATGCTTAAATGAAAACACTGAATCACTAAAACAATGTGAATAAAAGTGTGCCAGATGGGCAACATCAATATGATCATCACCGGGGACCTTCAAAAAATGATCGTTAATGCGGTCTGGGTCACTAATGTTTTCTGGCAAGTCTGCAAGTGTTGACTTAAAATCGACAACATTTCGCTTTATATTTTTCCAGAGTGCCCTAGGGTCTTTCAAGTTTTTATTTATGAAGTACTGGTAATACGCTGATTTTTCACGATATAAAGTTGCGTTCACTAACTGTTTAAGTTCTATATAGTATTTATGATCACTTTCAAGCTTTGTTTGACGACTCTTAGTCTGAGCTCTATCCCTCAAAGTCATCATGTCTCTAATGGTTTCTGTTATCCATGGATAACGTTGCTTTCGCAAATAAATCTTTTTTAATGGTGCATGAAGATCAAACAACTCCTTAATTTGAGCGTTAAATGCATTGACAGAGTCGTTTACGCTGTCGCAAATAAGTCGTTCCCAGGTTATATTATTTACATGTACATTAAACAAATCCATATCTATGTCCTTCAACGGTCTGTAGGCAATCCAGCGAGGTTCTGTCCTAGGTTTCCTTACATTCACTTCATAAGAAATGAGTGCATGAGCACTAAGATCAGGTACATAGTCCACAGTTAACTTGGTGACTCTGATGGTACTGCAAACCAGATCCAAAAGCGTTTCTGAGTGATCGGTGAAATGCGTTGGCTCTGTTACATATTGCTCCAGATTCACACTCCTAATGAAATCCAAAAACTTTATCGTATTCGATTCATGAGCTCGTAGCATATCAATGTTAAAATCTCCCGCTACAATAATTTGGTTGAATGAAGAGAAACTTGCCATTGACTCCGCCATAGCATCCAAGACCGTATCTACACAAAGCCAGGGCGGTCGGTACACAGTACCTATTGCAACTTTAACACCGTTCAGCCTGACACCGAGCCACATCTGCTCTACGGAGGGACAGACTGGATGATCAAGGACGCGGGCACGGAGTCCTCTTTTAAGATAGAAGCCTACGCCCCCTCCGCGTGATCGTATTGCCGCAGGACGAGGCTTGTGCAGCAGTCTGTAGCCAGGCACAGCAGGTGCTCGCCTCTCCTCGCCGACCCTGAGCCATGTCTCATTAATTGCCATTATGTCCACATCATGTCGTTCCATGGCTACCAAAAACTCGTCGTGACGGGTACCTAACGAGCCGGGATTAAGAAGTCCCAGCGATAACCTTTTATGAATTACAAAACGCAAAATAAATGTGTGCAATATATGAATATACTTGCAATTATTAAGATGTTTCCTTAGAATAGTTATATGGCGGAAGTCTAGATTATATACACATCCATATCGGACAACATAAAATATATATTGTAATTCACACTTAAAAACCCAGTCATTGAATGTCGGTTTATTAGGGATAACCTTATGCACACTATTTATCCAATAATATACCATCACTCTAAAGATAGGTAAGCAGTTGCCAAACACAAGTCCCACCAAAGACACTTTATTAAAGTGATACAAACTTATCAAATCATAGTACATAACCATAGTTTTTTCCAACAAACATTTCATAATTAACAAGATTAGGAAATGTTCAATTAACATTCTTTCATTAAAGACTCTTGAAAGACAAACAAATATCAGCTGTAACCGCCTCTGGTATCTGAATGTAAGCATTAAGCGAAAACAAAATAACCAAACACACAGACAATTTAACCAAAAATAAACCAATTTAACGGTAGTAACTTTAGCAATGTAACTAATTATAATAGTCTTCTCAATAAACATTCTATCACTAGAAAGGCTTAAAAAACAAAAAAATTGTATCTTAAACCCCTTCTTGTATTTTATTGTAAACATTAAGTAAAAATAAAATAGCCACACACACAGACAGTTTAACCAAAAATAAAGCAATTTATCAGTAATAGCTTTAGGAATGTAAGTTTTTGAAAAACTCTTCTCAGTAAACATACTTTCTTTAGAAAGTCTTAAAAAACAATAAATTAATATCTGTAACTCCTTCTTGTATCATAATGTAGACATTAAGTAAAAACAGAATAACCCAACACATTGACAGTTTATCACAAAATAAAGTAATGTAATAACTCTAGCAGTGTAACTTTTTTTAACAACCTTATCAATAAACGTTCCTTTATTAGAGACTCTTAAAAAACAAACAAATAATATGTGAAACACCATAATGTATACAAATGTAAACATTAAACAAAAACAAAACAGCCCACCACATAGCCAGTGTAAAAAATGAGGTAATTTTACACGAACAACTTTAGCGATATAACTATTTACTACAATCTTGTTGTGCCTTAACATTCTTTTATTAGAGATTCTCAAAAAACAAACAAATATCTGAAAACCCTTCTGGTATCTACATGTACACATTAAACAAAAACAAAATAACCAAACACATAGATAGTTCTGCAGTAAATAAAGTAATTTAACAGTAACAACTTTAACAATATACCTATCTTCAACTATCCTAACAATTAACATTCTTTTATACAAGACCCGTAAAAAATCAACAATAACAGAAGTAGCGAAATGCAACCACTGAAATTGTTTATAACCAGATGTAAATATTAAATAAAGACAAAAGCACCAAACAATCAAACAGTTTAGTAACATATAAAGTAAGTTATAGAAATAGGTGTCCACATAGGAACAAACAACTGCAGCCAAAATTACCACTGCGGCATGTTCACTTTGTGCCAACAACGGTAGGACCAACAGTGTCGGCACCAAAAACCCTAGCAATATCTACATCCATTCGCAACCGAAAGACTGTCTCACCCTGTCCTCGCCGTGCGAATATTTTTCCATCACGTGTCCAGGTGTATTTCCAATTGTGACGCTTTGCGGCTTCCCTCGTCCTCTGGAACAGCTGACGATTAACTTTTGTAAGTCGTTCGTTGATGTAGAACGGACTCGCAGCACCGTGCATCCCCATGCCTTCCGCAGAAACGCGGCGGCGAACGCGCGCGGCCTGCAGCAGGGCATCTCGAGTAGAACGATGCGCCAGACGCGCGACCAGCGGCCGCGGCTTCGGTGCGAGCCACCCCCCACGGCACCCCGGACTGGCCCAGCACGTTCCACGTTAACAATGTCGCGCTCCTCCAGATTTAGACCTAACTTTTTAGCCACCGCAAGGAAAGCGTGCGTGGGATTTTCATTTACATTTTCAGGAAAATTGGAAATCTCAACATCATTCATCAACATTTGTTGGTCGCGGTCCTGTATATCAAACTTTAGTTGAATAATTGTTTCCTGCAACAACTTAACATCTGAGCTCTTAATTGCATTCATTTCAGTTTCCATGGTATTAACTCTTGCTTCCAGACTTACAATGCGCGTATTCTGTTCCATAATTGAAGCATGAAGATTTGCTAAAGTCTCACGCATTGTGCTGATATCCTGCCGGACTGCCCGCATTTCGTTTAGCAATATCTTAAAGTTATTCCCTGAGTCCTCAACCTCGTCATCTGATAACTCCTCTTTATCCATAGGAACAACACTTGATTTTGATTTATTTCGATGCGTAATGTTTACATTATCACCATTTGGACTGATTCTATTGCTTTTCAAACCAGGTGGTACAAGATGGTGGACAGCCGGAACCGGGTATGGTAGGTTTGCATTGGTTGTTGCAGTTGGGTTTGCGTAGGTTTGCAAACGCTTGTAGCCGATCCGTCATGTGTCGGTTTTTTGTCACAAATCAAAGTGAATTTTCCGCAAGCGCTTGCGAAGCGTCCACACGTTTGTGCCTGCTCAAAGTATTCACTGACGATCGAACTTGGTTGGTTCCGGACCACGAACATGGTGCGCTCCGAACTAACCATATTCGATCGTGTGGCGCACGATCCGCCGGATATTATTATTATTAGTATCGGTACGACTGGATCGGAGCGCTTGCACATCGAACGCGGTGCGTTCACCGTGCGATTCTCTAAGCTAAATACATATATAATATATAGTACTCTATGGCTAAAGCCTTAATAGCTGCGGCTGCCGCAGCGCTGAGAAATGACTATGTCTCTTTCATATTCATAGAATTGGAAAGAGACAGCAGATCACAGCTATTCGCGCAGCGTCTATGTGTCGCTTAGAGAATCGCATAGCCGAACCGATTCGTTCGTGTGGACGGCGGCGCAGCGAACCATTTGTCTGTCTAGTCGCTATTGTGCCACCGTACGCGCAATACGTCGCGACGTGTTTTCAGACATAGATTCGGTTCGGAGCAATGCCAAGAAGACATCAGATGCACGCAATCAAGTTTTTCAAATACTTTTACACAAAATCCAACAATTCAATAAATGCTTCGGAACTCATTCGAAGATATATACAAAAATCTTTATCATCGAGATCTTTAATGAAATTCATATGAAAGTACTATTGTCTGTTTCTGAGATAAAATTTTGCCTTTCACCTTTTCCTTTTGTTATGTAATGGCGATGTAGCAACGATAGTTGCCACAACTAATGCAATTTTGGCCTGTTTTTATAGAATAGGCGGCATGTCGAAACGTGTTCACGCAATGCTAGCACAGACTGGACGGTTCGGAGTCCGGTACGCGCGTCTGTTGTGTAAGCGCACCGTACAGTTCGCTGGTGCGGGTCGCACCAAGTTCGATCGTCTGTGAATACTTGTCTCGTTTGTGCAAACAAACCATTGAGGTACAATAAACTAGAGTAGACGTCCAATACAAAGATTGTGCTCAGCTAGATGACAGCAGGCATCACGTGGTATGTTGGGGAGGGGGCTTGGTTGTTATAGAATAAGTCCGAGAGCGCAGATGCGACACACTATTCATACAGTTTTATCGTGTTGTAGGAGAATATTGTTAAAAATATACAAATCAATCGGTAGTTAGTTTTAATGTTTTATTGAATTTTGTAATTGTAATATTTTAAAATAAGTAAATTAATGCAAAAAAATAAGTAAATAATTTATTAGCTAATACTTTTATATAGGTAATAATATTATAAAATCTTTTTCTTTTTCAATCATTATGTAGATGTCAATAATATATTAATGAGGTATGAGGCCTTCCTGCTTCATCTGGAATTACTTATTTTACGAACTTATATATGTATTTTCATAGCTCATGGAGTAAATAAAAAAGTTGAATGAAATAAAATACATTTACTTACAACTGACTTACATTAAATAAATAAATGTAAGTCAGTTGGAAGTGAATGTATTTTATTTATAAATTTTATTCAACTGACCATATAGTCGTGGTTCTGTTCAAATTTCATAAACTTCCTTTTAAGTTTTAGTAGTCATGTTTGTAAAAGCTAGCCATCAAAAACATACTGGTAAAAAACCAAGTCTCGCAACTCAGTTCTTCTACCGTAAAAAGTTGTGTGATCCATGTTATACCACGTCTGTTGACTTGGCCATCGCATAAAAACACAATGTATCTCACAAGTAATACATTATATTATATTATGTTAAATTAGATTATTTAGTTGACTTGGTATTACATGGATCTCACAACTTTTTACGATAGAAGAACTAAGTTGCGTGTGAGACTTGGTTTTTTTACAAGTATGTTTTTGATGGCATCTCATTTCTTTTTGTAGATAGTCCTATTTTCTTCCTTACCGGTACCTTTACTTTACTTACCTTACTTCTTGAATACTGACACCGGATATTCCATTATATTATAGTATACATAATAATATATACAGGTACACTGATTTATTCACTGCAAATGTAACTTTGTAATCCTATATATTTATATGGGATTACAAAGTTATTTATGCAGTTGGTGTATCTAGAAAACTGGACAGAAATTGCAAAATATTATAGTTTTTCCTTGATTTATATACTAAACACCAATTGTATTCTTAATTTGAAGCTTTAATGTCTGCTAGAAGTGCCTTAGAGTTTTCATAATCGGTCAGTCAATGAGTGACAAAATTAAGAAACTTTGTCTAATTCTTAATCTACTGGTTCAAATTGAATGAAATTTGAAATATACCGTGTTTATACAATTCAAATTCAGGCCTCTACTTCTATCCACAACGAAGTTATAGGGGGTCGAAAATGGCCTGAACGGCTTCAAGAAAAGGATGGTGCGGCCGTGCCGTTTTTTTTGCTCGACTTGGCGGGGGCGCTGCCGTGCCCCCAGATGCTTATAAAAGCATTAATTTTTTTTGTGACGATGACGTTGACTATTTTGATGAATCTAATCCATCTTTCTCTGTTTTGATGACTACTGAAAGAGTAAGCTTGTAGAAAAAAACACCAATCAAATAACTCTAAATCAGGCACATGTTACCTAATAATTTATAGTAACGGATGAATTATATTAGAGCGGGCCGTGCACGGGGCGTGCCCTGTCCGGGCCCGGACGGGCCACTGACTTTAGAGGCGTTGCATACATTTTGTATTTATATTAGAGCGGGCCGTGGCCGCGTCCGGGCCCGGACGGGGCACGCCTCGTGCACGGCCCGCTCTAATATAATTCATCCTTAATTGATTAATGTTTTTTATTTTATTTAGAATTTTCTTCCTGTCTTTTGTGTATGTTGCTTATCTGGCTACTACGGCCTTAACAGTTATTTGATTAGGTAATATGGGGTTTTCTTAGATGGTTTAAAACATAAGTTTAGTTTACTATCGTGTTTGTCCAATTTCCTACATTAAACTATGAAACATAAGTCAAAGCATATTGATAGATAAATAATATACTTACTAAACTTATCTAGGTCATAATTTCGTCATTGTAAAATTAACGTATTTTATCACCATACAACTTTAGTTCACTATTATGATCATAGATGGCGTTGTTCGTTCCTAGATCGCGCTATCGTTGTGATTTCATGTTTCCATAAGTAAAACCGCTTGTTATGAAATAAATGTCTATGCGTTCCGGAATGAAGTTCTACTTTTTCCCTGGCTCAGTACACTATTGAACATGGTCCCTACGAGTCGGAGCGTTTTTTGAAGAAAAACAAAGCTAATTAATTTCTTTGGTGTAATTCGTACTGAGAGCTGTAAGTGTAAAGTAGCAACTTCGTATTTGTTTGGGAGCATTTGTTGTGAGGTGTTGGCAGTACCAGAAGAAGACTACCTACCTAGTGGCGACCTCTGGCGGTGCAGCGAGACCTGAAAGTCCTATTATGCTACGAGACAACTACGGATACTACGAGCTACGAATCTACTACGACGCTAGATCAGGACAGGCAAAAATTAGTGAAGTGTTGGTAAAGTGCAAGGACAACTGTGAGTACATTTAATTACTAGTAGTTCAGTGGTAGTTTGGGGACTTAGAATAGTTTCTCAAAAAGTGGATACTACGGGGAACCTATGCCCGATTTCATAGCGGTTTTATAGTGAGTTCAAACACTTAGAGAAATCCGAGATTATTTTGAGACTTACGAAAAATTGCATCACATAAGTATCATGGAAGGCGATATTAGAGTAATGGAAGACATGAAAGGACAAATAGAAAAAAATAGAAAGAATTTCAAAAAGTCGCCCAAAGACCGGATTAACGACGCCTATGTTTCAGCAAGATTAGAAGGTTTAGAGTTGTTAATTGCCAAGTTTTCGGAGAAACACGAATCGATCATATCCAAGTATAGCAAAGAAGTTTTAAGTAAAAGTTCTTATGTGACTGATGAAGTGTTTGATAATGGCTACGAATGTTACCTCACTTATAAAGGAGAACTGAAGGCGGCGTTATCAGTGGAACCGACTACCTCTTCAAAGGGCTGTGGTCATCACAACGTGTCTAACGAGCGAAACAGTAATATTGTTAGGTTACCGAAAATTTCTATTCCCGTTTTCAGTGGGAAATATACAGAGTGGTCATCTTTCAAGGATTTGTTTCTCTCGTTGGTCCATAACAACCAAACACTTGATGATGTTCAGCGCTTGCATTATTTAAAAACTCAACTCAAAGGGGAAGCAGAGCAGTTACTTAAACATGTGCCTATTACTAAGGCTAATTATAAAAAATGTTGGGATTTATTGCAAAAAAGGTATGATAATAAACGATTTTTGTCTAATTGTATTTTAAAACGGTTATTTAATCAGCGCACCATAATTAATGAATCTGCTCAACATTTAAAGGAGCTTTTGGATACCACTAGTGATTGTATTCATGAGTTATCAAACTTGGGCATTAAAGTAGAAGAATGGGATATTATTATAATCTTTATTGTTAGTATGAAGTTGGATATTGAAACTCGAAAGCAGTGGGAACTGCACGTCAATAATTCTTGTGAAGATTTACCGTCATTTGATTCTTTCAAAGAGTTCTTAGAGTCCCGGTTTCGTGCGTTGGAGGTGATTGAGCCCACTAAAAGCAGATTCAAGTCAAATGTAGCCTCAAACAACCCTAAAGTCTTGCACACCACTTTGGATATTAATTGTCCGCACTGTAATGAGAGCCATAAGTTATCCTCCTGTTGTAAGTTCGCTGAAGAAGACGTAGGTACTCGACATGATATTGTAAGGTCACTTGGCCTTTGTTTTAATTGCCTCGGTGGCCGTCATTCTGTGAGATTCTGTCGAGTTGTTACGAAGTGCCGTATATGTAAAGGAAAACATCATACGCTTCTTCATGGTAAGTCA
The DNA here is from genome assembly GCA_963921215.1 of Scoparia ambigualis. Classification (NCBI taxonomy): domain Eukaryota; kingdom Metazoa; phylum Arthropoda; class Insecta; order Lepidoptera; family Crambidae; genus Scoparia; species Scoparia ambigualis. The sequence goes on from OY992525.1 coordinate 1,716,688, forward strand.
AGTACACTTACAGTAGCAGTTGCAACTGAATCAGCGGATATAGAGGAGTCAGCGGAAATGGAGCAGAGCCAACCGGAATCGTCTTGTGAGACGGAGGAGACCACAGATATTTTGAGCCATTTTGTGACTGGGAAGGTACCTAATCAGACCTTATTAGCTACAGCTTTAATAAAAGCTGAGTCATCAAATGGCTATCATCAAATATTGAGGGCGTTGCTTGACCAAGGGTCTCAAGCCTCGTTCATATCGGAAGCAGCTGTTCAGTTATTACAGTTGAAGAAAGTTGCGGTTAAAACAAATATATCAGGTTTGGGCGGAGGCAAGAGTGATTTAACCTCTAAATATGTAGTTAAGGTAAATATTCAATCACTCTATGATCCGACATTCAAATTGCACGTTAAAGCACACGTACTTAAAACTGTAACCGCAACTTTACCTGAAAGGGAATTCGTTTTGCCTAATTGGACTGAACTAAGTTACTTAAATTTAGCTGACCCACAATACAATTCACCCAATAAAATCGACATTTTATTGGGTTCCGAGGTATACTGCACCATCCTTAAAGAAGGATTACTTAGGAATCCTACGGGTTCAACAATTGCGCAGTATACACGCCTTGGATGGGTGTTGTCGGGTCGAGTAAGTAGTGAAAACAAGGGTGAAGCAAATGGTCACAATGTAATTTTGAATCTTCATGTCAAGCTAGAAGAAAATGAATTTCTAAAAAGGTTTTGGGAACTCGAATCGGAACCTTGCATGAAAAAAAATATGATGACGCCTGAAGAACAAGCATGCGAAAATCATTTCCAGAAAACAACTCGCCGCGATGACTATGGTCGGTACATTGTAGAACTGCCATTTCGTCCGAACACTGCGCAAACATATGGAAATACTAGAGCAGTAGCGGTGCAACGATTAGTGAGTTTGGAGAAAAGGTTGGGAAAGAATGAGCAAAGTAAAGCAGATTATTCCAAGGTGCTAAAGGAGTATGAATCTTTAGGACATATAGAGAAAATTACAGATGAAATGAATTCAGAACAGGAAAGGGTATACCTGCCACATCACGCTGTGGTTAAATTGGACAAAAGTACATCAAAAACCAGAGTAGTTTTCAATGCATCTGACAGAAGTGCTAATGGAGTATCATTAAATGATACGTTGATGGTAGGTCCAAAACTACAACCGCAGCTTCGTCATACTATAATGCGTTGGCGTTTACATCCTATATGTTTGACTGCCGACATCGTAAAGATGTATCGGCAAGTAAAAGTATCTGAAAAACACATTGACTACCAGAGAATAGTCTGGAGAGAAAAGCCCAGCGATGAAATTCAAGATTTAAGACTATTGACCGTTACCTTTGGTACTTCATGCGCACCTTATTTGGCCGTTAGAGTATTGCAGCAAGTGGCAATAGATGAAGGCCCACGTTTCCCTTTAGCTGCTAGTAAGGTTGAAACTGACTTTTACATGGACGATCTTTTAACCGGTTGTCAAACTGAAACAGAAGCTATTCGATTGTACGAAGAAATGAATGAACTGCTCAAAAAAGGAGGTTTTATATTGCAAAAATGGGCTAGTAACAAAATTGAATTGCTTAAGACGGAAGAGGAAAACACGAGAGTAGATAGAGAAATAAAGGAAGACGATGTCACGAAGGTAGTCGGTCTTGGCTGGAATCGGCGTACTGATGAATTCGGTTGTAGTGTCAAACTAGTATCCGATGCTCCCATGCCTGAAACAAAAAGAGGTATCCTTGGTGAAATATCTCGATTGTACGACCCCCTTGGTTGGATTTCCCCGTGCATTATAACTGCCAAGATCTTTATTCAGCAACTCTGGATTACTGGACTTGATTGGGATGACAAACTGCCAAATAATTTGTTATACGAATGGGAAGTATATCGAAAGGAATTGGCGCTGTTGAATAATTTTCACCTCCCCAGATGGATCGAGACTGCTGAAGGTGATACAAGAGTAGAGTTACATGGCTTTAGCGATGCATCTAATGCAGCTTACGCAGCGGTAGTGTATATTAGATGCGTCACTCCTGATGGCAAAATTATAACTCACCTTATTACTTCCAAAACAAAGGTATCTCCAATCAAACAAGTCTCCATTCCCCGGCTTGAATTGTGCGGTGCGGTTCTGGTTACAAAATTATTGCGAGAGGTAGCAGATGTTCTTAGCATTGAAAAATCAAATTTGCATGCTTGGACCGATTCCACCGTAGTGTTAGCTTGGCTCAGTGATCACCCAAGTCGGTGGAAACCATTTATAGCCAATCGTACAGCTGAAATACTGACCTTGTTGGATTCATGTCAGTGGGCATACGTACAGTCTAAAGAAAATCCTGCCGACTGCGCGTCACGTGGTATATTGCCATCCGAATTAATCGACAACCAATTGTGGAAAAACGGTCCAGCCTGGCTGAAGGAGGAAGATGTATGTTACAAAAAACCTCTCTCAATTTGTACAAAAATTGATCTGGAAGCTAGAACGGTGAAAGTACATACGGCGTCCACTCAACTTTATAGCGAAGAGAACATGTTGAATAAATTTTCTTCGTTGAGAAAATTAATCCGTGTTGTAGCATATTGTAGAAGGTTTCTTTGTTTGAGGAATCCTGAAACTTCTAAAGGAAAACTATTACCTTACCTCTCAGCAGCAGAGCTGAAGGATGCTTTAGATTGTTGTATTCGACTACATCAGCGTCTCTCCTTCCACGACGAAATTGGCGATCTCCTGAAAAACAAAGATATTCGAACACAGAGTAAATTATTCGCATTGAACCCGTTTCTTGATAAAAATGGGATTTTACGAGTTGGTGGAAGAATTGAAAGGTCATACTTACCTGATTGTAGTAAACATCCTATGATACTTGCTGGAGACTCGCATTTAGCCAAGCTTATCATAGTAGATGGACATGAAAAAACCATGCATGGAGGTCAGCAGCTGACGTGTGGTTATGTCCGAACTAAGTACTGGATTACTAAGCTCAAGAATATTGTCCGAGCGCACATTCACTCGTGTGTGCCATGCATTCGCTATGCTGCCAAGACCCGCTTCCAGCTTATGGGACAGTTACCATCTTGTAGAGCGACCCCACAAAAACCTTTTTTAAGTGCGGGTGTCGATTATGCGGGTCCTGTTAATATAAGAGTTTCCAAGGGAAGGGGTCATAAGGCCTATAAGGGCTATATTTGCCTTTTTATATGCATGGCCACGCGAGCGGTCCACATCGAAGCAGTGTCGGATCTGACCTCAGCTGGGTTTCTGGAGGCGTTTAAGCGTTTTATAGCTCGAAGAGGGCGTTGTAACCACCTGTGGAGCGACAACGGCTCAAATTTTGTCGGGGCAGCAAAAGAATTAAAGCTTATGCTCTCCAGCGAACTGTCTTCATTCTCCAAAGATGTCGCAACTTCTTTGGCGAATAACGGAACGGAATGGCACTTTATTCCTCCACACGCTCCCAATTTCGGTGGCCTATGGGAGGCAGGCATTAAAAGTACCAAACATCATCTTCGGCGAGTTATTGGTGACTCAACTCTCACATATGAAGAGATGACTACAGTCCTTTCACAGATCGAGGCTTGTCTTAACTCAAGACCTTTGTCACAAGCCAGCACGGATCCTGATGATTGTAACCCATTGACTCCAGGTCATTTCTTAATCGGTGAACCTCTGGTGATGGCACCTGATCACGATTACGAGGGTTTCACAGTCACCAATCTGCGCCGTTGGCAGCTGACTCAAAGAATGGTTGGTCATTTCTGGAAGCGGTGGTCCCAGGAATACCTAACCAACTTTTTTCACAGATATAAATGGAGGAACATTTCCCCACAATTAAAAATAGGGGATGTTGTTTTAGTAAAGGAGGATAATTTACCTCCAGCGCGATGGCTCTACGGTCGCGTTACAAAGGTTCACCCTGGTAAGGACAATATATCACGAGTTGTTACCTTAAGGTATAAAGCTTCAGAGATTCAGCGTCCAACTTCTAAACTGTGTCCCTTGCCATGTAGTGAAAATGATTAAAACCTATGCCTTATTTATATTTTAATAGCGGGTTTGTAATATTTCTTACTTATTTGCTTACGTTACTAAACGATCCCACTATAAAATAGTTATTGTTTGTTAGATGTTTGTCGGAACCTTAGCTCCATATATTTAAATTTTATTAACTTTGATTAATTTGTTATTATTTATATTGTTCACTATACATCATACAATTACTGTGTCTACTGGTAATACTAAGAATTGATAAAAACGTGAGAATAACCATGTAATTTAAGGTGTTGAATTTTGTCAAGTTCTATGTTTTTTATTTTTCATGGTTTGAAGGACTATGAGTCCTTGGCGGGCGGTATGTCCAATTTCCTACATTAAACTATGAAACATAAGTCAAAGCATATTGATAGATAAATAATATACTTACTAAACTTATCTAGGTCATAATTTCGTCATTGTAAAATTAACGTATTTTATCACCATACAACTTTAGTTCACTATTATGATCATAGATGGCGTTGTTCGTTCCTAGATCGCGCTATCGTTGTGATTTCATGTTTCCATAAGTAAAACCGCTTGTTATGAAATAAATGTCTATGCGTTCCGGAATGAAGTTCTACTTTTTCCCTGGCTCAGTACACTATTGAATTGTGGTTTTGAAGTATAATTCAGTATTGAGTGTATTAACACTCAATATTTGCGTTCCAATTTGAAATAAATATTTTATTTATTGTTTCATTTCATTCATTTTTTTACAAAAATATCACGTAATCTAAATTGTCAGTCGTGATACTCATGATCTTATGCGTATTATAAAATAATAGCAAATATTTTTTTCACAGTAAAACCAAATTAGGCATAATAGGCAGAAACTCATTTGCGCGGTCTGTTTTTATAGTCTATGATTTGCGTTGAAAAAATGGCGGCGATATGGTTTCGTGCTGGTAGATGTTGGAAATATTTTATTTTTAAGTTAAAACGAGTAGTGTTTCGTGTACTTACCGATGAAATGTTACACCCAGACTTTTTTCTGTGTTTCTCGAGTGATTGTAACAACTTTTGAGTGCACAAGAAGGCATTTTTCTTTTTTTTCTTTGTGATACGGTTAACGACATGTCACCGCAATCGCTTGGAAGCGACTAAACTAAACGAGGTGCATGCAGCCCATGGATGGACTGAGCTGAGTGCGCACAAACTTGCTTCGCGTTTTCTTAATCTAGCTTTTTACATCAATGAAACAAACTAACGCACTCGCAAGCGTGTGGATAGCGACATGGACTGCACCTGAGTGCGCACAAACTTGCTTCGCGGTGTCTTAACTAGCTTATTATTTTTATTTATTTATTCAGATAAGCACACTTACAGCAATACAATATACACTTAGAAACTAATTACACATTAAAAACACGCATTACATGTTTGCCACTTAAAAGTGTACACAACATTCAAAAGTAAAGACATAAATAACATAAATACTAATAACACTACTAAAATAACAATACCAAAATAAGATAACAAAACAATACAATACACATTTTTACATCAATGAAACAAACTAACGCACTCGCAAGGGTGTGGATGGCGACGTTTATTTGCTCACATCAATCCAAACGTTTGTTGAGGTTTGGAGTTTGCGGCAAGTGCCAAGCGTGCAGACTCGGCATTAGATTTTCAAGAGTTAAGACAATGGTGGGTATTTCTAAATAAAATACTGAATAAAAGGTACCTAAGTAATTATTACTTCCACTATTTTTATTTGGTTTACATTTTTTCGATATAACAACACGTGGCTACAATCATGTTAATTCAATTCAAATTACTAAACAAGCTGCAGGTAGGTAACTAACATCAATAATCGACTAGGTAGGTATAACCACAAATATTATTTTTTTGGTTCAGATTTTTTATTTTACATAACGTACCTACCTACAGTCATCTTAAAATTACTTTCACAGTTAGACAAGCTGTAGTACCTACCTTTTAAAAACGTAAGTACCTACCTAAGTACCTATAGTCATCTTTATTAGGTACTTACTTACTTTTAGTTAGGCAAGCGGTAATAAACTAATAAGACTAAATACTGACAGATGTAAAATGTGATATATTAAATTGGCCCTACTTTTGGTACCTACCCCTGTATGTATTTTATACACATTATTTTTATTTGGTATATCAATAATAATAGCTAAGTACCTACAAGCATTGCCGGCGCGCTTAGCAAGCTAAAGACGAAACGACCGGTCGCGGCGGGTGTGATGAGGGGTGCGGCGGCGGGCGGTTTGGGGGGCGCTCGCGCAGCGGCTGAGCTACATGAGGCGGCGTTGCCGTTATGTACTATTTCTGCAAGGAACGGTGTTTAACCCTTTAACGCATGAATTATAATAGAGGGTTTTTTTTTGCAAAATATTTATTAGGCATTGTTCACACCAAATGGATTGTCCGCCGCGGACTATGAGTATACTCACTGTCAGCCCCAGTGTGAACGTGAACTCAGTCTGCTGTATGGCCTGTATGCGTACACACCAAGCCTTCAATACGCTATAGCGTACTGGGTAGCGTGGCCACAGACGATCAGTTTTTCCCATCAGTTGAACTGATGTCACTCCAAAATTTGACCGTGAGTGGCTTCTTTTCTGCATAAATAGTATTCTGTGCTAATTAATACGCTGTTACGTTCGGTTACGTAGCCAATCCGCGTCCGCCGTGCATAGACGCGTAGTTCAAAATTCGGCCTTAGAGAGTCAGCGACTACGCACTACGTAAAAGCGTACACATATAGTCCATTTTCGTTGTGAACGAAAAGTTAAATATATATAAATGGAAAAACGATAAACTGCGTAACACGCGCTCACAGTCCGCGGCGGATAGATAATCTGTTTGGTGTGAACCTAATTGAATCGAGCAGTAATAAATATTCCTTTTAAAAGCTAATTTCTTAGCGCCCCGTTGTACAACGTTGTGTATTCTCTGTGCTGTGCGTATAAGATAAAAAATTGCCTGGCAAGTGCAGGCAAAGCAGCTCCGAGCGGTCAAGATAAATCAGCGAACATAATAATTTCGTAAAAAATACTAATCGTTCGAAATTTTGTTGGATTATTGATAAATCTGATTAAATATAAAATAATATGACTATTAAAGGTATAAAAATGGACGGAGCAATTTTTCTGAATACGTAATTAAGCAAAAATCAAAAAAATATGTTTTAAATGGAAAATTTATTGGATAATTAAACAAAGCTGTGTATTTAATGATATAAAAACATATTAAAAAATAAAAATGGACGGAGCAATTTTTCAGTGGAAGTTATAGTGGAAAATGTTAAAAGTTAAAATTTGGGGTTCTCTGAAATGGAAAAAATGTTGGATTCTTTGACACACTTATTCTAACTAGTACATAAGTACGTATACAGAAAGAATTTCAGCCTGAGGAAATATTCACAGAGAGTTATAAGCGATTTTCATGTTTTGGTAAAAATACCTACTTTCTCGTAACAAATTTTGTTGGATTATTTTACATCTGTAATCTGTACTACCTAACTTCATCACATGCCAAATTTCAGAGGCATAGGAATTTTTCGGGTTACAAAAGCCCCGTTGATTGGGCTATTATGCGAAAAAACTTTATGCTGGAACTGTTATGCCAAACTACATTATGACGAAAGATATTATGCCACCGAAAGGGCTCCCAAAATTATAGCTATCTCTTTCATTTGCGTGCTATTTAGTATCTTTTGTTTTACTTATCAGTGAAACTTGTCAATGTGTGCAGCTCGGAACACATATAAAACGCAAATTACTATGAACGTAACATATCTACAGTTTATAATATCATTGTTATAAGTGCTCCATATATTCCAATTGCTGAATGTTATCGACACGAATTGCCAAATATCCAATAAGCAATTTTATTTCCTGTCTCCCTTGCACTTATTGATTATGCGGTTTGACTACGTCTTGCTTCAACAGGGCGGCGCAGGCCAGCGCCAGGGCGGCGCCTACCAGCGCGGCTAGGCTACGCAACAGGGTAAGAAAAATTCATGATTAAAAAAAATTTTTTTTGTGGTTTTGTTTATAAAAATCATGATTTTTTGATTTTTATTCAGCTTTTTGTTTTTTTATTTTTTATGTGTCAAAACCAAATACAATATGATTAGTACTGACAATAATTGAATAGGCTGTATGACACGAATATTTTTGCTTGGTTTTGTATCTGCTGAGTGCAAGTACTTTAAAAATAAATATATAGATAAATCTTGACCAATTATTCTTAGTACCTACCTACCTATCTAAGTTTATTAGACTGATTTCTGATTTGATTTGCTACAGTTGAAGACAAATTTCAAGTACTTATGCAATTATGACTGATTTGATGTATGATTAAGTATCTCATACTTACTGAAAGTTGCTATTTATTAGAGCTCATGATTTATTAAGCTAGTGAGGAGTGCAACCGATTGCCGCCAACTTGTTCAGCAGTACGTCATTATCGACCAGCTCGAATGCTTTTTTATTGTCGAAGTATGCGGCATCGGCTTGCCCACCCCCATCCACCACAGGTACAATGTCCGCCAAGTAACTAAGGAGATTACTAGTGGTACTCCTCCCAGGGCGAAAACCGTGCTGTGCGTTAGAAAGTTGCGCGCTGACCTGCATGAGTAGGCTTGAATGTATTGCAGATTCAAGAACCTTTGCAGGTGTTGAGAATACAGCAACAGGTCTATACCCTTCTACCTTCGTTCCCAACCATCCCTTCGGTACTGGCACTACTCGAGTGGTTTTCTCGAATGATAAATGTTAATTATCAAAAAATAGCTAAAGCTAAATAAAAACCTGGGAATAATAAGATTTTTAGTTTCTAATATATACAATAGTACATTGTTACCCTAGGGGAGAAAGTAGCTTATTTACTCCCGAGACAGGGTTTGGCGCCTGAGCGTAGCGAGGGCACCAATAGTTCTAGGGAGTATATAAGTCTTTCACCCGAGGTAAACACTGTGCTTTTTATTACGAATATAAAGAAAAGTAAAAACAAAAACATGAATGTCTTTAGTCCGTTAGTCGCCTTTTACGACACCCAAGGGAAGAGAGGGGTTGGTAGTATTATTTTGATGAGCCCATTGCCGCCCTAAGCTGTTGGATGTTTGTGCAGTCTTTAGTCCGTTAGTCGCCTTTTACGATACCGAAGAGAAGAGTGGGGTTGGTATAGTATTATTTTGATGAGCCCATCGCCGCTCTATGCTGTTGGTTGTATTTGCAGTCTTAAGTCCCTTAGTCGCCTTTTACGACACCGAAGGGAAAAGAGGGATTGGTAGTATTATTTGATGAGCCCATCGCCGCTCTATGCTGTTTGATGTATGTGCAGTCTTTAGTCCGTTAGTCGCCTTTTACAACACCCAAAGGAAGAAAGAGGTTGGTAGTATTATTTAGATGAGCCCATCGCCGCTCTATGCGTAGGATGTATGTGCAGTCTTTTATCCGTTAGTCGCCTTTTACGACACCTATGGGAAGACATGTGTTGTTGGTATTATTTTAATAATTAGTCACAATTACACATGTCCGAAAAACGATTCTCCCTAGGGAGAAAAAGTACTACTTTCCTCCCGCTCCTCAGGCAACTTCAGACCTACTTTCCGAATATGAAGATTGAAAAATATTTTAGAGACTTCTAATTCAGTGTCAAAGACCCTGTTCAGTGTAAACCCTTTGACAGTATTTTATTATCAGTATTAAGTATACTGAGATACTCGTAAAGGTTGTGGGGCAAATTAATGTTTTATTTATAAACAATCCTTCATCTAAAATAATGTGTTTTTAGAACTTTTAATAATAATGAATAAAGTTTATTCTGGAATTGATCAATAAAACTGAAAACTACGAAAAAGTGCTTGCAAATTCTACTCAAATTGAATCCTTAAACTACAAGTTTTATTTATATAAATTAACCATTTAGACGGGGATTAACGCTAACTTCTTATTAAAGGCATAAGTACTACGCAAACTGACTGACGTACAGCAGTCCGCCCGTGACCACGACCGGTGCAACTCGGTCGAAACATCGGATATAAAAAGGTATGCGTAGTATGCCTTTAATAAGTAGTTAGCGTTAATCCCCGTCTAAATGTTTGTTTATACTGGAACGCAAAAGTTTAAAAGTGTATATAAAAGGTGACTGTTAGAAACAGCAAGAAACTTCAAGGGCTGGTCAGGCCAAGTGTTTTAAACATGATAAAAATGACAAAAAATATTGCAGGCTAACGTAGGTACTTATCGCCCAGCTGACGCGGAGGGGTCTACAGACGGGTGGGTCAATGGCCGGCCGCTGCCCGCGCGTTGTAAATAATCGTTATTTAATAGTTAATTCTTTTATTTTATTTTTCTTATGTTATTGCTTTAAAATAAATAAGATACTTACTCAAAGACTATCAAATTAAAATTAATAAAATGAATTACCTAATGAAAAATAAAAAAGCACTAATTTCTTTTTGTCATTTTTGTCATGTCTGAAACACTTGACCTGACCAGCCCTTGAAGTTTCTTGTGGTTTCAAGCAGTCGCCTTAAATGTATATCGACGGTGGAAATTTCAAATGTCGTATGGGACATTTTGTCGTAAGTACACTTGAATGCACCATTAAACTTAAAATTTAATTCTCTATCGATCTGTCTATTTCAAATTTTGTTATCTCTTACAGTTTAGAAGTTACGGCGATTATCACTTTGTAGTATGTGACAAAATATTAAAATATCATGTTGTATAGGACATATTGTCACGTTTTATTTAAATAAGGGTCATAAATAAAACGGCAAGATTAAGTTATTATTAGGTATACTACATAAGCAATTAAGGTAGCAAGTATAATAAGTAGGTAGTAAGTAAAAATTTTAAAATTCAAGGCCGTGGGTAGTAGGTTTGAGATATGGTGAATAATAAGATCACTGGAGTGGCACTCCCCTGGAACTCTTCGAGGGTTAAAACAAACCCAAACGTAGTTCCCAGTATGGGATTAAATTATAACGCACTTGCAACTGGTTCAACGTATGCACAAACAAGGATTTAGATACTTAGTACACAAATCTTTAAATTCACGTCGTCGTTAGCGATAGACATATCTCAAAGAAATTCAGGTCGAGTGACACACGGGTGTTCGTACCAAAGTTGAGTCGTGCCTGACCATATAAAAAAGTACTTTGTGTGCCTGACGCAGGAGCTCGCTCGGCCGCAGTCGCAGATCGTTCGCTGGTGGGGGTCGCCGATGCTTCCCTTCCGCGCCATCACCCGCGCAACGGTGCGACGATTAACCGTTTTAGTTAACAATATTACTATAAGCCTAATTCCGAATATAAAGATGAATAACTAATGTTACAATATTTTGTCATCGTAATCATTTTTGAGGTTTCCTGAACGTTGTTTTGGGGGTTAAGTTACTCGCGTCCGTAGGTTTACCCTTGAGACCCTACACGTGACCCCTGGGTGGTGCTAAATGAGTGACACTAACTGAGTGGTAGAGCTACGCTGCGTTGCAGCACGCATTGGGTCGGCTCGCCCAGCGTAATACCACCCCCTCACGAATTTTCGGCGTGAAACAATGGCACTCTGTGCTGTTGTGTTTCGTCCGGCGAGTGAGGGTTCTGGAGACCCCTCCCCCCCCTCACAATTGATATGGCAGCGAACTCTAATTTAGATTTACCCCAGGGGGGTACCGACACACCCAGTGTCGGAGAATCCCCCCCTGAGCGTTCTCGCTCAGGCTGCCCTACGTATTCTGGGGTACGTATACGTACCCCAGAATACGTAGTACTACGTATTTGCTCGTGCCAAGGCATGCTGCAGGCAGGAGAAAGGCAAGACAATTGGCACCCCCTCCTACGCTTCGTGTGGACTTCTGCAACATCAGGGGAATCCACTCTAACTTGAGCGCCGTCCATTACCACCTCGAGACGGCGAAACCGGCCTTGCTCTTCTTCACCGAGACGCAGATATCCCCCCCTCCTGACATCTCCTACTTGCGCTACCCGGGATACAACCTGGAACATGCATTTGTGCCACGAGCCGGTGTTTGTGCCTATGTCAGGGAGGATATGTGCGTCCGTCGCCTTGGCAATCTTGAAGATAGGGACCTTTCCATCTTATGGCTACACGTCGACTGCGGACGCCATCCTTGCATCTACGCGTGCCTGTATAGGTCCCACAGCGGTAATATCGGAACTGACCAACTTATCGAGACCGTCCAAGCGGCGACGGACTCCCTTCTCCAACGGATCCCCTCGGCCGAGATTGTGGTATTGGGAGACTTCAATGCCCATCACGTCGAATGGCTTGGTTCACGCACAACTGACCACGCGGGTAGAGCCGTTCATGACTTCGCTTTAGCCTACGGTCTGTCCCAATTGGTAACAGAGCCAACACGGGTTCCAGATGTGGAGGGCCATGCGCCTTCTTTATTGGACCTTCTGCTGACCTCGCACCCAGACGGCTATCAAGTTTCTGTTGATGCACCACTAGGCTCATCAGACCACTGTCTGATTCGCAGCACTGTGCCTCTCACAGAAACTTCAAAACCGCAACCAGCGGCTAGCCGTCGAGTCTGGCATTATAGGTCAGCGGACTGGGATGGGATGCGAAGTTTCTTTGCGTCCTACCCGTGGTGGCGAGTTTGCTTCTCGCTGGATGATCCTGATGTCGCCGCTGACTCTGTCGTTGATGTGATACTGCAGGGAATGGAACTTTTCATTCCAAACTCTGTGGTTCCCATTGGCGGCAAGTCCCAACCATGGTTTGGTCGTTGCTGCAAAATGGCGTCTCGCCAAAAGCGACAACATTACCAAGCCTGGGCTAATGCGGTGTCATCAAAGGATCCAAACACCAGTGCGCTCAGAAAGAAGTACAACTTTGCCGCCAGATCCTTTAAGAAGGACATTGCCAAGGCGAAGTCATCATTCATAGGTAGAATTGGCGAGAGACTAGTGCGCCTTCCTTCGGGGACGCGTGCGTTCTGGTCTCTCGCCAAAGCTACCTTAGGGAATTTTTGTCAGCCGTCCCTACCACCATTGCACAAGACCGATGACTGCCTGGCCTATAACTGCAAAGGAGAAAGCCGATCTCTTGGGCTCTCTTTTCGCTTCAAACTCGACCTTGGACGATGGGGAAAACTCTCCACCAACCATACCGCATTGCGCTTGTACAATGCCAAACGTTCAGTTCCTGCAAAGGTCAGTTCGTAAGGCTCTTTTTTCCCTTGATATCCACAAGGCGAGTGGGCCTGATGCAGTTCCACCCATTGTGCTTCGGACGTGTGCTCCTGAATTGGCACCAGTTCTAACGCGCCTTTTCCGGCTCTCTTACACTACTGGCGTCGTCCCGAGCTCTTGGAAGACAGCCCTTATCCACCCGATTCCAAAAAAAGGCAATCGCATAGATCCGTCCAACTACAGGCCAATAGCTATTACCTCTTTACTCTCCAAAGTAATGGAGTCCATTACAAACCGCCAGCTCTTAAGGTACCTAGAAGAGAACCAGCTACAAAGTGATCGCCAGTATGGTTTTCGTCGCGGTCGTTCGGCTGGTGATCTTTTAGTGTATCTTACTCACCGATGGGCGGAGGCAGTCGAGAGTAGAGGGGAGGCACTGGCAGTTTGCTTGGACGTAGCAAAAGCCTTCGACAGGGCTCTTCTCTCTAAACTTCCATCATACGGGCTTCCTGAGAAATTGTGTTCATGGATTGCCAGCTTTCTCACTGGGCGTAGCATCAGAGTCGCAGTCGACGGTTCGTGCTCCGACATGAAGCCCGTGAATGCTGGAGTCCCGCAGGGGTGTGTGTTGTCCCCTACTCTATTTCTTCTGCATATCAATGACATGCTGCATAACAACAGCATTCATTGCTATGCAGACGACAGTACTGGGGATACGCTCTACACCGGGCGAGCTAATATTTCTCTGGAAAGCGTCATCGAGAGCCGGAATAAACTTGTAACTGACACCGAGAACATGTTAAGTCATGTCTCGGATTGGGGCCGACATAACCTAGTCCGCTTTAACCCCTCCAAAACACAAGTTTGCGCATTTACCGCGAAAAAACATCCCTTCGTCGTACCTCTGAACTTTGAGGGAGCTCCCCTTGATACCAATCCGACTATTGGAATCCTTGGCGTCAATATTTCGAGTGACGTTCAGTTTCGTGGTCATTTGGAAGGTAAAGCTAAATTAGCTTCGAAAAAGCTGGGTGTGCTTAATAGAGCGGGTCAGTATTTCACGCCGGCTCACCGTTTACAACTGTATAAAGCACAGGTCAGGCCGCATATGGAATACTGCTCCCATCTCTGGGCTGGAGCACCCCAATACCAACTCCTTCCATTTGACCGCATTCAACGCAGAGCTGCTCGAATTGTCGACGACGTGGTTATTTCAGGTCGGCTCGATCCACTGGCTCTTCGGAGAGACGTTGCGTCTCTCTGTATATTGTACCGTATATATCATGGGGAGTGTTCTGAGGAATTGTTCGGCTTGATCCCTGCCGCTGATTTCCTTCACCGCACTACACGCAATCGACTGTCATTCCATCCACATCACCTTGATGGATGGCGGTCTACTACTGTGCGTTTTTCAAGAAATTTCTTGCCACGAACTACAGTTTTGTGGAACCAGCTCTCGGCGGCGGTATTTCCGGACCGTTATGACTTAAGGATCTTCAAGAAACGAGCCTATTCCTTCCTTAAAGGCCGGCAACGCGCCTGCGATTCCTCTGGTTTTGCGGGTGTCCATGGGCGGCGGTGATTACTTTCCATCAGGTGACCCGCTTGCTCGTTTGCCTCCTTCTGCTATAAAAAAAAAAAAAAAGTTGTAAGGATCTTTAAGTGACAATAACGTACGTCGTAAGGTTTACACAAAAAAATAGAATGCCTTTACAACAAGGACAATGGCAGGGTACTATGCAAATTTTGTACAGGCCTACAATTTTCATGTTTGGCAATGAGACTTACACATTTGGTAGATTATATTATTGAGAATTACTACATAAATTAACAGAATTTTAAATGTTGGGGTTTAAAAGTTAAACTTGTATTTCGATAATTTTTTAAGGTTAGGTTTTTTCCTGTATTTGATTGACATTGACAGTTGAATGACAGGGAGGGACGGACAATGATTCTGACAGTAGGTAACAAAATAAATAATTAATCTGAAAATGTACGTTCGCGCCTTGATTGATTGATTTATAGATCAATCGTGAATCGAACAAAAATAGGTAGGTAGGTACATATGTAGTGCATTTCAATATTAACTAAGTTAGTAAGTACCTCTATGTATTGTTAGCCCGAGTTCTAGATTCTAGAAGATAGATAGATAGGATAGGATAGATACCTATCAAGAACTGCTGAGACTGTGATTATTCAGAACTTTGTGCTTGGTTATTTAAAACAAAAAAAGACATAACTACCCATCTGTGTTTTGGTAAATAACAGCAAAATACTTAAAACATGATGAAAGTCATAGATGTAAACAATAGAAGTAGGTATACACGTTCCCACTTTAGAGGTCTCAACTTTAGACTACCTACCTACCTATACCAACATTAAGCGAAAGTGACTTGTTTGTCCTTCCTTTACGCCCTAACTAAGCAACCAATTGACTTGATCTTTGAAAGAACGAATAGTAACATAGGCTACTTTTTATGCCGATATTCCTATAGGAACGCGAATCACGCGGGTGAAACCGCGGGCAGAAGCTAGTGGTTAAAATAATTGTCTCTGAGATAGGAATATTAGTCTACTAGGTACTGCTCAGAATGCATACTTACTTATATTTACAGTACTTACAATCGAGGATCTTCCCAGTAGATACTACTAATAAATTACTTCATCAAAGGCAAACAATATAATATCATACTAAAAAATATGATGAAAACATTTTAAATAAATCAGAAACTCGACTGGTCTTTCTACAGGGAAGTTTCACAATTGTACATACACACAAACAAGTAATGTTTTTCCATATTAGCATTTGCTTATTGGAAATAAAACAATAATTTAGTTTGGTCACATATTTAATATTAAATTATAAAGTAATTAAGGGCACTCTTAAAATAACATCATCGAAAAGTGGAGCAGGTCTAGTCATGCCTTCATGGCGAGAAAATCTGAGAGCAGCACCCAACAGTTCGTAGCCCCACAATGCAGTTAAAACTCTGGCTGTCCACTTCTACGTGAAGCTCTTTGAGCTCGGAACCAACAAGGAACACTTGCTTCATTTTCTGAAGAAAGCTGAAATAAAAAAAATCACAATTAAATTACAAAAGTAACAGAGTGTAAAGTAAATATTTTTTAATCTTACACCAATTAGCCTAGCCCGCTGACCTCTCTATAATACAAGAATGCTGACCTAAATATTTATTATCTTGAGCGTCTCAGGTAGCAAATTGATAGTTTAAGTAGGTCAGTGGCCTAGCCCCAAAGTAAGCACTGGAAGGCTTGTGATATGTTATACTAGGCCAATGTGTAAAAATGCAGTTATGATAGTAGTAATAACAGAGGCGAGGGATGTGTTTGGGGAAATACGGCGAAATTAAGCCGGCCAAGAATTTACAAATCAGACAATAATAAACATGGAATGTTTAACTCATTGGTGGCACTAATTACTGACATAATTATTAAGATCTGCATGGTGGATCCCTGGAGTAGGATTTCTTATAGGGAAGCCGATGGGAATCGGAATGTATGGTATATATATGTAGAATTATTATATAGGTAAATAGTCATGGTCTCAGGTACAAATGCTCGTATTCGTCATAGAAACATTTCCCCCTACTGGGATTCAAACCCAGGAATTCAGAGTAGGTATCATCACGAAAACCAGTGTACATATTACTTCACCACGGAGGTAGTCAATAAGTAAATATATGTAAGGTGTTTCCTCTCGTGGTCTAATCCAATTTAAAATTATGTTAGTCATCCTTTGTTCCTCTTCATTTGGCTCATGAAAGACAACTTTTCGTCTGCTCATTCTTAAAATAGAACGTCCACATACAACACGTCATAGCGATGGCCAACATGCCTTGTAGTTTTACTTTCAGATGCAATAGAATGGGTTGCTAATTCCCAGGAAGCATGACAAATTTAATCAGAAGGTGTTGCCTAAAACAATAAGAACATGGATGAAGTTTATTAATTGATCAACAAAATAGTAGAATATTAGTAGTAACAGATACAGAGGTGCATTGCTGCACCAAATATGTACGATGTGTTCTCGGTTTAGATGTCTAAAATGGTTGACGACATATTTCGTACTATGTACGACTTACCTCTCAGGGATATGACCAAAAACGAATAGTGTCGACTAAGGCTTGACTCTCGTTCGTCAGTAAATGCCGCCTGCGATCCAATCGAAATGCATTGAATCACAGAACAATATACTTTAGCATTGCATACTCGACATTGTGTTTGTGATGGTAATGTATCACCCAATCAGACAGTAAAACTATCACGAAAGTGCAGTTAAAAGTACTGCGCAAGCACAACACAATATTGTTTGTGTTCATTTTATTTCATTATCACATTCAGAAAGCGGCTTTTCGCAAAATAGGTAGGAAGGAACTTCTAAACACATTAGCATTTAAAATAAAACACATTTTTTTTATTACGTTGACCAAAAGCTCAATGACTGACATTGACAGTGTTGCAAGTAGTTTCATTCGTCTTTTTACGTGAAACAAATCGATAAGAAAATCAATCTTAAAAATAATATAAATTATAAATATCAAAAGTAAATAATCAACCACTAAAAGATAAAAAGTCTGTAATTGTATAGGTCTAAGCTATAAAATAGTTGCACAAATAAGTATTTAATAAAAACTAGATTAACAATAATAAGACTAAATCAGCTATTAGAGAATCGATTTCAAAATCGATAAATCGATATTTTTATGCCAGGCAACTCTGACAGCAGATTTTTGTTTTGCGTATATCTGCTAGTTGAAATGCGTTTCGTTATTAGTTTTAGTATTATTATTTCGCTTTATGATTTTTCTTTACCCCGGACTTCTAAAAATATAACATTTACTGGAAAATAATGAGAAAAAATTAAGGAACCAACTATGCAAATATGTTACCAAAACTTGAACATTGTGGGGTTGTACGCCAGTACGCGTTCTCCTTTGGAAAGTAATAATGTAAAACTAAGAATACAATTTCGCATAAGTATCGACGAGATTTTACACAAAGTCCCTTACGACATTGGGTATAAAAATATATTAAAATATATTTTGATATACATTGTAGTAAGAAGAACGAATATTACATTACATGTTTGTCCGTTACATCTATAAATCTAACTAAGTAATGCAGGGTTTCTGTAGTTGTAAGTAATTTAGAACTGTAAAATTACAAAAAAAAATGATACTTACTACAAATAAACGAAAGGCAGAAAATGAATTGATAGTTACTAAGCGTGTTTTACGACATTTTAAATTTGTCTGTACATAATCAGTACGGTCTTGTTGTTCTTCTTAAAGAATAACATAACCACACTTTCATGCCACGCTTCTGGCGTTCTACCTCCTAGTACGACGAAATTAAATAGTCCCTGAAGAGCTGCGACTGGTCCTTCGGCTGAAAATCAGCCGTAATTCCGACAGCTCTCGATGCCTTGCTGTTCCTCAGCTGATTGAGAGCCATACCAATCTCGTACAGGCTGATGTCCGGGATATTTTCGGTGTAGTGTCGGTTTAGCTCAGCTCTAGGGGGTCTGTAGCTAAGCTTTGTGCAGGTGGGCGCGTTGATGTGTATAGCTGTCCATAGAACTTCTCGACCTCTCCCAGTTTTGAAGAACTTAGACCCAACCGCATGGGCAGTTTTCACAAACCTGTTGTTGTAACCGTTCACGTCTACGCAATCCTTCAGCCATTCGAAGCAATTTTGCAGTTCCAGGTGGAAGCTTTCGGGGCTTTGGATTTGGATGGGTGCAGGACGGAGCGTAAACTTCATCAATCGACGTCTTTCCAGCTTGATATTGATGTTTAATGTGCATCTTACCAACCGGTGATCACTGCCAGTTTTGAACGCGTTGATCACAGAGACATCATTGAATATTTGCTTCCTCGTCGACATGATGAAGTCGATCTCATTTTTTGTTGCACCATCGGGACTTAGCCAGGTTCACTTGTTGTGTTTAGCTTTCTTAAAAAACGAGGTCATCATGACGAGTCCCTCCCTTTCCAGAAAGTCCGCCAGCAGTTGGCCCCGATGGTTCCGAATTCCAACTCCAAATCGTCCCACATTCAGCTCATCGCCGCTTCGTTTGCCCTATTTTGTGTTAATGTCTAATGACAACGGTGTAATAAGTTTTGGAGACTTGTATGGCTCTAGAGATGTCCTCATACGTAGCCTCCATCTAATCATCGGGGTGTGCCGTAGTCGGAGCGTATACCTGTATAACCTTTAACGAATACCGTTTGGTTATTCTAAGTATGAGGTACGCTACCCTCGACGACACACTTCCGGTCTTGACAACGTTGTTCACGAGAGAGCTGTGAACAATAAACGCGACACCATCCTAGGACAGATGTTCGCCCTCCTGGAAATAGAGCAAGTTACCAGACTTCAAATTTATCGAGTCCTCCCGATCACTTCGGACCTCAGATAATCCCACAATGTCCCACCGTATCTTGCTCAATTCTTCCTCCAGTTCGGAAACCTTCTCGTCAGTACGCAGTGTACGTGTGTTGTAGGTTGCCAGGGCCAAAGTTCGTTGTCGGCGGTAGCCAGTTCTCTGCCGGAGATTCTAAGCACCCCCTGCCCCGTCACTGCCTTGGCCGCTACCGTAGCTAGGGCGAGCGGGGCCACCGGGGACTAGGGGCCGGAGTTTGGCGCTGTCGTTCATTGGGGAAGGGGGGGGGGGGGGGAAGTTGCCATAATCGCCACGCTTGGCAGGCGCGTTGGCGATCGCAGTATGACGATGGTAATATCAGAGGATGCTGCTGCCCATCCTCGGGGTTGATCCCTCAGTCGCCTTCTACGACTCCCACGGGAAGATAGGGTAGTCTAACATCCGAGTATAGAACGACCTTTACCGGGCCAATTAATAGATGAAAAGTATTTTATAGCAAATTTAATATGTTAAAAAATGTATCGCGAGTAGGTTGGCTGAAAAATTTCAGTCCAGCACCTATAATGATTAATTTAAAATTAAACAAAATTAACACCTGTCTACCAATAGTAATGACGGGAAAAAAATAGTCAACCTAACGTTTGCATATTCTAAAAGCTTCATACTTTCGATTGGTACCTAATACCTATGTAATTTATCTATAATCCAAACCAGTGCATGTTTAAAGAAAATAATTTTTTAATTTTTAATTAATCATATTACTAAACTAAATTTTTTCAGTCACTCGCAATATATTTTTTAACTTATTAAATTTGATAAAAAATACTTGTCATCCATTAACCGGCCCGGTGAAGGTCGTTGTATACTCGGATCTTAGACTACCCTATCTTCCCGTGGGAGTCGCAGAAGGCGACTACTAACAACTATCACTGCGATTTTAAATAATTTATGTAACATTTGCCAATTACTTAATTTTGATTTTTATTGCTATCAGGCATCAAATTTCTTATATATGTCTAGATAACAAACTGATCCCAGAGATTACTATGCGAGTAATTATTATTCTCTAATGAGGACTATTTTCTGTAAATTCTAATTTTATTTCTGCCGTTGCTGTTACTTACATCATTATTATAATTTTTTAATTAGCTTTACAACATTTTACTGTGACATTGTCAAAATCTTTAGGTATTTACAACAATACTGTTTCTATTACAGTTAGGGCGTAAGGGACATTTATCTCATTAAATTAAATTTTTCTGTATCGTAACGGACAGTTCTTCTAAATTTGCAGTGTGTAAGGGACATCAACTATTTAATTGCTTGAGATATTTAGATTTAACATTTACTATAGGAAAGATAAAACAATTATGAAAAAAAACTATCCAACAAACACCACAATAGCACGAAAAATTAATAAGTTATGACATTTTTAAAAGTTGAAGTTTGTTTTTTTGTCCTACTGAAAAGTAGGGGTTTGTCCCTTACGACATTTGAAATTTCCACCGTCGATATTAACATAAAATATTATATTTTGACAGGCGCTACGTACTGATACTGGCAATGGAGTAAATCAGACGTCCGAGGCAACTGAAGAAGGAAAAGCAATTAAATAGATATCGAGAAAGCATCACCACAAATCACTCATCAAAAAACTGTATTTACCAAAACCAATAATAGTAATAAAGATAGTACTATAAGCACTGCTAATATGGGCGATCAAAACAAACAAGAAAAATGTATAATTGTTAAAAATAATATTAGAAATATTAAGAAACGTATAAACAACTATACATGTGACATTTGCAAAATAAATTTTAATTGCAAAAATATTTTAGAAAGTCACATGAATTCACATTATACAGTATTAAGGCAAAAACATTATACGCTATGTCAAAGACAAAAAAAAATTGATGTAAAAATCTTTAAAAACAATGAACAAATCATAAAAGGCAAGGTATGTAATTTTTCTAATGAGTCTTTTGTACTTAAAGGTGACTTGACTAGACATATTAGGACCCACACGGGCGAGAAACCATATCAGTGTAATGTTTGTAATATGTATTTTATACGAAAAGATCATTTGACTATGCATGAAAGGATTCACACTGGCGAGAAACCATATCAGTGTGATGTTTGTAATAAGTATTTTTCACAAAAACGTCATTTGACTGTGCATGAAAGGACTCACACGGGCGAGAAACCATATCAGTGTGATGTTTGTAATATGTATTTTTCACGAAAAGATCATTTGATTATGCATGAAAGGACCCACACAGGCGAGAAACCATATCAGTGTGATGTTTGTAATAAGTATTTTTCACAAAAACGTAACTTGACTGTGCATGAAAGGACTCACACGGGTGAGAAACCATATCAGTGTAATGATTGTAATAAGTCTTTCTCAGATAAAAGGTATTTGCATGCACATATTAGTACTCACACGGGTAAAAACCCATATCAGTGTAATGTTTGTAATATGTATTTTTTACGAAAAGATCATTTGACTATGCATGAAAGGACACACATAGGCGAGAAACCATATCAGTGTGATGATTGTAATAAGTCTTTCTTAGATAAAAGGTATTTGCATGCACATATTAGGACTCACACGGGCGAGAAACTATATCAGTGTGATGTTTGTAAAATGAATTTTAATAGCAAAAATATTTTAGAAAGTCACATGAATTCACATTATACTGTATTAAGGCAAAAACATACGCTATGTCAAAGACAAAAAAAAATTGATGTAAAAATCGTTAAAAACAATGAACAAATCATAAAAGGCAAGGAATGTAATTTTTCTAATGAGTCTTTTGTACGGAAAGGTGATTTTACTAGACATATTAGGACCCACACGGGCGAGAAACCATATCAGTGTAATGTTTGTAATATGTATTTTTTAGGAAAAGATCATTTGACTATGCATGAAAGGACCCACACTGGCGAGAAACCATATCAGTGTGATGTTTGTAATAAGTATTTTTCACAAAAACGTCATTTGACTGTGCATGAAAGGACTCACACGGGCGAGAAACCATATCAGTGTGATGTTTGTAATATGTATTTTTCACGAAAACATCATTTGACTGTGCATGAAAGGACTCACACGGGCGAGAAACCATATCAGTGTGATGTTTGTAATATGTATTTTTCACGAAAAGATCATTTGACTATGCATGATAGGACCCACACAGGCGAGAAACCATATCAGTGTGATGTTTGTAAGAAGTATTTTTCACAAAAACGTTATTTGACTGTGCATGAAAGGATTCACACGGGCGAGAAACCATATCAGTGTAATGTTTGTAATATGTATTTTTTACGAAAAGATAATTTGACTGTGCATGAAAGGACCCACACAGGCGAGAAATCATATCAGTGTGATGTTTGTAATAAGGATTTTTCACAAAAATGTCGTTTGACTGTGCATGAAAGGACTCACACGGGCGAGAAACCATATCAGTGTGATGTTTGTAATAAGTATTTTTCACAAAAACGTGATTTGACTGTTCATGAAAGGACTCACACGGGCGAGAAACCATATCAGTGTAATGATTGTAATAAGTCTTTCTCAGATAAAATTGATGTAAAAATCTTTAAAAACAATGAACAAATCATAAAAGGCAAGGTATGTAATTTTTCTAATGAGTCTTTTGTACTTAAAGGTGACTTGACTAGACATATTAGGACCCACACGGGCGAGAAACCATATCAGTGTAATGTTTGTAATATGTATTTTATACGAAAAGATCATTTGACTATGCATGAAAGGATTCACACTGGCGAGAAACCATATCAGTGTGATGTTTGTAATAAGTATTTTTCACAAAAACGTCATTTGACTGTGCATGAAAGGACTCACACGGGCGAGAAACCATATCAGTGTGATGTTTGTAATAAGTATTTTTCACAAAAACGTAACTTGACTGTGCATCAAAGGACTCACACGGGTGAGAAACCATATCAGTGTAATGATTGTAATAAGTCTTTCTCAGATAAAAGGTATTTGCATGCACATATTAGTACTCACACGGGTGAAAAACCATATCAGTGTGATGTTTGTAATAAGTATTTTGCACTTAAATCTTCTATAACTAGACATACAAGGATTCACATTCGTGCGAGTAGTGTCAGTAAACCAACTCGCGCAGCAGAACATCTGCGTTAGGCCTTGACGCCGAATGAGGACCGAAGCGCGTACTGCATTCAGCACTCATAAGACTGGTGTCTGGTGTGAGAGTGGCCCCGTGAACACGTGTAGTTCACTGCCTATTTTCTAGATTGGTAACAGGAGCCGTCGAGCTCACTTCTCGTTGCACGAAGAGTGCAACTCGCTCGTCGTACTTCGTCCACACTGACTTAGAAACACCGTTATTTTTCAGAAATTTAGTACAGAATATCTACAAATTATAAACAAAATATCCTCTTTCTGTTAGCGAAAATCGCATAAAATTCTAATGCTTGGTTTAGAATAAGAAAGCGGAGTCACAGACATACTTTAAATGTAATCATAGTGAAGGTGTACTTAAACGTACTAGAGTACTTATCCCTAAAACTGCTACCCTGCAGTGCGCTTCTGTAAAGGCTAGATTCAAAGCCTGAATCCGCAGTGTAAACTATAATTGGTATTTCAAAAAAACTGTACCCAAATAGTGCCCAAAAGAAACAAATAGTGCTCATAGAGTAAAAAAGTTATAAACATGTATTGGTAAGGATGCCAGGCGTAAGTTCTAAGCCTAGCGTACTCACTTCGTTGCGCGAGAACAGAACCAGCAATGGCTCTCATTTCTATCTCAATAAATTGTACCAGAAAAAGTACTGTAGAGAGTAATTGTTATGGCTTTTACACTAGAAAGTCTTTAAATTTGATAGCTAACTTCTACATACTCGTACATTGACATGAGGTACATTCGAACTCGTAATATTTTATTATTCATCATCATCATCATCAGCCTATACTCGACAATGCTGGACATAGGCCTCTCCAAGAACACGCCACTGAGCACGATCCGCGGCCACTCTCATCCAGCTCTTGCCAGCCACCTTGCGAAAATCGTCGCTCCACCTTGTCTGAGGGCGTCCTACGCTACGCTTGCCGATACGCGGTCTCCACTCCAGAACTCGTCTACCCCAACGGTCATCGGTTCTGCGACTGATATGGCCGGCCCACTGCCACTTCAGCTTGCTAATCCGGTGGGCTATGTCGATTACCTTGGTTCTCTGCCGGATCACCTCGTTTCGAATCCGATCCCTCAGAAAAACTCCGTGCATAGCCCTTTCCATAGCCCGTTGAGCGACTTTAAACTTGTGAACCAGCCCTACCGTCAGTGTCCACGTTTCGGCTCCGTATGTCATGAGCGGTAGGACGCACTGATTGAAGACTTTCGTCTTTAGACATTGCGGAATTGGCGACTTAAAGACCCGACGTAATTTCCCATACGCAGCCCAGCCCAGCTGTATTCTTCTGTTGGCCTCTTTCTCGAAGTTGTTTCTACCTATCTGTAAAATTTGCCCGAGATAGACATATTCCTTAACAACTTCGAGAGCACTTCCTTGTATTGTAATCGGTTCCGGGACGACATGTTCTTTGAACATAACATTGGTTTTGTCCAAGTTCATCCGCAGACCGATGCGTCGAGAAGAATCAGCTAGGGCGTTAAGCATGTGTTGTAGCTCCTGCAACGTTACGGCCATGATGACGATGTCGTCTGCAAATTGCAAGTGTGAGATGTATTCGCCGTTGATGTTGATGCCACGTCCTTTCCAGTCCAGCGTTTTAAACATATCCTCTAAGGCACTTGTGAATAGTTTTGGGGATATCACATCCCCTTGTCTCACACCTCGATGTAAGTGGATATGTTTTGTCTGCTGGTTCTGTACTTGGACGGCCATGGTGGCGACATTGTAGAGACACCTCAACACTTGGATAGGTATATCGCCAATCGACTTTATTATTATTACATAAGTATGTACTTACCTACTACATTGTGACGTTGGGGTATATTAAAATGATACCATACTTACGAATACACAAAATTTATTTTAACTTGGTCTCAGGGCGTGGAGTACGTAAGTGCCTAGCTGAATAGTTTGCTCTCGTCGCTGACTTAGCTTGGGGAAGCGCCGAGGTGTTGGGAGGCGCGTCGCTGTACAGGAGCTGCGTGCTGCGTGGTGTGTTCCCAAAATGGCGGCCGCGTCGAAATGCGAAGACGGTCGCGTAGAATCTTCTAAACTTAGAACTCAGGACGTAGAACGTAGAACTCCGAACGTAGAACTCCAAACGTAGAACGTAGAACCCCTAACGGGGAATAAGTAGCACAATAATTGTAGAATGATGATAACGCTGAATACTTTATAAATAATCGCTTTGGTCAAATACGTGACCTATAAATATTTATAATAAAACGTATTTTAATGAAATTGCTAGCGACGATAAAAGCAACGTCTGTGTCGTATCGCTGGCTCTCAGGCGTATGAGTCGACGGGAGCTGCCCGCGCTCAAATTAAGACTTTATTTCTTTGTAGTTATTAGATAAGTAATTTAGTTTAAAGTAACATTTAGAATTAAGTTAATTAGGATAAGATAATCTACGTTTGTTTATTTATAAATTAAAATTGTATATAAGGATTTAATAGCTATAGGTTTATAACGTTACAACATTTTACTTTTAGTTTTGTTGAAATTATTATTTATATATGCGTAACGAGGAAGTTTAATATCAGTTATGTAATTGATTATAATTGTTTTTTAAATAAATATACATGTAAACCTTGTAAAAATTAAAATGTTGTTTGTGATTAATTTATTTAGTTTCATGCAATTTAAAAAATGATCTTTGTTGGCGCTTAAGGCACCAACATGCGGCGGAGTTAATGGGCTGAAGACAGGAAGGCTGAAGGAAGGATGTACTTACAGGGATGATGAGTCAGGAACCGTCGTGCGAGCTGACCACGGGCGGCGAGGCTTGAGGGGCGGCGATGTAGGTTGGTTCCTGGCGCACAGTCACTTCACTAAACAGTTCACTAGGGGCACTGGTTAAGGGCGTTTAGGTCGAGCTCTTCACTTTAGGTTCAGGAGTCACTATAATAAGGGTAGATACCAGCGCGCGTAATTTGTGTGCGTCTCGCGTTAGCTAGCAGACAGACTGGTCGCGCGCGCGGCTCACCAAGCTAGCGGCGGCGGCTCGCGCAGCGGTGGCGCCGCGGCAGACAGGCGGACGCGGTCGTCAACAACCGCTGAGTCCGTCCCGGCTTTGGCGGGAACATCCTCCGGGGGCCAGGGGGGGCTCATCCACTGGGAGCCTGGCGATCCGGAATACAGGCCTCCGAAGATGTCCGTTCGCGGTGTCCAGGTCTACCACCCGCACGACGCCATCCTTCCCAGGCAGGGTGCGAGCAATGCGCCCCAGTCTCCATTGGAGGGCAGGCAGGTTGTCCTCCTTGATGAGGACGAGCTCGCCAACTCGGGGAGGGGAGGATGGGGACAACCATTTGGAGCGGGTTTGGAGGGTATGAAGGTAGGACTGGGTCCACAGCGTCCAGAAGCGCTGGGAAAGGGCCTGTACCATTTGGAATCGCCTACGTGTGGAGATCGGCCTATCTTCCACGGATAGTTCGGGAAGGGCCGTTAGTGGGCGGCCTATGAGGAAATGTCCGGCTGTAAGCGGCTCAAAGTCTGAGGGATCAGACGAAAGTGGGCAGAGAGGTCTAGAGTTAAGGACAGCTTCGATTCGTGCCAAAAGTGTAGAGAATTCCTCGAATGTGAGGTGCTGTTCGCCAATTACGCGATATAAAAGTTGCTTTGTTGATTTTACGTTGATCTCATGTAACGCACCGAACCATGGTCCCTTAGGGACGTTTAACAACCAAGTAATGTGCTGACCAGCGAGCTTGTGCGCAATCGTATCATTGTTCAAGGCAAGAAAGTTTTGTACTTCGATGAGCTGATTTCTAGCGCCTACATAATTTGTACCGCAGTCCGAGCGGATGAGAACCGGGGCACCGCGGCGTGCTATAAAACGCTGTAATGCCGCGAGGAACGCTTCCGTGCTGAGGTCCGAGACCGGTTCTAAATGAACCGCCTTAGTCGAGAGGCACACGAATATACAAAAGTACGCTTTTAAGAGTTTAACATTACGTAGGGTACTAGATTTAACGAGGAATGGTCCGGCAAAATCGGTCGTGACTTGACTAAATACTGGCTGAGGCGTAACTCTATCGGCTGGCAGGTCGGCCATGAAGGGCGCTTGCGGCTGGGCCCGGCATCGAAAGCATCTAATGCATTTAAAAACTCGGTGTCTAATAATACGGCGCGCGGACAATATCCAAAATTGTTGGCGTAGGATAGCGTGTAAAGTGTCAGCGCCAGGATGGCAGTGTATTTTGTGGTAGTGGTCAATGATAAGGTCTACAAGTGGGCTAGAGCTGGGAAGTATGAGCGGGTGCTGCGCGTCATATCGGATAGACGCATGGGACAGTCGTCCACCAACTCTAAGGAGCTCATCTTTAATGAGAGGTGACAGCCGCTGGAGTCTGACGGAGCAGATTTTGCCAGTTTGAAGGCGGTGGATGTCCTCCGCAAACTCATTGTGCTGGACACTGCGCACCCAGTAAAGTAGGGCCTCTCTTCGTTCACTGACGTACAAGGGGCCTGAGCGTCGCGAATCTGGGTGGTGTCTGCAGTTGTGCAGAAAGCGTTTTAGACAAGCTGTCACTCCGACGAGCTTGTCTAGTGAACTGAACCGAGTGAGCAGGTCAAAGTCAAGACCGGGCACTGTGACCAGTGACGGGACGTGTTTGGGCTTAAGGCCGGGCAGGGCGTGATGGCCCAGAGCTAAGGGCATCGCAGGCCAAGACTCACAAGGCTGTCCAAGCCACGTGGGAGACCACCATAGGTCGTGGGCTGACAGGGATTGCGCAGACATTCCTCTGCTTGCGCAATCTGCCGGGTTGAGCTCAGAAGGTACGTGTCGCCAGGTACATTCTGGTGAGCCTGAGCTGATTTTGACTACCCTGTTGGCTTCAAAGGGTTGAAGACGGTGAGGCGGTGTATTGAGCCAGGCCAGGACTATCGTACTGTCTGACCAACATATGTGTTGTTGTATACTGATATGGGCCGATAACTGAACCGACACACGGATCATGAGCTGGGAGAGTAGAGTGGCGGCCGACAACTCTAACTTGGGGATTGTGAGGCGGTTCTTGATTGGTGCGACTCGCGACTTGGCGACAATCAAGTGTACCAAAGTATCTCCGGAGGCATCGAGCTCATGGAGGTAAACAACGGCGGCAAACCCGGCTTCAGAGGCATCTGCAAACCCGTGAAGCGAGTATGCAGCTGAGCCTTTGCTTGCACAAACGTGCCGAGGGAAGCGAATGCTAGACAACAGCGGCAGATCCTCCGAGATGTGGTGCCACTCCGTTTGCACTTCAGAGGGAGTGGGCTTATCCCATTCCAGCTTCAGTAGCCACAATTGCTGAAGCAGCAGCTTTGCGCGGAAGATAACGGGGGAAACCCAGCCGTTTGGGTCATAAAGTGAGGCTACGGTGCTTAAAATAGACCGCTTTGTGACATGTGTGATGGGGGGCAGAGAGATGCGGTAAGTGAACTCGTCTGACTGAGGGCTCCACTGTATACCCAAGACCTTAATGGACGTGGATTCTGGGTTCATGTCGAAGTCCTTGGGCATGTCACATTGGTTGTCGGGAAATCTCTCGAGCAGCTTAGGCGAGTTAGATGTCCACTTACTGAGCTGAAAGCCGCCTAGGTCTAGCAGACTTATCAACTCGTCCTGAAGTGCTTGGGCGGATTCAACCGTGTCATGACCACACAAGATGTCATCAACGAAGATAGACTTGCGAAGAACCTGAGCGGCTCCAGGGTAGCGATGGCCTTCATCATCAGCCAGCTGGAGCAGGGTGCGGATTGCATGATATGGGCTTGATCTTAAGCCGTACGTGACTGTATTGAGGGCGTAGGTGAGCAGAGGGTGATCTGGTGAGGACCGCCATAGTATCAGCTGATACCGTCTCTGGTCTGGGGCAACCAGCACATTTCTGAACATCCTCTGGATGTCAGTGCTGAAAACGACTGGATGCGTTCTGAAGGACATGATGATGTCCACAATGTCCTGTTGAAGGGCGGGGCCTGTGTGTAGGCAATCATTTATGCTGACACCATTGGAGCTTTTGCAGCTACCATCAAAAACAATGCGCAGCTTGTCCGACCCTGACTTAAATACGCCATGGTGAGGGATGTAGAAGTGAGGTTTATGGGCGAATGTATTTGGGTGACAGGGAGCCATGTGCCCTAAGTCGATGTATTCGGCCATAAAGTCGACGTATTTAGAACGCAGGGACGGGTTCGCCATTAGCTTCTTCTCAATATTGAGGAATCTGCGTAATGCGATAGGGTGAGTTTTGCCTAGTTGAGGGGCGTCCTTTAGAAAGGGCAGAGCGACCGTATATCTGCCTGAGGGATCGCGTGTAGTGGTAGAGCGGAAGATTTCCTCGCATTGTTCCTCCAGGGGATCATTGTGAGTGTGAGATTGAGGGAGGGGCTCCTCAGACTCCCAGAACCTTTCCAGACTCTGACGTATGTCCTGGACTGATTCAGCTGAGTCTGGTTGTGAGCTGACGACGTGAGCTGAGTTAACCTGCTGCGCCGGCTGCGCATACAAGTCCTCAATGGGTCCTATCAACGCGAAGTCGAAAATCGTGCCGAAGGCTATGGGCTTGCCCGGGCCCAACGAGACCTTAGTCCCGTCCAACACCTGGCCAAGAACGTCCGACCCCAATAAGAGGTCGATCGGGGCTGGTGTGTGGTAAAGCTGGTCAGCCAATGGCACGGGTGGCTGGCCTAGTACGTGGGAAATGTTTGGTACCTTCTCCAAGGGAAGGTAGCCAGTGACGTTTTTTAAAATGTGAGCTGTGGCAGTGATTGTAGGAGTATCATTGTGAGTGGGTCGGCATACTATTGTTATTGCCGCCTTTGACTCATGTTGGTGCTGATTCCCAACTCCTGTAATTTTTAAAGAAGTGGGTTTTGATGGCAGGTTCAAAAGTCGTGCCATGCGTGACGTTATTAATGTCAGCATACTGCCACAGTCCAATAAAGCTCTGGCTGTGTGAAAATGGCCATGTACGTCCGCGACTCTTAGTGAGACGGTTGGCAACAAAGTGGGTGTGCCAGTGGGCACAGAAGGTGAGTGAGCTGATTGAGTATCAGCTGAAATTGTATGAGCTGAGTATGTATCAGCTGTGTGGGCATGGGTTGACTGGGCATGGGCTAAATCTACCTCTTCGCTAGGGTGCTCTGTGATAGTAGGGAGTCATAATTGCTGGCGGCGTTCGCGGGGCCTACCTGGCGAACCGGACCTGGGCGGGCTGGCTCTGTGAGCAGAGCTGGGTTGCGCCTGTTTGGCATGTGCGGGTTCGTGCCGCCTGCTGTTTCTGGGACGCTCCCTCGAGTGCTCTGTCAGCTGTGGTGGGGGCACATGTACAGACGACGAATGAGCTGAGTGCGTTGGGCCGTCTGGTCGATGGAGGGACGTGTGGTGGTTCGTACTCCCACAGTTCTTGCATGCCCCCCTTGACCTGCACTCGCTCTCGTAGTGACGGCCGAGACAACGCTGGCAGCGCTCGCGTGCCTGTACAAAGTCCCAACGGCCCTGTGTTGGCTGGGCATTGTACCATCTGCACGTCATGAGCGTATGTCCCCTAGTGGCACAATAGGGACAGTAGGACGTCGAGCGTGAGGAAGAGGACGAGGACGATGATGAGGAGCAGCTTTGCTGGAAGGCCGAGTATACGGGGAAGGGCTGACTGCGAGCCGGGGAGGTGGATGGGCGGTGACGCATTTGTTGCGCTGGGCGGAACGGTTGGTGAGTAGGCTGCTCATGGGCGCGGTGAGGCGATGGAGCTGAGGAACGGCCACGGTAATGGTCGGGTTGTTGCTGAGCCATCTGAGCATAAGTGCGATGGGGCAACTGAGGAGGCGCGCGGCTACGAGAAGGGCCGGGCTGGGGCTGAATGGGTTGAGCCATGGCTATGTTGGAGAACTCTGTCTCCACACAGCGCGCGTGCTCCTCGAGGTAGGAGATAAGGTCCCTTAACGTGGGCAGGGTGTTACTAGACCCGTGCCTGCGTTCAAATAGCGTGCGGAGCTCGCCCTTGAGCTTCCGCACCACTATTGACACAAACACGTAATCGTCTCCTATGGGCAAATCTAAATTGTTGAGGGCACACTGAGCCGATATAAGCGGCGTGAGGAACAGTGTGCGGATGTTCGAGCGCGTATGGATGCTTGGCAGCCCCAGGATGATGTCCACAAAACTATCAATGAGAACCCTGCGGTTCTCGTATCGCTTGGTGAGGATGTCCATGGCCACGGCAAAATTTTCATTGGTGACCTTTAAGTGGGACACCATACTTAATGCCTCACCGCTGAGACATGAGAATAGGTAGTGGAGCTTGACTGCGTCCGACAGGGTCGCCATGTCGTCAGTCAGACTCCTAAACAGCGCAATGAAGGAAGGCCAGTCCTCCACTTTTGAGCTGAACCTGGGCAGCGCTATCTTGGGGAGGACGGCTGTGGGCGTATTGACGCCGAAACTGGGCTGAGCGCTATGGGTTGGGGATGACGTGGAAGAGGGTAAGATTTCCTCCCTAGCCACAAGAATCCCAATGTACGCCCCGGAGGCTTTTGTGTGGTTCTCAGTGTATGCCTTCTCGGTCTTCTCGTCCAGGTCCTCCTCGTCAAGAATGCTATAATACACTGAGTCCAGCTTCTCCTTTATGCCCTGTATCTGTGCGAAACGCACGTTGAATTCCGTTATGGAATGTTTGGTGTCGCCAGCAATGATCAGTGATCCCATCTCTAGGAGCTGGTGTAAAGCTTTGGCGGCCTCCCTAAATATCGCGGCTTGTGACTTGGTCGGCATCGCGATGAATAAAAGGAGACAAAAAAAATAATAAAAAATAAAAAATTAAACAAATTTAAAGGCAGTAAAAAGAACAACACCCTGTATATATTCTATAGTTGGGCTGGAGGTATTTGTTTACTAAGGTAAGAGCAAATGGGCTAAAATTAACGCAACAATAAAGAAAGCAAAACTAAGTTGGGGCGCCTTGTATATGGCCTACGGGTGGGCAAACGCGTGTATGTGTAGGTATGTCTGTGTATATGTATGTATGCTTATTGAACGCGCGTACGTAACATTAGCCGACCGCAAGCAAAAAACAAACAAAAACAACAAAAACAAAAAGAATCACGTTATCCGTAGCCCACTGTTGGGCAAGGCGCTCACAATCGGGCAGACCTGTTGCCGACACTGGCGCGAAGAATGAGTCAGTCGCAAACAAAAAAAAATAAAAATAAACTAATAATAAAAACTTAATTAAACTTAACGTGTGTAGAAGCGAAGGCGACGCACGCAAATAGCCGTAAGCGATATAAAAAAAACTGATGAAACTAAATGAAACACACTAAGCTCATGTGGTGAGCACGCACCAAGAATGAGCCGATCGCAAAGGCAAAAAAAAAAAAAAAAAAAATAGATATAAAATTAACACGAGCGAAAAAATAAAGCACGCTATTTGGCACGCGTGGTGAGCATGCACGAGATCTGAGCCGATTTAACACGACAAGAACATAAAAAATTCCTTAAAAAATAAAACGGGAAAAACAACAATATCGTCGTCTAGACGCGGGTGTGTTATTAGTTATTACGTAACCAAAGTTATATGTGCAACCGAAAAACGTAAAACGCAAACGTAACGCAATAATTTAACTACTAAACCTAACGCATCATTAGTACAAGTAATACACAATTAGTACACTAGCTCGCTCAAATCACAAAGACATTGTATGACACCATAAAATCAACATCAACAACATAAACACTAAACTTGTTAGCGTAAATTAACTAGGAGTTAGCACGAATCGGATACTGGTACGAACTTTTATTTGGAACACGATACCCGAAACACGAATTTTTATTCGTGTAGGTAGGTCAACTTTGCAACGACTGTCGTGCAGAAAAGATTTTGTATGGAGATGAAATTATAAATGTTAGGAAGTGAAATAGATATAATTATGAAACATTATTTTTAGCGGACTGTAAATAATTAATCAAAGTTAAGGGCTGATTCGGGGCTGATTATGGTCGAAAGACCATGAAATTTAGAGGTATTCCGTGCTCGATTGGACCAAAAATGTTGGCGCTTAAGGCACCAACATGCGGCGGAGTTAATGGGCTGAAGGCAGGAAGGCTGAAGGAAGGATGTACTTACAGGGATGATGAGTCAGGAACCGTCGTGCGAGCTGACCACGGGCGGCGAGGCTTGAGGGGCGGCGATGTAGGTTGGTTCCTGGCGCACAGTCACTTCACTAAACAGTTCACTAGGGGCACTGGTTAAGGGCGTTTAGGTCGAGCTCTTCACTTTAGGTTCAGGAGTCACTATAATAAGGGTAGATACCAGCGCGCGTAATTTGTGTGCGTCTCGCGTTAGCTAGCAGACAGACTGGTCGCGCGCGCGGCTCACCAAGCTAGCGGCGGCGGCTCGCGCAGCGGTGGCGCCGCGGCAGACAGGCGGACGCGGTCGTCAACAACCGCTGAGTCCGTCCCGGCTTTGGCGGGAACAATCTTAGTGATTTAAAAAAGTCGCTTATTTATGCATCCAAGAATTTGTAAACTTAGTGAAATCTTTGGCGACAAACGATTTATTGCGCACAAGAGGTCAAACAGTCGAAATAAAAATAGCATCAGCAGAATTAGTTAACAAAAACGTATTTTTTATTTATAAATTTTATTGCCGTTACGTTGAAAATTTTTAATTTATTCAAAGTACCTACATAATGTTATTTATATACAGGATGGTCCAAGCCTGATGCATACAAACTATTTTTTAAATAGTTCTTCAAGGGACTGTCAGGACAGGAACCGCCAGGAAAAAGTTATTTCTCACCAGATTACTTGGGGTTTTTTATTGAAATTTTGAGATATCTCTACCTTGATGTACAAAATAGTTTTTGACGTTATTAATGATTAAGTATATCTGCATTTTTTTGCAGGTGTTAACCTAACAAGTCTTACCTTACAGAAACAAAACCAGTCTGATTGAGTGTTTTTAAGTTACAATTTTTTTTTAACATTGAATATTGTCAAATGAAGGGTTATAATTATAACTTAACATTTTAAAATGTTATCAAAAAATAAAAGTAGTTGTGTTACCTTGGTACCTATTAAAAAATATATATGCATCAGGCCTGGACTACCCTGTATTATATAATGTGTCATTGTGGTCAAATCCGAGCGCGCAGATACTTATTTTAAAATTTAGACATTTTGCGACTAAGACGATTTGCGATGTGTACGAAGTGAGAAACTGGTAATTTCGATAATCAGACGAATTGCGATTTAAGGAATCCGCGCCTGACCCAGATGATGAGATATACTATTCATACAGTTTTATTACTGTGTTGTAAGAGAATATTCTTAAAAAATACTAATTAATAGGTATTGTTAGTTGTATATCTTATTTTATGTTGTTAATTGTAATTCAAGTTCAAGTTCAAAATTTCTTTATTCAATAAACTTAAAATAAGCATTTTGAATCGTCTGAATTTATTTGGATGGATGGGCACCCGAATTCAGGAAGTCTTAGCTGTGGAGAAGAACGGGTGCAAGAAACTCCACAGATAAGAATAATATAGAAAAAGACATTTACAAAACAATATCGCCGTCCCCAACGAACAGTATGGTAAAAGGAAAATACAGATTTTACAGGAAACGGCAAAAACTGTTTTTTTTGCGTATATCTCGGAAACTATGAAACCTATAAAGTTCATTCTTTTACCAAAAGTGAGGTTTTTTTCACTTTATTCTTATAATTTATTGGTTAACTGGTTTTTCAAAGTAGAAAACGATAAAAATATATTTTACTAAAAAAAGTATTAATATTATTGTCACGCTAAGTAGCTTTACGAACAATATTGTATTGGCAGCTTACACTAAAAGATTTGTTCTGAAAGTTTGGTAATATTATCAGTGCGTAATTTTTCGTGTGAAATTTTCATTGATTTCTTCATTAAATATTAACTTAAAGATCTTTACAAAATGTTTAAATCTAAAAGTATCAAGAGCAATGTCTTTAAAAACACTACAATAATGTATTAGGGTCTCAGCATAGCGAATCTGCGATAAAACGGAATCTATCGTAATAGCTATTACCACAGTGTTCGTGTTGGGGACGGCGATATGTCGTTACCAAAAAAATATACAATATACAAATTACTAATATGTTGTGCTCGTACATGCACTATGTCCATACATATTTGTCATTTACATAATCTTCCACTTTATAATAACCTTTTCTCATGAGGGGTTTTTTAAACATGGGCTTTAAATGTATGAAAAGGCATTTCAGTAATATTAACCTAGTGGAAGTTTGTTATATAACGTTACACATTTACCCAAGAAAGAGCCACCTGTTTTATGAAGTCTAAAACTAGGGACGGTAAGCTTATTTTTCCTACGAGTGTTTAAGTTATGAAGATCACAATTTTTAACAAATGTCTTTTCATACTTCTTGACATACTTATGTATAACATATATCGATTTTTTTTACACTTTTTTGAGTTAGTCTCTAGACTTGAGGTTGTATATAGCGCGAACTGCCCTTTTCTGTAGAATAAATAATACATCGTCAATATTAGCAGCGGAGCCCCACAACAGTAAGCCATAAGACATCACACTATGGAAATAACTAAAATAAACTACTCTTGCCGTCTCAACATCAGTTAGAAGTCTTATTTTCTCAACTACGTATGCAGCTGAACTTAGTCTTCCTGACAAGGTATTCATATCTTTATTGTTGAAATTTTGCATTCACAATGCTATAATAGATATAGGATAAAATGTTTACTAGAAAAAAATCAACCAGTCTCAGGAAGCTCGAGTGGGATTCGAACCCACGACCTCTGGATTGAGAGCAGTGGACCGGCAATCCAAAGGTCGTGGGTTCGAATCCCACTCGAGCTTCCTGATGGATTGACTGGTTGATTTTTTTCTAGTAAACATTTTATCCTAAGGTATTCATAATAAATGTGGGTCCCATTGTAAGCGTGAATCCAGTTTAATGCCTAGAAACCGTAGAATCTACTAATTCAATAACATTATCGTTTATCTTAATTTATGTGCTGCCCTGTCTTACATTAGGTAAAGAAAAATTAACACACTTTGTTTTTGCTGAATTTAGTAATAAATTATTAACAGTGAACCAGTGTGATACTTTTGATAGTGCACTATTTACATCGTCATCATTTTCAAGGTCTCTTTTAACATTAACCTAAACATTAACTCGCGACCAGCTTGAATTTGAATTACTACGCAGTCGATGCCATAAACTAATAAACATTTGTTATAGTAATTATAAAACAGACATTGAAAAAGGGATTAGCAAAAATACAAAAACATTTTGGAAGTTT
Organism: Scoparia ambigualis; assembly: GCA_963921215.1. Classification (NCBI taxonomy): domain Eukaryota; kingdom Metazoa; phylum Arthropoda; class Insecta; order Lepidoptera; family Crambidae; genus Scoparia; species Scoparia ambigualis. The sequence goes on from OY992525.1 coordinate 1,753,783, forward strand.
GTTAAGGATAAACGTAGTAGCCTGTCTTCATTTCCGTCGGAAATGCGACTTAACAGTTTAGTCGTTGCATCTGGTTCTGAAATAGCTAACCTTTTTGCGCAACATTTCCAATCAACATTCTCGGCTAATAAATTGGATGCACCTAGTATTTCTTCTACAACGTCATGCTATCTGACTCGTATACAGTTCACCGAAGCCGAAATTTTAAAACAAATAATGCGACTGGATCCTGAAAGGGAGTAGGTCCTGACAATATACCACCATTATTCATAAAGCGTTGCGGCTCTGCAATTGTATTTCCGCTAAAACTAATTGTCAATCGTTCTCTATGTGACGGTACATTTCCGGATGAGTGGAAAAAAGCTAGAATCGTTCCGGTGTATAAGAAAGGAGAATTAAATGATATAAAAAACTACCGCCCTATTTCGATATTATCGACTTTTTCTAAATTATTTGAATCTTTGGTTACTCCAATAGTGTCTCGTCATGTGGAGAACGTTTTGACAGATTATCAGCATGGATTTCGTAAAGGTCGATCTACAGAGAGTAATTTAGTGGCATTTATATCTGAAGTGGCAGAAAATGCGGACAAAGGGACACAAGTTGATGCCATATATACAGATTTTAGCAGTGCATTTGATAAGGTAAACCATTCACTGCTTCTGGCAAAATTAGAGTCTAATGGCATAACCGGGAGTCTTCTTCGCTGGTTTCAATCATACCTGAAAATGAGACCTCAGACTGTTGTAGTGAATGGGTTCGAATCTAAAACTTACTGTGCAGTTTCTGGAGTGCACCAAGGTTCCCACCTGGGGCCTATATTATTCCTAATTTTCATCAATGATATAGCCCATCATGTCCGCCACTGTAAAATATCACTATTCGCAGACGATCTGAAAATTTACAAGTTAGTACGTGTTTGCGCCACAGCGCAACGGATAACCGTCGCTGCGCCGGTCAATTAAAGTGCATATTGGTGCAACGAATGTGCAACGAATGATCGGCCAATCACAGCGAGGTGACAATTATACTAGACGAAGTGTTCGCCCGCGCCGCCGGCGCTGGCGCAAAGGCAGTGTGCTCCGACCGTTCATAGAGAACCCACGCGCGCGCGCGCAAGAACTCAGCCCGTGAACAACCATGTGTTAAGTGTATGTGAATTGAGAGCGCTTTGTTTACCAGCTCAACTACCCCTAAAACGCCACCGACCAGTGAACTGTGTTGTGTGTTGACGCCCACAAAATACGCGCGCTGGTATCTGCCCTTATTATAGTGACTCCTGAACCTAATGTGAAGAGACCGCCTAAATGCCTATTGTGTAGTGTAGTGACTGTACGCCAGGAACCCAACCTACCTCGCCGCCCGTGGTCAGCTCGCCCCCCCGGTTCCTGTGACTAATCATCCCTGTAAGTACTTTATTCCCTTATACCTCCTGCCTAACCCTTATTTCGCCGCTGTTACTGCGAACGCTTTTCGCCGTAACATTCATGGTCCTTCGAGCCGCATACATACAGTCCACTAGTTTTTTAAACCCTACCTTACACACTTCATTTTTTTGCCTTGACTCGTGCCGCCACCCATACACGCCTACACAACTGCGCACAACACCCACACAATGCACGCCAGCCCAAACACCCCTTACTGCCCTTACTGCAGGACTAGGGGGCATAGATTAATAGCGTGCGCTACCTACAATGCCCAGCCGACGCAGGGCCGGTGGGATTTTGTGGTGTCGCGCGAGCGTTGTCCCCGCTGTCTCGGACCACATTACCCGGACGAATGCAAGTCGGTGAAGGCATGCAGAGTGTGTGGCATCGCCGACCACCACACGTCCCTTCACCGACCGGACGACGCCACGCAGCATTACCAGCCGGAATCGGCGGCGCGGTGGCTTCCGCCCCAGCTGCGGGACACTCCGGCAAAGCGACCCACCGACAGAACGCTGCATGCGTCCGCGCATGCACAGCAGCCGCATCAGGGGTCGCAGGAGTAGGTACATGTTACCGTAGCCCCACATTGGTAATACAGTCCGCTATTATATATATATAGGATAACTATTTCAGCCCATTAACTATTTCACACATGTTGGTCATTCGACCCGTTAAAATAATATTTACTCATATTTCGTAGTTATCACGTAACTTAGTTTTAATTTCTTATTTTTAAATTTCATCGCGTAACATTCCTAATTTCATTACCTTACATGACCCTTTCTGCACGATAGACGTTGCAAAGTGCATTGCGAAATATTATTAACCTACCTACAAAAATAAATTAAGAACGTGTTCCAAGAACAGTGTTCGATTCGTGTTATATTTTTACTTACTAATTAAGTTGCACATTGTCTGTGTTGGTTTGATGCATTAGCACACACTGACCAATTTTGTCCTGACTAAGCGCGCTTGTGTTGATAATTGTTGCCTAATATTACTTTGAGTCTGTAGTTAAATTATTACGTTGCGTGTGGTATTATGACGAGAGATTTATTTTCCCGTTTTATTTTGTAATGAAATTTTTATGGTCGTGTCGTGTTAAATCGGCTCAGATCTCGTGCATGCTCACCACACGTGCCAAATAGCGTGCTTTATTTTTTCGCTCGTGTTAATTTTATATTTTTTCTGCTTTTAATTTTTGCCTTGACAATCGGCTCAATCTCGTGCGTGCTCACCACAAGAGCATAGTACTTCTACACACGTGCACCCAGACATCAGCCTGCAGCACATACACACATGCAGTCTGCTTTTTATTTGCTTCTATTGCGGTCGCTTTTTATTGCGCCTTTGCTCTTTGCGCCACAGCGCGCATTGCGCTTTTCTGTGCCTATATGCTATCGTGCTCAGTGCACAGCCTTTTTTGTTGTTGTTTTTGTGCCTGTATGCTATCGTGCTCAGTGCACAGCCTTTTTGTTGTTGTTTTTGTGCCTGTATGCTATCGTGCTCAGTGCACAGCCTTTTGTTGTTGGTTTTGTGCCTGTATGCTATCGTGCTCAGTGCACAGCCCTTTTTGTTGTTGTTTTGTGCCTATATGCCATTATGCTCAGTTCACGATTCAAGTGACTACATGATGGCATGCCCAGTGTACAGCCCTTTTTGTTGTTGTTTTGTGCCTATATGCCATTATCCTCAGTGCACAACTCATGTGACTACATGATGGCATGCCCAGTGTACAGCCCTTTTTGTTGTTGTTTTGTGCCTATATGCCATTATGCTCAGTGCACGACTCACGTGACTACATGATGGTATGCCCAGTGTACAGCCCTTTTTTGTTGTTGTTTTTGTGCCTATTTGTTGCTGTGCTCAGTGCACGATCTTACTCATACAGTCACACACGTGCATTCCTCTCAGCTCATCATATACACACCCACTCGACATTAACTCAACACAGCACGAATCGGGGCTGTAGTCCCCCTTTAACTTCCATTCCTTCCCCCCCCCCTCCTACCCTCTGGGGCCCGGGAAGATGTTTACGCCACAGCGCAACGGATAACCGTCGCTGCGCCGGTCAATTAAAGTGCATATTGGTGCAACGAATGTGCAACGAATGATCGGCCAATCACAGCGAGGTGACAATTATACTAGACGAAGTGTTCGCCCGCGCTGCCGGCGCTGGCGCAAAGGCAGTGTGCTCTGACCGTTCATAGAGAACCCACGCGCGCGCGCGCAAGAACTCAGCCCGTGAACAACCATGTGTTAAGTGTATGTGAATTGAGAGCGCTTTGTTTACCAGCTCAACTACCCCTAAAACGCCACCGACCAGTGAACTGTGTTGTGTGTTGACGCCCACAAAATACGCGCGCTGGTATCTGCCCTTATTATAGTGACTCCTGAACCTAATGTGAAGAGACCGCCTAAATGCCTATTGTGTAGTGTAGTGACTGTGCGCCAGGAAACCAACCTACCTCGCCGCCCGTGGTCAGCTCGCCCCTCCGGTTCCTGTGACTAATCATCCCTGTAAGTACTTTATTCCCTTATACCTCCTGCCTAACCCTTATTTCGCCGCTGTTACTGCGAACGCCTTTCGCCGTAACAGTACGATCTCCAGTCGACATAGATCTCATTCAGGAAGATCTAAATAGTATTCAGAGGTGGTGTATCTCCAATGAGATGATCCTAAACGTCTCCAAATGCTACCATATTAAATTTACAAGAAAGAAAAGTCCAATACCCACCAATTTCAAACTAAATAATGACACTTTATTGGAGGTACAAGAACTCCGCGACTTAGGTGTTATTGTAGATCGGCAATTGAAATTTACTTCGCATATTAATGCAGTAGTTAAAAAGGCTGCACAGATGTTGGGTTTCCTTAAAAGAAATGCTACAGGCTTTCGGTTGACATCAACAAGAAAACTGTTATACGGCAGCCTGGTTAGGAGTCAAGTGGAGTATGCAAGTGTGGTATGGAATCCTCACTATGCAACTCAATCTCAACGCATCGAAAGCATTCAGCGCTCATTTACGCGCCACCTCGCATTTTTATCGCCTGGCATTTCTCACAGAGTCCCTTACAACCAAAGGATAGAGATTTTTAAAATGGAATCACTAAGTCATCGCCGTACCATCCGCGAGTTGTCATTTTTGCACGGACTTATCAACGGAGAAACAAGGTGCTGTGAACTCGTGGAACGAATCAAGATAGCGGTCCCATACAATCTACCTCGACTACCAATCAGTAAAATTTTTTACCTTCCAACCGCTAAAACCAATCTTGGTTGCGATGCTCCAATGGTAAGATGTTGCATGCGTTACAACATGATTGACAAAAAAAAGGTAAACTTAGATATATTCCACGATTCACTACCTAAATTGAGACTGAAGATGATTCAGGGTTTTCAGCTCTGAATACAGAGTTGATACACTTGCTCCATTATGGTATAATGTTATGTAATGTGTAATTGTGTTTTAATTAATTAATTATTGTTATTGTCGTTGTTTTTATTGTATTATCATTATTATTATTATTATTTTTTCTCTTTCTGAGATTGTTTTTGGATTATTATTATTGTTTTTTTTTTTTTTTTACATTCTGTCTTATAATCTTTTAATTAGTTAATAATTGTAATAACTATAGTGTCAATAATTATTATTAATGTTGTGTGCACTAATAATTGGAATTCATATTAGAATTAATCAATCTAAATAATTATGGAATTATACAATAATATGTATTCTGTATGTGTACCTTAAATCAATAAATAAATAAATAAATTAAAAATAAGAGACGTATCATCTGCAAATAGTACAGTCTCACACAAGTTTCTAGCAAAGTAGACCAGGTCATTAAGTAAATCAAAATAAGTAATGGTCCCAATATTGACCCTTGGGGCACGCCTACAGTTATGGGTGCTCCTGAAGACAGCACCATTATTAACTACTTTTTGAGTTCTATTCGACAAGTATGATTGTATAAGTATAAAATAGGAAAATTAACATGAATAAATGAATATATTAATTTAAACATTTCGTAATATTAGTTACTTACTATGGAATCTTTTTTATTTATTATTAAAAGATATGTATTTACGTGTAAAAATATCACTATTATCAAGTATTTGGGTGTTTAAATTTTGAGATGGGTGACACTTGGCACATAAAGTAAAATGAAAGAAGTCGCGTTCCTATTTTTAATTCAAGATAAGAACGCGATTTTTTTGTAATACTATGTAATTGTTTTGAAAATAATCGTGCAGTACTGAAGAAACATTAGCACCAAGGCAGCAATGCATCGCTGTCACTTAAATAATGTTGACATTGTTATTCTTATTGATCCATATTTAAAAAAAAAGCGATTAAAACTTACGTTGAAATTAATATTAGAAAGAAAGAATGTAGGCCACGGGTTGTTTCATAAATAAGAGTCATTATAATTTGCCTTCACGCATTGAGCTAATTATACTACGCATAGAGAAGACACCACTCACCGCTACCACAAAACAGATAGGTACTGTACGGGCTAGCTAGCTCGTACATTGTCCCATCAGCACTTTCCGCCACACGCATTAATTTAGGTCATTACAAAGTTAGTTCGTCATCGGTAATCAATCACGCCGCGCGTACCTACTCATATTCATATCATTTTAGACCAGTAGTCATTTATCAATATATTATTTATATCAGTTATCAAAACTTTTACTTCTCTCGGTATTATCATAAAAGGTGTCCAACCCGTACATCTTTTTGGTCCTTCGAGCCGGATTTTTTTAACATAAATTCTGATCCGATCTCATTTGATATACAAGCTGCTTCAAAGGGCATATGTAGGTATCTTTGTCATACATAATAACACAGTCCTGCCTGTCTCTCTCAAACATAGGCACATAGGAGTCCTTTTGTATATTGATTGCTACGTAATTTGAAACAGGTATTAATTGAATCATACTGTTATTTGCTTTTAGTGGGATGGGTATTAACTTGTAGATGTCAAAGTTGTCCCTTCTGTCCAACGGTATGCTTACTTCGAAAATAATAAAATTTCTTAAGGCTCTCGCTTTCACGGTAAGTAAGTGATATATCTTTGATAGGTCGGACTGAATATTATTTAAGGGCAACGTAAGATCTTTTGATAACAGTCCGGTTATAATGTTCAATTCAGTTTTCTATTGATCAGGAGTAAGAAATTCAACCTCGATCAGGTTGAATTTTCCAAGGAAAATGTCAGTGATGGAATCAACTAATGTTTGTTGAATGTTTTGTAGACTGGATAATACACCCTTAGCCATAACTGCCGATAAGGTGAAATCGTTTGCTTTTATTCCGTACTGTAATGCAGTCGCTTGTTCTTGAATCTCGAGTTCCAAGGCATTGAGATATTGATTAAAACTTTTGTGTTGCTTATCCATTGCAGTTTCGACTCTCTTAATCAAATTAAACTCGGCTTCTACTACAGAGGTTTGATTTTTCCATAATAGAGCCAAATGCTTTTGATTGTCCCTTATTGTTTGTATGTCCCTTTAATACTGTTCGGCGAAGTTTTCATCAAGTACGCCGAATAGAGTGTTTGCAATTGAGCCGATACCATTGATAAGGCCACGACGTAATCGCGTGTGCGCGGCGGCGGCGGTAGCAGCGCGCCGTGAGAGCTGCTGACCGAGCAGGATTCCATTGTAGTGCTCGAGCTCGGCGAGCTCGTGATGTAATTGGAATAGGATCACGTCGCACTGCGATATCTTTTTATTATTTTGATTGAAACATAACCTGTCAAGGTGTTTGATATACTTACTTAACAATTCTGTGCCTTGCCAGTACGGAGACATTTCGTAGTAAATTATTAGTTTCCATTGGTATTGTTCCAAACGCATATTTCCAATTTTGTCAAAATAGAAGCCATGGCTAGTTGTTAGGTCTGATACTTGATGAGTAGAGTAGACTGGTGTAGCAGTTATTATGATTAACCACATAAATATTGAGAATAAGAAGTTACGGTTTATTATACGTTTGCTTCGGACAGTTCTCAATCAGTGTAGCATTGCTTGCTGCAACTTTCGGTTTAAGCACTTGATTGGTTAATTCTTCGTTATTGCTGGTAGGTAAAAGTGATATTTTAGTTAATAGGCCCCTTCACGAAACCGTTCTTGGTTTTAAGCGTGACAACGCGAACGTATCCTTCTTTGCCGGGATGCAATGTTATAATACGACCTAGAGCCCACTTTTCTGATGGTAGGTTAGCGTCGTGAATTATTACAATATCATCAATTTTGAAGTTCTCTTTTGACTGGCGCCATTTGCTGCGGGTCGAAAGTTGGCCTAGATACTCATTTTGCCATCTTCGCCATATGTCTTCAAATATTTTTTGGGTTAATTGCCATCTTGTCCGCTGATCTTTTTCAGTTTCTATGATAGTTAAGGTGGGTCCACTAGCTAGAAAATGAGAAGGGGTTAGGTAATCCAAATCCTCACAATCCTCTGTTAGAGGGCATAGTGGTCTAGCATTGAGGCTCGCTTCTAATTGAGCTAAGAGCGTGGTATATTCCTCAAAGGTGAGCTTCTGCTCGCCTATGACTCTTTTCATATGATGTTTTAAACTTTTGACAGCGGCCTCCCACAGGCCTCCCGCGCTCGGCCACGACGGTGCATTAACCCATTCAATCTCCATTTCGGTGATGGCTGTATAAAAATGATCGTCCAATGTGTCCCGCAAATCTAAGTATTCTTGCTTGAGAATTCTAATTGCGTCTACAAAATTTGTCCCATTATCACTATATAAATGACGCGGGGATCCTCGTCTTGCTGCCATCCTGCGAAGAGCTGATAAGAATAATGAGGATGTCAAGACAGAAACTAGTTCGAGGTGCACAGCCTTGGTGACCATACACACAAAAACGACTACGTATCTCTTGGAGGATTTGATACCTCGTCCTTTGCTAGATTTTACATCCAAAAATCCTGTAAGGTCGACCCCGGTATGATAATAAGGTCGCGAGGGTGTCGTGCGAGCAGCAGGTAAGTAAGTCACCCATTAATTAAGTGTGATTGGTAGGTTTGTGGTGGCGGCACGTGACACAAAGGCGTACTTGTCTTTTCACTGCTCTGTTGCCTCCCAGTACCCAGTACTTGTGGCGCAAGAAGGCTGATGTTAGGCCAGCTCCACCATGAAAGGTGAGTTTGTGCGCCTGATCGATTAGAAGCTCCGCCAAACGACTGTTGTTAGGGATAATGATGGAGTGTTTCCTTTCTGGACTAATGGTGGCGTTTCTGAGTCGACCTCCAACTCTAAGTATACCATCTGTTGGCGCTTAAGGCACCAACATGCGACGCAGGGAAATGGTAAAATAGGATAGCTGGGGGCTTACTTGGTTCCGGGCTGTGATCACAGGATCTGGTTGGAGCTGAAGGCGGCTGGCGCTCTGGGCGCGGGAGCGCAGGCTTGAGGGCGGCAACACACAACACAGTTCACTCAGGGCACTGGTCGGTGGTGTTTTAGGCGTAGTTGAGCTGGTAAAAGAAGCGCTTTCACTGCACACACACTGATCACATAACAGACGTGTTCACGGGCTGAGTTCTTGCGCGCGCGCGCGTGGGGTCTCCTTGAACGCTCGGAGCACACTGCCTTGGCGCCAGCGCCGATCCGCTTCGTCCGGTATAATTGTCACCTCCCTCTGATTGGCCGATTATTCGTTGCGGTCCGTGCGACGGGGAGGTCAGTCCAATATGCACTTTAATTGACCGCAGAGACGGTTGCTATTCGTTGCGCTGTGGCGCAAACATCTTCCCGGGCCCCAGAGGGTAGGAGGGGGGGGGGGAAGGAATGGAAGTCAAAGGGAGACTACAGCCTCGATTCGTGCTGTGTTGAGTTAATGTCGAGTGGGTGTGTATATGATGAGCTGAGAGGAATGCACGTGTGTGACTGCATGAGTAAGATCGTGCACTGAGCACAGCAACAAATAGGCACTAAAAACAACAACAAAAAAGGGCTGTACACTGGGCATGCCATCATGTAGTCACGTGAGTCGTGCACTGAGCATAATGGCATATAGGCACAAAACAACAACAAAAAAAGCTGTACACTGGGCATGCCATCATGTAGTCACGTGAGTCGTGCACTGAGCATAATGGCATATAGGCACAAAACAACAACAAAAAAGGCTGGGCAGGTACCATGTAGGCACAGAAAAGCGCAATGCGCGCTGTGGCGCAAAGAGCAAAGGCGCAATTAAAAGCGACCGCAATAGAAGCAAATAAAAAGCAGACTGCATGTGTGTATGTGCTGCAGGCTGATGTGTGGGTGCACGTGTGTAGAAGTACTATGCTCTTGTGGTGAGCACGCACGAGATTGAGCCGATTGCCAAGGCAAAAATTAAAAACAGAAAAAATATATAAAATTAACACGAGCGAACACTGTTCTTGGAACACGTTCTTATTTTATTTTTGTAGGTAGGTTAATAATATTTCGCAATGCACTTTGCAACGTCCATCGTGCAGAAAGGGTCATGTAAGGACATGTAATGAAATAGTTAATGGGCTGAAATAGTTATCCTATATATATATAATAGTGGACTGTATTAATAATGTGGGGCTGAATATCTACGGTAACGTGTACCTACTGCTGCGACCCATGCGGCTGCTGTGCATGCGCGGACGCATGCAGCGGGCTGTCAGTGGGTCGTTGTGCCGGAGTGTCCCGCAGATGGGCGGAAGCCACCGCGCCGCCGATTCCGGCTGGTAATGCTGCGTGGCGTCGTCCGGTCGGTGAAGGGACGTGTGGTGGGCGACGATGCCACACACCCTACAGCCCTTCACCGACTTACATTCGTCCGGGTAATGTGGTCCGAGACAGCGGGGACAGCGCTCGCGCGACACCACAAAATCCCACCGGCCCTGCGTCGGCTGGGCATTGTAGCGGGCGCACGTGATGAGCTTGTGCCCCCTAGTCCTGCAGTAAGGGCAGTAAGGGGTGTTTGGGCTGGGCCCGGCCCGCGCGTGCATTGTGTGGGTGTTGTGTGCAGTTGTGTAGGCGTGTATGGGTGGCGGCACGAGTCGAGGCAAAAAAATGAAGTGTGTAGGGTAGGTTTTAAAAACTAGTGGACTGTATGTATCCGGCTCGAAGGACCATAAATGTTGGCGCTTAAGGCACCAACATGCGACGCAGGGAAATGGTAAAATAGGATAGCTGGGGGCTTACTTGGTTCCGGGCTGTGATCACAGGATCTGGTTGGAGCTGAAGGCGGCTGGCGCTCTGGGCGCGGGAGCGCAGGCTTGAGGGCGGCAACACACAACACAGTTCACTCAGGGCACTGGTCGGTGGCGTTTTAGGGGTAGTTGAGCTGGTAAAAGAAGCGCTTTCACTGCACACACACTGATCGATCACATAACAGACGTATTCACGGGCTGAGTTCTTGCGCGCGCGCGCGTGGGGTCTCCTTGAATGCTCGGAGCACACTGCCTTGGCGCCAGCGCCGATCCGCTTCGTCCGGTATAATTGTCACCTCCCTCTGATTGGCCGATTATTCGTTGCGGTCCGTGCGACGGGGAGGTCAGTCCAATATGCACTTTAATTGACCGCAGAGACGGTTGCTATTCGTTGCGCTGTGGCGCAAACACCATCTTTATCCAAGAAAGGGTTCAATTCGCATATCCTACTTTTGTTATGCAGCTTACTGCCCTCTTTTATGCAATTAATTTCTTTTGAAAATTCAATTTGTTGAACATGTTTGATGATGATAGTTTTTGATCGGTTTAATTCTGATAATGTTAAATAGCTTTGTTTGTTTTGTTGTTTAGGCGTAAATCTTAATAACCATGCAGTCATTCTGACAATCTTAATAAATGTACTGTACTTTCTTAAGAACGTTTGGAACCTGTTTAACGATTTTGAATTCTAAATCCGTGGAATATGGCGGCTGTTTCTCTTGTCCGTTAAAGTTTGGAAGCCATGATGGTCCCTTCCACTTTGATTTGAACTTACTTTTGTATAACTCCACTTATCGTCACAGTGGCAGTATTGTATTTTTTGATACAAATAAATTTATATCTAGTTTTAAGTTGACTACTGATTCTGTGTATTTAATATACAAAGACAGGTTACAGATAGCATCATTGCTAGCATATAATTTAAAAGACACAGTTATAAGTAGTATAACAATGTCGACACAAAATGATCGCGCTGTTAGTATTTCTACTAATGTAAATTTAGTTGATAAGTCTTGCACAACCTCTAGTTTAAACTAAGAGGTAAGACAAAAGCCTGCCCTATCCAAATTAAAATAGTTCATCAAAACATGCAGGGCCTGGCCGGCAAAGAGTTAGAAATTGAACTTTTTTTATTACATGAAGATATAAACATTTTATGTATAACTGAGCACTGGCTTAAAGATTATCAGTTAACTTTTAATATTAAAAACTTTCAGCTTTCAAGTGCTTTTACTAGAACAAATGCAATTCGCGGCGGATCCTTAATATTTGTTAATTACTGTAAACATAAGATTATGGAACGAAAGGATGTAGTTTCCCTTTCTATTGAACGCGTTATTGAGCTGTCATTCATGTGTCAAGTTAGAGAAATGTATAATTGTTTGTGTATATCGACCTCCTTCTGGTAATTTTAGTGTCTTTGAAGCCACTATGGAAGATGTAATTAAGAAGATTTGTAAATCTAAAAAGAAAATAGTAATTTGTGGGGATTTTAATGTAAATTTATTAGACAGTCATACAACTAGTGTAAGATTAATCTCGTTATTCAATATAATCGTCGTTAATAATCGTCGTTCGTTAATCTTAAGAAGCAGACGTGTCGCTGGTTATTTTAAGTAAATTGTAATTAACTGCAATCTAAACTATCCTTATTAGTCATTACCATAGCGCTCAGTATAGTGTGATCCTAATAAGTGAATCTGCAAGTGAAAAAATAGTGCGTGCTCCTCTAGACTGCGGGGCGCCCCTTGAGTGAAGCACCAGTTGCTATTTTTCGTCGCCGTCACACTTGCAACGGTTAGCGTAACGTGTTGGCGAAAGTACCCGAGGCTCCCCGAGTCGTCGCGTTGTCGGTCGTCCGTCACTCGTCAGCTGTGCGCTGCGTATCGCATCGAGTGAAACATACCTAGATTGTGACTTGCAACAACTTTGAGCGGTTGGCGAGATACCTACTTAGCTGCATTATAATGTCGGCTATATGCGCTGCTTGTTCGAACGCAATCAAACAAAACAAAGAATATTTGGAATGTTATCGCTGCAAAAATAAGTATCACATATTGTGTGTTAATGTTTCAATGCAATCTTTTAAGAGGTTTACCGAAGACTCCAAATCCAAATGGAGTTGTCCTGGCTGTGTTTGCAAGGTTCCTAAATCGGATAATACACCGGTCCGTTCGTCACAACATTCGTCGCTCAGTAGTTCTGAGGGCTTACTCGAGAATGTTACTATGCGGGACAAAGGTAAGGTACAACGGTCTTCACCGCCTCAGTCAGGCTCAGGTGATACATGTCGCTGTTTGTCCAAGGATGACCTGAGAGATTTAATAGATAAGCAAATAAGCGAGACTATCAGTCGCTGTCTAGAACGCGCTATAAATAATAAGCTTAGTTCTCAATTAAAAGAAATACGCGACGAACTGACGAGCTTTAAGGACTCCATTACTTTTATTAACGAAAAGTTTGAGGAGCTTAAGTCGGAATGTTCCACTCATGTCTCGAGTATAAAATCGCTCGTGAAAGAAAACGATTCTTTGCGATCGACTATTGGTATCATCAGTACTCGTCTTAATCAGATGGAACAACTGTCTCGGTCTAGTAACATTGAGTTGCAGTGTGTACCGGAACACAAATCCGAAAATATAGTGAACTTGGTCACTCAGCTTGGTAGCGTGGTGAAGTGTCCTATTAAAGAGTCCGACATCGCTTACTGTGCGCGGACAATGAAGTTTAATAATAAAAGCAGTAGACCACGGTCCATTCTTGTGAGGTTTAGTAGCCCTCGCCTTCGTGATAGTGTCTTAGCTGCATCTATATCTTTTAATCGTGAGCACCCACATGGAAAATTGAACTCGGCGCACTTGGGTATAGGCGGAGATGAGAGATCGCCTATTTATGTCGTAGAGCACCTAACACCCGAGAACAAACAACTTCATGGAGCCGCTCGGCAGAAAGCTAAAGAACTTCAGTTTAAATTTGTCTGGGTACGCAGTGGTCGAGTTTTTATGCGTCAAACGGAAACCTCACCTATTTTGATAAAGGATATGGAGTCATTGTTAAAATTGAATTAGAATATTATCTTTGTTTTTGCTTTTGTTTATACGTAAAGAATTAAAATATAATTTCATAAAACTGTATTACCAAAATGTCAGAGGTCTGAACACAAAAACTTTAGATTTCTATAATAGTGTTATTTGTAACGATTACGATATAATTGTTTTGAGTGAAACTTGGCTTGATGTTGGCGTTATGAACTCTGAGCTTTTCGACAGTCGGTATGTTGTCTACAGACGTGACCGTTCATCTAGTGGTTTCCACTCTGGTAAGCGTGGTGGTGGTGTGTTAATTGCCGTGTCGAAACTATATCATTCTGTAAGGTTAAAAAATTTTGAAAGTAATTGTGAAGATTTATGGGTCTGTGTTGATATAGGTGGTAAAATAAAAAAGGAAAGTTTATACATTTGTGCGGTTTATCTGCCACCACCTATTCAGAAACAATTACTTAACCATTTTATTACGAATACCAACCGCGTTATGGAGTATGTAAATAATACCGTTGTACTGGGTGACTTTAACTTGGGTTGCATTGATTGGATGGGCAAGACGGCACCCACTGCTGCAACCGTGCATAGCTCGTACGCTCAAGACTTATTGGACTTTGTCGCTCTAAACCTGTTTACTCAATACAATCTGGTTCTAAATAATAAGAATAAAATATTTGTTTGCGCCACCGCGCAACGGGAAACAGCCGTCGCTGCGCCGTAATAGAGTGCATATTAGAATGCACTAAGCCGTCGCGCGGCCATGTTAACTGGTCGCCGCCGGCCCGCGCCGCGCAAGAGTTAGTAGCCCTTGACATCTCAAGACGAAATCACGCGTCGCGCGCCCTTGAACTCAGCCTTCGAAATAAGCAGTACATAGTACATAGCATATGTGTAAGGTTACGCCTAACGAACCGCCCCTAGTGAATAGTTTCGTCTAGTGACTGTGCGCCAGGAAACCAATCAACATCGCCGCCCTCAAGCCTCGCCGCCCGTGGTCAGCTCGCCCGCCGGTTCCTGACTCATCATCCCGGTAAGTCATTCCTTCCTTCAGCCTTCCTGCCTTCAGCCTAGATAACCTCGTCGCATGTTGGTGCCTTAAGCGCCAACATTTTTGGTCCAATCGAGCTCGGAATACCTCTAAATTTCATGGTCTTTCGACCATAATCAGCCCCGAATCAGCCCTTAACTTTGATTAATTATTCATTAATTATACAGTCCGCTAAAAATAATGTTTCATAATTATATTTATTTCACTTCCTAACATTTGTAATTTCATCTCCATACAAAATTTTTCTCCACGACAGTCGTTGCAAAGTTGACCTACCTACACGAATAAAAATTCGTGTTTCGGGTATCGTGTTCCAAATTTTCGTACCAGTATCCGATTCGTGCTAACTCCTAGTTAATTTACGCTAACAAGTTTAGTGTTTATGTTGTTGATTTTATGGTGTCATACAATGTGATTTGAGCGAGCTAGTGCACTAATTGTGTATTACTTGTACTAATGATGCGTTAGGTTTAGTAGTTAAATTATTGCGTTACGTTTGCGTTTTACGTTTTTCGGTTGCACATATAACTTTGGTTACGTAATAACACACCCGCGTCTAGACGACGATATTGTTGTTTTTCCCGTTTTATTTTTTAAGGAATTTTTATATTCTTGTCGTGTTAAATCGGCTCAGATCTCGTGCATGCTCACCACGCGTGCCAAATAGCGTGCTTTATTTTTTCGCCCGTGTTAATTTTATATCTATTTTTTATTTTTTATTTTTGCCTTTGCGATCGGCTCATTCTTGGTGCGTGCTCACCACATGACCGTAGTGTGTTTCATTTATTTTAATCAGTTTTTTTATATATCGCTTACGGCTATTTGCGTGCGTCGCCTTCGCTTCTACACACGTTAAGTTTAATTAAATTTTTATGATTAGTTTATTTTTATTTTTGTTTGCTTGCGACTGACTCATTCTTCGCGCCAGTGTCGGCAACAGGTCTGCCCGATTGTGAGCGCCTTGCCCAACAGTGGGCTACGGATAACGTGATTCTTTTGTTTTTGTTGTTTTTGTTTGTTTTTGCTTGCGGTCGGCTAGTGTTACGTACGCGCGTTCAATAAGCATACATACATAGACACAGACATACCTACACATACACGCGTTTGCCCACCCGTAGGCCATATACAAGGCGCCCCAACTTAGTTTTGCTTTCTTTATTGTTGCGATAATTTTAGCCCATTTGCTCTTACCTTAGTAAACAAATACCTCCAGCCCAACTATAGAATATATACAGGGTGTTGTTCTTTTTACTGCCTTTAAATTTGTTTAATTTTTTATTTTTTATTATTTTTGTTGTCTCCTTTTATTCATCGCAATGCCGACCAAGTCACAAGCCGCGATATTTAGGGAGGCCGCCAAAGCTTTACACCAGCTCCTAGAGGTGGGATCAATGATCATTGCTGGCGACACCAAACATTCCATAACGGAATTTAACGTGCGTTTCGCACAGATACAGGGCATAAAGGAGAAGCTGGACTCAGTGTACTACAACATTCTCGACGAAGAGAACTTAGACGAGGGGGTTGAGAGGACATACACTGAGAACCACACAAAAGCCTCCGGAGCATACCTGGGGATACTTGTGGCTAGGGAGGAAATCTCACCCTCTTCCACGTCGTCCCCAACCCATAGCGCTCAGCCCAGTTTCGGCGTCAATACGCCCACCGCCGTCCTCCCCAAGATAGCGCTGCCCAGGTTCAGCTCAAAAGTGGAGGACTGGCCTTCCTTCATTGCGCTGTTTAGAAGTTTGACTGACGACATGGCGACCCTGTCGGACGCAGTCAAGCTCCACTACCTGTTCTCAAGTCTCAGCGGTGAGGCATTAAGTATGGTGTCCCACTTAAAGGTCACCAATGAAAATTTTGCCGTGGCCATGGACATCCTTACAAAGCGATACGAGAACCGCCGGGTTCTCATCGATAGTTTCGTCGACATAATCCTGGGGCTGCCGAGCATCCACACGCGCTCTAACATACGCACACTTTTCCTCACTCCGCTGGTGTCCGCCCAGTGTGCCCTTAGTAATTTGGACCTGCCCATAGGAGACGACTACGTGTTTGTGTCGATAGTGGTGCGAAAGCTTAAGGGTGAGCTCCGCACGTTATTTGAGCGCAGACACGGGTCTAGCAGCACCCTGCCCACGTTGAGTGACCTCATCTCCTACCTCGAGGAGCACGCGCGCTGTGTGGAGACAGAGTTCTCCAACGTAGCCCAGCCGCAGCCCATTCACGCCCTGCCCGGCCCTTCTCGTAGCCGCGCGCCTCCACAGTTGCCCCATCGCACTTATGCTCAGATGGCTCAGCAACAACCCGACCATTACCGTGGCCGCTCCTCAGCTCCATCGCCTCACCGCGCCTACGATCAGCCTACTCACCAACCGTCACGCCCAGCGCAGCAAATGCGTCACCGCCCATCCACCTCCCCGGCTCGCAGTCAGCCCTTCCCCGTCTACTCGGCCTACCAGCAAAGCTGCTCCTCATCATCGTCATCGTCCTCTTCCTCACGCTCGACGCCCTACTGTCCCTATTGTGCCATTAGGGGACATACGCTCATGACGTGCAGCTGGTACAATGCCCAGCCAACACAGGGCCGTTGGGACTTCGTACAGGCACGCGAGCGCTGCCAGCGTTGTCTCGGCCGTCACTACGAGAGCGAGTGCAGGTCAAGGGGGGCATGCAAGAACTGTGGGAGTACGAACCACCACACGTCCCTCCATCGACCAGACGGCCCAACGCACTCAGCTCATTCGTCGTCTGTACATGTACCCCCACCACAGCTGACAGAGCACTCGAGGGAGCGTCCCAGACACAGCAGGCGGCACGAACCCGCACATGCCAAACAGGCGCAACCCAGCTCTGCTCACAGAGCCAGCCCGCCCAGGTCCGGTTCGCCAGGTAGGCCCCGCGAACGCCGCCAGCAATTATGACTCCCAACTATCACGGAGCACCCTAGCGAAGAGGTAGATTTAGCCCATGCCCAGTCAACCCATGCCCACACAGCTGATACATACTCAGCTTATACAATTTCAGCTGATACTCAATCAGCTCACTCACCTTCTGTGCATACTGGCACACCCATTTTGTTGCCAACCGTCTCACTAAGAGTCGCGGACGTACATGGCCATCTTCACACAGCCAGAGCTTTATTGGACTGTGGCAGTATGCTGACATTAATAACGTCACGCATGGCACGACTTTTGAACCTGCCATCAAAACCCACTTCTTTAAAAATTACAGGAGTTGGGAATCAGCACAAACATGAGTCAAAGGCGGCAATAACAATAGTATGCCGACCCACTCACAATGATACTCCTACAATTACTGCCACAGCTCACATTTTAAAAAACGTCACTGGCTACCTTCCCTTAGAGAAGGTACCAAACATTTCCCACGTACTAGGCCAGCCACCCGTGCCATTGGCTGACCAGCTTTACCACACACCAGCCCCGATCGACCTCTTATTGGGGTCGGACGTTCTTGGCCAGGTGTTGGACGGGACTAAGGTCTCGTTGGGCCCGGGCAAGCCCATAGCCTTCGGCACGATTTTCGACTTCGCGTTGATAGGACCCATTGAGGACTTGTATGCGCAGCCGGCGCAGCAGGTTAACTCAGCTCACGTCGTCAGCTCACAACCAGACTCAGCTGAATCAGCCCAGGACATACGTCAGAGTCTGGAAAGGTTCTGGGAGTCTGAGGAGCCCCTCCCTCAATCTCACACTCATAATGATCCCCT
This sequence comes from Scoparia ambigualis, assembly GCA_963921215.1. Lineage (NCBI taxonomy): Eukaryota > Metazoa > Arthropoda > Insecta > Lepidoptera > Crambidae > Scoparia > Scoparia ambigualis. The sequence continues at coordinate 1,772,230 of OY992525.1, forward strand.
GGAGGAACAATGCGAGGAAATCTTCCGCTCTACCACTACACGCGATCCCTCAGGCAGATATACGGTTGCTCTGCCCTTTCTAAAGGACGCCCCTCAACTAGGCAAAACTCACCCTATCGCGTTACGCAGATTCCTCAATATTGAGAAGAAGCTAATGGCGAACCCGTCTCTGCGTTCTAAATACGTCGACTTTATGGCCGAATACATCGACTTAGGGCACATGGCTCCCTGTCACCCAAATACATTCGCCCATAAACCTCACTTCTACATCCCTCACCATGGCGTATTTAAGTCAGGGTCGGACAAGCTGCGCATTGTTTTTGATGGTAGCTGCAAAAGCTCCAATGGTGTCAGCATAAATGAATGCCTACACACAGGCCCCGCCCTTCAACAGGACATTGTGGACATCATCATGTCCTTCAGAACGCATCCAGTCGTTTTCAGCACTGACATCCAGAGGATGTTCAGAAATGTGCTGGTTGCCCCAGACCAGAGACGGTATCAGCTGATACTATGGCGGTCCTCACCAGATCACCCTCTGCTCACCTACGCCCTCAATACAGTCACGTACGGCTTAAGATCAAGCCCATATCATGCAATCCGCACTCTGCTCCAGCTGGCTGATGATGAAGGCCATCGCTACCCTGGAGCCGCTCAGGTTCTTCGCAAGTCTATCTTCGTTGATGACATCTTGTGTGGTCATGACACGGTTGAATCCGCCCAAGCACTTCAGGACGAGTTGATAAGTCTGCTAGACCTAGGCGGCTTTCAGCTCAGTAAGTGGACATCTAACTCGCCTAAGCTGCTCGAGAGATTTCCCGACAACCAATGCGACATGCCCAAGGACTTCGACATGAACCCAGAGTCCACGTCCATTAAGGTCTTGGGTATACAGTGGAGCCCTCAGTCAGACGAGTTCACCTACCGCATCTCTCTGCCCCCCATCACACATGTCACAAAGCGGTCTATTTTAAGCACCGTAGCCTCACTTTATGACCCAAACGGTTGGGTTTCCCCCGTTATCTTCCGCGCAAAGCTGCTGCTTCAGCAATTGTGGCTACTGAAGCTGGAATGGGATGAGCCCACTCCCTCTGAAGTGCAAAAGGAGTGGCACCACATCTCAGAGGATCTGCCGCTGTTGTCTAGCATTCGCTTCCCTCGGCACGTTTGTGCAAGCAAAGGCTCAGCTGAATACTCGCTTCACGGGTTTGCAGATGCCTCTGAAGCCGGGTTTGCCGCCGTTGTTTACCTCCATGAGCTCGATGCCTCCGGAGATACTTTAGTACACTTGATTGTCGCCAAGTCGCGAGTCGCACCAATCAAGAATCGCCTCACAATCCCCAAGTTAGAGTTGTCGGCCGCCACCCTACTCTCCCAGCTCATGATCCGTGTGTCGGTTCAGTTATCGGCCCATATCAGTATACAACAACATATATGTTGGTCAGACAGTACGATAGTCCTGGCCTGGCTCAATACACCGCCTCACCGTCTTCAACCCTTTGAAGCCAACAGGGTAGTCAAAATCAGCTCAGGCTCACCAGAATGTACCTGGCGACACGTACCCTCCGAGCTCAACCCGGCAGATTGCGCAAGCAGAGGGATGTCTGCGCAATCCCTGTCAGCCCACGACCTATGGTGGTCTCCCACGTGGCTTGGACAGCCTTGTGAGTCTTGGCCTGCAATGCCCTTAGCTCTGGGCCATCACGCCCTGCCCGGCCTTAAGCCCAAACACGTCCCGTCACTGGTCACAGTGCCCGGTCTTGACTTTGACCTGCTCACTCGGTTCAGTTCACTAGACAAGCTCGTCGGAGTGACAGCTTGTCTAAAACGCTTTCTGCACAACTGCAGACACCACCCAGATTCGCGACGCTCAGGCCCCTTGTACGTCAGTGAACGAAGAGAGGCCCTACTTTACTGGGTGCGCAGTGTCCAGCACAATGAGTTTGCGGAGGACATCCACCGCCTTCAAACTGGCAAAATCTGCTCCGTCAGACTCCAGCGGCTGTCACCTCTCATTAAAGATGAGCTCCTTAGAGTTGGTGGACGACTGTCCCATGCGTCTATCCGATATGACGCGCAGCACCCGCTCATACTTCCCAGCTCTAGCCCACTTGTAGACCTTATCATTGACCACTACCACAAAATACACTGCCACCCTGGCGCTGACACTTTACACGCTATCCTACGCCAACAATTTTGGATATTGTCCGCGCGCCGTATTATTAGACACCGAGTTTTTAAATGCATTAGATGCTTTCGATGCCGGGCCCAGCCGCAAGCGCCCTTCATGGCCGACCTGCCAGCCGATAGAGTTACGCCTCAGCCAGTATTTAGTCAAGTCACGACCGATTTTGCCGGACCATTCCTCGTTAAATCTAGTACCCTACGTAATGTTAAACTCTTAAAAGCGTACTTTTGTATATTCGTGTGCCTCTCGACTAAGGCGGTTCATTTGGAACCGGTCTCGGACCTCAGCACGGAAGCGTTCCTCGCGGCATTACAGCGTTTTATAGCACGCCGCGGTGCCCCGGTTCTCATCCGCTCGGACTGCGGTACAAATTATGTAGGCGCTAGAAATCAGCTCATCGAAGTACAAAACTTTCTTGCCTTGAATAATGACACGATTGCGCACAAGCTCGCTGGTCAGCACATTACTTGGTTGTTGAACGTCCCTAAGGGACCATGGTTCGGTGCGTTACATGAGATCAACGTAAAATCAACAAAGCAACTTTTATATCGCGTAATTGGCGAACAACACCTCACATTCGAGGAATTCTCCACACTTTTAGCTCGAATTGAAGCGGTCCTCAACTCAAGACCTCTCTGCCCACTTTCGTCTGATCCTTCAGACTTTGAGCCGCTTACAGCCGGACATTTCCTTATAGGCCGCCCACTAACGGCCCTTCCCGAACTATCCGTGGAAGATAGGCCGATCTCCACACGTAGGCGATTCCAGATGGTACAGGCCCTTTCCCAGCGCTTCTGGACGCTGTGGACCCAGTCCTACCTACATACCCTTCAAACCCGCTCCAAATGGTTGTCCCCATCCTCCCCTCCTCGAGTCGGCGAGCTCGTCCTCATCAAGGAGGACAACCTGCCTGCCCTTCAATGGAGACTGGGGCGCATTACTCGCACCCTGCCTGGGAAGGATGGCGTCGTGCGGGTGGTGGACCTGGACACCGCCAATGGACACCTCCGGAGGCCTGTGTTCAAGATTGCCAGGCTCCCTCTGGATGAGACCACCCCTGGGCCCCGGGAAGATGTTTGCGCCACCGCGCAACGGGAAACAGCCGTCGCTGCGCCGTAATAGAGTGCATATTAGAATGCACTAAGCCGTCGCGCGGCCATGTTAACTGGTCGCCGCCGGCCCGCGCCGCGCAAGAGTTAGTAGCCCTTGACATCTCAAGACGAAATCACGCGTCGCGCGCCCTTGAACTCAGCCTTCGAAATAAGCAGTACATAGTACATAGCATATGTGTAAGGTTACGCCTAACGAACCGCCCCTAGTGAATAGTTTCGTGTAGTGACTGTGCGCCAGGAAACCAATCAACATCGCCGCCCTCAAGCCTCGCCGCCCGTGGTCAGCTCGCCCGCCGGTTCCTGACTCATCATCCCGGTAAGTCATTCCTTCCTTCAGCCTTCCTGCCTTCAGCCTAGATAACCTCGTCGCATGTTGGTGCCTTAAGCGCCAACAATATTAGATCTGGTTCTTAGTAATATACCTGTCGTTGACTTAATTGAGAGTGATGATATACTAACTAGATTGGATCCATATCACCCTGCTTTGCAATTCATGGTGAAACTTGGCAGTAACCGGGTATTGAAGTCCAACAACTCATTGAATCACAACTTTTATAAAGCTGACTTTGACAAAATAAGGGAATCCTTGGACAATGCCGATTGGGAAGCTGAGTTTTCTGCTGGTACAAACAATGTTGATGAAGTGGTTGATATATTTTACAAAATTCTTCATAACATTATAACTCTCCATGTCCCCTTAAAGAAAAGTAGGACGTCGAAACATCCAGCTTGGTTCACACATGAATTAATTAAACTTTTGAATGAAAAATATCGTTGTCGAGTAAGAGTTCGAAAATACAAGAACCCTCGTGATGTTTTAGATCTAAGAATGCTCAGGGATAGATGTGAGAAGCTGCAGGCAAAGTGTTACAGTACTTATATTGCACAACTTAAGTCTAGCCTTGCATCTAACCCTAAATTGTTTTGGTCGTTTGTAAAAGGCAAGAGGAAAAATAATGATACCGACTTTCCCTCTGAAATGTATAGTGGCGATGTGATTGCGAGTAATGGCTCTGATATATGTAATCTTTTTGCCAAAAATTTTGCATCCGTTTATAACATAGATAAAACCTTACCTCTTGTTTGGGAATCCTCTAATATAAATTGCTCCCAGTCAAGCCTTAGCTCTGCAAGACTCTCTCGCGAGGAAGTCTCAAAGGCCTTAAAAAAGCTAGATTGCAAAAAAGGTGCTGGCGCCGATGGTATACCGGCTTTATTTTTATGTTCGTGTGCGGATTCTATTTCTTATCCCTTAAATTTAATTTTTAATAAGTCACTATCTTCGGCGGTGTTTCCAAAGCGGTGGAAGGAGGCTGTAATAGTGCCAATCTTTAAATCTGGTGACAGAAATTGTACTGAGAACTATAGGCCTATATCTATCCTGCCTGTGATCGGAAAAGTCTTTGAGTCTTTGATCTACCCGGTTATCTCGTGGCACTTCAAAAAAATTATCTCACCGCAGCAGCATGGCTTTTATAAGTCCAGGTCAACAGAAACCAACTTAGTACCTTTTGTTGATGACATATGTACCTCGGTCGATGCAAAAGTGCCTGTGGACGTTATATACACGGACTTCAGTAAAGCTTTCGACCGAGTCCATCACAAAATCCTTATATCCAAGTTGTCTGCGATTGGTGTTGCTGGAAGTCTTTTGGGTTGGTGTAACTCCTATCTGCTGAACAGAAACTCTGTAGTGTTGGTACAAGGGTTTGAGTCCGAACGGTTCATGGCTTTATCCGGTGTGCCGCAAGGTTTCCATTTAGGTCCGTTATTTTTTAATATATTCATAAACGACATAGTCTCCTCCCTTCTAAATTCAAAATTTTATTTATACGCCGATGACCTCAAACTTTATAGAGAAATACGTTCTCCAAACGATCGGATTCTACTCCAAGCTGACATAAATGCCCTAGTAAAATGGTGCGATGATAACTGCATGTCTTTAAAAAATGTTACTACATACAGTTTTCTAGAAGCAAAAACACCTGCCCAAGCCATTACACAATAAGAAACACACCCCTTACCCAAGTTTATGAGGTACGTGACCTTGGAGTAACATTAGACAGTGGACTACGTTTTCATGTCCACATCGATAACATAGCCACTAAAGGATTTAAAATGCTGGGTTTCGTTTTGCGTAACATTAAGGGCTTCAAGAATTCTGCTAGCAAAATATTACTCTATAACGCTCTCGTGAGGAGCAATCTTGAGTATTGCAGCACCGTATGGAACCCTCATTACGAAGTCCATGCTAAACGCATCGAGAGAATCCAAAAAAGATTTTTGTGGCATCTTGCCTATAGTTGTAATATGGCACGAAAGCTTCCGCACTATAGTGATCGGTTGGAGTACTTTAAAATGGATTCCCTCTGTAACAGAAGAGGCTTGCAGGATCACATGTTTCTATATAAAATAGTCAATGGTATTTTTGACAGTCCTCTTCTCATATCCAAAATTAACATTAATGCGCCGTTGAAACTTCCTCGTCTTTCAAAGTATACTCCTTTTGTCAGCAGTATTTCAAGAACAAATCTTGGCCATCACTCGCCGCTCAACAGAATTGTAAACAAGTACAACACACTGTTTAAAACCACTGATAAAGATATTTTTTCGGATACACGTAAAGGTTTTAAGAACAAAATTATACTACAAACTTTATTTTAATTAATTTAGCATTAACTTACTTTTCATTGTGGTAAATTTTAAATTATTTTGTCTCTAATGGATGTCTGTTACTTGAGATTAAACATTTAATAATTATGTTACTTGCATGTAGTGGTACCTATAAGTAAAGCATTACTCATTTTTTGTAAGATGCAATGTATGTTTAAGCATGTTTTTGTGTAATTGCTTTGTTGGTTACCCCAATAAATAAATAAATAAATAAATAAATATAATATATTCAATATAAATCATTTGATTTGGATTACCAATTTAGAGAACCGACTAGAATTACAGCAACCACTGCAACCTGCTTAGACAATTTTTTTTGTAATTTGCTCCTGAGTCTAAGTCCATACTAACTAATTTATCTTCAGATCACTGTGGGCAAAAAATAGTTTTTACTGAATATGGACACAATCGATCGACGACGGTCGGTCGACGTTGATCGATAGAGTCTGACCAACGAAACGTGACTAGAAAGAATGGCGGCAAATTCAAAAATTTATGGGGTGTCAACACTCATTATACACTGAAAAGACGACGTTGATACTTTTTTTTTATTAAACTCTAGATCAACCAAACACATAGTTTGTAGTATCAATAAATAAGAATAAATCTTAAGAATAATTGAAGAAGCATTTGTGAAAATGAAAATACCATAATTAATATTAACGAACTTACAAAGTAGGTATGTAGAAGAATTTTATTTGTTAGAAAATGGGGCTGTCATTGACGATATTGTTTTCAAATATTGCGTTTCACTAGATAAAACTTCCTTTTGTTCAAGTGATGTAATATTCTTTATAACACATTTGCTCGTAAAGAAGCTCTTATTACACCGATTTCAGTATCGTAATGTAATAAGTTTCGCACTAGTGCGGTAATGTAATTAGAAAATTAGTTATCATTTGAATCTATGGACAACATAGGCCTTTAGCCCGTTAGTACCTTTTACGACACCCAAGGGAAGAGAGGGGTTGGTAGTATTATTTTGATGAGCCCATCGCCGCTCTATGCTGTTGGATGTATGTGCAGTCTTTAGTCCGTTAGTCGCCTTTTACGACACCGAAGGGAAGAGAGGGGTTTGTAGTATTATTTTGATGAGCCCATCGCCGCTCTATGCTGTTGGATGTATATGCAGTCTTTAGTCCGTTAGTCGCCTTTTACGACAACCAAGGGAAGAAAGGGGTTAGTAGTATTATTTTGATGAGCCCATCGCCGCTCTATGCTGTTGGATGTATGTGCAATCTTTAGTCCGTTAGTCGCCTTTCCGGATTTTTTTTTCCTCACAAATATGTTATAAAACGTCGTATGGCATACGTGCGCTTTGATAATTACAGCCTCTGCTTTCTTGTAGCCCTCGCCTACGGCTCGGGCCAGCAATATCGCCTCGGCTGTAATTTTCATCTTACCGCACTTATATCATAATGTACTATTATAACACATTTGCTCGTAAAGAAGCTCTTACTTATTACACCGATTTCAGTATCGTAATGTAATAAGTTTCGCACTAGTGCGGTAATGTAATTTAAAAATTAGTAATCATTTGAATCTATGGACAACATAGGCCTTTAGCCCGTTAGTAGCTTTTACGACACCCAAGGGAAGAGAGGGGTTGGTAGTATTATTTTGATGATCCCATCGCCGCTCTATGCTGTTGGATGTATGTGTAGTCTTTAGTCCGTTAGTCGCCTTTACGACACCGAAGGGAAGAGACAAGTTTTTAGTATTATTTTGATGAGCTTATCGCCGATCTATGCTGTTGGAAGTATGTGCAGTCTTTAGTCCGTTAGTCGCCTTTTACGACACCCAAGGGAAGAGAGGGGTTGGTGGTATTATTTTGATGAGCCCATCTACGCTCTATGCTGTTGGATGTATATGCTGTCTTTAGTCCTTTAGTCGCCTTTTACGACAACCAAAGAAAGAAAGGGGTTGGTAGTATTATTTTGATGAGCCCATCGCCGCTCTATGCTGTTGGAAGTATGTGCAGTCTTTAGTCCGTTAGTCGCCTTTTACGACACCCAAGGGAAGAGAGGGGTTGGTGGTATTATTTTGATGAGCCCATCTACGCTCTATGCTGTTGGATGTATATGCTGTATTTAGTCCGTTAGTCGCCTTTTACGACAACCAAGGGAAGAGAGGGGTTGGTAGTATTATTTTGATGAGCCCATCGCCGCTCTATGCTGTTGGATGTATTTGCAGTCTTTAGCCCGTTAGTCGCCTTTTACGACACCCAAGGAAAGACAGGGGTTGGTAGTATTATTTTGATGAGCCCATCGCCGCTCTATGCTGTTGGATGTATGTGCAGTCTTTAGTCCGTTAGTCGCCTTTTACGACACCCAAGGGAAGAGAGGGGTTAGTGGTATTATTTTGATGAGCCCATCTACGCTCTATGCTGTTGGACAAAGTAAAATATATGTTGGCTTACCAAAGATTCATGCACTAGAAAAACAACAAAACAACGCAGTCATTTTCTTTTTTTTTTTCCTCACAAATATGTTATAAAACGTCGTATGGCATACGTGCGCTTTGATAATTACAGCCTCTGCTTTCTTGTAGCCCTCGCCTACGGCTCGGGCCAGCAATATCGCCTCGGCTGTAATTTTCATCTTACCGCACTTATATCATAATGTACTATAACAATCTTTTAGTTTTGTCTCACTAGTACTTAAAGTTTCTGTAGTGTTACGTTGTAAATTCAGGGCCCTGTCTGCCTTTACTAATCTACAAAAGGGGTTCGCAATAATTGAATAATAGTTACCTGAAATCATTGTAGATAAATGATCAGATGTCCAAAAACATTAGTCATTGTAGCTTGTTTGAATTAAATCCATTTTTCTTTACATTAAAGACATGAAGCCTTGGCTGACACATTACAAGACACACTTTTCTTGCATTTTCAATCAATACACATTTCTAAATCAGTTTTAGCAAGACTTTGCATTAGATTTGGAGAAAATTAAGTTTGTTTACATTTTGTATTTGACATAACACCATAGACAAAATGACAGCCACCGTAGCGACGCCTAGCGGTAGCGGGGCAAAGTAGCTGTCAGCTTTTAGGTTCACATAAAAGATTCAATTTTAAAAATAGCCGAAACAGTTCCAATAATAAATTACATAATAAATTAATATGTATAATATTTACTTTAAGTAATTAAATTTAATTCAAGCAAATCCGGAAATAGAACTATTTTTTCTATAAGGACTTTTATCTAGAACATTCGAACGGGAGAAATATTTTTTATATGGATATTGTCTCTGCCCGTAGGGGTAACCAGAGAGGAGACTTATACTCCCTAATATTTAGACAGGGTATTAACTCGAGTGGAATTGATTTCCAAATTTAAAAAAGGACGAAATTTAGATTGCTAAACGTTAACTTGTCTCTAGTTCAAGTAGTTTTATTATTGGCAGATCTCTCAGTGTCAGAACGAGAGGTGAAGACTCGGACCAAATATCACAATGGACAGAGTGTTTGGATTTTTAGCATGTCCGTCATTTGTTAGTGTGCAGCTTTCAATCTGTACATGTGTGCGTGACTAAGGATGTGACTAGTATATCGATATAATCACTTTAATGTGGTGTGTACCTAGTTCGTTATTATAATTGGGGGTTAAAGTTACTCGCGTCAGTAGGTTTACCCTTTAGACCATACACGTGACCTCTGGGTGGTGCTAAATGAGTGACACTGACTGAGTGGTAGAGCCACGCTGCGTTGCAGCACGCATTGGGCCGGCTCGCCCGGCGTAATGCCACCCTCTCACTAATATCCGGCGTGAAATAATAGCCCTTTGTGCTGTTTTGTTTAGTTCGGCCAGTGAGGGTTCCGGAGGTCTTCCCCCCCTCCTCACAATTCCTATTCCTTTCTAAAACCTATTCCTTCCTTAAAGGCCGGCAACGTTGCATCGCAGATGCGTTGGCATCTGCGATTCCTCTGGTGTTGCGGGTGTCTATGGGCGGCGGAGATTACTCTCCATCAGGTGACCCACATGCTCGTTTGCCTCCTTATATTATTAAAAAAATAAAAAAATGTGTAGTAAAGTGAAGAGCAATACTTTTTACTATTCATATTCCCACCCATATTATTAAGATTCAAAGGACACCGTCCACTTTATATAGGTCCTTGGGCCTCTCATATGAACAGTTAAATATTTTAATGTTACCTATTGATTATTTTGAGTAGCTTATATTATGTAGAAAACATAAATAAATAAAGTTTTGTTTCAGGTTGGTTAAATAATACAACATAGGTTAAAAACCCAAGAACACAAACAGTACAAACAAAACGAGCGGCAATGAATGACATTGGGCAGTAGGATGACAGATCACAGACATTTAATATAATAGTGTTGCTAGAGTATAAAAATAACTTATTCGAGACACTTATATTTATTATTTTTTATTAATACGTTTGACCTCATAGGAATTAAAGACGTAAATAGTAAATAATGTAACAAGTAGCTATTATTTTAAAACCAGGATTTATCGCTTTATATTTTTAATCGCTTTTTACAACTTGGCTCAATTATTAAATCCCTTGGCAACACACAGTTGAGTCATAGATGACCGCGCCTTTTAAAGGAAGTCAATTAACAATCGGGTAAAATTCATTTATTTTGAGGAGCTCGATGGCGCAGTGGCTAGCGCGTTCGGCTTGCGATCTTGCTCGCTAAGCCACTTTCGCAATGCCTGGTCGCTGGATGGGTGACCAAATTAAAAACATCTCGAGCTCCTCCGTGCTTCGGAAGGCACGTTAAGCCGTTGGTCCCGGTTGTTGTCGTAAGATGACAGTCGTTATAACCCACCAACCCGCATTGGGCCACCGTGGTAGGTTATGGCCCAATACCCCTACGAGGGAGGCCTGTGCCCAGTAGAGGGATGTTAATAGGCTGATGATGTTGATGATGAAAATTTATTTTGATACTCCCAAATAGTGATCGATAATCAATAAATATTTTTTTACAAAACTAGTTGTAAATTACTAAATTCACAATATGATTGTTTAGGGGGGTGGGCCCACATTGGAGTATGTCCTTTGAACTATAAAATTTATACTGTAAAAAAAGATTTTTCAAAATGTTTGGAAAAGAGCTTTGAATATTTTGTAGGCTCCCAGTTATCACGTCTAATAGCTTTAACCCATTCACGTCTTATTTCCGGGCATTTTGGGAACCTAAAAAATGAATAATAAAGAGAATATTAGTAATATCGATAAAGCTTCGATACACAAATACGTACATCACTAATCATTATGCCAAAAACAAAGCTTTAAATTACATTTAATTAAGGTTTAAAACCTGATTCTTATGAATAGTGTACGATATAGTATGATTTAGAATTAGCAAAAATTAATGCTTTGCCGTTTTTATTATTAAAAAACTCCTAGTAAAGCATACATATTAAGAGAAATCACTAACGTATAAAATGATAATTCCTGGTCTTTCACACCTCCTTTTGTTGTTCTTGACGAACAATAAACAGCTGAACAAGACATTATGTCAATGGGCGATTTTCCGAGATAAAAAAAAAAAAGAAATTTGTTCGTAAATGACTTCATAGATGGCGCTTAGCATAGATTAGTATGGCGCTTAGTAAAAGGCGGGTCCATGAAGAACACGTGTATGGCTACGTTATATTTATTCCATTCCAAAATAGAAATAGGTCCTGGAGATCCTGAATAAATATTTGTAAGTACTATTTTTTTATTTTTTTGATAGACAAGCAAAAGTGTAGAATTTATTACAGCCCTTAGGTAGGAATGGGTCGGCTTTCATAAAACGCCATCTATCGAGTATTTTTGAACTAATTTTTATTTTTTAATTTGGGCTGTCAGAAAATCGCCCATTGTATATTACACAAATAACACAAACACTAAGATTTTTTAATATTTCATTATTATTTCGCACAATCCAGCAATGTTTTGACCAAGTAGTCGGTCATGAAATGACACGTCTCACACCGACAGTGCGTCGTTGCCAAACGTACATTAACTATCTCTTTTACTCATATCACACTACAGTCATACAGACGGAGATACAAATACTTTACTTTGATACACGTATGTAAAAGCGGCAACGTCGTAAGACTCTGTCCATGTAATATTTGGTCCGAGATTTTAAGTAAAGTATTCTGTCTAACTTTCATAATCATGTCTGTGGAGAGCCGGTATTGCCGCGGCCCCTAGTCTGTGTGGCTCAATTGAGCCATCTCCACAGACAGGGGTTTTTTTAGCTACCTACCGCTAAAAACGTTGCTACCGTCCGTTCTATTCATAATTAAGCTTTAATATGATAACTAGTAACTCTGCATTAGTTCCTTAATCTATTAAAACCATTCCCAATACCTAAAATATTGTAAGAATAAAGATATGATTTTTTTTTTAAATCTTTTTTTTTTCATCGTAAAATAAAAATAAAATATAAGGAAAACACGTATTTTATTGAAATAAAGCATACCATAAGCATCAAAAAACATGTTATAACATAAATCAGCTCATAATACTATCAACTCGATAATAAATCGATTATTCCGATTTCAATATACGCGCTAAAACAACCCTACGTTTCAAACGACGATATTTTATTTTTATCCTTCGGGACGCGACAAAGGAACTTTTGAATCATGGAGCCTAGTTCATGGTGATTCCAAATATGTACGGCATGTCACTAACAAATAAAAAACAAAGGAACACAGAGCCGAAATATGACACCCATTTTCGCCGTCTGTGGCGTGGCTCAATTGAGCCAGCCCACAGACAGGCGCTAGAAAATTGTGGCTCAATTGAGCCACCCCACAGACGAGAGGTTTGGATTTTAGTTTTGTGTACATTATATTTGTTTTGATTAGTGATGTTCTTGTTGTATCGCACGATTTATCGATTTGTTGCGGACTTCAGTATTTTAGACCATTTTTTTTGTGTAAAACTTCTTGTTTACTATTATATCATTGGTAAAGTCCCTTCTAAACATAGGAAATTACAGAAAATAAAATCTGATTTAATTGATAATGTAATATATGATTATTTTTTTCAGATTGCCACAAAATAAACATAAACAAGAATTTGGTTGGAGATCATTGGCAAGCAAAATATAAAATAGGGTGATATTCATACGGACCGGGAAAAGTGACTAGTTATGCAGTTTAAATTACATTGCCCAGTTGCCAGTTATAGTGACCAGATTTTATAAGTTGCCTATAACAATATTGAAAAGCGAATTAATATAAATAAATAAATACAGGATGTACGAATTTTTCTTTTTATTTTTGCAGTACCTATCCCAAAACCATATCCTTCCCAATATCCTCATAGCACGGGTACCTGTGTACCATATTATATATACAGTATGGCACAAAATGATGGGCCCTGTAGGGAAACTACCTTAAAATCCTTTTGCTAGATCAATTTACTCAACGGAAACATTCTTTTATTTTAAAAAATTACAGAACTGCAATCAAAGATTTCCTAAAATTTTCTTTTATGTTTTTGAATGCTCTAAGGTTTAGTCATGTACTTCGTATGCACTTGAAGATAAAATAAATGTTAGCGTTCACGTTTCTTTTATTTCAAAGACTAATTGTTTATTAAAGAAGTAATATCCTGAAAAATAATCCTATCGATTAATGTAATAAATGGCGAGTTATTTTTTTTATGTTTAGCCGGTTTGATTCCAGGGTGGGGTGATCAAGCAAAATTTAAAAAAATCTTTGAAAGCAGTTTTGTTTCTTGTTTAAAATAAAGAAATGTTTCCTGTAAATTGAGCTTACTAGAGGATTTAATGTAGTTTACTTCCAGGGCCCATGATTTCTTTCCACCATGTTTTTTTCGACTTATATTAAAACCTTAGATTAAAAATTTCGTTATAATCTAAGATTAAAACATTTAAAACCCACTATGATTATGGTAATGTCAAAGTAGACTTCAGTACGAAATCAATAAGCTTCATCGATAGTTTTATCGACAGATAAATGACGAAGTCGATAAGTATACAACACTAAGCCGCCATGTTTAGACGCGGTAATACATAATAGGTATACACGTTTTTTTCGTAGGTATGGCAAATCCATTAATCTAAGGTTCCATGAAGGAACAGGCTAAGGTCTGAGCCATACTGCCTAGTCATTAGTTTTTTATTTGTTTTTTTCCCTTGATGATAATGAGTGGTGATTAAGATGAATGATAATTGATGTTCCCCAAACCCCTTGAGTCCTCAGTAATGTGGGACTTTACTGAGGTCTCACGCGGACTACTTGAGAGAATTTGAAAAGTGATGTTGCACTGTTTTGTTTCATTTGCCAACACTCATGCACGTTCACAAACACTTAACGGTTAATAATCCACTATTATTTCACATTAATAATCGAAAAAACACAAATGTTAGAAAATAAAACAAACCTGCAGACATGACGCTTCACTTTCCCGCCAAGAAGTCCTGTCAAGTGTCAGGTATTACATATATAATATATAGTTATCTATGCAGGTAGGTTATTGTTCTGACCGCAGATCCGATCCGATCCTTTGAAAGATCGGATCGGCAGGCATCTCGGACCAAATATCACAATGGACAGAGTCTTTGGATTTTTAGCATGTCCGTCTTTTGTTAGTGTGCAGCTTTCTATCTGTACATGTGTGCGTGACTAAGGATGTGACTAGTATATCGATATAATCACTTTAATGTGGTGTGTACCTAGTTCGTTATTATAATTGGGGGTTAAAGTTACTCACGTCCGTAGGTTTACCCTTTAGACCTTACACGTGTCCCCTGGGTGGTGCTAAATGAGTGACACTGACTGAGTGGTAGAGCCACGCTGCGTTGCAGCACGCATTGGGCCGGCTCGCCCGGCGTAAATACCACCCTCTCACTAAGGGTGTTTTACCAGACCAGAAGTTGATCGACTGGTCTGGTAGCTTTAATCGATCGACGGATACCGTTTGACTAACCAATCGATCGACGACGGTCGGTCGACGTTGATCGATAGGTGTGGTAGCTTTAATCGATCGACGGATACCGTTCGTCTAACCCATCGATCGACGGTCGGTCAACGTTAATCGATTAACCCTGGCTAAATTCCATCAGTTTCTTTCGAAATGTATTCAGAAAAGGACTCGTTGTTCTTGGCCAGTACGATGTTGCTCGTACTAGATATTATTACGGAGACGCAAACGCAGAAGAATCTGGATGCGGCCGTTTTTTAAAGCCAACGATCGTTTATTTTATCCAAATGACATTTTAAGCAGCGGTTTTTGTTTTAGTTTTTTTTTTGCGTAGCGATTGTCATGAATTTCGAAGTTATTTTTTTTATTACACAACAGAAAACTAGCTTCATTGAAAAATATCTTGGGGGGGAGGGGTAGGGGGGAGTGGGGGAGGAGGGTGTACGGTAATGGTAACTTAGTAGAATATTTGTTTTTTTTTTCCTAAAAATAACCTAAAATAACCTCAAAATAAAAATATCTTGGAAACTATGCATTTTCGCACTTTAGCTCCCCCTCCCCTTCCCCCCTTTTTCGGTGTTGCTTAATTTAAAGTGCTTCCCAAGGTGTTTGGGGGGAATATTAGTATTAATATAGATCGACATCGATCGATTGGTCTGGTAGAAAATATCGATCGACGTCGACTAATCCATTTTACCATCGATCGATGTCGTCGATCTATATCAAAATATTTTACAAGCTACATTTTAGCGAAAAAAGAACAAAAATGGAAGTTGAAAATTCTAATTTTGATATTACCGACGAAGTTTAGTACGAGTCAGAAAAGGAGATCTCCATTCGTAATGATACTCCGGTCGTTATTAAGCGAAAGCGAAACTCTATACCTCAATTGAGAGCGGCGTCTTCTGCGGGAGGATCCAGTGGTAGTAAGGCTAAGAAATTATCTAAATCCCGTCAACGTTCCAAACATTGTGGATTTGACATGGAGCCGCCTTTTTCTCCTCCTCATTCTGCAGCGGCGTCCATTTTCAGATGTGATAGTGTCTACCAGACCTATCGATCGACGTCGACTAACCCATTGTACCATCGATCGACGATCAATCGATTGGTCTAGTAACACCCTAATATCCGGCGTGAAATAATAGCCCTTGGTACTGTTGTATTTCGTTCGGCCAGTGAGGGTTCCCGAGGCCTTCCCCCCCCCCCCCCCCTCACAATTCCTATTCCTTCCTTAAAGGCCGGCAACGCATCTGCGATTCCTCTGGTGTTGCGGGTGTCTATGGGCGGCGGAAATTACTCTCCATCAGGTGACCCGCCTGCTCGTTTGCCTCCTTCTATTATAACAAAAAAAATGTGTAGTAAAGTGAAGAGTAATACTTTTTACTATTCATATTCCCGCCCATATTATTAAGATTCAAATTTGAAATTTGAACTACGACTGTAAAATTTTTACTGTAAAACGAGATTTTTCAAAATGTTTGGAACAGAGCCTTGAATATTTTGTAGGCTCCCAGTTATCACGTCTAATAGCTTTAACCCATTCACGTCTTATTTCCGGGCATTTTATAAACCTAAAAAAAAAATTATAAAAAGAATATTAGTAATGTCGATAAAGCTTCAATACACAAATACGTACATCACTAATCATTATGCCAAAACAAAGCCTTTAAATTACATTTAATTAAGGTTTAAAACCTGATTCTTATGAATAGTGTACGATATAGTATGATTTAGAATTAGCAAAAATTAATGCTTTGCCGTTTTTATTATTAAAAATCTCATAGTAAAGCATACATATTATGAGAAATCACTAACGTATGAAATGATAATTCCTGGTCTTTCACACCTCCTTTTGTTGTTCTTAATGAACAATAAACAGCTGAACAAGACATTATGTCAATTGTATATTACACAAATAACACAAACACTAAGATTTCTTATTATTTCACTATTATTTCGCACAATCCAGCAATGTTTTGACCGAGTAGTCGGTCATGAAATGACACGTTTCACACCGACAGTGCGTCGCTGCCAAACGTACATTCACTATCTCTTCTACTCATATCACACTACAGTCATACAGACAGAGATACAAATACTTTACTTTGATACACGTATGTAAAAGCGGCAACGTTGTAAGACTCTGTCCATGTAATATTTGGTCCGAGGGTGAGGACGTCATATTTGACGTTTTAGTACTGGCAAGTCAGATGTCTAACGGGAACAGAATGTGATAATTTTACACATTTTTTGGGAAGTTTTCGAGATATGGCATTCCGGTTTGAGTGTTTCCGGCGAATTGAAAGGGACAGGTTGCGACGCCGAAATGATTTCATTCTCTGGCGTGAGTGGTGTGTGATGTGTTGAGAGTCATTTTAAAGAGGTACGTGTTGCTTGTGAATTGATATTAGGGAAGTATTAGGTTTGTTGTTGTGGAGCGTGTTGTAATCTACCGAAATTTAATTAATTGCAGGGATCCGTGCCCAAAACGAAGTTCCGGTCGCTGGCAGCCACGCGCAAAGATAAGATCTCCCAGCGCGTAAGTATCACAATGTCATTGTTCCTAAATGTTTTGCTTGAGCGCTGTTAACAAATAAGCCGTCATCCTAGGAATTTAAATCGATTTTTCATGGTGTCCGAATCATGCCTTGTCGCCAGGCGACGCAAGGCTCTTGGCCATGTGGCAGACGTGTCAAACCCCTTTAGGAGTAGATATTGCATCATCCAACAATGGTCTAGCATTGCTTGGTTTTGTTTAGTGGAATATCGTAGCCGTGTTGTGCCTTGTGTACTAGTTAAATGTGAAACAACACTAAAATTAAAACATGGTGTTAAATAGTATTGATATGGTGTTAGTTTGTAGTTGTACCACAGCGCTGGGAAGCTTTTGTAAACCCTTGGCGCTGCGAGTCCCTGATTATGATAGGTTGCAGCCCCAGATACACAGATAGCAGACTGCGGGATTCCAATTTATGTAACAGATCTGAACTAGGCGTGTAGTGTTATAAATAGGCCCCGTGTTGATAATTTCAGATGCTTCGAGAGGCCCGTCTCGCCGCCAGGATTTAGAGCTGGGCCCTAAAGCCTGGACGCGAGACCTGCTTCGTCGGGGTACCAGCGGCCACCTGCTGCCAGTCGAGCTGTCGCCGCCTAGCGGATGAGCAGGCGTTGACGGTTTTCTTTTTTTTGGTTCACGGCATACCCCGTACGGTGATAGCGGACAACGGAACGCAGTTCACGGGCAATGAAATTAAATCTTTGTTGGAGAGGTACAAGGTACCTCAGGTTCACTTTACACCTCGCTATTGCCCCAGCGTGAACACAGTTGAACGTTATAACCGTACGATTATGACCGCCGTATCAATTCTTGTGGAGGATGACCATAGATCGTGGGATGTTAATATTTCGAAAATTCAGTATGCAATAAACACTTCCACTAATGAAGTAACACGTTTTACCCCATTCTTCCTAGTACATACATGGTAGGGAGGCAGTTAGTTGCGGAGAGGTTTTCGGCAATAATACCGATGGACCGCTCACCCTAGCGTGCGCTTCTCGCAGTGTATATGCGGACCAGATAGGCGTCTTAGAGGAAATTTTTAATAAAGTGAAAGGCGCGCTTATTAAATCACATGACCGTAGTGCTCGTCATTATAACAATGGGAGGAGGCCCTTAGAATTTGAGGTGGGTGACACTGTGTGGAAAAAGACATATCCACAGAGTGACGCCTCCAAATTTTTTATGGCCAAATTAACTCCTAAATATGAAAAATGTTTTGTTAGGAAAAAACTTTCCCCCTTAGTGTATGAATTAGAAGGCTGTAGTTCCGGTAAAAATCTTGGTGAATGGCACATCAAGGACTTTAAGTCTTCATGGGAGGACTAAGATGTTTTAGTTTTAGTAATTTATCGATCATTGTATCATGGTACAATGTTTTGCTTGTTGTGAGCGGTTGAAAAGTGACAAAGGAGGGCTGTATATGCCCTGTAGTCGCTGCTGTTGTTGGCATTGGAGGCTGTATATGCCACAGTGCTGGAATTCGTTATATTGTTTATTTTGGTTGCTAGGTGGTTTAAAAGTGACGAAGGAGGGCTGTATATGCCTTTAAGTCACTGCACTTTGTGCGTTTGTGGCTGTATATGCCGCGGCGCTGGAAGCTCTTTTAAGAGGAGCTTGATGTTTGTGGTTGTGTTTTTGGCGCATTGGAAAGTTTCGACTTTTGGCGTGGAGACATCCTTCTTGTTAAGTTGGAATGTTTTAATTCCTTTTTTTTTGGAACGAAGTTCCTTATCGCGGCGCATCGGACTCACCCGTATGAGCGCCGTGGTTCCTGAGATCAAATCCTACCACAAGTTGATTTTTTGTTCATCATATTTTTTTTATATTTTAGTTGTATATTATTAAGAACACAGAACAAGAACACAGTTAAAGGTACACACACATTTAAATAAATACTTACACTTTTTTTGTTAACTTTATTTTTATTATCTACTTGTAATTTGGAACAAAACTTTTTTGATTGCCATCAGCCGCGGCGTGGCGTGTGACCGCACGACAACATAGAAAAACGATGTTTCGTAGTCCCCTCAAATCATATTTTAATATTACAATATCAGAACGTATGTATTTAGCAAGCCGTGCGTGTTCTAACCTATACGCTGTTGTGTTTACGAAGTAAAGTAGAATCCCAAACATATGTTTCCTACTTCAGTTACCACAAGCCAATTATTACGAAAATTGAGCCTACTGATTAAGTTTATACAACATTATATTTGTTAATAATAAAAAAAAAATTGGTTGCCTGTAAAGTCGGTATACGGGCGAAAGTTTTACGTGACAACGACTTTGAGTGGTAAAATAATTTTAATGTGAATATTCATTCGTATAGTAGGAAGAAGGATGAAATCTCTCTCGCTCTGTCTCTCTCGCTCTTAGGCGGGCTAACTGTGCTCGAGTGGAAGGGACGTGTGCCTTTCACTTTTTATGTCTGTCTCTCTCGCTCTTAGGCGGGCTAACCATGCCCGAGTGGAAGGGACGCGTGCCTCTCACTCGCTCTCATTGTGAGCGCATAACGTGAGCGGAGCGTAACGCAGTTTCTTGAAGTGTCACCCGGCAAACCAATTTATAAGACGTTGTCACGTCAAAATATTATTATAACTTAAAAAAACAAAATTTTATTACAATTCCTTCACTAATTAATCGAAAGGAACTTCGTTCCATCCGGTTGTCCCTTGACACCTCTCAAGTTTTTTATTTTAATATTATAGGCTTAGAATAATAACGCTATAGAAAGATAGTCTTCATACAAGCGCTCTGTCAAAAATGAAGCACTAAACCGATTCACACACGCGTGACGTGCGCGCATGGCCGTGATCTGCTGTCTCTTTCCAATTCTATGAATATGAAAGAGACAGCACTGCGCAGGCCGCTGCTACCGAGGCTTTAACTATATAATATATAGTATAGTACTCTATGGCTTTAACTTAGAGAATCACACTGCAGTACGTTTATATTTTGACCTAATTAACTACAAGATACTATGAAATACTGAAAGCTTACCTGTGAAAAGTGATGTTATTACACTTCTTTTGTTTTTCAGATGTGTTGTGTGTGACACAATTTAACTGCACAAACCGTCATTTTTTTTTTGTTTTCGCGACACACGTTCGGCGCGCTGTGACATTGAACACTACGGAGCGGTCCGGCGTTTGGTGTCATTTCTGGCTCCAATTAATGTGCTTCAAAATAGGCGCGCGAACTTGGTTTCTATAGCGTTATTATTCTAAGATTATAGGTTAGATACCTTAATGGATGGGTTAAATCTCCGGACCGCTGGTTAGGCAGCGTGATATTAGTCCTGAGGAAGGTAGCCAATTATTGGCGGGCGTGTAGGCTGCTTTGTTGGAATAAGTTTTTGTTGGATTTTCTTTTTGGGTGGTTAGCCAAACCTCAATCTCCGGACCGCTGGTTAGGCAGCGTGATGATAGTCCTGAGGAAGGTGGCCATTTATTGGCGGGCGTGTAGGCTGCTTTGAGAAAATACGTTTTTTTTGTAGGATTTATTTAGGGGCGGTTAGCCAAACTTTTAGGTGGTGGTGAATATTTGTTGGTTTGGGTTATGGGTTTTTTTTTGTTTACGGCTGCCCAGCCGTGTAAGAAGTTTACTGGGCATTACTTTAAATACGTGCTTATAGGTAGGAGCATTTAGATGTTTGTGTATTGAGGAGGTATCGTTTGTTAGGAAGGGTAGACTTGGACGTGTAGACGATTCTTACATGTATTTATTATTTTATAGCTCTTTGGGTTTCGTCTTTTCCATGTTTGTAAATGGATCAGACTTAACCTGTAGAACATATATAGACGTTTGGTGTATGTATTTATTATGTTGTGCTTAACAAGTTAACACTTTATTACTAAATAAATAGTATTTGAAATACCAGAATTTTCATTTTGTCCCTAATTGTAACTTGCTTGTTAAGTTATACATATATTGTTTATGCTGATTTTGGTTATTTTTCATCAAAATTATCGATTTGTCGAATTTCATAACGGAACATCCCTACCGCAGGGCGACACCTACCGTAGGGTAGGTAAAACTTAAATAATTGTTATTATTAAACTTCATAATATTCATAATAAAAGGTTGTGCCTTTCAACGTTAGATGGCGTAACTTGAGCACCAGCTCAAAGTTTTGTATGAAATAGTGTACAATAGCCACTCTGTTACCATTTAAATCTCTTTGGAAAAAATCAATATTGTGCAACTGTCAAACTGTGACCGAAATTATATTAATAGAAATAGGTCCTGAAATGAAAATACATTTTTTTTATTTTTTGGTTGACAAACAAAAGTGCACCATTTGTGTACGGGGCTCGGCTTTCATAAAATGCCATCGATCGAGTGTTTTTGAACTAATTTATATTTTTTAAATTGGGCTGTCAGAAAATCGCCCATTAATTATAAATAAAAAAAAGGTTCCGTGAAGGAACAGGCTAAGGTCAGAAACCATACTGCCTAGTTTTTTTATTTCTTTTTTCCCCTAGATGATAATGAGTGGTGATTAAGAAGATGAATGATAAATGATGTTTCCCAAAACCCCTTGAGTGTCTCACGGACTTCTTGAGAGAATTTGAAAAGTGCTGTTGCACTGTTTTGTTAACCTATAAGTGTTTGTTTACAAACACTTATAGGTTAATAATCTACTATTAATTCACATTAATGTTCGACAAAACACAAATAGTTAATAAAGCAAAACTGAAGATATGACGCTTCACTTTGTTGGATGGTACTAAATGCTGGCCACATAGCTCTATTGAGATTTGTTTACAACTCTTATTTTGAATTTGGTTTGTGTGTCATTATTATGTTGGTTTTTGTTCGGTGTGATTTTTTCTCTGTCTTGTCAATAAATGCAATGTGACTTGGTAACTTGATAAAATGTTTTATTTAGCTCATGCCGCAGTTTTCTCTATCAGTGGTAGGATGATTTATGGTGTCTGGATAGTGGCTGCACGTCACACATGACAGGAAAGAAAGGTATGTTCTCAAACATTACCCCTGCAACCTCGGACCAAATATTACATGTATCAAAGTAAAGTATTTGTATCTCAGTCTGTATTACTGTAGTGTAATATGAGTAAAAGAGATAGTCAATGTACGTTTGGCAGCGACGCACTGTCGGTGTGAGACGTGTCATTTCATGACTGACTACTCGGTCAAAACATTGCTGGATTGTGCGAATTATTAGTGAAATATTAAGAAATCTTAGTGTTTGTGTTATTTGTGTAATATACAATTGACATTATGTCTTGTTCAGCTGTTTATTGTTCGTCAAGAACTACAAAAGGAGGTGTGAAAGACCAGGAATTATCATTTCATACGTTAGTCATTTCTCATAATATGTATGCTTTACTATGAGTTTTTTATTAATAAAAACGGCGAAACATTAACTTTTGCGAATTCTAAATCATACTATATCGTACACTATTCATAAGAATCAGGTTTTAAACCTTAATTAAATGTAATTTAAAGACTTTGTTTTTGGCATAATGATTAGTGATGTACCTACGTATTTGTGTATCGAAGCTTTATCGATATTACTAATATTCTTTTTATTATTCTTTTTTTAGGTTCCAGAAATGCCCGGAAATAAGACGTGAATGGGTTAAAGCTATTAGACGTGATAACTGGGAGCCTACAAAATATTCAAGGCTTTGAAGACCAGACCTATCGATCGATCGATGGTAAAATGGATTAGTCGACGTCGATCGATAGTATTCGATAGTTTGTACCAGACCAATCGATCGATGTCCATCGACAATCGACCGGTAGAATGGATTGGGTGTTAGATCGAGCTGTTTGATTAGACGCGCCGGCCGCTTCACTTTTTTTATAAATTTATTTCGTGCCCATGGATACTAGTCGTAATAATAGATTTCATTGATTTTGCTTAAAGTTGATGATAATGAGTGATGATAATATGAACGTTTAAATACTAAATGATATTCCCCCCAAACACCTTGGGAAGCACTCTAGATTAAGCATCACCAAAAAAGGGGGGAAGGGGAGGGGGAGTAAAAGTGCAAAAATGCATAGTTTTCAAGATATTTTGATTTTGAGGTTATTTTAGGTTATTTTTAGGAAAAAAAAACAAATATTCTACTAAGTTACCATTACCGTACCTCCTCCATCCCCCTCCCCCCCAAAGTATTTATCGATGAAGTTAGTTTTCTGTTGTCTAATAAAAATAATAACCTCGAAATTTATGACAATCGCTACGCAAAAAAAAAACAAAAACAAAAACCGCTGCTTAAAATGTCATTTGGATAAAATAAGCGATCGTTGGCTTTAAAAAATGGCCGCATCCAGATTCTTCTGCGTTTGCGACTCCGTAATAATAGTACGAGCAACATCGTACTGGCCAAGAACAACGAGTCCTTTTCTGAATACATTTCGAAAGTAACTGATGGAATTTAGCCAGGGTTAATCGATCAACGTCGACCGACCGTCGATCGATGGGGTAGACGAACGGTATCCGTCGATCGATTAAAGCTACCACACCTAGAGTCTGACCAACGAAACGTGACGCGGTCTATTTTCAAAAGTTTTATTATGGCTATAATTTAAAGCTGTAAACGCTTAGAGGTATGTTTTGTGTACTTGAATTTATCTTTTTGTACTTAACTTATCTTCTTTCATTGTTCTCGTCTATTATTTTACATTTTACTCTGGAAAACTAATACAATCGTAGACAATTCTAGGTTAAATCGGTATACTTACTT
Organism: Scoparia ambigualis; assembly: GCA_963921215.1. Classification (NCBI taxonomy): domain Eukaryota; kingdom Metazoa; phylum Arthropoda; class Insecta; order Lepidoptera; family Crambidae; genus Scoparia; species Scoparia ambigualis. Next base: position 1,796,411 of record OY992525.1, read on the forward strand.
TTTCCTTTTATTAAAAATTGTAACCTAAGTTGACTCTCCAAACAATTTTTGTTTATCTTACCTACTGTTACATTTGGGATTTTGTCCCTTTTGGGAAAAAAGAAGAAAATCCTACACGCAAGCTTCAGTGGGTTGTTATCAAATAAAACCATAAAATGTTTTACAGCTAGGCAGTATATTGTAATAGAACACACACCCTAAAATTTTGTTCAACAACAATAAAATAAAATTATAAATTTTATTTCACTACTATTATTCAAAAGAGGGGGTTAGACACAATTTTTCCTTATAATATGTTAGGTACTATTCATCTACGTTACTCCTTTTAATTAAAAGGACTTAATAAATTTATTAAGTCGTAAATAACAAAAAAAACTATCAGTCGAAATTGACCCTAGGGTCAATCTCAAATGAAAGTCCAATAAACTTGCTAATAATTTTGCCAACTATAATTTACTGTTTAAATTAATCTAAACCTTATTCCAAAGCTATATCACCCCCTAAAACACACTAAAATCCTAAGAGTCAAAAGTGACCAAGCGGGTCGGTGATAATTTTAATTTCAAATAAATTTTATAATACTGTTCCTACTACTACCTAACCAGCCAGCTAATATTTCAGTGGTAAGAGCTATGGTCGTGGGGGGTTGGGATAAAACCAGTACCGTCCGGAGTATGATGTTAAAATTAAAATTAAATTACTCCGTCTATAAAAATATTAAATTAAATGTTTTAATCAGTTTAACCGTATGAAAACCATCAAACGTTTAAAGCTACTACCTTAGAGAACCGTGGGGTTACACCGATATAAAATTAATATTAAAGGGCGCCAGGGTCTAGAGGTAGAACCGAACCTGCAGACGACGTCACTGTTCAACTTCACCCAGGTCGAACTCGCAGATCCTAAAATGTTTCGCAACTTCATCAACGCTTGGTGTAGTTGGATGTAAAAAGAAAATACTAGGTGACGAATTTTTAATAAAAGGAAAAAGTAAGTATACCGATTTAACCTAGAATTGTTTACGATTGTATTAGTTTTCCAGAGTAAAATGTAAAATAATAGACGAGAACAATGAAAGAAGATAAGTTAAGTACAAAAAGATAAATTCAAGTACACAAAACATACCTCTAAGCGTTTACAGCTTTAAATTATAGCCATAATAAAACTTTTGAAAATAGACCGCGTCACGTTTCGTTGGTCAGACTCTAGGTGTGGTAGCTTTAATCGATCGACGGATACCGTTCGTCTACCCCATCGATCGACGGTCGGTCGACGTTGATCGATTAACCCTGGCTAAATTCCATCAGTTTCTTTCGAAATGTATTCAGAAAAGGACTCGTTGTTCTTGGCCAGTACGATGTTGCTCGTACTATTATTACGGAGACGCAAACGCAGAAGAATCTGGATGCGGCCATTTTTTAAAGCCAACGATAGCTTATTTTATCCAAATGACATTTTAAGCAGCGGTTTTTGTTTTTGTTTTTTTTTTGCGTAGCGATTGTCATAAATTTCGAGGTTATTATTTTTATTAGACAACAGAAAACTAGCTTCATTGATAAATACTTTGGGGGGGAGGGGGATGGAGGAGGTACGGTAATGGTAACTTAGTAGAATATTTGTTTTTTTTTCCTAAAAATAACCTAAAATAACCTCAAAATAAAAATATCTTGAAAACTATGCATTTTTGCACTTTTACTCCCCCTCCCCTTCCCCCCTTTTTTGGTGATGCTTAATCTAGAGTGCTTCCCAAGGTGTTTGGGGGGAATATCATTTAGTATTTAAACGTTCATATTATCATCACTCATTATCATCAACTTTAAGCAAAATCAATGAAATCTATTATTACGACTAGTATCCATGGGCACGAAATAAATTTATAAAAAAAGTGAAGCGGCCGGCGCGTCTAATCAAACAGCTCGATCTAACACCCAATCCATTCTACCGGTCGATTGTCGATGGACATCGATCGATTGGTCTGGTACAAACTATTGAATACTATCGATCGACGTCGACTAATCCATTTTACCATCGATCGATCGATAGGTCTGGTCTTCAAAGCCTTGAATATTTTGTAGGCTCCCAGTTATCACGTCTAATAGCTTTAACCCATTCACGTCTTATTTCCGGGCATTTCTGGAACCTAAAAAAAGAATAATAAAAAGAATATTAGTAATATCGATAAAGCTTCGATACACAAATACGTAGGTACATCACTAATCATTATGCCAAAAACAAAGTCTTTAAATTACATTTAATTAAGGTTTAAAACCTGATTCTTATGAATAGTGTACGATATAGTATGATTTAGAATTAGCAAAAGTTAATGTTTCGCCGTTTTTATTAATAAAAAACTCATAGTAAAGCATACATATTATGAGAAATGACTAACGTATGAAATGATAATTCCTGGTCTTTCACACCTCCTTTTGTAGTTCTTGACGAACAATAAACAGCTGAACAAGACATAATGTCAATTGTATATTACACAAATAACACAAACACTAAGATTTCTTAATATTTCACTAATAATTCGCACAATCCAGCAATGTTTTGACCGAGTAGTCAGTCATGAAATGACACGTCTCACACCGACAGTGCGTCGCTGCCAAACGTACATTGACTATCTCTTTTACTCATATCACACTACAGTAATACAGACTGAGATACAAATACTTTACTTTGATACATGTAATATTTGGTCCGAGGTTGCAGGGGTAATGTTTGAGAACATACCTTTCTTTCCTGTCATGTGTGACGTGCAGCCACTATCCAGACACCATAAATCATCCTACCACTGATAGAGAAAACTGCGGCATGAGCTAAATAAAACATTTTATCAAGTTACCAAGTCACATTGCATTTATTGACAAGACAGAGAAAAAATCACACCGAACAAAAACCAACATAATAATGACACACAAACCAAATTCAAAATAAGAGTTGTAAACAAATCTCAATAGAGCTATGTGGCCAGCATTTAGTACCATCCAACAAAGTGAAGCGTCATATCTTCAGTTTTGCTTTATTAACTATTTGTGTTTTGTCGAACATTAATGTGAATTAATAGTGGATTATTAACCTATAAGTGTTTGTAAACAAACACTTATAGGTTAACAAAACAGTGCAACAGCACTTTTCAAATTCTCTCAAGAAGTCCGTGAGACACCTCAGTAAAGTCCCACACCTTTACTGAGGACTCAAGGGGTTTTGGGAAACATCATTTATCATTCATCTTCTTAATCACCACTCATTATCATCTAGGGGAAAAAAGAAATAAAAAAACTAGGCAGTATGGTTTCTGACCTTAGCCTGTTCCTTCACGGAACCTTTTTTTTATTTATAATTAATGGGCGATTTTCTGACAGCCCAATTTAAAAAATATAAATTAGTTCAAAAACACTCGATCGATGGCATTTTATGAAAGCCGAGCCCCGTACACAAATGGTGCACTTTTGTTTGTCAACCAAAAAATAAAAAAAATGTATTTTCATTTCAGGACCTATTTCTATTTTATATAATTTCGGTCACAGTTTGACAGTTGCACAATATTGATTTTTTCCAAAGAGATTTAAATGGTAACAGAGTGGCTCTTGTACACTATTTCATACAAAACTTTGAGCTGGTGCTCAAGTTACGCCATCTAACGTTGAAAGGCACAACCTTTTATTATGAATATTATGAAGTTTAATAAAAACAATTAGAATAAGTTTTACCTACCCTACGGTAGGTGTCGCCCTGCGGTAGGGATGTTCCGTTATGAAATTCGACAAATCGATAATTTTGATGAAAAATAACCAAAATCAGCATAAACAATATATGTATAACTTAACAAGCAAGTTACAATTAGGGACAAAATGAAAATTCCGGTATTTCAAATACTATTTATTTAGTAATAAAGTGTTAACTTGTTAAACATTCAACAACTAATTATAAAACAATGTAAAATAACATAAGTACCTAGTTAGTACCTACGAACAGCATACTGACAACATTCATTTTTGAAGTAAACCCACCCTCGCGATCACTTATCATAAGTAAGGATCCTCTCGTCTGTGTAGTGGCTCAATTGAGCCACAATTTTTCTATCGGGCGTCTGTGTACTGGCTCAATTGAGCCATCATAAAAATTAAAAAAATGGGTGTCATATTTCGGCTCTATGCTCCTTTGTTTGGTACATTGATATAGATCTATAGAGGTAACTTCGATGTGCAAAATTTTCACACATGCACAAAATAAGGGGCCTATGTGTGCGTTACTAAAATGTTGGCAGCTCACAGTTGTCACTCCCTAAATATGGGTAAATTTTATACAATGTTAAGAACAAATACCATGTCTCGACCTCTCGACATAACACCTCTCATTTTTGTATCGGATGTAGAATGGTTAGGATAAAAGAAACGAAAACATAAAATCAACAACAATGTATTGTGGATGAAATATCAATCAATCTTTGAGAAATTTTATACAATATAAAATAAAATAACACGTGAAGCCAAATTATAATAGGTAACTCTTATTTATTAAACAATCCGTGGCCTAAATTGTTTCTTTCTAACATTAATTTCAACGTAAGTTTAAATTTTAATCGCTGTTTTTAAATAAGGATCAATCTGACAAAGTAAAGATTATTTAAGTGAAAAAGATGCATTGCTGCTTTGGTTCTAATGTTTTTTTCAGTTTTGCAACTACTGCACGATTAAACAACCTGTAACATAAATACTTCATCTTAGTTTTGTGGAACACCGAAAATTCATACTAAAATAAAGGAGAATTTTGCAAAATCCGGTCACTGATAAACCAATAGAGAAGTTAAAAACAAACAAAAATTTTGATGTTATAGGAAAAATATATTTAAAAAAAAATGCAAGTTTTGACACCAAAATCTCAGAAGCGACACAATTTATGATTTGTGATACTTACTTCTAGATTATTTTTATTGTCAGTATTCAAGTCCTCAATAGTATTCGTGTTATCAAGTTTTGATAAGTGGCTGCGATTTCGCTAAGATTTCATTTTTCTTTATTTTTATGTCTCCATTATATTTTTTTTTAATGTGTTTCGTCCTTTGGAAATCTAAAATAAATAGAAAATAAACGATAATTTACACTAGGCTGGCTTGATTCTCGTGAGGCCCCTAAAACCTTAAAACTAAATTTATTATTTTCTACCGCGCTCAGTCTAACGCTCGAATAGATAGGAAAGGTAAAAAGTACAGGTGGATATAATTTAATTAGATAATTTATTTTATGCTATTCGTTCCATACTAAAACCTAAGTATTTTTGGGGTAAATTTTGCCAAGTACCTGACAATACTGATTACAGGTTATGTTGAAATAATTTTATGAAATTTCCGTATTAAACCAAAAGCACACATATTTAAGACTATAATTAGAGATGTACAATCATTTATTAGCATTTTGAATAGTGGTAGATTTAGATCAATCATATTCAATTATTTTCACATCACTATCAATCGATTTATACTTGTACCGATGCTACGTCCCTAACCTAACTTCTACTACCCTCATCATTTTCTATCCTCGATCCCATGGGGGTAAACCAATATCGCGTCGTGTCGTGTCGGCCATCTTCACTTCCGATCCAGCCTGCCTACGCGACAGGGCCTTTGAGTCGAGCTCTCGTGTTCCTCATTTATCGGTCAAGTCATAACATATTCCAAGTGATCGCCGCGAGTTTACTACTGTGATCATGAACTTTTGCCGTGGAAAGTCAAGAAAGAGAGACGCGCGTCCACTACAGCCAGCACGCGGGAGCAACGTCGAGCCAGGTTAGCCCCCTAAAACCCCTCTTCTTTGATCGCCCATGTTTTGGTTCTTCGTCCCGATTCCCATCTTTTCCGTAAGCATCGGAACATATTATATTCAAATTTCATCAATTGCATAAAAATCTATTTGTAGAAAATATTTTTTTTGCATACCTTCAATAGTTTTATAAAATCTGTCTTGGGGATTTCAATTTCGCATACTAGCAACACTGAACATCGTTCAATTAAGCTGTCAACTGTCAAGTGTCAGTCATCTGTCAACTGACAATAATAACCTCTAGGAGTTTGTTTTGTTTAATTTTACTTGCGAATTAAAATAACTCTAGTTATGTCAAATGATTTGAAAATAGCCACTGTTAAATTTAACATGGCTTAGGATTTCGTATGCGAGCTTTATAAACTGGCTACAGTGCTTGTGCAAACCATTCCTACAGAGTAAATTTCGTGTTCGTTTCGTTGATCTAAATAAGATGCGTGAACAATTTGATACTAATTTCCGTTGTTAATTGCTGCTTCAAAGCCCGAAGAACAAAGAGGAACTATAGAATCTTGCTTTACAACGTTTTACGAGAAATATTACTCAATTCAAAGTATTTGGTCTGACTTAGGTGTGTTGGACTCCGAAACAACTAATGCTCCTGTGACACAAGAGGTAGTTTCCAAGTCTAGCTTTGAATCAAGTCGTTTTCATTTACCTAAAATTACATTAACACATTTCAAAGGCATTCACACTGAATGGCCCAACTTTAAATCAATCTTTGACAGTTTAATTCATCAAAACAATGAAATATCTTCAATACAAAAATTCCATTATTTATTGAGTGGTTTAGAACAAGAACCTCTTAACTTAATTAAACATTTAAGCATAACTAGTGAAAACTATGGTGTGGCCTATAATCTCTTACAAGAGCATTATGAAAATAAGCGCTTGATAGCCGACAAACATTTAGATTTGTTACTTTCAGTTTCATGTTCCAACTAAAAGAATTTAAAACGTTTTCTCAACACCTTAAAAGAAAACACACAAGCATTAAATACTCTTGGATTTGATGTCAATTCTTGGAGTTTTCTTTTATATCATATAATATCTAAAAAGTTACCGTTGGACTTAAGAACTAAATTTGAGTTTACTTTACAGCAAAATGAGATACCGCGTTTTGGTAACTTGTTGACATTTTTAGAACACAATTTAAGGGTTTTAGAAGCAACTAATTTCACATGTGGAAACAATAATCCCAAGCGTTAATTCCTCATGCGTCCACCTTACATGTAACTAATTCAACTTGCTGTTATTGTAGTGGTGATCATACAATCTATCAATGTTTAGAGTTTGAGAAACTGAAATGTTACGGCGAAAGGCGTTCGCAGTAACAGCGACGAAATAAGGGTTGTGGGCTGGGTAGGTATGGATAGTGAAGTACTTACAGGGATGATGAGTCACAGGAACCGGGGGACGAGCTGACCACGGGCGGCGATGTAGGTTGGTTTCCTGGCGCACAGTCACTACACTACACAATAGGCATTTAGGTGGTCTCTTCACATTAGGTTCAGGAGTCACTATAAATAAGGGCAGATACCAGCGCGCGTATTTTGTGGGCGTCTCGCGGTAGTTAACAGACAGACTGCCTCACTCGCCGGCCGCGTCGTTCCTTCACTTGCTGCGCGCCAACTTCGCGATACAACGCTAGATGGCGCTAGGCGTATCTTAATACGCTTACAAGACGTCTCGCCCGTGGCGAGTACATCCTCCGGGGCCCAGGGTGGGCTCATCCAGAGGGAGCCTGGCAATCTTGAACACAGGCCTCCGGAGGTGTCCATTGGCGGTGTCCAGGTCCACCACCCGCACGACGCCATCCTTCCCAGGCAGGGTGCGAGTAATGCGCCCCAGTCTCCATTGAAGGGCAGGCAGGTTGTCCTCCTTGATGAGGACGAGCTCGCCAACTCGGGGAGGGGAGGATGGGGACAACCATTTGGAGCGGGTTTGGAGTGTGTGGAGGTAGGACTGGGTCCACAGCGTCCAGAAGCGCTGGGAAAGGGCCTGTACCATCTGGAATCGCCTACGTGTGGAGATCGGCCTATCTTCCACGGATAGTTCGGGAAGGGCCGTTAGTGGGCGGCCTATAATGAAATGTCCGGCCGTAAGCGGCTCAAAGTCTGAAGGATCAGACGAAAGTGGGCAGAGAGGTCTAGAGTTAAGGACAGCTTCGATTCGTGCCAAAAGTGTAGAGAATTCCTCGAATGTGAGGTGCTGTTCGCCAATTACGCGATATAAAAGTTGCTTTGTTGATTTTACGTTGATCTCATGTAACGCACTGAACCATGGTCCCTTAGGGACGTTTAACAACCAAGTAATGTGCTGACCAGCGAGCTTGTGCGCAATCGTATCATTGTTCAAGGCAAGAAAGTTTTGTACTTCGATGAGCTGATTTCTAGCGCCTACATAATTTGTACCGCAGTCCGAGCGGATGAGAACCGGGGCACCGCGGCGTGCTATAAAACGCTGTAATGCCGCGAGGAACGCTTCCGTGCTGAGGTCCGAGACCGGTTCTAAATGAACCGCCTTAGTCGAGAGGCACACGAATATACAAAAGTACGCTTTTAAGAGTTTAACATTACGTAGGGTACTAGATTTAACGAGGAATGGTCCGGCAAAATCGGTCGTGACTTGACTAAATACTGGCTGAGGCGTAACTCTATCGGCTGGCAGGTCGGCCATGAAGGGCGCTTGCGGCTGGGCCCGGCATCGAAAGCATCTAATGCATTTAAAAACTCGGTGTCTAATAATACGGCGCGTGGACAATATCCAATATTGTTGGCGTAGGATAGCGTGTAAAGTGTCAGCGCCAGGGTGGCAGTGTATTTTGTGGTAGTGGTCAATGATAAGGTCTACAAGTGGGCTAGAGCTGGGAAGTATGAGCGGATGCTGCGCGTCATATCGGATAGACGCATGGGACAGTCGTCCACCAACTCTAAGGAGCTCATCTTTAATGAGAGGTGACAGCCGCTGGAGTCTGACGGAGCAGATTTTGCCAGTTTGAAGGCGGTGGATGTCCTCTGCAAACTCATTGTGCTGAACACTGCGCACCCAGTAAAGTAGGGCCTCTCTTCGTTCACTGACGTACAAGGGGCCTGAGCGTTGCGAATCTGGGTGGTGTCTGCAGTTGTGCAGAAAGCGTTTTAGACAAGCTGTCACTCCGACGAGCTTGTCTAGTGAACTGAACCGAGTGAGCAGGTCAAAGTCAAGACCGGGCACTGTGACCAGTGACGGGACGTGTTTGGGCTTAAGGCCGCGCAGGGCGTGATGGCCCAGAGCTAAGGGCATCGCAGGCCAAGACTCACAAGGCTGTCCAAGCCACGTGGGAGACCACCATAGGTCGTGGGCTGACAGGGATTGCGCAGACATCCCTCTGCTTGCGCAATCTGCCGGGTTGAGCTCGGAAGGTACGTGTCGCCAGGTACATTCTGGTGAGCCTGAGCTGATTTTGACTACCCTGTTGGCTTCAAAGGGTTGAAGACGGTGAGGCGGTGTATTGAGCCAGGCCAGGACTATCGTACTGTCTGACCAACATATGTGTTGTTGTATACTGATATGGGCCGATAACTGAACTGACACACGGATCATGAGCTGGGAGAGTAGAGTGGCGGCCGACAACTCTAACTTGGGGATTGTGAGGCGATTCTTGATTGGTGCGACTCGCGACTTGGCGACAATCAAGTGTACCAAAGTATCTCCGGAGGCATCGAGCTCATGGAGGTAAACAACGGCGGCAAACCCGGCTTCAGAGGCATCTGCAAACCCGTGAAGCGAGTATGCAGCTGAGCCTTTGTTTGCACAAATGTGCCGAGGGAAACGAATGCTAGACAACAGCGGCAGATCCTCTGAGATGTGGTGCCACTCCGTTTGTACTTCAGAGGGAGTGGGCTCATCCCAGTCCAGCTTCAGTAGCCACAATTGCTGAAGCAGCAGCTTTGCGCGGAAGATAACGGGCGAAACCCAGCCGTTTGGGTCATAAAGTGAGGCTACGGTGCTTAAAATAGACCGCTTTGTGACATGTGTGATGGGGGGCAGAGAGATGCGGTAGGTGAACTCGTCTGACTGAGGGCTCCACTGTATACCCAAGACCTTAATGGACGTGGACTCTGGGTTCATGTCGAAGTCCTTGGGCATGTCGCATTGGTTGTCGGGAAATCTCTCGAGCAGCTTAGGCGAGTTAGATGTCCACTTACTGAGCTGAAAGCTGCCTAGATCTAGCAGACTTATCAACTCGTCCTGAAGTGCTTGGGCGGATTCAACTGTGTCATGACCACACAAGATGTCATCAACGAAGATAGACTTGCGAAGAACCTGAGCGGCTCCAGGGTAGCGATGGCCTTCATCATCAGCCAGCTGAAGCAGAGTGCGGATTGCATGGTATGGGCTTGATCTTAAGCCGTAGGTGACTGTATTGAGGACGTAGGTGAGCAGAGGGTGATCTGGTGAGGACCGCCATAGTATCAGCTGATACCGTCTCTGGTCTGGGGCAACCAGCACATTTCTGAACATCCTCTGGATGTCAGTGCTGAAAACGACTGGATGCGTTCTGAAGGACATGATGATGTCCACAATGTCCTGTTGAAGGGCGGGGCCTGTGTGTAGGCATTCATTTATGCTGACACCATTGGAGCTTTTGCAGCTACCATCAAAAACAATGCGCAGCTTGTCCGACCCTGACTTAAATACGCCATGGTGAGGGATGTAGAAGTGAGGTTTATGGGCGAATGTATTTGGGTGACAGGGAGCCATGTGCCCTAAGTCGATGTATTCGGCCATAAAGTCGACGTATTTAGAACGCAGAGACGGGTTCGCCATTAGCTTCTTCTCAATATTGAGGAATCTGCGTAATGCGATAGGGTGAGTTTTACCTAGTTGAGGGGCGTCCTTTAGAAAGGGCAGAGCGACCGTATATCTGCCTGAGGGATCGCGTGTAGTGGTAGAGCGGAAGATTTCCTCGCATTGTTCCTCCAGGGGATCATTATGAGTGTGAGATTGAGGGAGGGGCTCCTCAGACTCCCAGAACCTTTCCAGACTCTGACGTATGTCCTGGGCTGATTCAGCTGAGTCTGGTTGTGAGCTGAAAACGTGAGCTGAGTTAACCTGCTGCGCCGGCTGCGCATACAAGTCCTCAATGGGTCCTATCAACGCGAAGTCGAAAATCGTGCCGAAGGCTATGGGCTTGCCCGGGCCCAACGAGACCTTAGTCCCGTCCAACACCTGGCCAAGAACGTCCGACCCCAATAAGAGGTCGATCGGGGCTGGTGTGTGGTAAAGCTGGTCAGCCAATGGCACGGGTGGCTGGCCTAGTACGTGGGAAATGTTTGGTACCTTCTCTAAGGGAAGGTAGCCAGTGACGTTTTTTAAAATGTGAGCTGTGGCAGTTATTGTAGGAGTATCATTGTGAGTGGGTCGGCATACTATTGTTATTGCCGCCTTTGACTCATGTTTGTGCTGATTCCCAACTCCTGTAATTTTTAAAGAAGTGGGTTTTGATGGCAGGTTCAAAAGTCGTGCCATGCGTGACGTTATTAATGTCAGCATACTGCCACAGTCCAATAAAGCTCTAGCTGTGTGAAGATGGCCATGTACGTCCGCGACTCTTAGTGAGACGGTTGGCAACAAAATAGGTGTGTCAGTGGGCACAGAAGGTGAGTGAGCTGATTGAGTATCAGCTGAAATTGTATGAGCTGAGTATGTATCAGCTGTGTGGGCATGGGTTGACTGGGCATGGGCTAAATTTACCTCTTCGCTAGGGTGCTCTGTGATAGTTGGGAGTCATAATTGCTGGCGGCGTTCGCGGGGCCTACCTGGCGAACCGGACCTGGGCGGGCTGGCTCTGTGAGCAGAGCTGGGTCGCACCTGTTTAGCCTGTGCGGGTTCGTGCCGCCTGCTGTGTCTGGGACGCTCCCTCGAGTGCTCTGTCAGCTGTGGTGGGGGTACATGTACAGACGACGAATGAGCTGAGTGCGTTGGGCCGTCTGGTCGATGGAGGGACGTGTGGTGGTTCGTGCTCCCACAGTTCTTGCATGCCCCCCTTGACCTGCACTCGCTCTCGTAGTGACGGCCGAGACAACGCTGGCAGCGCTCGCGTGCCTGTACAAAGTCCCAACGGCCCTGTGTTGGCTGGGCATTGTACCATCTGCACGTCATGAGCGTATGTCCCCTAGTGGCACAATAGGGACAGTAGGACGTCGAGCGTGAGGAAGAGGACGAGGACGATGATGAGGAGCAGCTTTGCTGGAAGGCCGAGTAGACGGGGAAGGGCTGACTGCGAGCCGGGGAGGTGGATGGGCGGTGACGCATTTGCTGCGCTGGGCGTGATGGTTGGTGAGTAGGCTGATCATAGGCGCGGTGAGGCGATGGAGCTGAGGAGCGGCCACGGTAATGGTCGGGCTGTTGCTGAGCCATCTGAGCATAAGTGCGATGGGGCAACTGTGGAGGCGCGCGGCTACGAGAAGGGCCGGGCAGGGCGTGAATGGGCTGCGGCTGGGCTATGTTGGAGAACTCTGTCTCCACACAGCGCGCGTGCTCCTCGAGGTAGGAGATGAGGTCACTCAACGTGGGCAGGGTGCTGCTAGACCCGTGTCTGCGTTCAAATAACGTGCGGAGCTCACCCTTAAGCTTTCGCACCACTATCGACACAAACACGTAGTCGTCTCCAATGGGCAGATCCAAATTACTGAGGGCACACTGAGCCGATATGAGCGGCGTGAGGAACAGTGTGCGGATGTTCGAGCGCGTATGGATGCCTGGCAGCCCCAGGATGATGTCCACAAAACTATCAATGAGAACCCGGCGGTTCTCGTACCGTTTGGTGAGGATGTCCATGGCCACGGCAAAATTTTCATTGGTGACCTTTAAGTGGGACACTATACTTAATGCCTCACCGCTGAGACTTGAGAACAGGTAGTGGAGCTTGACTGCGTCCGACAGGGTCGCCATGTCGTCAGTCAAACTCCTAAACAGCGCAATGAAGGAAGGCCAGTCCTCCACTTTTGAGCTGAACCTGGGCAGCGCTATCTTGGGGAGGACGGCTGTGGGCGTATTGACGCCGAAACTGGGCTGAGCGCTATGGGTCGGGGACGACGTGGAAGAGGGTGAGATTTCCTCCCTAGCCACCAGTATCCCCAGGTATGCCCCGGAGGCTTTTGTGTGGTTCTCAGTGTATGTCCTCTCAACCCCCTCGTCTAAGTTCTCTTCGTCGAGAATGTTGTAGTATACTGAGTCCAGCTTGTCCTTTATGCCCTGTATCTGTGCGAAACGCACGTTAAATTCCGTTATGGAATGTTTGGTGTCGCCAGCAATGATCATTGATCCCACCTCTAGGAGCTGGTGTAAAGCTTTGGCGGCCTCCCTAAATATCGCGGCTTGTGACTTGGTCGGCATCGCGATGAATAAAAGGAGACAAAAAAAAAAAAAAAAAAAACAAATTTAAAGGCAGTAAAAGGAACAACACCCTTTATATATTCTATAGTTGGGCTGGAGGTATTTGTTTACTAAGGTAAGGGCAAATGGGCTAAAATTAACGCAACAATAAAGAGAGCAAAACTAAGTTGGGACGCCTTGTATATGGCCCACGGGTGGGCAACGCACGTGTACGTGTATGTCTGTGTCTATTGAACGCGCGTACGCAATATTAGCCGACCGCAAAACAAACAACAAACAAAACAACAAAGGAAATCACGTCATCCGTAGCCCACTATTGGGCAAGGCACTTACAGTCGGGCAGACCTGTAGCGGAACCTAGCGCGAAGAATGAGTCGGTCGCAGAAAAAATAAGTAAACAAAATAAACAAATAATAAAAACTTAATTAAACTTAACGTGTGTAGAAGCGAAGGCGACGCACGCAAATAGCCGTAAGCGATATAAAAAAACTGATGAAACTAAATGAAACACACTAAGCTCATGTGGTGAGCACGCACAAAGAATGAGCCGATCGCAAAGGCAAAAATAAAAAATAAAAAAAATAGATATAAAATTAACACGAGCGAAAAAATAAAGCACGCTATTTGGCACGCGTGGTGAGCATGCACGAGATCTGAGCCGATTTAACACGACAAGAACATAAAAAATTCCTTAAAAAATAAAACGGGAAAAATAACAATGCAATCTCTCGTCATAATACCATACGTAACGTAATAATTTAACTACTAATTTACCGTTAGGAGTATGAACAACGTATCATTAGGCAAAAATCATTTGGGTACACACACAAGCCCGCTCAGATTACAACAACATTACAACATTGCATCACACTTTCGATTGCATACACAAAATCAACAATAAAAATAAAATAATATAAGTGTACGTTGGCCAGCTATACTAACACAAATGATTCATAACTACCTCACCAAATTTTTATTGGGACAGGGTAAAGTTATGTGAACAAATGAATTTAGAAATGATGGCACGAATTAGATATAAGATTTAAAAATAGAATAAGAATATGGGCGGAAATAATTATCTTTAGCGGACTGTATTAAAATTGAAAATTAAAAGAAAGTTAGGTTCTGGTTACGGGAAGGTCGCCGGTATCTAATATTACCGGTTCGAAGATGACCAAAATGTTACGGCGAAAGGCGTTCGCAGTAACAGCGACGAAATAAGGGTTGTGGGCTGGGTAAGTATGGATAGTGAAGTACTTACAGGGATGATGAGTCACAGGAACCGGGGGACGAGCTGACCACGGGCGGCGATGTAGGTTTGTTTCCTGGCGCACAGTCACTACACTACACAATAGGCATTTAGGTGGTCTCTTCACATTAGGTTCAGGAGTCACTATAAATAAGGGCAGATACCAGCGCGCGTATTTTGTGGGCGTCTCGCGGTAGTTAACAGACAGACTGCCTCACTCGCCGGCCGCGTCGTTCCTTCACTTGCTGCGCGCCAACTTCGCGATACAACGCTAGATGGCGCTAGGCGTATCTTAATACGCTTACAAGACGTCTCGCCCGTGGCGAGTACATGAAAGATAAGAAATTAAACTGAAAAAAGACTTTGTTACAATTGTTTAAGGCCACATAGTAGTTCACAATGTTTATCTAAGCGTTGTTGTCAGGTATGCAAGAAACGTCATCATACAAAATTACATAATGAGTTTAAAGCAGCGGATTCCTTTGTGAAGCCCGAACCCTCCTCTTCGAAACAGGTGTTACTTAACATAGAACCATTGTCTACCGGCCTCTTAGGTACTGCTCTTGTTGGAGTCCAGGATGTTGATGGTCAGGTACATGTAGTTCGTGCGTTAGTAGATCCTGGTGCTCAATCATCTCTTATAACTGAATCTTTAGCACAGCAACTTCGACTTCGACGTCGTAAGTCCTGCGATCTGTTCGGTGTCGGTGAACACCGGCAAGCTACCATGGAAGGGAATACATGGAAGGGTAGATTGTTTAATCTTGTCTCTCACAGACGATTCCGTTCCTGGTTTGTCCACTGAAGCCATCGTACTTAAGCGCATCACGGGATATCAACCTGCAGCAATGGTCAATCCGATTGTGCCAGAGAAATGTAGCGACCTTCAGCTTGCTGATAAGACTTTCAAAATTCCGGGTAAAATCGATCTACTTTTGGGTGTTAATCTTTTCAGTGACATTTTTTGCGGTTCAAAGTTAAAATTAGGTAATGGTTTACCTACAGCTCATTCAACCATCTTTGGTTGGGTCATTATGGGTTCGACCCCAGTGACTACAACTCAGTATCAAAATATTAGCCTACTTACCAACGAGTCTAGGTTACAACTTACTATAACTAAATTCTGGGAATCAGAAGAGTCTCCTTTGCCGCCGATTCCAGATCCGATGTTGACATCATATGTGAAAAGCACTTTGTCAACACACACAGTAGAGATCCCGATGGGAGGTTTGTAGTTAGGCTGCCGTTCAAGGTAGAGTCCTCTCAGCTTGGTGATACTCGGTTAATTGCGTTAAAACGGTTTCACAATTTAGAGCGTAAACTAATAAAAGAGCCTACACTTCGTGAACTCTACGTTCAATTTATGAAAGATTATGTAGAGTCTGGACATATGAAGTTAGTACCTTCTCATAGTGCGGTTGACAGATATTATATTCCTCATCACGGCGTGTTTAAGGAGAGCAGTAGCACTACAAAGTTGAGAGCTGTCTTCGATGCATCTCTACCTAGCTCTACCGGTGTTTCCCTCAATCAAATTTTATTGTCAGGCCCTAAGCTACAACAGAATATACAGGATATCATTTTAAGGTTTAGAACTTATTTAGTGGTCTTCACTTGTGACATCAAACAATGTTATCGAATGGTCAGGTTACATGATGATGATCAGCGGTTCCAAACTATCTTCTGGCGCGAATCTCAAGATCAACCGTTGCAGGAGTTCGAGTTAACAACCGTCACCTACGGCGTCACTAGTTCTGCATACCAGGCTATCAGGGTGATTCATGAGTTGGCGAATCTTAACGACTCTACATATCCTGAGGCTGCACGTGTCCTACGGGAGGACACCTTCGTAGACGATATCGTGACTGGGTGTGATACGCTAGAGGGTGCCAAGACGCTACAGCACCAAGTCACTGACGTGTTGGCTCAAGGTCGTTTCCTTCTTAGGAAATGGTCTAGCAACTCTGGCGAGCTACTCAAGGGTTGACCTGCAGATCATTATGAAACACCTTATCGATTCGAGGATTCCGGTGACAATATTTTCAAAATCTTAGGTATTGAATGGAACCCCTCCTCCGATAACTTTCTCTACCACGTCTCTAACATGAGTAAGACTCTAACCAAACAAAGTGTTCTATCGAACATCGCTCGTCTCTATGATCCTTGCGGCTTTATCACGCCGGTAACATTTTTCGCTAAATCTTTTATGCAGCGTTTGTGGCTTTTAGAGCTGGGTTGGGACGATGCTCTCCCTTTCGATGTCCAGCAAACTTGGCTGAAGTTTGTTGACGACTTCAAATCTTTAAATCAAATACGGATTCCACGCCACGTTATGGGTGATCCTCATTCTAAATATTAACTTCACGGTTTCAGCGACGCATCGGAGCGCGGATATGCCGCATGCGTCTATATACGCTGTGAGAGCGGTGACGGTGACAGCGTTCAAGTTCATTTGTTAATCGCTAAATCTAGAGTCGCTTCAGTCAGGCAAAGGCAAACTATCCCTAAGCTCGAGCTCTGTGGAGCAGTCCTGTTGGCTCGCCTTATGGCCCATGTGTGTAAAGTCTTGCACTCCAAATTAAAATCCATACCAATAATTGCATGGTGCGACTCTAGCATAGTGCTAACTTGGTTGCGAACTTCACCGCACAAGCTTCAAACTTTTGAAGGAAACAGAATTTCCCAGGTTCAAGGCATCATTCCAAACGCTACCTGGCGGCACATTCCTTCACATCTCAATCCCGCGGGTTGCGCGAGTCGAGGCTTGCTTCCTCGCGACTTAGTAGTTCATCCACTCTGGTGGAGTCCTTCTTGGCTCAAATCTGATTACAGTTCATGGCCTTCCACATGTCAACTGCTTGACCCTTTGGATTTGCCAGGCGTGAAAGTAGGTCCAGTTGCTGCACCTGTTGTGCAAACTGTCGACACGAAGACCCACACGGACTCTACATTTATATTTACTCCTCCCGTTGCTGCACACTTAGTGCAAACAGCCGAGACGGGACCGGATAAGCACTCTACATCGGCTGTTGCACCTTCCTCAGACGAAGTTGTCCAACACGTCATTGTAGAGTACAGCTCTATATCCAAAGTTACACGAGTACTCGGTTGGTGGCTTCGTTATATGCATAATGTTCGCTCACCAAAGGATAAACGAGTAGGTAATTTGACGATATACGAATTAAAATCAGTGTTGTCAACTTGTATC
Organism: Scoparia ambigualis; assembly: GCA_963921215.1. Taxonomy (NCBI): domain Eukaryota; kingdom Metazoa; phylum Arthropoda; class Insecta; order Lepidoptera; family Crambidae; genus Scoparia; species Scoparia ambigualis. Next base: position 1,814,073 of record OY992525.1, read on the forward strand.
AAATCGGTTCAATCGACAGCGTTTGCCGATACCATAAAACTGTTGCGTCAACGTAAGCCTATCAAGGTCAGCCTACGTCGCCTCCATCCCTTTCTCGATGATCTAGGTTTTCTTCGAGTTGGTGGGCGACTGGTCAACGCCAACTTGCCTTTCGATAGTAAACATCCATTTTTGTTACCTCAGTCGCATCCTTTCACAAATCTTCTCATCGATCATTATCATCAGCTCTACGGTCATCCAGGTCCTGCTATTTTAATGGCTATCCTATTGCGTAGGTATTGGATTGTGTCAGCTCGACGTGTAGTGCGGCACAGGATTTTTCAATGTCAACGCTGCTATAGACTAAAGGCGAAGCCTATGAATCCATTCATGGGCAAGTTACCTGCCGATAGAGTCACTCAAGCTAGGCCCTTCCAAAGGGTTGGGTTAGATTTCGCCGGACCGTTCAACGTCAAGGATTCCAATGCTCGCAAACCTAAAATCTTTAAGGCTTACCTATGTGTGTTCATATGCTTTGCAACCAAAGCGATGCATTTGGAAGTAGTCTCCACCTTGTCTACTGACGCGTTCTTGGCCTGTTTAGATCGATTTGTTTCGAGAAGAGGGTTACCTTCTAACATATATTCCGACTGTGGCACTAACTTTTTAGGCGCACGCAACTATCTTAAGGATATTTATCTGCTTAAAGCTCAAATCGATAGAGACTCAGATAAAGTTCAATCTCATCTAGCATCTCATGAAATTCATTGGCATCTTAACGTTCCCTCGGGACCACATCTTGGTGGCCTCTGGGAAAATGCAGTGAAGTCTTCTAAAACATTACTCAAGCGTATCATAGGCGAACGTGTATTAACGTTTGAAGAACTAAGTACAGTGTTCTGCAAAATCGAATCTATACTAAATTCACGACCTATCTGTCCATTTGGTAGCGACCCAAACGATTTAGAAACTCTGACGCCGGGTCATTTTTTGATTGGACAACCGCTTCTTGCCTTACCGGAGCACGATCTAGAGCACATTGCTACTCATCGTCTGAATCGTTGGCAATTGCTACAGCAAATCACCCAACATTTCTGGAAACGCTGGCACAGCGAATATCTACACACGCTGCAGCAACGTGATCGTTGGCTTAAGCCTGAACGTAATTTACAGATGGGTGACTTGGTGTTGTTGATGGAGCGTAATACACCTCCGTTGCTCTGGAAAAAGGCTAGAATTACCAAACTTTATCCGGGGAATGACGGTATTGTCCGGGTCGTAGACATTAAAACAACCAAAGGAGTTTTCAAGCGTCCTCTAGCCAAGTTATGTCGCTTAATTCCCGAAACCTAGATATTTCAACATTTATCAATTAATTAAGCATGTAAGTAACTATAGTAAGATAACATTTACACTTTTTCAATCAGCTTTCAGTTAACTTATTTTAAATTTGTCTGTTTCAATTAAAAGAGCTAAGCCGCTCTTTGGGGGGCGGTATGGTAGATTTAGATCAATCATATTCAATTATTTTCACATCACTATCAATCGATTTATACTTGTACCGATGCTACGTCCCTAACCTAACTTCTACTACTCTCATCATTTTTTATCCTCTATCCCATGGGGGTAAACCAATATCGCGTCGTGTCGTGTCGACCATCTTCACTTCCGATCCAGCCTGCCTACGCGACAGGGCCTTTGAGTCGAGCTCTCGTGTTCCTCATTTATCGGTCAAGTCATAATATCTTCCAAGTGATCGCCGCGAGTTTACTACTGTGATCACGAACTTTTGCCGTGGAAAGTCAAGAAAGAGTGAGACGCGCGTCCACTACAGCCAGCACACGGGAGCAACGTCGAGCCAGGTTAGCCCCCTAAAACCCCTCTTCTTTGATCGCCCAAATAGAAACAAATCAAATATTGCATGGTAAATTGCTAATAATCATCACGAAACCAGATTAACAAAACTTACGTAAGAAACGATATTCCAGGCACTTGCTACTCACTTCTATTACTGGGGCCCAAGTCTGCTAATTTACGAATGGCATAATTGAATCGTAATTGTATCGCATTGTAATTGTTTGACACATTTGGTATTCATAAATGAGTAAGAGAATACCAAATGTGTCAAACAATTACAATACGATCCAATTGCGATTCAATTATGCCATTCGTAAATTAGCAGACTTGGGCCCCTGCAATGTTTGACTGAACAACTTGTTGTTCAATTAAGCCCAACGGAATAATATGTTCACTTAAAATATTTACTTATTCAACTAAAAAAACAAATAACTATTTGGTAGGTAAAATAATGACAGCGATTTGTTTGGGGCCAAGTGTCGCTGGATCCATGTAAAACGTTGCACAGTTTCACAGACACGGTCCTTTCATCCTATGTTTTGTCTTTCTTTTACTTAGGGTAAACATGATGTGCCGAAACGGAACAAAAGTAGTAATGGATTAAGCCAGAAAGAGATAGCAACTTATGCTCTCTCTATAGTTATAGATCTCAATGGTTTGGTATTTGTTAGTGACATGCCGTACATATTTGGAATCACCATGAACTAGGCTCCAGTGACGAAGGTTCCATACAACTCGATTCCCACCGGCTTCCCTTCAGAAGTTTAGAACACAACCACTCACTACTTGAATTGAGAAATGGCACAATCAGCAATTAAAAAAGTAAATATATAAAAGAAACATTACAAAACGCCTACACTATGGACATTAAATCAACAAAATTTGCTTTTTAACAACATATTGCTTTAAAATAAGCCGCAGGCGCGATCGGCTTTTAGGCAGTTAAACTTCTGTACAAAATAAACGTCACGACGTCACATAAAGGTCAATAAACCCACCCGCGTATTAGCAGCCGGTAAGCCGTCTTTATCCGAGTTACTTGATAGAGACAGTTATACAATTTGCGTACGCGTGTGCGGGATGGAGGAATATCGTTTTCGGTTTGTGTTCTGTTGACAGATAATTTGACGTAATTGCAATTCATCATTAAATGACTATGTTCTATTAGTATTTGAATTTATTAGTTAGTTTCACCTATTAGAATGATTAGTATTGTAGTTGGACTTTGTTTATTTGTGTTGTGTGTAGAAAGTAGTTACGAAGACGTACGTTGTAATTAGGTATTTGCGGTAAGCGGGTAAGTAGATATTGTAATAAGTTGAAATTACGTATTTAGAGTAAGTAGATTTGCAAAGTAATCGGTAGAATTGTAAGATGTCGGCATTAATAACTTTAGATTCTTCCCGGCTTTTATGATAATGTCTTAGCGCACTTTGTAAGAAAGAATAGACGAATAGCTTTGGAGTATAAGTAGTATTATTAGTACTTAGTCGATTAAGTTTTGTTTAATTTACATCATATCATCATTTCACCACAAACGGCTTTTATCAAAGCCACTTCTATTATGCTTGCAAGACACTGTTTCAATATCTCAGTGCTTACACGTATAGTAAAAGTGGACTGAAGATACATCTGCCTATACAAGACTGAAGCCAGGATGCCAATCACAGATTTTCGGTAAGGACTCAAGACTGCGTGCCCGCGCTCGGAGTAGGTAAGCATTTTTTTTGCTCCGGCTTACCTCTCTCAATATTTCACGCTTCGCCACTGCTAGGCTCCATGATTCAAGTGTTCCTTTGTGGCGTACCGAGGGATAAAAATAAAATACTGTCGTTTGAAACGTAGGGTTGTTTTAGGGCGTATATTGAAACGGATTTAACGATTTATTATCGTGTTGATAGTATTATGAGCTGATTTCTGTTATAACATGTTTTTTGATGCTTATGTTATGCTTTATTACAATAAAATATGTATTTTTCTTATATATTTTTTTTATTTTACTAGGAAAAAATAAGATTTTTTATAAAAAATTATATCTTTATTCTTACAATATTTTAGGTATTGGGAATGGTTTTAATAGATTAAGGAACTAATGCAGAGTTACTAGTTATCATATTAAGGCTTAATTATGAATAGAACGGACGGTAGCAACGTTTTTAGCGGTCGGTAGCTTAAAAAGACCCCTGTCTGTGGGGTTCCCTCTATCTGGCAGAATTTTATTGTTCCGAATTTTATTAGGCATAACACACTTGGAATAATTTTCTTTAAACGAATATGTTCAATGCATAAAAATCATTTAGTATAATTATTATTTGGTCGAATGTTTATATGTCCGAATTCCCACTGGCATACTTTTAAGATGGCAGATTTTTACTAGGCATAATCTCATTTAGCAAAATATCATTACGCATAATTTTGTTTAGCATAACACTTATTTAGTGCGACTATTACTCGGCATAATTTCACTACGATCGATGATGGCAGTTTTCCATTTGGAATAATTTCATTAGGCATACTATTTCCAATGGATTTTGTGGATGTGTAGGTATTATTTCATATATTGACATATAAACTAATTTCAAAGGACATAACGTTCATTGGGTATAATTTTTACTTGTACTTAATACACTTCCTATAACAACATTACGTATATTATTAATTTGATATAATAATCATATTCTCTAACAACTTTTTCTATAAAGCCATATTGGTAGAATAATCATATTCTTTAACTTCATTTGATATAATTTTTGTTTATAAATAAAAATAGCATTTTAACCCTAAATTTATTTCAAATATTGTTTTTAAAAGTTAATACGTTGTGTTTTGTTAAGGTTGTGCTAAAAAGTCAGTGAAAGAAGCGAATCGCGGCAAAACCGACTCCACGTAGACTTGTCTGCCCTACGCTAGAGTGTAATTTAAGCCCGCGTAGGCGCGGAGGGGCGAGGCGGCCCGCGAGCTGAGGAGCAGGTGGGTTTAAGAAAGCCGAAGCTGCGGTGGTGAGCGAAAGCCATCTGCGACGATAAGCTCGCGTGGGACCGCCGGAGTCCCGCAGCGCCGGAGCCGTGACAGAAACCATGCCTGCTGCATGCTGCATGCCTGCCTCCCTGCATGCTGCATGCCTGCTTGCATGCTGCATGCTTGCTTGCATGCTGCTTGCTTGCTGCTTGCTTGCTGCTTGCTTGCTTGCATTCTGCTTGCTTGCTTGCATGCTGCTTATTATAAAAATGAAAAGTATGCTAAAAGATTCTGAATATTGACTTTCTGCGATATGATGGTTTTGCCTCTTAATATTATGGATATCAAATTTATGCGTAAAGATGATTCTGAATGTAAACTTTCTGCGATATGACAGTTCTGCCCCTTAATTATTATGGATTTTAAATATATGCCTAAAGATGATTCTGACTCATAAAATTATGGGTTTTGAATGTATGATTAATGAGTGTGTGCCAAATGATTTTCTGCCAAATGAAGTTTATGCTTTCCGCTGTTGTGCATTATGAAATTATGACATTAAAAGTTCTGCGATAAAAGGTAGACCCCTGTCTGTGTAGGTGGCTCAATTGAGCCATACAGACTAGAGGCCGCGGCAAGACCGGCTCTAACACACACAAGAGGATTTTACACTCCCCTATACCAAAATCGAGTCTACTTCAAAACGTATCTAACATGGTTGTGTGATTGGATTTAGGAATCAATTCATGGGAATGATAAGGTAAATGGCTGACTTCAACAGATTAACACGAGTTGAACCATATAGTGTTTCATTTATATATATTTAATTATATTTATTTTTCATAAAATACGAGAGCAAACATAGATATTATTAAGTCTACTTTGTGTTAATGGAAACTCGCAATCGCAAGTATCAAATTATATTTGTCGATCTTAATCTGTTATTTTGAATGAATGTAATGAAATATCATTCCATAATGTTAAATACCAATTTCATAACGGATGTGGGTATATTTTTAATTTGGACATCCTATTTTATTATATGTAGTTGTAATATTCTGATTAAACGATCATCGCACGATATTGTTACACTGCATAATAGTCCCCCAGCGCAATGATCATCGAATCAAAATATTACTACTTAATAAAAATATTATCTATTTATAACATTAATCGATAAATAAAACGACATCACTTGAACACCACTAAATCATCTACTTCCGCTTCGACAAGTGTGATGATATCCTAAAAGTACTTTTGCTTTTCACCACTAGAGGTCAGCATAGGGCAACGGTAAATGTTCCAGAATAATTATTGAAAATTATTATTACAGTCTGATTATTGGGTATACATACAAAATACTTACGAGAATAAGCTAAAATCACATTCAGCCGTGTTTCCATAATGGAATTTGCAGTATCGCAATACGCAATTTGGCATATTTTCCATTGTTTACATCAAATTCGTTCACGCACAAACACGACAGCACTAGAGGGCGCCAAACATCAAACAAAAAAGTACATTGTGCATCAAACTGAGAGACTTGTTACCACTTGGTAATAAGTTGTGTTGTGTATTAAAGTTTTGATTTCTATGTCTTGTCTATTAGTAATAGTCATTAAGGTACGATATTTTCTGATAAAAGCAGCCATACTCGTGCTCTTATTGGACTCGCTCGCCTTTTATTAAGCGCCATCTATGAAGTCATTAAGAACCAATTTCTTTTTTTTTATTGATCTCGGAAAATCGCCCGTTGTTCCGTGAAGGAACAGGCTAAGGTCTGAGACCATACTGCCTAGTCATTAGTATTTTATTTCTTTTTTTCCCGTAGATGATAATGAGTGGTGATTAAGATGATGAATGATAAGTGATATTCCCCCAAACCCCTTGAGTCTTCAGTAAAGATGTGGAACTTTACTGAGATCTCACGCGGACTTCTTGAGAGAATTTGAAAAGTGATGTTGCACTGTTTTGTTTCATTTGCCAACACTCATGCACGTTCACAAACACTAAACGGTTTAATCCACTATTATTTCACAATAATGTTCAAAAAACACAAATTTTAGAAAATAAAGGGGCTACCACACTATTGTAAACAAGCCTTTCCCACCAGGGGCCCAAGTCTGCTAATTTACGAATGGCATAATTAAATCGCAATTGTATCGCATTGTAATTATTTGACACATTTGGTATTCTTAAATGAGTAAGAGATTAACTAATGTGTCAAACAATAACAATGCGATCCATTCGTAAATTAGCAGACTTGGGCCCTGGGCACTGGTCACCTTGGCGGGAGGCTCGTTTACAACTTGTTGTGAACGAGCTTCCATTGGTTTGCCACAGTCCACAGTGTTGCCATTTTTAGCAGGATCCTGCTTTATTAGTATTTTTAAGCGTAAAATTTAGGCTACAGCAGGATGTTAAGCATTATCGTAAAATTTAGCATATTTGACATATTTTGTTTTATTTGCGAATTTAAATAGCGCTATTGGCATCCCTTCCTTGATATACCTAAGTAGTGTGGAAAATAAAAAAAATTGAATAATTTACTGGAGAAAAACGCGATTAAATTTATATAATTATTAGCTAAATATAAGCTTTCAAAGATGTAAAAAATACCGCGTTGTACGTCCATTAATATATAAGAACTTGGCTTTTTCCAGTAACCACGTTGTATGTAGGTTGTAGGTTGAAGATAGCGGTTTGTGTGTAATGGTGTTTAAGGCAGTGGCAACACAGCGGTTTTCAACGCGCGCCCGCAAACAAAGGTCGTGGAAAGGTTGACCGAAATGTCCTTGAAAACAACCTACCACACCTCGGACCAAATATATTTGGTCCGAGTACCACACTGTTGTAAACGGCTGTTGTAAACGTCGGTTTACATCATATATACATAGGAATCATAAATACATAGGAATTTACCTTTTCGATTTCTTGACTGATTTGGAATGTTAAAAAAAACGTTTTTATTTTATTTACTTTTTAATAAAAATGTGAATGGCGCTTACGAATTGAGGCTTCGAATTTACAAATGAGCTAAGTGCCAAAACACAATTATTGAGAAATAAATAAAAATGAATTTGTTTTCTAGTCATCATTTTATAGCGGCATTATATTATCAAAAATTAAATTAAACAGGTACTGTTTATACTATACTTATTAATCACATTACTTTTAAACATATTTTTATAAAAAAAAAACCTTATTTTTAAAATCAGTTAAGAAATGAGTCAAAATGCAAGATATTTACCTTTCATTGGAGCTAAGTTTCAAAACAAATGTCATTAGAGCAAAGTGCCTTTATTTTTAAATAATAATTATTATTTTAGTTGGTACTTAGCCCCTATGCTGCATTTTGACAAATTTGTGTAACTAGTAATTAAACTAGTTTAATTATTACACAAATTCCTATAGAATTCTTGTTATAATAGTATTTCTACTTTAATCTTCTTTTTCTTTCTTTTTTTTCTCTTTTTTATCTTTTTTTTTATCGGTTCTTACATTTGCATATTTTTTGCAATAAAAATATTTGCTTAACGCAGTTGTAAAATTAAATGAAACAATATTTAAGATAAACAATAACAATGTAGGTACTGCACCAGCATAGAAAGTGACCTTTTTGTAATATTTATATCAGACAAATCTTAGCATTTGAAATGACAGCTTAAACGACGACAGATAATCAGATGACCGACACTGACATTTACTACGATCGGATACACACACGTCCCATTTGTAAAGAAAAAATGTTTGGCACTTACACCCAATGCCATCTATGAAAAAATAAAAATAAAATTAGAATGAATTTTTGTAGGCACTTAGCACTTTTGAAATGGAATAGCTGTCCAACATAGCACCTTTGAAAAGCAAAATCTCGATTTTGCTTTTTTGGCACTTAGCCCATTTGTATAACCCCCTCATAGTATAACCCACCCACCTGGCGACGACAATTTAGATGTAATAATTTACTAACAGAATAGGTTTTGAGGGGAAAAAATTCCTGAGAAGGGGAAATCTCAGTTGTGGCGTGGGGAAAGGAAATCATGAAAGTGGAAGCACTGGTTGTCAGCTTTTGTTTTGTTTTTGTTTGACATTTATTAGTCTTTTATTCTAATGATTCTAATCTCAGAACAAATATTGTTCTGAGAACAAAATGTTAGATTAATTTACTGCAATTAATTCAAAAAGTTGTTTCATTCCACTCATTGTCAGTGTATTTTGGTGGGCCTTAGTTATTAATGATTAATGAGTTAATCACAAAGTACTTTTGTATATGGGGAGGAGGAAGCTAAAGAAGACACCATTGCTAATTTATTAGTTTTCTCGTGAATCTGAATCTCTTACGAAAAAACTCAAATTCGACTGACACAAGATACCTATTTGCACAAATAATTATATGAGCAATCAAGGGCGTGACTAGTCTCTCCTTTAAGCTGTGTTTACACCGAGGAACTTAAAGGTACCTAATCTGGAATATGAACGAGCTGCCGATTCACGGTCCGAGTGAGATACCGCTTCCGAGAGCCGAGAGCCGTGACCGTGAGTTCCTCCTTTCACGAGGCTGAATACGTACTTACGTAGACAGACGCTGACATAGCTACTTAAGAGTGACCATTTAAGTGGACATAAGTTTAATATACATAGGTACCTACCTATTAAAACTTTTGATGGATGTCATAATAATTTTATGAAAAATAAATATAAAACTTGGATTGAAACAAGGTGAGCCCTAGGTTTCTCACATTAGAACACATCGACATCAGAGCCCAAAGTCAAGTTAATGCTAGACCAAATTAAATTAAATTTTTAAAGAACTAAACTTTTACATTCTAAACAACATGTTTTCACTAGGGCTCGCTCAACAACTGACGCCGGTGTTGAGCTTTAATTCAAATATTTGACGCCTAGGAGGAATCATAGGATGGCCAAGGGGTATTTTGTGGTTAATCCAAGAATTTTGATTGTGTTTTGCATGAAACATTGGTCAGGAAGCATCACCACTATGGAATTAGAGATGCTTCTTTGAATCTTCTAATCTCATACTTGAGTAACCAGCATTCATAAGGTTGACATTAACGGTAAAGGATCTCCGGGATCAGTGGTTACAATAGGAATTCTGCAGAGTTAAATACTTGGTCCATTTTGTTTTTGGTTTATATTAATGACTTGCCTTGTTTTGCAAAATACGGTCATGAGATAGTATTCTTTGCTGATTAGTGATGATTCTTCACTTTTAGTCAAAGTGAAACGACAACACCCACATAATGACGGTGTGAATAATGCGGTCTCAAAGATTGTTCACCGGTATAGTGTAAATAACTTGCTATTTAGTAAAAAACATCTCAAGTTCCTCCATTCTTGTTAAAGCCTACCACCTCACATTAGCGGCTAGCGCGGTGGGTAATGTCCCCGCATGTGATGTTGTCAGTGAAGGCCTGTGCCCAGCAGTGGGACGGTTAAGTGCTGATGATGATGTCGTATATTTTCTTCTCATTGTTCAGGTACCGGCAGAAACGAATTATCCATTGATCGCTCCACATGCTGCACTCACTATACAAAAAGTGATTCTGCACATCGCGCACCCTCTCTAATACCGGTTAAGTTTTTACTGAATTTTATGACTTATGTACCGTAGTAGCAGATGGCGATCCATTGTCTCTGCCTACCCCTATGGGACAGGTGTGAGTATATGCATGTATGGATGTAGTATGTGTTATACAGGGTATGAAAAGAAGCTTAACGAAGCCGTAATATACACATAGAGTACATCAAACTAAGAAACATTAAGTAAAAATGATTGCTAGGAAATACTTTAATTTTTAGGTATTAATAAACGGGTGTTTTCTATGACACGCAATGAAAGCGTGCAACAAGGTGTGCATGTGTGTGTATACGGGATCAAAGAGAATTCAATGGGCGTATGAGTGGGATAAAAAAGCGCGCGCCATGTTTGTTCCCCGCACCCCGTGCGGTCATATCGTTCATTCATGAACTCATTGTTTTCGAAACGACGCACGCCCACTGACGCACGTCTTTACAGGGCCCCTAAGCGGACATCGCAGTGCTCTCAGTAGCGCTCGCCGCGTCGAGACGAGTGAACACCGTTACGTATTATTTATTGTATTACGAGCGCTGTCCGCGCGATTTATAAAAATGCTGGGAGTGTCTTGCTTAGATTACGGCTGCTTGAACTCGGCTGTATAATTAATTAAATAAGTAGCTGTATTAATTTACAAAGAAGTAGACAAAATCTATTTATTGTGCCGATGCCGTGTCCATGTTTTCCGATAATTTATTTAAAAAGCTATTCATTAGAATAACATTTTTTTACACTAATATAAAATTTAATAATAAAGCTTTTCGAACGTGTCGTAGAAGGCGAAAGTATTTTTCAGTGAGTAATTTATAATAATTAACAAAGATAAAGACTTCTTAAAATGTTGAAGATTTTTTAATTACAGAATTTTGTTTGTAAACTAGTCAATTCATTCTATTATTTGATCATTATAGAACCCAAATAAACGTTTTGATAAATAATAAAAAATTACCTTTTTGATTTTATAAAAATTAAAAGTGATTTCCCTAATGCTTTGCTAGTTATCTCAAAAAAAGCGCTAACTAGCTGAGATACAGCACTAACTAAACAAAAACATTTTCAATTTTACAAAATAAGAGCCCAACCCTAACGCTCAATTGGCGCGTAGGTATATAAAACAACAAAAAGGCCTAGTTTCCGTACTGCTTTAGCTTATATTTATACTGTGCCGATGGCCATGGCGTTTCCTTAAAACTTTTGCTGCCGTTCGCGTTCCAAGGTGTGGGTTTTCGCGCACCACGTCCAAAATTGCTTGTTCTGTTTCTGTTTACAGAAAATGCAAGTTATTTAGTTAAGACTGATTTGACGTATGATTAAGTACTTACATCATACTGAAAGTTGTTATATAAGGCGACTGCTAAAAACCGCAAGAAACTTCAAGGGCTGATCAGATCAAGTATTTTAAATATGACAAAAAAAAATCGTGCTTTTTTCATTTTTAATTAAATAATTTATTTTGTGAATTTTAATTAGATAGTCTTTGTGTATCTAATTTAATTTAAAGCAATAACAAAAAAAAATGAAAACAATTAAAAATAACGATTATTTACAACGCGCGGGCGTTCGGTCGTTGGCCCAATCGTCTGTTAACCCGTCCGCGTCAGCCGGGCGATAAGTACTGTGGAACTCTTAAAGGTTGGGGGGCGTTTGTTTTAATAACAACAACCTTTATTTAGTATACGAGTTCATTTATTGTATACTTTTATATACATTTACAATTACATATTTACAATATAAAAATAACATGGTCAAGTCTACCCATGTTGGCACTTCAGATCGTTCTCTTCTAATCCCGGTTTGACATCTTGTCAATTCAAATTAAGTTTTTTTACAAATTACTATAAAGTAAAACCAGCCAGCGCCCTAACATGGTATAAACTCTACATTCCTCCCGACCTGGGGAAAAAAAAAAATTTTTTTAAACAAAAAATTTTTTTTACCAACTTTTTTTTTTTACATTTCTACCCATTTCTATACATCACTACACATCCTAGCGGAAACGGGAAAAATAATACATACAAGAATGATTCAACCTAAACCCGACTTGGATTTAGCTATTCGAAGAATTAAACTTCGAAGAACTTGGCACATATAAACCCGTCAAAACTATATACCTATTTCGAATCATCCTCTAAATTACAAACTAACACGACTCATATACATCACCCTTAACAAAAATTACATAACTAACTTTATCAATCTGCATGTTAAAATATTTAATGTTAATGCAGAGAAAAATTCCAACTTTCTAAGGGTGTGATAGTCGTTCTTAAACTTAAGCTTTATAGCAAGACTCAAAGCAGATACTATCAACTTATCAATAGGAAAAAATATTCTACACCATTATATTTAAAACTCTCAAGAATTCAAGAGGCTCAAGTACAAGGTAAGAAATAGAATCCCCAAAAACATGTCAACTATCCCACGTTATGACTTGATACTCAACAATACAATATTCCCTCATAATCTATAGAATTAGGGAATTATTGATTAAACTTTAAGGCAAAAGATAATCCCTCTATTTCCAATCCATTACTTAGGTAGAACTTCTACTAAGTAATTCCGAATGCTTATGAGAATAGTCACTCTATTCTACACCAGAAATTGCTTATCGTGAGAGAAATTTATTAACTCACTACAAACTACTAAAATAATAAACTATTAAATAACCTTAAACTACTATTACACTACTCCTATAAATCAAATAACCTACAACATCATACTCCTCCATAACACTAACTCCTTAACCCTTCATAAACTAATTCTCTAAATACTCAGCCCTTTATCTGCATACTACTCGTACATACTGCTAATTCCTATACCTTCACCAACTATGCTATAATACTTGTTGTAGCAACGTGTAAATAGTTGACTACATGCGGGATCGTAACTGGAGTATGTAATGCTGTTTATTACAGCTATGAGTAATTTTTAAGTTCTATATCCCTTGCTAACTGTCGATTCAACTAAGTTGCCAGTACCCACTAACCTTGTGCGACCGCCTCACAACGCGCACCGCATCGTCAGTCTTAGCAGTCAGCTTAGCAGCAATAAATTTGCACGGGAATGTCCTCAAACACAATGTCCAATGACCCTGCAGGGTGGAACTTGACCAGGAACACACACACACGAAACTGTTCACCATAAATAACGCGAAGAGTTTAAACAGGCCGCTCGTATTTAAGCGTCCTTACGTGTCGGCGGGAAAAAAGTTATCATTGAACGACCACCGTTTTTAAGCTAACTTTTCTTCGCACGTAGGCGGCAAAGGAAGCAAGCACCAAACAGCCTTAATCGAATCGACATCATTTGATAAATTGAATTTGAGGTATATTACATTAATACGCCCAACCATGCTCCCCGCCTTGGGAGTTCGCAGAACTTCCAAAAGAACCAAGATAAATAAAGTTTACGTTAGCAGATTAACATAGTTGTAAATTATATTTTAAACTAAAATAACTTATGACAATAAACGAGAAGTATTAAGTAAGTATGTACTTATTGCGTTGGAATAGGATATAATTTTAATACAGGACGTTTGTAAATTCCACACTTAGTTTTTACAGTCGCAACGCGAACTACTTTATCAGGACCTGGGTGAATCTCCGTAATTACACCTAAAGGCCAGCTTAACGGAGGACAATCATCCTGTCCTACAAGTACAACAGTTCCAATATTAATAGAACGGTCCGTGGCAGTCCACTTCTGTCTGACTTGCAGCGTGTGCAGATATTCCAAACGCCACTTTTTCCAGAAAGACTGAACCATATTGTCCAGTAATTGCTTGCGTTGAACCAGACTGATACGCGCATCAGTTAAATTCACAGCAGGTAAGTATTGCAATGGAGTAGACATTAAAAAATGAGCGGGAGTAATTACTTCCGGGGACGGATCAGAAGATACTACTGTGAGAGGGCGAGAGTTCATAATGCACTCTATTTGAACCAACACGGTCTGCAACTCCTCATAAGTGAGAAGCTGAGTCCCTATCACGCGGTAGAGGTGAGTCTTTAAACTTTTTATATTTGCCTCCCAGATACCACCGAAGTGTGGAGTACGTGGGGGAATCATTTTCCACTCAATACGCCTAGCAATGAGCTCCCGCTTTAAAGTCTGCTCGAATTCGGACTCAATTAAAAACTTAAACATGTCATCCAATTGAGCCTTTGCACCAACAAAATTGGTGCCATTATCAGAATATAAGCATGACACAGGGCCACGCCGAGAAATAAAACGCGTAAATGCAGCTAAAAAGGCATTTGAAGTCAGCTCTGTGACCAACTCTATGTGGACGGCCTTTGTTACAAGGCAAACAAATAGGCAGATATAGGCCTTTTGAAAATGTTGTCCTCTTTTACGAGTTAGTGTAATGCGAAGTGGGCCTGCGTAGTCCACTCCAGCGTGGACAAAGGCTTTAGCTTCCATCACACGATACGATGGCAAATCTGCCATCCTTGGAGTAGGATGTGAGGGATTAACGCGAAAGCAGTAATTGCATTTTCGCACTTTAGCTCTTATCACTGTCCTGGCATCTAATATCCAGTAACGCTGACGCAATATAGACATAAGGAGTCCTGCGCCTGTATGACAGTTCCTAACGTGGAAATGATCAATAATAAGATCCACTACAGGGTCGTGTTTAGGAAGTAAAACTGGGTATTTGGCCTCAAACGGCAAGTCCAAATGAGAAAGTCGACCTCCAATACGTAGCAGCCCTTCCTCGTCTAGAAATACAGATAAGCTTTGAACCTTTTTTGAGAGTAATTTACCCCTTTTGAGAGCATTTATATCGTCTGCAAAGTGAACTCTTTGGACAGACTTAATAATAACTTTCTCTGCCGTCATAAGATTATTGACTACGCCAGAGGAAAGAAAAATCTTTTTAATAAAACGAAGGATAAAAACAACAATCCTAAGAAGTTTATCCCATGAGGATATACGCTGAGCTAATTCACTTAAGATTGGGGGTTCACATTGAATCCTAGTAGTGAACACATTAGCTTTGTGCTCCGGCAGTTGGCTTGCATTGGTCGGGGAAAAAGGTTTTATAGGTTTTATTCCGAAGGTGGGGTGCAAATCCATGATGGACCGTTCCACCATAAATTATGTGACACGAGCTGCGAAGGCAACAATCCACGTGAAAGGCAGTCACTCGGATTTTCACTTCCAGCGACGTGATAAAAATTTTCAGAAGTTAAATTTTCTTGACACTGAGCAACGCGATTACTCACAAACACAGACCAACGATGCGGTGATGAATGAATCCACGATAAAGCAATCGTTGAGTCTGAGAAGGCGTACGTCCTTGCAATAAGGAGACGCTCACGGTAACTCTCCTGCACAGTACGTATAAGTTTTGACATTAACACTGCGGCACAGAGTTCTAAACGAGCGAGTGTGGTCACTTTGGTAGGGGATACCTTTGATTTCGCACACAACAATCTTACTCTGATGTTGCCAACAGCGTCAGTAGTGTGTAAATATATTACACTACCATAGCCATTCATGCTAGCGTCACAAAAGGCTACTATCAACACAGTGCAGTCGCGTAAGACACCTACATGACGAGGAATTTTCAAAGTTGATATTAAGGGGAACTCCTGTGTAAACGCCGAAAACCGTTGAATAATACTCTCAGGTGGTGTATCATCCCAACCAATGTTGCACAGCCACAGCTCTTTAATAAGCAGTTTCGCATATAAAATAACAGGCGCTACCAAACCGAGGACATCAAATAAGCGAGCGACCACAGACAGTATGCTCCGCTTAGTGCACTTCTCTTCCACTGTATGAGTTGTGAAGAAAAAACTGTCTTCAGCAGGCTCCCATGAAAGACCTAACACCTTGGAGGCATTGTCAGATCCAACGCAGAAGTCTACAGCGCTGCGATGAGAGGCCGGAAGGTTATCAAGTAAAACTTGAGAATTACTTGTCCACTTTACCAATTCGAAGGCACCGGACTTAAACAGCGAGATTAGTTCTTGTGAAAGACGAATAGCGCAAGTCTCATCTTCAATAGAGTGGACCAAATCGTCTGTATATAACTTGGACTCAGCCACATTGGCAACGTCTGGAAAATGAGGTCTCATATCATTGGCTAATTGGCGCACGGTCCGCATTGCCAAGTATGGACTCGACTTAAGACCAAAGGGGACTCGATTGAACTGAAAAGTTCGTATAGAATCGTTATTATTAAATCGATATAAGATTTTTAAATATTTACGGTGCATACGAGGAACCTAAATTTGTAAATACATTTGCCTTAGATCCGCAGTCATAGCGACTGGAAAAAGACGAAAATGAAGTAAAAGTAAAAATAAGTCCGCTTGCAAATTAGGCCCAGTATGTAAAACGTCATTTAATGACAAGCCCGTATGGGTTAAAGCACTAGCATCGAGCACGATCCGAGGCATAGGCTTATCTGCGCGAGTGACGGCGTGATGCGGGATATAATATCCGTCATCTGTAATATCAGACTCTGAGAGTTCCGACAGATAGCCTTTACTTATGTACTCAGTAATCACCTTATTATAATTTTCGTGTAACTCAGGTGACCGATTAAATTTACGCTCCAAGGCCATAAAACGCCTTTGGGCCACAGTGCGAGAGTTTCCCAAATCATTAGGATTTTTAGAAAAAGGCAAAGCGACAGAATACCTCCCATCCTCAGCGCTAGTGACAGATGAGGCAAACAAGTTTTCACATTCCGTCTCCTCTGGGCTTAAATATCGCATATTAGGTATTTCTTCTAAAAGCCAAAATTTTTGCACTAAATCATTTAGTGCAAGTGCGGAAATAGAGGTATAAGATTTATTACCAAAATTATTTTTGTCATTATGAGGGTAATCACCCATGAGTACGAAGCCAAACGCGGTCAATAAAGCGGGAGGTGCATTAGTACCTGATACGACTTTGTTACCTAAATAAATATATGGGAACAATTGCGCACCTAACACGAGATCCACGTTTCCGGGAACATTCCACGTCAAATCAGCGAGGGGCAATCCCTCTAAGTAACCCACATCACCCTTGGTTATATACTGTGTAGGCAACTGATCTGTAATACAGTCAACGACGAGCGCATGTATACTGTATTTATTATTCGGGTATACGCGGGATTCAATATCCAAATTTACGTATCCTAAAATCGGTCGCGACGCAGAACCAATCCCTTTAACAAAAGAATTACTTAAAGGAATTATAACTAAATTAAGCGTCTTACAACACTCGACCGTAATTAAATTATTTTGAGAGCCATTATCAATAAGGCATCGAATTAATTTTTTCTCACCATTCTGAGTCTTAGCATAAATTTGAGCAGTTGACAACAAAATAGAAGTAGTTGGCTGCACTTCGGCACCAAATGATAACGATGGATTATCGCGCGATGTATTATTATTATTATACGACGCATCAATGCACGACTCAAGAGTGATAGATGCAGGTCTACTACGCGCCATGTTGGAGTGAACCAATTGCTCCGTCTTCGCGACATGAGAGGTCATGTTTGAGCCGGGCTGGCCGGGCGAAGAGCGAAGCGGCGACGAATGCCCAACAGAGGTCAACGACCCGTCCTCAAAAGGCACTTGCGACACTTGTACATAATTATTAGAACTCACTTCTTTATTCTTAAAATGTAACAAAGTGTGATGTTTTTTATTACACACATTACAAAAAAATGTAGACTTGCAAGACGCAAGTGTATGCAAACTACTTAAACAATTAACACACCCATGTTTAGACTTAATAAATTCAAATCGGGCATGTGGAGAACTTAAATTCTTATATTGAGTGCAAACCACAATTGAATGATCAGTTTGTTTACAAAATATGCACGACTTCGAGCGTGAAGCGGTAGGAATATTGTTATTATTACTCGCGACAAACGACTGGTAGGTATGACGGGACGACTGAGTGGCGGGAGGCTTATTGACGCTTACGCCGCTGTTCGATGCCCGCGTCGTGTTATTATTATTTGAGCGCTGTAATATTTTTACTTGATCTCTTATGAAAGAAGCTAACTCGTTATAAGACGGTATTTCTTTGTCACGGACAGTTAATTCGAACGTTTGTGCTGTATGGAAATCAATTTTTCTAAATGCACAATGAAACAATATAAAATCTGTTAAATCCTTAATATCTAACTGCTGCAATGCTGCCACGGAGGAAGCATATTTTTCTATGAACGAATCTAAACTGTTAGATGTATTTGTGCAACTTTTTGAATCAAGTATATTATTTAAATAATAAGTGCCTAATGCACGTTTATCTTGGAACTTCTTCACTAAACTGTTCCAGATTATGTTATAAGTCTCACCAGTAGGCACAATACCTGCGGTGACCTTTAAAGCGCTGTGAGTAAGTTTACCAACTAAATACTGCACGCGCTGCGAGTCAGTCAGCTGACTATTGTTGTGAACATTAGCCTTAAAAGACTCGTAGAACATGGGCCAATTATCATTTTTGCCGTCAAAGCTAGGCAATTCTATTGGAGGCAACTTAATGTTGCATGTAACATTAGTACTAGATAAATTAATATGTGACAATCTATCTGATTCTGATGTCTGAATTATATTGTCATGGACGTGCTTCACTTTAAGATATAAGTCTTCAAACGCATTTAATGACTTATAATCAGGCTTAAAACTGGAGTCATACGATAATTGGAGGTCATTAATGTCGTCAATTAAAGTTTCATATTGACTAAGCATTAAATCTATACGGTCAGACTTGACCATAAATGTTTCATTACTTCTAGATGCGAAATTGGAAATATTTACTGAAAGATTATATAACCCATTCATACGAGAAAAAAGTCGTTCTTTTTTAGCATTCAAAAGAGCGAATTGCTTGTCAAATTGATCTTTGGACGGATTTGCTTTAGTTGTTGACATTTTGTACTTACGAATTTGCAATAAATCGTTAAAAAATGTAAAAAAACTATTTACCAATAAAATAATTTTAAATGGCGTAAAATAATGTGGAATTTACAAATGGCGGAATTTATCAGTGTAACGAGGGTAGATAGATACTTCGACAATTTTACCAATAAATTACGTAAATCTGCGAACACCCAAGTATTTACTTGATAGAATTACTTATAATAAGTAATCAAATGATATTGTAATATGCTAGAACAATATCCGGCTCGAAGGACCATAAATATGTTGTAGCAACGTGTAAATAGTTGACTACATGCGGGATCGTAACTGGAGTATGTAATGCTGTTTATTACAGCTATGAGTAATTTTTAAATTCTATATCCCTTGCTAACTGTCGATTCAACTAAGTTGCCAGTACCCACTAACCTTGTGCGACCGCCTCACAACGCGCACCGCATCGTCAGTCTTAGCAGTCAGCTTAGCAGCAATAAATTTGCACGGGAATGTCCTCAAACACAATGTCCAATGACCCTGCAGGGTGGAACTTGACCAGGAACACACACACACGAAACTGTTCACCATAAATAACGCGAAGAGTTTAAACAGGCCGCTCGTATTTAAGCGTCCTTACGTGTCGACGGGAAAAAAGTTATCATTGAACGACCACCGTTTTTAAGCTAACTTTTCTTCGCACGTAGGCGGCAAAGGAAGCAAGCACCAAACAGCCTTAATCGAATCGACATCATTTGATAAATTGAATTTGAGGTATATTACATTAATACGCCCAACCAATACTCAATCTTTTACCCTCAATAATAACAAACCATTTACAAACCAGATACTAACCCTATATCCCATCATTTATGTGTGTGAAACCCAAATCAGGAATCCGTGACAAATAGCTTATTGCCTAATCATGTTACACCAAATAATAGAATTAGTCGACTAGATCTACCAATCTAATTCTACTTAACCCTTACATCTCATTACCTTCCTCAAATATTTACTTTACCAGCATTCAACATTACAAATACGTTAATAAACCTATCTCACGTTTTTTAACAATATTTCCTTTCTAATTATATCAAACTACTACTTATTATTTGTATTTGGGCCTCTTTTTCAAACATCAATTGCTCCTAAAATACGTTTTTCTCACTTCCCTCGTACATATGAAAACATTAAGACACATATTAGCAAATAACAATGACAACATATAACTTAAAATTAACCTACTAAAGCCTTCCCTTTTAATTTACAAACATACACACACAACAATGTCTACAAACACACATCATCGTGACATGAAATGCTTTAGGCGATTTGTATGAAAAACGAACTTTACAAGCCACCAACATTAGCCCTCCTATCGCTCAATGATTCTAAGTATATGCCATTGATAAAGACGTGCCAGTTTCGTACATCTGCCAATAACTCGCTTTGGAACATAATAAAAACTAAATCATTGACGTTAAAGAATACCGGTCTAACTCTTACGTAGTGCCCTCGCAAATAATCTACTTGTACGACCTACCTGTTCTATCGAATTTTCGTTTTAGGATAACCCGTTCCTAAATCTACATTAGTTACAAAACGTTTTTCCTCCACCGGCAAGGAAAATTCACCACTATTTGGTGCCTTCAAGAAATATACGTAATCATTGTTACGCAATTTCTGAAAATCAATAAAGTCAACAATTGATTGATGCCTGTCACTTGTTGACACATCAATGTTTTTCTTTTCCGCGCCCGGCTCGAAACTTTCTAAAACAATTGCCTGATATAGAACATTCGATGACCTATCTGACTTTTGTTCTAACTTCAAACTTTCTAAACCAATTGTTTGACATGGAACATTCGATGACTTACCTATCTTTTGTCTAACTAGCGAACTCGATTTTTCCGAATCCTGTCTTGCAACAATAGCGGCTTTACCTATTTCGCTCGACACATTTGGCTGAACTAAATGAATATCTCCTAACTTTTGTCTAACAATCGAACTCGATCTTTGCGAATCCTGTCTTGCAACAAAAGCGGATTCATCTTTTTGGCTCAACACATTTTGCTGAACAGAATGAATATTTCCTAACTTTTGTCTAACAATCGAACATCTTTCAGAGTCCTGTCTTGCAACAAAAGCGGATTCATCTTTTTGGCCCAACACATTTGGTTGAACAAAATGAATTTTTCCTTGGGAAAAAGACACACAATTGTTATAAAAATCAATACACATTTTATTCGTTATTAAGAAATCCTGACCTAATACTACACTACATTTTAAGTCAGTTATAATTATAAATTCTTGTTTAAATAAAAAATCGCTCAAAGAAAACATTATATCGCATTTTCCAACTACTTTTAACCTACTACCATTACTTGCACTAAAACATCTATTTTCTATATCTCTACATTTTACTCCTATCTCATCCGCGGTAACTTGACTGATGCAGGAAACCGTGGCACCTGTGTCTACAAGAGCTACATAATTTACCTCATTTGTAGAAAATACTAATAATGGCAATAACGCAGAAGAAGGTCTAACCTGTTGACTAGCTTCATACATCGCTTGCAATTTCACGTCAGATGTGTGCGCTTGCAAAAGACCAGACGACATCTTAAAAACATCACCGTCGCGACAATTGGCCTTCTTTATTGTCGGCGAGGTTGAAAACCCGGCTGCGACTGCGTTTTCCTAAAATTAGAACGTAAATTATAGCTATTTGAAGGTGCTGGTCCTGGTACAAAGCGGCATACATCTTGCACTTCCGTCGTCATTGGCGGACCAAATAGAGTGGGCGTACTACGATCAGCTCCCCCACCAACAAACTTATGAACGAACGCAGCATAATTCTGCGCTAAGTTTAACTGCTCTTCACGTGCTTTTGGATACACCTTCTCCAATTGCAAAATAACCTTCCTGAGGTCTCTTTTACACGCATAGTGGGAATATGCCAGTTTACTCTTGTGGTAAGGCTTCCCTTTAAAAATTGCGTAATGAATGATGCTTCATTGGTTATGTTTGCTTTGCTAGCCAACTCCGATAAATTATAAAAATGCTCGCTCAGGCCTTTCTGGTCCTGCTTGGCATTATAAAATAATTCGGAGTAATCACACACTTCAAATTCTTCCCTCAATTTATCCACCACTTCTTCAAAGCTTTTACATGAAGCTTTTATTGATCGGAAATAGTGAAGTGCAGACCCTTTTAAAAATGCTGGCAACAACAATAACTGTTCCTCAGAGCTAGTGCACTTCTTATAAACTGCTACTGCTTGGAACTGCTCCAGAAACTCTTCCACCGACTCATCAAAATGACCCATAAAACATGTGACTACGCGATCCATTTTGCTTAAAAAAATAATTTTCCTCTTCTTTCAGGCAAGATTATCTTAATTTCTTTTCTATTCTTCATTCTTCAACACTTAGCTTTTTCACCATTCTTTTCAGTGCTTTCGTGCCACCTGAAAAACGGAAACTTTTCGCGCACGGTCGGCTTTTGGCGCCTCCACCATTGTGGAACTCTTAAAGGTTGGGGGGCGTTTGTTTTAATAACAACAACCTTTATTTAGTATACGAGTTCATTTATTGTATACTTTTATATACATTTACAATTACATATTTACAATATAAAAATAACATGGTCAAGTCTACCCATGTTGGCACTTCAGATCGTTCTCTTCTAATCCCGGTTTGACATCTTGTCAATTCAAATTAAGTTTTTTTACAAATTACTATAAAGTAAAACCAGCCAGCGCCCTAACATGGTATAAACTCTACAGTACCTACGAGTACGTTAGTCTGCAATGGGAACCCATTTATTTTCCTATTACGAAATGTGCGTATTTTTCTTATGTAATTGCTTTAAAATAAATAAGATACTCAAAGACTATCCAATTAAATTTATTATCCGATTTCGATAAAAACGATAAATACAACCGCAAAATTACTACAAAATGCGATGCACGGGCCGTCCGAACTCAGCTTATCCTCGTAGAGTGGACATTTGTAATATTAAGCATGAATTTATTATCCTATTTCGATAAAAACGATAAATACAACTGCAAAATAACAACAAAATGCGAAAATGGAACATTTTTCGCAAAAATCACAGTCGAGATGTAATAGGCCTCTTAACGCTAACTACTTATTAAAGGCATACTACGCTAACTGACTGGACGGACAGCAGTTCGCCCGTGACCACGACCACAGTCTAAATATAAGCTAAAGCCTTTTTGTTGTTTTATATACCTAATCGCCAATTGAGCGTTAGGGTTGTCCTCTTAATGTTGTAAAATTGAAAAAGTTTTTGTTTAGTTAGCGCTGTATCTCAGCTAGTTAGGGTTTTTTTTAAGATAACTAGCAAAGCATTAGGGTTATCACTTTATTTTTTTATAAAACTGAAAGGTATTTTTTTATTATTTTTCAAAACGTTTATTTTGGTTCTATAATAATTATTATTATTATTATAAATTATCAGGCAGGCAGTTGAAACAACTGATAAGTGCCTGTATTCTGCTATACACCACTAGTTATCATATTATCTTTTAATTTATTGTATTGAGAATATATATGTCGAGTCTGTTTTAAAATTGGTTCAAATTTTGGGCTGAGACCACTTCTTCCGGGAGCTTGTTCCACGCACTCACTACACGATTGCTCAGAAAATATTTGTGAGGGTTATTATTTGAGAAACTAGTACATAATTTAAAGTGGTGGCCTCTTAGATGGGTGTTGTCGTTTCGGATAAATAATTTGTCCAAATTTTGGAGATCATAATGTCTGTTAAAAATCTTAAATGTCTCAATCAGATCTCCACGGTCTCTGCGATCTTTTAGAGTCGTGAGCTTCAGCACTTCTAATCGCTTCTCATATGATCGCCGTTTTAGTACTCGTGGTATTTTGGTGAAGTTGCGCTGTACCTTTCCCAAAAGCTCAATGTCCTTAACAAAATAGAGGCTCCAGCCCTGAAATGCGTACTCTAAGATAGGTCTTATGAAAGTTTTGTGAATTTGAAGCATCATTTCTGGTGTTATGACTCCAAAGGCTTTTCTTATATATAAGACAGATAAGACTTTTAGCTTTTTGGTGATCGAAGCTATATGCTCTCACCACTTCAGGTTCTCTGTAATCTTTACTCCCAGGTCTGTTTGCACCTTGGTCTCCATTAGTTGTGCAACACCCAATGTATAAGACAGACGGGGAATTCGACTGCCTATGTGCAAAACAGTACATTTCGAGGCATTGAGATTTATGAGCTAATCCTTCGACCAGTTGACAATGGACTTGGGAAAAATAAAAAAAGTTCATTTTTACTTTATACCATTATATAAATCGTTATTCTAAAACCAATAGTTTTTATTTCACTTTGATACCAGAAGTATTTACAAAGTTATTGTACATAAATAATTCGTTAAAACACTACTACCTCGCTTAGTTCGCTGGCACTCGTCTGACGTGACGTGACGTCATCGTATCCGATAGTCCCCGCCGCCGCTCTCGCCGCCCGCACCCGGCGGGCGTCCGATTACATATCCGATGACGTCACGCCGCGATTTTCGCGCGTATTTTGATTGTCACAAAAACAATAGCGCGTGGTAATTTTTATGAATCTTTAAAAAATTATTGTGAAGTATTTTGAAGAGCTACAGAAAAAATGTTAATGTCATATTTTAAGTTAAAATATAAATATTTCAAAAATAAATAAATAAATATACTGTTCCCAAGCTCATTGTGTTAAGGTCGTCTTAAAGGCGGTCGTAGTCTATCAACGGGTTGGCAAATATTTTAGTGTCGTCAGCAAAGATGCTGACGTTACTTTGAAGGCAGTGCGGCAGATCAAAAGTGTATATTATATACAACACGGGCCCAAGGACCGAGCCTTGCGGCACACCACTGTGTACCTCTCGGCGGTGTGACATCGTTTCACCTACTCTCACTTGCAAGGTTCTTTGCTGTAGGAAAGCCTCGATCCAGGTTAGTAGTTTCCCACGTATTCCCACATATTCTAGTTTTTTAAGGAGTCTTCTCGTAGGGTCTTTATCAAAAGCTTTTTCATATCTAGGTAGATAACGTCGATAGGCTCTTTCTTATTAAAGTGTTTTGTCCACAATGACAGACATGAAAACAAGTTGGAAATTGTAGAGCGATGCGGGCAAAAACCATGCTGCTCTTCAGCAATGACTTGATGGTTGGTGAAGAAATTCCAAATATGCTTAACTATAATCTTTTCCATGGCCTTGCAAACCACACTTGTTAAGCTTATATGTCTATAGTTAGAAGCTTCTAATTTACTTCCTTTCTTAAAAATGGGCGTCACCATTGCCGTTTTCCACAAATGAGGTAGGGTTCCAGTCTCATACGACATCTGCATTATTATTGCTAGGCAGTAGTGAGTTCACATTTCTTTAATATTACTACTGGGATGTCATTAGATCCAGGCGTTTCATTGCTTTTATGACTTGCTGGATTTTGTCTTTAGTAAAAAGTATTTCTTCAATGGAGTCATTAACTCGATGTAGCGGGTATAAAATTGGTACTTGGCTCTGAGGTTCTATTTTGAAGACACTCGCGAACTGATCCGCAAATACTTCAGCTATATCAAGAGGCTGTGTCATGGTGTGGCCTTGTTTGTTGAGTAGGACATTAGGAATGGTAACCCTTCAATTGATTTGTTGCTGAATGTAAGAGTAAAAATTTTTAGGCCCTGCATGCAGTATGTTTTTTTCATATAGTATACGAGCTGTTTTGTTTTGGTTTATTAATTTGTTGTTAAATTTTCTATAATCTCTGTAGTGTTCATCAAGCCCAGTCAACACATATCTTTTCCATAGTGCCAGTTTATGATTTATATGCTTTTTGGTGTCATTTGATATCCACGGCTAATTTGTAGTATGCTGTCCGAGTCTCGTTCGAGGTACATATAAGTCAAATGCTTCTCTGAGTGCATTGAGAACGATCTCAAATTGGCTGTTTGGACAGTTGTAATCTTTATATTTCCAGGTAATGTCGATCGTAGTTTTTCATTGATTTTATCATAGTCCGCTTTATTGAAGTTAAATCTATATTTTGCGTTCTTTTTTTTGTTCCTGTACTTGCAGTTGTATCGTTACCAACAGGCAGGTATGGTCACTTTTACCAATAGGGGCTTGGTGGTCAACGTTAGCTATGTGTAAATCATCATTAAGACAAGATCTAAGAATGAGGGATGGTTTCCTTGTCGAAATCTAGTTTCTTTTTCTATCACTTGCTGGAGATTGGTGTTTTTATACCATTGTATAAAGTTGTCTTCTTTTGGTGTGACATATCTGCTGGTCTCAAGTGGCCACTTCACTCCACCGTAGTTGAAATCTCCCATTATAGCAACCGTAAAACTCTCGGAGACGTGGTTAATTAGATCTAGTAAGCTGTTGTCATGATTTATTGTTAAGTCGTGACCTCTATACAGCTTGTATAAAGCGGGGCCAGCCATATTTCACGTACCTAATCACTTACTTTTAGTGAGCTGTTACACAATAAAACATTACTTGATATCTCGGGCATTGTGAAAGTACATACTTTGAAAATAATACGAGTTTATCGACAATATGACAACACTATCAATCAGCTGATTGGAGTAATGAACTCTGTCTAGTGTTACTTCTTTATTTGCCTCTGCTGTGACCCTAGTATTTGTGTGCCTATTGTGCTGACTCCGCCCGCTTTTAACTATTTATTGTTAATAAAGTTTAAAGGGGAACCCTTTAAACTTTATCAAATATAGGGTGTTGTTATTTTTTTCACTAAAAACATAAGTTACGACTACCTACTTTTATTAGTTAGAAAAGTAAATTAAGACGGTCATTTAGTCAATTATTCTCTGTTCCTATCACCAGGTCAGGTCAAGAATGTGTTATCTATCAGGTAAGTACTTTTGACGGTTAATTAGTACGGAGGTACGAATCCAAAACATTTATGATTTTGAGAAAAATCAAATGTAAATGTAAAGAGTCGCCTGAGTATTGTTCATGAATTGAAAGGCTTGTCATACGAAACGCACTGAGAAATGTCTTACTTCGCATAGCATTTCTACTTTGCTTAGACCGCGATTTTCTAAGCGACACATAGACGCTGTGATTGCTGTCTCTTTCTAATTCTACTAATTTATAAGAGAGACAAAGTCAAATCTCAGCGCTGCGGCAGCCGCAGGGAAGTTAAAGCCTTGGTAGTAACCAAGGCTTTAACTTAGAGAATCGCACTGCTGAACAATAACTAAAGCAGTATTGTTCTGAGGCAAGTAAATGTTTGTGAATACGGGTTTCATTCAGCACTGTACTAAACTCACCCGTTTACACGCAGTAAAAATAACAAAACAGAAAAATCTGTCACCATGTGAGTTTTCATTGTAACTTTTATGTCGGCTCTAAAAAAAACAGAAAATAATAATGTTAATAATTTCAACAGTGATAAAAAAAGACTTAACTAATTTAAAAATATTGCTAGTTTTCGTAACTCAAAGTCTAATTTACGATCCCTAAAAAGTATGGGCGGTATTAACTTATTGGCGGTATTGGTACTAGGAGTCACTACTGGTATGGGTGGAGTCACAAGAAAGCGTGCGCGTGCGTCTTTTTTCTTAATGGGTTCTGTAGCTCATTTTATTTTTCTAACCGCTTCGGTTAACCCGATATAAATGTAAGCATTCCTGAAATCCTACCTAGTGTGATACAACATAGTTAAACTTTACTAACTAACTAAGTTTAACTATGTTGTATCACACAAAGTTTCAATACTTAACACATTCGTTTTTGTTTACAATAATAATGTTAATAAGAATAACATTTTTAAACACCTGTGACATAAGTACTAAATAAAACTTACGTGTGATGGAAGATTTTATCACTAATTTACTAAATTAATTAAACTTTAGTATACCCGACCCGAAGCAACAAACCTAAAAAAATACGCTGCGCTTAAGCCAATTTACACTTTGGTAGTATTTTGTGATGAATTTATGAATTCATGAATGACTTAACTAATTTAAAAATATTGCTAGTTTTCGTAACTTAAGTCTAAATTCCGAACCCTAAAAAGTACTAGGGTTATAGGCGGTATTAATCTCTAGACCCCAAGGGGTCGCATGAGACCGCAGTTGACAGTGCGCGCATTTCCTTTGCCTTTATGGGAGCAGTGTTTTCGAATCCTAAATACCAGTAGGCGGCACACCCCGCCATAGCAACGCCCAACTTGGTAGGGTTGATTGCATGTAATTTTTTCGCAGTCGTTTGTGAAAGCTTGTCGAGTGCATACCTACTTTTCGTTATTTTTCGACGGATGAAGCAGCCTACACTAGGGGCGGGATAAGTAATATCCACAATGAGCATGTGTGGTCACACACGAATCCACATGCGTCAACAGAACCGCCTCTGTGGTCTAGTGGCTAAGCTACCTGTTTCAGACCCAGAGGTCCCGGGTTCGATTCCCTGCGGGCGGTACATCTTTGTGTGCTCGGTTTGTTTGGTGGTAGGGCTGTTAAGTCCGCCTGGCTAGCTACCACCATCTTATCTAAGTCTGTCGCCATAACAACGATGTTTATAGCATTGTTGTGTTCCTGGGAGTTTGAGATAAGATAGCCAGTTCCTCAGTGGTTGAGGATTCCGGGTGAAGCGCGCTTCCACCTTCGGCCTTATCGTCACTTACCATCAGGTGAGATTAAGGCCAAGCGCTTACCCGTTGCCAATAAAAAAATAAAAACATAAAAAACAACAGAGTCTACTTTCCAACATCAATGGCGAGTTAACGTCTGGGCTGGCATAGTTGGTGGTAGGCTGCTTGGACCTAAGTTTTTGCCCCAGCGACTAAATGGAGAGAACTACCTCTAGCACTTGACCAATTACGTTGTAGAGCAGCTTGAAGAGTTTTCATTGCGTCGGGCGCAAACTTGCATCCAGCGACAAGGCGGGCATTTTAAGCCATTTTTGTAAACTGTTCATTGTGAAGTACAGTTTACACGCTTTACCTCTCAAGCCCCTACCGGCAAAAAGTGAATCTTTGTGTGCTGTTTTTATCGGATTTATCCAACGTAATTAATGTTGTTTATTAGAAAATTATTATTCCGACTAATGATCCTATGGAAGTAATAAGTTCCAAGAAATACATCGAAATACGAGTAAAATAATACGTGGTGTAATCCGTTAGCATGTTTCCAATTTCCGAGTGAATTGTAACAATGTTTGTTTTGTTTACTGTTACATGATAACTTTGTTATTTTTAAACATTGAGATACAATAAACTTGAGAAGACACCGCGAAGCAAGTTTGTGCGCAACTAAGGTGCAGCCGCAAGGTCCACAATCGCTTGAATCACGCGCAATCACTGAGGCATTTGCAGCCCATGGACTGCACCTTAGTGCACACAAACTTGCTTCGCGGTGTCTTCTCTAGTTTATTGTACCTCAATGATCAACCAAAATGATCGTGTCTGCTAATCTGGCTATCTGGCTGGAGTGAGTAGTTAGTTATGCACAACAGTTGCGCCAATTCTTCTTCACAGCTAAAAGACGTTCTGAATTGGGCTACCTATTATTGGTTTAAAAATTGTCAACTAACTTGCTTTGATTATTGTAAATTGTTAATTTTATTGTTTTTTTATTGAAAATAAAACAAAATATTGAATGATGTATTTTTATACTCATACCTAACCTAAGTAAATATACAAAAAGAACAAATACAACAAAGACAACAAAACTGTTGCAATCATCACTTTATTAATCAACTAAAAAAAATTATGACGCACCTGCTGTCATTATTTTTTGACATTTCGATTCCAAGACAGGTGTTGATTTTAGTTATTTCAAAACTAATTCATTGTAATCTAGGACCTAGGGTACCTAGTTCTAAGTAGGCGTAGCTACCTTTAGGCCGAGTCCTGAGTCATGGCGCATCGCGCAGGGGGATTGCGGAGCGTAGAAATAAAGTAGGTATGTAAGCGCCCGCTTGCAGTTTGGACAGGTTCTTAAATGTCGAGTATTTGTTTCGTGCGCGGCGGATTCCGCCTGCGCGATGCGCCGTGACTCAGGACTCTGGCTAAAGGTGGCCACTGACGATCAGTTTTTCCCATCAGTTGAACTGACGTCAGTCCAAAATTTGATCGTGAATGTCGAATCGTCACTCCAGAGTTTTAACTGACAGCGCGACACGGAATTTTCCGTGGCTACCATAATCCAAGCCGGCGCGTCTCGCCAAAAACTGACCGTGAGTGTGTGATCGTCACTCCAATCGCGTCAGTTCGAATTTCTCCAATGATTGATCCTTAGAACCTAATAATAAAGTTCAAAATTAATTGTATCACCTCAGTTACCTTAAGAGTAAGTAATACGATTATCTATTCTGTGACTACACCTCAAAATGCTTCGCTTTAGTTGTATTGAGTTATTTCAAAAATAAGTCATTTTAATCTAAGACATATGTAGGTACCTACCTACTCATAGGTAAGCGTACCTATCTACTTTAGAGTCGAAACAATGTGACTGTAAAATGAAAATATTTTTATTACTTTGATGTTAATTACTTAGGTAGGTAGGTACCTATGCACACATATTTAGTCGGGATTTAACGCAAAACTACTTAGTAAAGGCATTCTACGCATACCTTTTTATACCCGACGTTTCAACCAAGTTGCACCGGCCGTGGTCACGGGTGGACTGCTGTCGCGCTGTATCGCCTCCGTTTGCGTCGCTGAATCTTCATCCACCATCACATTATTTATCCAACTACAGTCACACACAACACTAACGATGTCCCTATTCCGTAAACAATCCTTATTCTGGTAGTTAGCCGATTGCAGACTAAAACGAAGTGGCGTTTTTGCAAACACTGGATTCCACGCTGATGATAATTTGTGACCATCTTCCCGATTTAAATTGTTCGGATGTTTCTTAATTTCAATTGCTTCACGCACTAATCTTGAATAAAAGTGGCGATCTGTGGAGAGGACTTGCGTACGATGAAATTCGATCCAATGATTTACGCCTCTTTCAAGTAAATGCTCCGCAATGGCTGATTTGTTAGACTGGCGGTTTTTCACAGCCGCAATATGTTCCTTGACCCTCTCATGGATAGTCCGTTTTGTCTGGCCTATGTAGGAACTACCGCAGCTGCAGTCTATCTTGTATACGCCTGGTGTTTGAAGTGGCAAAACGTCCTTCGGGGAGTCCACAATGTTGTTGACCTTTATGCCTGGAGTGTATATTGTCGGTATCGAGTACTCGCGTAATATGTGGCCGATCTTGTCCGTGACTCCTTTAATATAAGCCATATAGGCTGGTTGTCTTCTAACTTCGGGATGTTTGTCACTCTTAGTCGGCTGCTGCCGTAGTCGATTCACTCAATATCCGTTTTTATTGAGTACCTCATGAACACGATCCAGCTCACGCTTTAAATGCTCAGGGTCACAGAGGTCAAATGCTCTGTTCTTTAGTGACGTTATCACGGATTGCAAGTGTCGAGGGTGGTGATGTGAGGTAGCGTGTAGGTTCTGTCCGTATGCGTGGGTTTTCGGTAAACACAGTGTGTTACGGACCCATTTGGTTTCACGGTCATCTTGACATCTAAAAAGGCCAACGACCTATTCGCCTCCATCTCATATGTAAACCTCATCTTCGGGTGAAAGGAGTTGAGATGTTGCATCCACTGATCCACTTCCTGCTTGCTTCCTTTAACCACGCTGAAGATGTCATCTACGTATCTTTTCCAAAGTCGGATGGTCTTAGGACCGAGGCTCAGTGCCTTTTCTTCAAAATGTTCCATCCAGATGTTAGCAAGTACCGGGGCGACTGGGCTTTCCATTGCGACACCATCAATCTGTAGGTAATATTGACCTTGGAAAAGGAAATAGTTGCCGTCCAAACAGTGTTCAAGCAGATCAATATAATTTCGCGGCATTTCGTTGACCTTCAGTTTTTCCCGGACTACGTCCAAACACTCCTTGATTGGAACATTGGTGTACAGCGATTCCACATCGAAACTCACCATAATGTCGTCCGGTTCCAATATTAGGCTTTTTAAAGTTTGGACAAAGTGGCGTGAGTCCTTGACGAAAGACGGTGTTTTACCCACAAGTGGCTGCAATACTGACGCAACGTGCTTTGCAAGGTCGTAAGTAGGAGAAGCAATTTGACTTACGATAGGCCGCAACGGCACGTTGGATTTATGTATTTTGGGCAGGCCATATAATTTCGGTGGTTGATGTGATTTACTGACTGTTATCTTAATATGGATATGCCTTCTAAATCCCGGGAAATCTTTTTATTCTATGCCCAAATGTTGTTGATTTTATATACATAAATGTATGTTGTTGATTTTAAATATATTTAAATAAATATATAAGTTTTTTTTAAAATTTGTGTTTTTATTAACTTTATTATTAAATTAAGACATAAAAGTGACAAAAGTAAATTACTATACTAACAACATAACATGGAATATTGTCTAAGAAGTATTATTGCTGTTCATCGCATCGACAATGTCCTCCGAGTTATAGTAATTTACAATCGTCTTGTGTTACAAGGCATGTCTATATTAACACTAAAATTCAATATCATTGATCTCAGATTGCTCTACCTACGTTAAATAATTAATACATCAACAATTAAGAAAATGTTTTCTCGGATCCCGGGATTCTCGGAGCGTATCCGTATTAACACTAACATTCAAGTTCATTGACCCCAAATGGCACTACCTACGCCGATCACTGGTTATCATACAGAGTTCATGACCCTGCTAGTGATGGGTTTAGCTTGTTCTGATTTTAAATTAACGACAGATTAACTTTGTTTGTAAATGCAAAAACAAATTAAATTGAGCTTATCTTACTAGGGTATTTATAGAAAGGGTCTACACTAAGGATAATTTAAAACCCTGGATTAAGGCTGGCCCCGTTTGATACACGCTGTATAACCCACACAGCAAAAACGTATAGTTACCGATTTTTACGTCAAGCCACAAACATTCAGACTCCTCATGTTTCTCATATAATGATCAAATAATCAAATGAATTGACTAGTTTACAAATGTGTAATTAAAAAATCTTCAACATTTTAAGAAGTCTTTAATTCTTCGTTTGTTATAATAAATTACTCACTGAAAATTACTTTCGCCTGCTACGACACGTTCGAAAAGCTTTATTATTGAATTTTATAGTGTAAAAAATTCTCATTCGAATGATGTAAGTTATCGAAAAACATGGCCACGGCACTATAAAATTGATTTTGTCTACTGCTTTGTAAATTAATACAGCTACTTATTTAATTAATTAATACTGCCGAGTTTAAGCAGTCGTAAACTACGCAATACGGCGGCATCGCAAATACACACAACAACAGTGACCACTCGTCTCGACGCAGCACGCGCTACTGAAAGCACTGCGATGTCCGCTTAGGGGCCCTGTGAAGACGTGCGTCTGTGGGTGTGCGTCGTTTCGAGCGTTTGTACGTAGCTTCCTTACTGCTTTAGCTTATATTTATACTGTGCCACAACCGGTGCATTTCAGTCGAAATGTCGGGTATAGAAAGGTATGCGTAGTATGCCTTTAATAAGTAGTTAGCCATAATCCCCGTCTAAATGTTTGTTTACAATAATGGAACGCGACAGGTTAAAAGTGTATATATTTAAATATATATTAATTTAAAATATTGTATTTTTACAGGCGCTAAAGTACAGAAAAAACGTAAACTAAGTATTGATACTGGTAAAGGAGTAAATCAGACGTCTCAGGCAACTGAAGAAGGAAAAGCAATTAAATAGATATCGAGAAAACATCACCACAGAACACGAATCAAAAAACTGTATTTATCAAAACCAATAACAGTAATAAAGATACAAAACAAACAAGAAAAACTTATAATTTATAAAAAAAATATTAGAAATATTAAGAAAAGTATGAACAACTATACATGTGACATTTGCAAAATAAATTTTAATTGCAAAAATATTTTAGAAAGTCACATGATTTCACATTATACAGTAATAAGGCAAAAACATAATACGCTATGTCATGACATAAGACATAAAAAAGTTGATGTAAAAATCGTTAAAAACAGTGAACAAATCTTAAAAAGCAAAGTATGTAATTATTGTAATAAATCTTTTGTACGTAAAGGTAACCTTACTAGACATATTAGGACCCACACAGGCGAGAAACCATATCAGTGTAATGATTGTAATAAGTCTTTCTCAGATAAAAGTTATTTGCCTGCACATATTAGGACTCACACGGACGAGAAACCATATGAGTGTAATGATTGTAATAAGTCTTTCTCAGATAAAAGGGGCTTGCATGTACATATTAGGACTCACTCGGGCAAGAAACCATATCAGTGTAATGAATGTAAAAAGTTTTTCTTAGAAAAAAGATATTTGCATGCACATATTAGGACTCACACGGACGAGAAACCATATGAGTGTAATGATTGTAATAAGTCTTTCTCAGATAAAAGGGGCTTGCATGTACATATTAGGACTCACTCGGGCGAGAAACCATATCTGTGTAATGATTGTAATAAGTATTTTAGATTAAAAAAATCTTTAACTGAACATATTATAAAGAGTCACACGGGTAAGAAACCATATCAGTGTGATGTTTGCAATAAGTATTTCTTATTTAAAAGTACTTTGCTTCTACATGTAAGGATTCACACGGGCGAGAAACCATATCAGTGTAATGTTTGTAATATGTATTTTTCACAAAAACCTCATTTGACTATGCATGAAAGGACTCACACGGGCGAGAAACCATATCAGTGTAATGTTTGTAATAAGTCTTTCTTATATAAATGTATTTTGCTTGTACATATTAGGACCCACACGGGCGAGAAACCATATCAGTGTAATGATTGTAATAAGTCTTTCTCAGATAAAAAGTATTTACATGTACATATTAGGACTCACACGGGCGAGAAACCATATCAGTGTAACGATTGTAATAAGTATTTTAGACGAAAATCTAATTTGAATGAACATATAAGGACTCACACTGGCGAGAAACCATATCAGTGTAATGTTTGTAATATGTGTTTTTCACGAAAACCTCATTTGTCTATGCATGAAAGAACTCACACTAGCGAGAAACCATATCAGTGTAACGATTGTAATAAGTATTTTAGACGAAAATCTAATTTGAATGAACATATAAGGACTCACACTGGCGAGAAACCATATCAGTGTAATGTTTGTAATATGTGTTTTTCACGAAAACCTCATTTGTCTATGCATGAAAGGACTCACACTGGCGAGAAACCATATCAGTGTAATGTTTGTAATATGTGTTTTTCACGAAAACCTCATTTGACTATGCATGAAAGGACTCACACAAGCGAGAAACCATGTCAGTGTGATGTTTGTAATAAGTCTTTCGTATTTAAAAGTGCTTTGCTTAAACATATTGGGACTCACACAGGCGAGAAACAATATTAGCACAGTATAAATATAAGCTAAAGC
Organism: Scoparia ambigualis; assembly: GCA_963921215.1. Classification (NCBI taxonomy): domain Eukaryota; kingdom Metazoa; phylum Arthropoda; class Insecta; order Lepidoptera; family Crambidae; genus Scoparia; species Scoparia ambigualis. The sequence continues at coordinate 1,849,813 of OY992525.1, forward strand.
AGTACGGAAACTAGGCCTTTTTGTTGAGATAAATACCTACGCACCAATTGAGCGTTGGGGTTGTTCTCTTATTTTTGTAAAATTTTTAAGTTTTTGTTTACTGTATCTCAGCTAGTTAGCTCTTTTTTACAAGCTTTTATTTAACTCTCAATGTATGTATGTATGTAAGTCTTTTGTTCGGGTGGAATTTTGCAACTTCATTTTGATCTACTTGCTGGTTACCGATTGTGCTGAAATTTTGCTTACATGTGTAAATCACGTGACAATGCAATATTATGATGACATGGTGCTGATCTGATGATGGAGCTGGAAGGTAGCCATAGGAATTTCGGAATGAAACAACACAGCCTCATCGAGTTTAGGCTCGTTTGGATTGTCTTGACGAGTAGTTTGTCTTTCAATGGTAACCAGAGTCTGATGGAGCTGGAAGGTGGTCATAGGAACTCTGTAATGAAACGACGCAACCCCATCGAGTTTCAGCTCGTTTCATTCGTCTTGACGAGTACTTTGTTTTGAGATGGTTACCAGGGTCTGATCTGATGATGGAGCTGGAAGATAGTCCTAGGAACTTAGTAAAAAAAACGACGCAACCCCATCGAGGCTCGGCTTCTTTGATTTGTCTTGTCGAGTACTTTGGTGTTAGATGGTAACCAGGGTCTGATGATGGAGCTGGAAGGTGGCCATAGGAACTCAGTAATTAAGCGACGTAACCCCATCGAGTATGGGCTCGTTTGATTCGTCTTGACGAGTACTTTGGTGCTGGATGGTAACTAGGGTCTGATGATGGAGCTGGAAGGTGGCCATAGGAACTCAGTAATTAAGCGACACAACCGCGTCGAGTTGATTGGTCTTAATGGGTGGACCGATTTTGATGGGTGGTGAACTGGTGAGTGGTGGTGGTTTGGTGGACGTGAATAAATTTTGTATACTTACTAAAATATTTGTATTCAGTGAGATGAACAGATGAAAAACGTGTCCAGGGGATAACTAAAAAGTAAAAAAATAATTAAAAGTAAAAACTTTTTTACAAAACAAGCTTTTAAATTGCGCTAATAAGAAAAAAATAAACTTTTACTTTAAAACTTTTACTATTAACTTGTAACGTCATTATACAATTTATGTGCTATAAAAGGTTGTCGCGAGATTTAATACTATACTTAAATGTGTAAATAAACAAGTAAATTTAAATAACTTAATGTGATTGATTTAAACTATTAAAATTTTCAATCTAAGAAAAATACGAGTAAGTAATTACTACTTAAATCTCGCGACAACCTTTTATATCATATAAATTGTGTAATGACGTTATAAGTTGATAGTACAAGTTTTAAAGTAAAAGTTTATTTATTTCTTATTAGTGCAATTTAATAAATGCTTGTTTTCAAAAAGGTTTTTACTTTAAATTGTTTTGAGATAATTAGCAAAGCATTAGAGTTGTCACTTTTAATTTTTATAAAATTAAAAGGTATTTTTTTTATTATTTATCAAAACGTTTATTTGGGTTCTATAATGATCAAATAATCGAATGAATTTACTAGCTGACAAACAAAATTGTGTATTTAAAAAATCTTCGACATTTTAAGAAGTCTTTATTTTTCGTTAGTTATTATAAATTACTCACTGAAAAATACTTTCGCCTGCTACGACACGTTCTAAAAGCTTTATTATTAAAGGACCATTGGAAGAAACGTCCCCCATCATCCAACAGATTTGAAATTAGTATCATCTGAAGGGCTAGACCCTTCAGATGATACTAATTTCAAATCGGATAGATATTTTTTTACTATGGCGACATTCTTCAAACACTATTTTTTATTTTATATTTATTTATGGTTGGGATGGGATTTAGGTTAAAAAAAATATATTGTTTTTGAATATTATTTTTATCTAACAAAACAAGATTGCAAGAGCAGACCAGCCTCCACAGGCGGCACCCGTTCACGAGTATGACATGTGAATCAGCTATCTCGCTTCGTTCTACCATGTTTTAGGGAACGTAACGACCCGACGCACATGCCACCACCGCAGACACTTTGAAAGAGCATGACACACTCAAGCAACTCTAACTAAAGCAACAAAACAATAAAAAAGTTTTTTTTTTTATAAACAAACCCAATACTTTTTGCAACTAACACGGGTACTTTAAGCTTCTTTGGGTCCCAATGAACAAATTGACACGTATCCCATGACTGTTGAGCGTGGGGACGGGGTTCATACAAAATCCCCCATGGTCCTTTTATAGTGTAAAAAATTCTCATTCTAATGAATAGCTTTTTTAAATAAATTATCGGAAATCATGGACACGGCACTATAAAATTGATTTTGTCTACTTCTGTGTGAATGAATACAGCTACTTATTTAATTAATTAATACAGCTGAGTTCAAGCAGCCGTAAAATACGCAATACACTCGCGGCATTTTTAAAAATCGCGCGGACAGCGCACGCTATACAATAATACACAACAGTGACCACTCGTCTCGACGCGGCACGCGCTACGTACTATTCGTTATTCTGTGGCGCTACTGAGAGCACTGCGATGTCCGCTTAGGGGCCTGACGTGCGTCTGTGGGCGTGCGTCGTTACAAGCGTTTATACGTAGCTTCCTTACTGCTTTAGCTTATATTTATACTGTGATACCTATCAGTGTGATGTTTGTAATAAGTATTTCTCATAAGTGCTTTGCCTGTACATAATATAAGGTCTCACACGGGTGAGAAACCATATCTGTGCAATGTTTGTAAACAAGACGTGTTTACTACGTCTACGACTACTAAAATAAGCTTGAAAAGGGAGTTCACATCTTATGACGCACGCATGCGCTATTTTAATATTAAAGGTTTGGAGGTCCGGCGTAAGGTGCATGATTTAACTCTGTACAAAATATTTTATGGCTCTATTACGACTTCTCTTTTGTCGGATATACGCTTAGAGCATTCAATGAATGCTCTAAGGATATACGCCTTAAAATCCCAACTAAGTCGACTAGACATAATTACTCTTTTTCGGTGCCTTTCTGCAATAACAATGTTTCCTTTCACAACCCCTTATTATAGAATGTGTCGCGAATTTATCACACTACTGAATAGAGTGGATGGTGTGCCTGACATCTATTCCATGGTTCATCTCTAGGCGCTTGGAAGTCTAAGTCTTCGCAAAATTATGGAATTATTAATTTATTACTTGAATTTATTGTCATTATGGTTTATTAAATGTTATGTTTTTGTATATCCCTATTTAATTTTGAAATAGCAATTGTTATGTTTATTGTATTTTAATTTTGAATTCTGAATTGGCAATTATTAATGTGATTTTTTTGTAATTACTTTAGAAATAATGTTTTATACTTAATTATTTTTGATCTCGATGTATTTTTTGCATGCTGTCTGCACATACTTTTGAAGTACAGGCTGCACCTATGTTTGTACAAGCCGAAAATTACTATGTTATCGCTGTAATTCCGTTTTGTGTTGCTAATAAAAAAATAAAAAAAAATAATGCCGGAGTCGAACTGTCTGTCTGTTGCAACACTCGCTACCACATCCCAACCACCAGTGACAACGCAACAACATCCACATTTTGTAGGTATCACAACGTAACCGCAAAAAGCTGCAGCGACATTATTCACATATAACCAGAGCTTGATCACCTTTTGTCATGTGGGTAGTCATAGTCACCCATCAAACAATAACAAAAGGCTCCACGTTAAACCGAATTTTAAAATACTTAATGTTTATTATTTTAGTTTAAAATACTTTATTTCTACTCAGTTTATTTATTCTGTAACTAAAGTGCAAGTGTTATCTTCGCCGAAGTTTCCAGATAAGGATAAAATTTATTGTCATAACTGTGTGCATTGGTTGTTACAATTAAAATGGTGTCAACAGTCTGTCCATTTCGGACGTACAATATTTTACAAAGGCCATGAAAAAAAAATTTTTTTTTAATTTAATACATTTAAACAATATTCATTAAATTACAAAATAATCATTTCACATATCAGCAAATAGAATTGTATAAAATAATAATAATTTTTAATAAGTAATCATAAATTAAAATTAAAAATAATGCATTCAAACAAAACATTAATAAAATAAGAATAAAACCATTTCGCATGTCAGGATATAAAATTGTAAAATAATAATAATTAATATATAACTAAAAATAGTTAAAAAATTCATCCAAATTATAAAAACATTTTTCGATTAACCACTCTTTTAGAGTTCTTTTAAAATAGGGGTTTTCAACACATTTGATATGAAGCGGTAAATGATTAAACATTTTTATCCCCATAATCACGGTACTTTTGCCATAAATATAACTATAATGTTTTATGATACACACATCATAAGCGTATATTCTTTTTGGATTGATTTTTTGGGCAATAATAATTTTTATTCTCCTTTACAAATACACAAATTTCTAGAATATAAATACACATCAGAGTTAGATATTTGAAATCTTTAAAAGTATTTCTTAATGATCCACAATTTTTAATATTATACATAATTCTGAGGATTTTTTTTGGTATTATAAAGGTGGATTGACTATTTACTGAGTTACCCCAGAATATTATTCCATATATCAAAAGAGGATAGACATATCCATAATATGCATTTTTTGCTACATTGATTGAGGCTACGTTCATTAAGATCGATATTGCATAACAACTACTAGAGAGCCTTTTATTTATGTTATCAATGTGCGACTTCCAATTCATATGGGTGTCAATAGTAACACCTAGAAATTTTATATCTGGTACTTTCTCAATCTCTTTGTTGTTAATCCTAACTTTAAACTCAAAAGGGGTTTTCTTATAGTTTTTTTTTATTTTTTATTTATTTATTTTTCAAAAATAATACATTTTAAGTTTTTAAACTCTGCCAAACTACATATGCAGTTTGTCGGCAGCAGCTCCCGTGTAACATTTTTATAGATGTATTATATATAATATATTATTATTCAAAATTTTTATACTATGTAACAAACTCACTGAGTACTTACCTAATTGAACTGGTATAAATACATTGCACACATACTTACATAGAGCGCACACACTCACAAACACACCCCCACACACATACACACACACACACACACACACACACACACACACACACAATACACACAGGTGTTCTTTTCGCAACAACACATGCGCAACTCGCAAAATATGCTTACCTACTAACAAAGATGTTTAAACACTTCCAATATAAGCTATGGGAACATCATCCACAGTAACAAACAGCAGTCACGGACAAAGCGATAAATAGTGCTTCCTCAGCCTAAACTTAATACTATTCTTACTGATGCAATCCTCCAATAAGTCATACATTAAATTTTGGGGCAGTTCATTAATAAAAGTTGGAAGTAGCCAGCGCCTTTCACGCCTTCCATAATAGTTTCTTATTCTGGGGATAGCCAGTTTATTTATATTTACAGACCGTGTTGGGTATGTATGTACTCTCTTCTCAAGATTAGAGTAGTTTCCGTATTGTTCAGTAATTATTGATAGCTTAACCTTTTTTCAATCGGGAGAACTTTACATAAACTAAATAATTTTTCATAATTTTTATCTAATGAGTTTTTTGTTTTTTTATCAATAATGAGTTTTAACATTCTAATTTGCAACTGTTTAATTTTATTTATATATGTAGGAAAGGTTAGTCCGTACATACCCAGCCCATATAACATTACAGCATCCGCTAATGCATAGTAAAGCATGAACATAATCTTTTTACTAACTATGAGCCTTAAATTATACAACTTACCTAGTATTATACGTAGCTTATTACATACCACATCTACATGCATTTTCCAAGAAAAATGTTTATCAATATGTAAACCTAAATATTTATATGATGCGACATGTTCAATAATTTTACATTTACAGTTTACCCCTTGTTATGGAGACAGTCATACGAGTGTCCTATAATATTAATATTGATTGCCTTATTGTGCATACGAGGTGAGAAAATAGCCATGCATTTTGTTTTATCAAAATTAATAATGATTCCGTTGTCGTGTGCCCATCGAACAATATTATCAAAATCGCTTTGCATATTCTTTTGAATCTCGCACTGGTTTTTACCTCTGTACATAACGCATGTATCGTCCGCGTACATATAGGATTTGCATTGTTTTAAAACATTGGTCATACTGTTAACATGCATTATGTACCCGATTGGGCCATAAACCGAACCGGTTGGTACTCCGTACTTTATAATATCGCTCTTACTTTCGACGTCACAGACAGAAACTTTAAGCATCCTATTTTCTAAGTAGGTACTGCCTAAACCATGGGGCCGCGTATCCCACATTCATCCATGGCCTGTAATAAGCCGTTATGGTCCAAAGTGTCAAACGCCTTTTTAAAATCAATGTAAATAGTCATTACAATATTTTGTTCATTCAAAAAACCGTTGACGTCATCTGTAAATCTTGCAAGCACTGTAGATGTGCTCCGTTTCGCGCGGAACCCATGCTGACTATCAGATAATAACTCATGCTGTTCAAGAAAGTCTGTTATTTGACCAACAACAATTTTTTCTACAATTTTGTTAATAACATTTAGAATTGCTATTGGTCGATAATTTGTAAATTCCGCATGGGATCCTTGTTTATATATCGGTCTTATGATGACCATTTTCAATTCGTCGGGATAAACGCCATTACCCACACACATATTCACAAAATTTGCTAGTATTGGACTTATTTTATCTTTAATACATTTTAAATCTTTGACTCGTATGCCGTCCGACCCTGCTGCCTTGTTACTACTTAAACCATCAATAATTTTTGATACTTTTGCCGCTGTTACTGGCATAAACCTAAAACTAATTTCACTTTCTGTGACATAGGAACTTCTTTCTAAAAACTTTTTCGGACACTTGTGCATAATACTATCTATTTCATGCGTAAACGTATGACAAAATTTCTCACATACAGTTGTTTTTGAATAATCCTTTAACATATATTTTTCTACAATACTATCTATATTTAATTTATTTCTTCCTAACCAATTATTTATACTGATCCAAATTTTGCGCATATCGTTACAATTTATAATACAATTTTTTCTATGCCTATTTTTTGCAGAATTTATAAGCTTATTTATTAAATTTCTCTGTTTAGTATATTCTAATCTATAAATATTATTTTTTGGTTGTGCCTTCCACTTTCTAAATAGCATGTCCTTTCTCTTAATCATACATTGTAACTTTTTATTTACCCACACTTGCGATTCACGCTTATTTATAATAGATCGTTCAAAAGTACATTCTGTATATATATTTCTAAATATATTTACTATGTTTTCGTATAATATGATAGGACTTTCTATGCTTAACAAGTCAGTCCATTCGATACACTGTAACTTTTTTAAAACGTTACCGTTATTGATTACAGTCTTTACCTTAACTTAAGCCGTAGTGTCTGTGCGTAGGTCAGCTGTTATGCCTATGATGTAATGATCAGCGATCCGTGTCGTAACTGTATACACGCTGAGCGTACTAGCCTTCACATTTCGCACGAAGACGTGGTCGATGCAAGACGCTGTCGCTCGCCCCGCAGTTCATATGGGTGTCAATAGTAACACCTAGAAATTTTATATCTGGTACTTTCTCAATCTCTTTGTTGTTAATCCTAACTTTAAACTCAAAAAGGGTTTTCTTATAGTTTCTAAACTCTATTAGCTTTGTTTTATCTAGATTTACTTTTAAATTAATTGAAGTCAGCCAACTATCGATAATTTGGAATGTTTAATTAATTTCACCAACAAAAACCCTATCCTCTATATTCTCATTTTTTTTTAATAGCAGAAGGAGGCAAACGAGCAAGCGGGACACCTGATGGAAAGTAATCACCGCCGCCCATGGACACCCGCAAAACCAGAGGAATCGCAGGCGCGTTGCCGGCCTTTAAGGAAGGAATAGGCTCGTTTCTTGAAGATCCCAAGATTTGATATGAATACTGTAGCATCGTCAGCAAACATGACACAAGTATGACTAATAATTAGTGGAAGGTCATTGATGTAAGTCAAAAACAACAATGGTCCCAACACGCTTCCTTGAGGAACACCTAAGACATTTTTTTCAAAATTTGATTGGACACTTATTATTGTTTTTGTTGTTTTATCAAAAGAATCTAAAATTGTCGCTTGAGACCTATGTGCCAAATAAGATTCAATTAGTTTCAGCGCTATGCCGCGTATTCCTATATGTCCTAGCTGCATAAACAATATTTTATGTGCAACACAATCAAAAGCCTTTGATAAATCTAAAAAAAGGCCTATGCATGTCTTCTTTTTATCTATATCTGCCCAAACTTGCTTTAAAATTTTGAATATAGCCAATGTCGTATTTTTTCCTTTTTGAAAACCAAATTGATTCGAATGAATTATGTTATTTTTGTTCAAGAATGATGTAATCCTATTAAAATAACTTTTTCAAAAATTTTGGAAATATTTGATAGTAATGCAATTGGCCTATAATTGTTCATATCACTCTTATTACCTTTTTTAAAGAGAGGTTTTATAAGCCCTTTTTTAAGTCATCCGCGAATATACCCTGTTTCTATTGACAAATTTATAATGTACAATAAAGGTTCAACTATAAATTGTATACTTGATTTTATTAAAGTCATTGGAATATTATCATGACCTACACTTTTTTTATTTTTTTATTGTTTTAAGATTGTCTTTAATTCCGAAATTGTTACTGGGGTCATAAAAATGCTATTAATATTTGATCGACTTACTGGTTGGTACGAAATATGATTTATATTCTGTAATGGATTATTTAAATTTATAAAATAGCTATTCATTAATTCAGCTATATCTAGTGGATTGTCAATTAAAATGTCATCTTTTATTATATTCTAAAAATGTGTTCTAAAAATTTACATAGTGTCGATCGGTCACTTAACATATTTCAAGTTAATATAAGAAGCATAACCTGTAACTTTGATAATCTACAGCTTTTACTACATAGGGTGGATATAAGATTAGATATAATAATTTTATCCGAGTGATCTGATCTATATTAGAGATGATCTTTCTTTCTCAACTCTTACACCTCATATAGCGGACGCAAATAGCCTAATAGTAACGTTTTCGAATACATTTGCTGTGGTAGCAATATATCGCTCTCCCTCAGTTAGGAATTCTGACAGTTTTATTAAATCTTTAGATGATACTTTAAAATCAATTAGCCATTTCCCAAATATTAGTATAATAGGCGATATTAACATAAATATTGTACCGGAAAACACAGACTCAAATTCCGAATTCTATCTGAACACCATTGCATCACATGCCATACTACCAGCTCACACTTTACCAACACGTCTAAATAGCTGCCTTGACCATGTCATCTTAAAGACAAAAAATCGAGCCACAACTTTAATTTTGGACTCGTTTATCACCGATCATGCACCTGTTATTCTTGTTGCAGATCTCAAAATCAGTGCAAACACTACAAAACGTACATATACCCGGCTCAATGAATCTGCTTGTATAACCGAGCTGACAGAAACCGATCTGACACCTATTTTTAAATCCACTGATCCGGAACAAGCAGCTACGATACTTGTAAACACTATTTCTATCATTGTATCTAGACATTCATATTTGGTTAACATTCCAAGCAGAAAAAGAATACTTAAACCCTTAATAGACACAGACAACGAAGAAGTGGAACGTACTATTCTAAGCCTTAAAAACACTTCTGCAGTGGGCTGGGATAACATCCCTACGTCTATTCTCAAAGCATGTAAGAATATTTTTGTCCCTGTTCTCACGCATGTTTTTAATATTTGTTTATCTACTGGTATCTTCCCTAAGGTCTTCAAAAAAGCTATTGTTCATCCGATTTATAAATCTGGAGATAAAAGCAATGTGACCAATTACAGACCAATTTCTGTGTTGACCTCAATTTCGAAAGTCTTTGAGAAAGTTCTCAATCGTCGTCTTATTAGCTACTTAGATACTAACCATATTATTAGCGACAATCAATATGGTTTTAGAACCGGAAAGTCGACGGAAGATGCCGTTCTGGAGCTGACTGATGAAGTGGCGAAGTGTTTAAACAGCAAGCTTAAGACTATAGGTATATTCCTAGATCTTACTAAGGCATTCGACACTGTCTCCATACCTATCCTGCTTGAGAAGCTTGAGGCTGTTGGAATTAGGGGTCACGTTCTTAAAATGTTTAGAAGTTACCTTAGCGATCGAACTCAAAGTGTCAAAAGCAACGATTGCATGAGTCAGGACAGATCTATTCATTATGGTGTCCCACAGGGTAGTGTTCTCGGACCTACCCTATTTTTAATCTATATTAACGATCTCTGTAGTTTGTCTCTCACTAATTGTAAAATCATAACCTACGCTGATGATACAGTTTTGCTCCTTCATGGCAAAGATTGGCACGATGTTCGTGATTGTGCGCAAAATGCTTTAAGCAACGTTATGGAATGGCTCTCTAGAAATCTTCTTACATTGAACTTAAATAAAACGAAATATGTAACTTTCTCACTAAACATGTCGTCACTCCCTCCATCTACGCTTACGCTCTTTGCTCATAAGTGTCTTCAACATCTTAACTGTGATTGTGTACAAGTTGCACGTACTCATAGCATAAAGTATCTCGGGGTTGTGTTAGATGCAACTTTATCGTGGCACCCACATTTAAACTATTTAATACCACGAGTCAGAAAGCTAATATATATTTTTCGAAAGCTAAGATCATCTGCAGATTTCGCAACCCTAAAGATGGTTTACTATGCACTGGCACAATCCTTATTGGTCTATTGTATAGCTGCTTGGGGAGGCACAAAAAAAACCACGTTCCTTCGACTAGAAAGAGCTCAACGAGCAGTCCTTAAAGTCATGTCGTTTAAGCCCGTGCGATTTCCTACAAGTGAGCTTTACTCGCTGTGTAATATTCTGACTGTCAGACAGATGTTTTTGTTACAAATTATCTTGCGCAAACATTGCTGTACTCCCTTTGATGGTAATATTATATTGACGAAGCGTAGATCTGATCGAGTCTGCAAAACTGTACCTTGTAGGATTGAACTGGCAAGACGTCACAATTATTTCCTCAGTCCAACACTTTATAACAGAGTAAACAAAGTGCTAAATATATACCCTTTAACTTTGCGAGAATGCAAGTCAGTTACTACTAAATGGCTCCAAAGCTTGACCTATTATGAGGCTGAAAACCTTGTCAAGAGTTAGCGGGCATTTAACAATTAATTCAATGTAAGCCATTTTTATGTTTCGTGTTGTTCTGCTTAATGGTAGCATTAAACCGATCCCAAGAATTAAGTCGTAGGGTTAAGCAGACAAACAGACAACTATTGTTTACTCTCAATTACTAAAATTAGTATTAATATTCCAAATTACATACCTTTCTTTTTTATTTAGCCTATTTTTGTTCTACTTCTGAGCAAAGATTAATGTTACTTAATTATTGTTAAGATTAAGTTTTTATTACTAAATTTCTTTATAAGTTGTATTTTTTTTCGGAGGTGGGCGCTAGAGTCTGCAACACAGTTAAACTTATGCAGGCTTTATCGTGCACACTTTTTTGTATTTGTGTTTTTATTCTAATAAAGAACTTTATTATTATTATTATATTTTCTAGTGTTTCTTTTATGCTATTTTATTTTGTTGTATTTTGTTTTTGACCGACTTCAAAAAAAGGAGGAGGTTCTCAATTCGGCTGTATGTTTTTTTTTTATGTTTGTTACCTCAGAACTCCGTCATTTATACATCAATTTAGAAAATTCTTTTTTTATTTGAAAGGATATACTTCCAGATTGGTCCTATTTTTATCAAAATCCAGTTCTGATGATGGAATCCTCGAGGAATTGAGGGAACTCCTGAAATTTTGTAGGCATACCTATAGCGATTTTGGTATTTTCAGCAATAAGTCAAGCATTTGCATTCAGAAAGTATCATTTGATGAAGTAGAACTGATGAAGGAGACCACAGAATGCCATTGGAACTCCTCAATGATAAGTATTTTACGGGTGGCGATAAGATATCTATGACGAAGCAAAAGAAGGCAGGTACCGGAACTTAGTTCTGATGGTGGCATCCTTGAGGAATTGAGGGAACTCCTCAAATATTGTAGGCATACTTTTAGCGATTTTGGTATTTTCAGCCATTAGTCAAATGAGATCCACTCCAGCAATAAATCTTTCCTAACTAATATTGTAAATGCGAAAGCGTGTTTGTTTGTCCGTATCTTACTTGCGCATCGACCTGATTTTGCACCAAGATAGCTGAAGGACAAATATCTATATATAATAAAATGTTGGGGGTTAAAGTTACTCGCGTCCATAGGTTTACCCTTGAGACCCTACACGTGACCCCTGGGTGGTGATAAATGAGTGACACTGAGTGAGTGGTAGAGCCACGCTGCGTTGCAGCACGCATTGGGCCGGCTTGCCCGGCGTAATACCACCCTCTCACGAATATCCGGCGTGAAATAATGGCACTTGGTGCTGTTGTGTTTCGTCCGGCCAGTGAAAGTTCCAGAGCCCCCCCCCCCCCCCCCCCTTTACAATTCCTATTCATTCCTTAACCCTAATCCTTTCTTAAAGATCGGCAACGCATCTACGACTCCTCTGGTTTTGCGGGTGTCCATGGGCGGCGGTGATTGCTCTCCATCAGGTGATCCGCCTGCTCGTTTGCCTCCTTCTAATATAAAAAAAAATTCGCTGTCTCATACTAGCAGCGCGTTTTGTAGGTTTACCAATATTCGCTTTCGATAAATAGATCGGAACGATTCACTAAAAAGCGAGAAATAAACAAAAATTTTAACAAAAAGAAAAACCGACTCCAAAAAATTTGACTGGAATAAATGCACTAAAACGTAAAAAATAATTGCGATGTTTAGTTTGTTCAATTCACTTGCAATATTAACCTTTATTCTACTCAATCTTATAATCTTAAAAAATATTTTTGGAGTCGGTGCCAGCCCAATACGACAATGTAGCAAAACCTTATAAAAAATGAACTTGATGCTTACGCGAAGGATTGGCCAACACACGCAAAAGGCCGCGAATGCTGGAAGGGGGGGGGGGGGAGGGGGAGAGGCCTTTGCCTAGCAATGGGACAATATGGGCTAATATAATAATAATATAGTATGTCGTGTAATGTTAAATTTACCTTGGCTGGCACCGCTCCAAAAATATTTTTTAAGATTAAGTATAAGATTGAGTAGAATAAAGGTTAATATTGCAAGTAAATTGAACAAACTAAACAACGCAATTATTTTTTACGTTTTAGTGCATTTATTTCAGTCAAATTTTTTGGAGTCGGTTTTTCTTTTTATAATTTGCCATGTAGCCTTGCTTTTATTATCACATTCATATAGATAATTTAAATTTGTGTTCCTTTTAGATTGTCTTATAACTGATTTCATAATTTTACAGTATTTTTTGTATTTATTTTTTGTAGTTAAGCAATTCATGTTTCTATTTTGTAAATACAATCGTCTCTTAGTTCTACTGGCAGTAAGTATACCTTTAGTTTTCCAATTAGGGGCTTTCTTATAGGTTATTTTAATTTTCTTGACAGGAACACAAAGTTCAAAAATAAGTTTAAATTTATCTATAAATGCTTTATACGCCTGGTTAGGGTTGTATGAGAATAAACATCTTTGAAATTGGTTTGAGAGAGGTATTTAATGAATATTTCCAAGTAAGCATCTGGATTTCTTTTGTAAATATACCAATATTTTTCATTAAAACTGCGACTTGAGGGAATTGAAATCATTTGAGATGAGATCTGATAAACCAATATGTAATACATTAGCTTTAAACTGTTTCTTATTGGTGATTATATTATCAATACATGTTTGAGAGGGAGTGGTGATTCTGGTAGGTGTTAAGATGGCTGGAAATAATTTATATGATTGAAACATGTTTAAGAATGATTCCGTTTTACAATTCTTTACCAGTATGTCTACGTTAAAATCTCCTAATATAAATATATTATTGTATCTATTTCGTGTCCTAACCATAACCTTATTCAGTAGATAGGGCAGGAGCCCCGGTTTTGGCCACTTCAAGGGAATTTCTACGTTTAAAATTTTTCTACTAATACAAGAATGCGTAATGTGGCGGTTTGAAATAACCAAAATTAAGGGTATACATTTACCTTTTAAAGTTTTTATGCGATGTTTGATTTGAGTCAATATATTTTTTTTTATATGGTTTTAAATATAAAAGGTGTGATTTCACCATTTCTAGCCACTTTTCCCCCAGTTGTGGCCATTGAATTAGTAAGGGGATATTTCGGTTTTCTTTTAAGAAAATAAAACAAATAAGTAAATATTTATTGTTAGGTAGGTAACAGTTCCAATATTTTGCCATTCCAGGTACATAGAAAACCTCGCTTTGAACACGGGCACTTGGAATTGGAAGGTTTCAGCTAGCAGTAGCTACTTTCTTACCACCTTGTATAGCTCCTAGGATGGTTTACGCATTTCTGATTTCCATATAAACTACCAAGTCGAATTTTTTTTTTAAAAACAGGGATTTAAATAGTTTGCTAAAAACATGTTTTAAAAACGTTTATTTAACTGAGTTATTGCGATTTTAAACTTTTTAAAAATGTTTTCAGCTAACTATTCAGATCCCTGTATTTTACTCTAGCATGCAAAGTTTCATTAAAAATGGCTTATTGGTTTTAAAAAATTTCGACTTGGAAGTTTATATGGGAAACCGAAATGCGTAAACCCCCTTAAAGCCAACGTAATTTTGGAAGGCGAATAAGCAAAAAGCTTCCTCTTCGAATTATCAATTTTGAATTTTATTTTTAACTTTTTGGAGTTATTTCACCTAACCTAAGTACAAAAGAAATAAAAAGTTGTAATGCCAAACCAGCTAGTAATTGTGAAGCAGCAAACATAAAATAAAAACAAAGTGGCCAAAACTGATGTTGTATTGGAGTCAGCTGTGGCCACAAGCATGGCCACAACCCAAGCAAAGTACAAATTAGTGTATTAGTTGTGGCCACCCCCTCTTCCCAATACGGTATCTAAACGAGTAACAAAATAACCTCAAAACCATGTTGCTAGACATTTTGATAATAGGCTTCAATAAAATTCAATACAAAAATTAAAAAGCTTTCTGAGAAATTTATTGATTACTTACCTAGTGTCTCTTAAGGTTTTCCTTAAGAAAGTACCAGAAAATTTTGATAAAAATTATCAACCTTACAAAAAATTGTCTTGAAACTTAAGACGTCACAACTGTCACTTATCAGAAAGGACCATAGATAAAGGATTTTTTACCACAGACTATGAAGGAAGTCTCATTTCTATGCCTTATTTATTGACCTCTAAAGTTGCAAGTGGCCAAAACCGGGGTAGTGGCCACAACTGGGGCTCCTGCCCTATTCCATATTATTTAAGAATATGGTTAAATCACTGTTCGGTGTTCTATAAACGCATAATATTAAATAATTTAAACCGCTCAATACAATACCGCAGCATTCAAAGTGACATTCAATAGACATTTTTGATATCCATTGCAGTTCGCAGCAATCAATAGAGTATTTAGAAAAAATTATTACTCCACCCTTCGATTTACGTTTCCGACAAAAATGAGTTATCTGCTTATATCCCTCGAAATGAAAAGTGTCAACTTCATAATTTTTTAAGAAAGTCTCACTAAAACAACATATATGTATATCTTTTTCATGCAATAATATTTCCAATTGATCACGTTTCGATTTTATACCTTGCGTATTTGAATGAAATAAGTTAAGATAATTTTTATCCTTAGCAACGAAAAAACTTTTGATCATTATTCGCTATATTTTGTCTCGTCGAATGCCTAGCTTGTACATATTTTGTTTGTTTAAAAAAATCTGTTACTCTATGCTGTGATTTGCGCGTTATTTTTATATTGTTGGATAATTTCATTCCTTTCGCAGGTTTAATATTAAAATATTCAGTAATTTTCTTTTGTACTGTTATTTTTATTTTATTACAAAACTTTTGTCTTTTTTGTAGTTTAAAAGATTATTTTTATAGGCAATTGCAAGTATTTCCCTTAATAGTAGTCTACACGTGAAAAGTTTATAATCAATTATTGAATCATAATTATCTAAAGGTACAAATCTTGTATAATGAAATTGAGAACACACCAGACGTATTTCTTCATTCTGCTTGTGTACATTCAAAACATCATTTTCATTTATTTCGGGAATCAATACATTTGTGAGTAGTGACATATAATAATAAAGAAACGATCGAAATCCATGTGGGTTTCGGTCATTTGATCCCGCCATAACAATAACATAATCAGAGGTAGTAAAATCTTTACATAAAACATTGCAAGATTTCAAAATTTGATTTATTTGAGCATTCGGTTTTATTATAGCGGTTACATGATATTCAGTACCAAGCAATTTTTGCAGGATATTACAAATACTTTTGCCATTTTGGTCGCTTATAATCATGACTCTGTTTTTTAAATGAGTAGGTACTTGTGATGTTTCTAGACACCGTGTTGCTGCTGGTAACAGGCACTTCACATGTCGATTCAACGTATTTCTCAGTATTTTCCATATTTACTAGGTTTGTTACCGGAAGACACGTTACCGATGATTGTTGAGGTTGAATTTCACTTGTTACATTGCTTGATTGAGAGTTTTCATTAATTGTTTGGTTTGGTGCAGAATTATCTGTGAAGAGACTATTTTGTCCTTTTTCTCCGACAACTTTTTTATTTCTATCTTTTTTTAGGTGTTGACCGACATATTTGCGATAAATGGCTGTTTTTCTTTCATAAATCATTACTTGTTTTTAAGAGAACTATTTTCTGATAACAAATTTTCAATTTCCAGATCCGCTGATTTTAATCTTACCTCTAGTTCCACAATTTTCATTTTTAATTCATCTATATCTTCCTTTGAATTGTATCCAGCCTCTGGACAGCTTCTATTGGATTGAGTCGTTTCTAAGTCAGGGCAATAATAGCTATCATCATCATCCAAATTAAGTGATTCATTGGATTTTCTTGTAGAAATATCTATTTTCTTTTTCAAACGATTAGTAACAAATGTTATAGGCGTAGATGTAATATTCGTGCAAACCGACGATTCAGATAAGGAATTGCTTGACTGTTGTAGTTCACGTTGAAGTTCACTTATACACTTCTTACATGTCCATTTATCACTTTTCGTTTGCTTCATTAAATAAACTAGTTTCTCTGATGTATTAGTGCACTTAAGATGATATGTATTTTTTCATTTAGAACAGGTGAGAAACTGTCTATCAATAATATTTTTGTTACACTCTGTACATTTCTTTGCCATCGTACCTTAGTCAGTTATGCGCCTGTGTAACAATAAACACCCAAATACCAGACTTCTCAAAAGTTTGAAATAAATGTTGAAAATAAAACTTCCAAAATAATTCTTCTTCCACAGGATCGAACCGCAGGCCGCACGATTTCTTCCGCGGGCTCAGGCCGTAACACGCGCCACAACACCAATCAGTTCTTACTGACAGCGACCAAATTAAGCGTACGGTTACGCGTGTTAACAAGTGGTTTGAGTATAAGGAGTTGGTTCGAGTGTATTTGGAAATAAAACTTTTTCCAACTACCACTGTGACACTGAGTAAACCAAAAAAAAAATCGCTCATTTACCACTGTTATTCTATAATTATTCAATAATTGTTTAAATTTTTCACTGCTCACGTTATATACCGTTCT
Organism: Scoparia ambigualis; assembly: GCA_963921215.1. Classification (NCBI taxonomy): domain Eukaryota; kingdom Metazoa; phylum Arthropoda; class Insecta; order Lepidoptera; family Crambidae; genus Scoparia; species Scoparia ambigualis. Next base: position 1,867,547 of record OY992525.1, read on the forward strand.
TTTTGTTATCCATGAAAACACAATCAAGATGATTTCACTTCTAAAATGTTTTGTTACACTTGCACCTGGACAAACATAATATGGATTTCCGATAGCACTGTTCGCTTTAATATTGTTTCTGACCAACACTGTCACATAGCAATTGCACTTTTATATTAATGATTTCGTTGCCAAATTATGTAAAGGTAAACAGTTTATATTTAAAAAAATATAATTTAACTAAGGTACTGTAACTCAAGTCTATCGCACGCAGCCTCCAGCACCAGCAGATCCAGTGCAAGTTGCAAGTTGAAAAATAATACATTCAAGTGAACTGTGTTTTCTTAAATTAATTATGTTTTAATGGTGAAAATACAATAACAAACACTTAAAAACATTTTTGAATAGTGACCAATAACAAATTGTGACGAAACACTTTAATTATGGTATTTTATGCTAAAAAAAGTGAATAATTATCTTTTTTAATACGTTACATTTTATTCAAAACAGACACAGTGCCACGGAATTTTGATTTATGTCTTGATACTATGAACAGTTATCGCTTAAACTAGGACGAAGCGTAATCTCTCGGCACCGTATTGCGAAAGTCCCGGTGAGCCGAACCCGTATTAGCATGCTGTGTTAGGCGCAGGACAAACACAAGCGGCGTCGGGCGCGGCGCGGGCGAGGCGCGGGCGAGGCGTATGAGCACTCCGCCCGCGCCACGCCGCATGTATATGTCCCGTGCCCCGCCGCTTCTATACGATGTTTGTCCTGCGCTTTAGCTGCTTGCAGAGGCAGAGAAGCATGCTATGAAAGCAGCTGACAATAAAAATATGATTGTTTTGCGCAGTAGTTAACAACAAACACTAGAGGGCGCTTAAAAATAAAAACAATTTATTGCGTGGCAAAAGGATTCAGTCTTAGCTGTGTAAACAAAACAATGGATGAAGAATATAATCACGTAACATAAAGGAAAAAAACGGTTAGAAGTGATGAATCCGAGTTGGATAATTCGTATCAAAGCTTACCAAATATGGAAGAGACGATGGACTATATGGAAGTAAATAAATTGAAAGGTACTATAGAAAAATTAAATACAGAACTAGAGATTGCAAATAGTGAAGTTAAAAACTTGAACTCAGAGAATGCTCTTTTGAATAAGAAAATATTGGACTATGGGAAAAATATAAAGTTGTATAAATCAGTCGGATAATATGATTTAAGAAGACAATCAACAGGTTCAAGTATAAGATTTTATTCGCCACAGTACAAGAACCGAACAAAATGCATAAATTCTTTGACCCATAGTCCTATTGGATCACCACTGAACGCTACGATAAAGTTTCAGCACATGGATTTAATTCCTAACAATGAAATGTGGTAGATTTAGATCAATCATATTCAATTACATTCACATCACTATCAATCGAATTAGACTTGTACCGATGCTACGTCCCTAACCTAACTTCTACTACCCTCATCATTTTTTATCCTCGATCCTATGGGGGTAAACCAATATCGTGTCGTGTCGGCCATCTTCACTTCCGATCCAGCCTGCCTACGCGACAGGGCCTTTGAGTCGAGCTCTCGTGTTCCTCATTCATCGGTCAAGTCATAACATCTTCCAAGTGATCGCCGCGAGTGTACTACTGAGATCACGAACTTTTGCCGTGGAAAGTCAAGAAAGAGTGAGACGCGCGTCCACTACAGCCAGCACGCGGGAGCAACGTCGAACCAGGTTAGCCCCCTAAAACCCCTCTTCTTTGATCGCCCATGTTTTGGTCCTTCGTCCCGATTCCCATCTTTTCCGTAAGCATCGGAACATATTATATTCAAATTTCATCAATTGCTTAAAAATCTATTTTTAGAAAATAATTTTTTGCATACCTTCAATAGTTTTATAAAATCTATCTTGGGGATTTCAATTTCGCATACTAGCAACACTGAAAGCATATTCCATTGCCCATCGTTCAATCACATGGGTGCGTTCCGTCGTTCTGGGTGTAGTTGTTTGGTTAAAGTTTAACTCGTTTGAGTTGCAACTGAGCCACGGAACGATCGAGTTGTTTTTATAACCTCTTCTGAAGTATTCCTGTCCAAAACGAGAGAAAACTTTTCTTTTATCTACATTTTTCCACTTTTATACAATATTTAAACCTAATTATTAAAAAGTAAAACAATACGAAACAAACAAGCCGAATTTTTCGAGACGTTTTGACATAAATTGCAAAATTTGACACTATAACAATGATATAAACGTCAAATAGCTGTCAGAGTGAAAAACAACCATCCGATTTGATGGTTGTTTGGTTGCTGCGCTCTGAGCCACAGAACGGCTGAAACTACGCTCTGACAGCCGTCAGAGTAAAAGGACATCAGGCACATTTGACCCAAAAATGTATAAACTTATCTCTATTATCTATATGCACTATGTGTCATTATATACCTAAATCAGTATCTAATTTATTTTTAAACTCCTTTATTTGGCTAAAATTAATTAATTAGAAAACACAACTACGACTATGAAACGGTCATTTTGTGGCCGCCATCACTATTTTTTTGCGTAAGAACAAGGCTTATTGCATCAGATATGCATCAGATGACAATGACATTGACAGAAGTTGGCTGGATTGGATTTCTCGGAAAAATAGTTCTGAAGTTAGAGAAATCTAACTTTTAGATTTTTATTGTTACTAAAGCATAGGCAAATACTTGAAAATGGGTATCGCTTTGATTTGAATGCCATGCCATTTTTGATCTGTCAGCCAGCCTATCGGCTGTCACTGACATTGTCAATCACTGTCATCTGAAGCGTTTGGTTACAACCACAAGATTAAATTAACAGAACAGAATTCCACACGCTCCATCCGTATCATGATTGATATTTATGATCTTGGAGTATAACAAGAAAGCATAATAAATAATTTTAATTTGAATCGGTACGCCCACTTTTAGTAAATTTTTTCGAAAACATTATGTTAATTTAGCAGATAACGAAACGTTCCGTTTGAATTACAAGAGTTGCTACACTAGTGTCAGTGTTACCAAAGAAAAATATTTCAAACGTGAATATCTCTTCTAATAAAAATATTTATTAAACTCTGAATAGTTTTCACAATCCACTATTTACATACCTACATTGTGGTACAAACAGAAATGCTATACATTTTTGGGTCTATTGTCAAAGGAATTTGCCTGATGTCCTTTCACCAAGCCACGGAACGGGTAGAGCGCGCGCCGGAGTGCGCTCGAGTGCACTCGAGTGAAGCCACGGAACGCAGCTCATCGTTCATAAACTGTCAACTGTCAAGTGTCAGTCATCTGTCAACTGACAATAATAACCTCCTGGGAGTTTGTTTTGTTTATTTTTACTTGCGAAATAAAATAAATTTAATTATGTCGAATGATTTGAAAATAGCCACTGTTAAATTTAACATGGCTTATGATTTCGTATGCAAGCTTTATAAACTGGCTACAGTGCTTGTGCAAACCATTCCTACAACACCGCAGGAATTGAGTAAATTTCGTGTTCGTTTCGTTGATCTAAATCAGATGCGTGAACAATTTGATACTAATTTCACGTTGTTAATTGCTGCTTCACAGCCCGAAGAACAGAGAGGAACTATAAAATCTTGCTTTACAACGTTTTACGAGAAATATTACTCAATTCAAAGTATTTGGTCTGACTTAGGTGTGTTGGACTCCAAAACAACTAATGCTCCTGTGACACAAGAGGTAGTTTCCAAGTCTAGCTTTGAATCAAGTCGTTTTCATTTAAGTACCTCAAATTACATTAACACATTTTAAAGGCATTCACACTGAATGGCCCAATTTTAAATCAATATTTGACAGTTTAATTCATCGAAACAATGAAATATCTTCAATACAAAAATTCCATTATTTATTGAGTGTTTAAGAACAAGAACCTCTTAACTTAATTAAACATTTAGGCATAACTAGTGAAAACTATAGTGTGGCCTATAATCTCTTACAAGAGCGTTATGAAAATAAGCGCTTGATAGCCGACAAACATTTAGATTTGTTACTTTCAGTGTCATGTTCCAACTTAAAGAATTTAAAACGTTTTCTCAACACCTTAAAAGAAAACACACAAGCATTAAATACTCTTGGATTGGATGTCAATTCTTGGAGTTTTCTTTTATATCATATAATATCTAAAAAGTTACCGTTGGACCTAAGAACTAAATTTGAGTTTACTTTACAGCAAAATGAGATACCGCGCTTTAGTAACTTGTTGACATTTTTAGAACACAATTTAAGGGTTTAAGAAGCAACTAATTTCACATGTGTAAACAATAATCCCAAAGCGTTAATTTCTCATGCGTCCACCTTACATGTAACTAATTCAACTTGCTATTATTGTAGTGGTGATCATGCAATCTATCAATGTTTAGAGTTTGAGAAACTAAAAGATAAGAAATTATTTTTAACTGAAAAAAGACTTTGTTACAATTGTTTGAGGCCACATAGTATTTCACAATGTTCATCTAAGCGTTGTTGTCAAGTATGCAAGAAACGTCATCATACAAAATTACATAATGAGTTTAAAGCAGCGGATTCCTTTGTGAAGCCCGAACCCTCCTCTTCGAAACAGGTGTTACTTAACATAGAACCATTGTCTACCGGCCTCTTAGGTACTGCTCTTGTTGGAGTCCAGGATGTTGATGGTCAGGTACATGTCGTTCGTGCGTTAGTAGATCCTGGTGCTCAATCATCTCTTATAACTGAATCTTTAGCACAGCAACTTCGACTGCGACGTCGTAAGTCCTGCGATCTGTTCGGTGTCGGTGAACACCGGCAAGCTACCCATGGAAGTGTAGATTGTTCAATCTTGTCTCTCACACACGATTCCGTTCCTGGTTTGTCCACTGAAGCCATCGTACTTAAGCGCATCACGGGATATCAATCTGCAGCAAATGGTCAATCCGATTGTGCCAGAGAAATGTAGCGACCTTCAGCTTGCTGATAAGACTTTCAACATTCCGGGTAAAATTGATCTACTTTTGGGTGTTAATCTTTTCAGTGTCATTTTTAGCGGTCATAAGTTAAAATTAGGTAATGGTTTACCTACAGCTCATTCAACCATCTTTGGTTGGGTCATTATGGGTTCGACCCCAGTGACTACAACTCAGTATCAAAATATTAGCCTACTTACCAATGAGTCTAGGTTACAACTTACTATAACTAAATTCTGGGAATCAGAAGAGTCTCCTTTGCCGCCGATTCCAGATCCTGATGACATTATATGTGAAAAGCACTTTGTCAACACACAGTAGAGATCCCGATGGGAGGTTTGTAGTTAGGCTGCCGTTCAAGGTAGAGTCCTCTCAGCTTGGTGATACTCGGTTAATTGCGTTAAAACGGTTTCACAATTTAGAGCGTAAACTTATAAAAGAGCCTACACTTCGTGAACTCTACGTTCAATTTATGAAAGATTATGTAGAGTCTGGACATATGAAGTTAGTACCTTCTCATAGTGCGGTTGACAGGTATTATATTCCTCATCACGGCGTGCTCAAGGAGAGCAGTAGCACTACAAAGTTGAGAGCTGTTTTCGATGCATCTCTACCCAGCTCTACCGGTGTTTCCCTCAATCAAATTTTATTGTCAGGCCCTAAGCTACAACAGAATATACAGGATATCATTTTAAGGTTTAGAACTTATTTAGTGGTCTTCACTTGTGACATCAAACAATGTTATCGAATGGTCAGGTTACATGAAGATGATCAGCGGTTCCAAACTATCTTCTGGCGCGAATCTCAAGATCAGCCGTTGCAGGAGTTCGAGTTAACAACCGTCACCTACGGCGTCACTAGTTCTGCATACCAGGCTATCAGGGTGATTCATGAGTTGGCGAATCTTAACGACTCTACATATCCTGAGGCCGCACGTGTCCTACGGGAGGACACCTTCGTAGACGATATCGTGACTGGGTGTGATACGCTAGAGGGTGCTAAGACGCTACAGCACCAAGTCACTGACTTGTTGGCTCAAGGTCGTTTCCTTCTTAGGAAATGGTCTAGCAACTCTGGCGAGCTACTCAATGGTTTACCTGCAGATCATTATGAAACACCTTATAGATTCGAGGATTCCGGTGACAATATTTTCAAAATCTTAGGTATTGAATGGAACCCCTCATCCGATAACTTTCTCTATCACGTCTCTAACATGAGTAAGACTCTAACCAAACGAGGTGTTCTATCGAACATCGCTCGTCTCTATGATCCTTGTGGCTTTATCACGCCGGTAACATTTTTCGCTAAATCTTTTATGCAGCGTTTGTGGCTTTTAGAGCTAGGTTGGGACGATGCTCTCCCTTTCGATGTCCAGCAAACTTGGCTGAAGTTTGTTAACGACTTCAAATCTTTAAATCAAATACGGATTCCACGCCACGTTATGGGTGATCCTCATTCTAAATATCAACTTCACGGTTTCAGCGACGCATCGGAGCGCGGATATGCCGCATGCGTCTATTTACGCTATGAAAGCGGTGACGGTGACAGCGTTCAAGTTCATTTGTTAACCGCTAAATCTAGAGTCGCTTCAGTCAGGCAAAGGCAAACGATCCCTAAGCTCGAGCTCTGTGGAGCAGTCCTGTTGGCTCGCCTTATGGCCCATGTGTGTAAAGTCTTGCACTCCAAATTAAAATCCATACCAATAATTGCATGGTGCGACTCTAGCATAGTGCTAACTTGGTTGCGAACTTCACCGCACAAGCTTCAAACTTTTGAAGGAAACAGAGTTTCCCAGGTTCAAGGCATCATTCCAAACGCTACCTGGCGGCACATTCCTTCACATCTCAATCCCGCGGATTGCGCGGGTCGAGGCTTGCTTCCTCGCGACTTAGTAGTTCATCCACTTTGGTGGAGTCCTTCTTGGCTTAAATCTGATTACAGTTCATGGCCTTCCACATGTCTACTGCTTGACCCTATGGATTTGCCAGGCGTGAAAGTAGGTCCAGTTGCTGCACATGTCGTGCAAACTGTCGACACGAAAACCCACACGGACTCTTCATTTATATTTACTCCTCCTGTTGCTGCACACTTAGTGCAAACAGGCGAGACGGGACCGGATAAGCACTCTACATCGGCTGTTGCACCTTCCTCAGACGAAGTTGTCCAACACGTCATTGTAGAGTACAGCTCTCTATCTAAAGTTACACGAGTACTCGGTTGGTGGCTTCGTTATATGCATAATGTTCGCTCACCAAAGGATAAACGAGTAGGTAATTTGATGATATACGAATTAAAATCAGCGTTGTCAACTTGTATCAAATCGGTTCAATCTTCAGCGTTTGCCGATACCATAAAACTGTTGCGTCAACGTAAGCCTATCAAGGTCAGCCTACGTCGCCTCCATCCCTTTCTCGATGATCTAGGTTTTCTTCGAGTTGGTGGGCGACTGGTCAACGCCAACTTGCCTTTCGATAGTAAACATCCATTTTTGTTACCTCAGTCGCATCCTTTCACAAATCTTCTCATCGATCATTATCATCAGCTCTACGGTCATCCAGGTCCTGCTATTTTAATGGCTATCCTATTGCGTAGGTATTGGATTGTGTCAGCTCGACGTGTAGTGCGGCACAGGATTTTTCAATGTCAACGCTGCTATAGACTAAAGGCGAAGCCTATGAATCCATTCATGGGCAACTTACCTGCCGATAGAGTCACTCAAGCTAGGCCCTTCCAAAGGGTTGGGTTAGATTTCGCCGGACCGTTCAACGTCAAGGATTCCAATGCTCGCAAACCTAAAATCTTTAAGGCTTACCTATGTGTGTTCATATGCTTTGCAACCAAAGCGATGCATTTGGAAGTAGTCTCCACCTTGTCTACTGACGCGTTCTTGGCCTGTTTAGATCGATTTGTTTCGAGAAGAGGGTTACCTTCTTACATATATTCCGACTGTGGCACTAACTTTTTAGGCGCACGCAACTATCTTAAGGATATTTATCTGCTTAAAGCTCAAATAATTAGAGACTCAGATAAAGTTCAATCTCATCTAGCATCTCATGAAATTCATTGGCATCTTAACGTTCCCTCGGGACCACATCTTGGTGGCCTCTGGGAAAATGCAGTGAAGTCTTCTAAAACATTACTCAAGCGTATCATAGGCGAACGTGTATTAACGTTTGAAGAACTAAGTACAGTGTTCTGCAAAATCGAATCTATACTAAATTCACGACCTATCTGTCCATTTGGTAGCGACCCAAACGATTTAGAAACTCTGACGCCGGGTCATGTTTTGATTGGACAACCGCTTCTTGCCTTACCGGAGCACGATCTAGAGCACATTGCTACTCATCGTCTGAATCGTTGGCAATTGCTACAGCAAATCACCCAACATTTCTGGAAACGCTGGCACAGCGAATATCTACACACGCTGCAGCAACGTGATCGTTGGCTTAAGCCTGAACGTAATTTACAGATGGGTGACTTGGTGTTGTTGATGGAGCCTAATACACCTCCGTTGCTCTGGAAAAAGGCTAGAATTACCAAACTTTATCCGGGGAATGACGGTATTATCCGGGTCGTAGACATTAAAACAACTAAAGGAGTTTTCAAGCGTCCTGTAGCCAAGTTATGTCGCTTAATTCCCGAAACCTAGATATTTCAACATTTATCAATTCATTTAGCATGTAAGTAGGTAACTAGAGTAAGATAACATTTACACTTTTTCAATCAGCTTTCAGTTAACTTATTATCAATTTGTCTGTTTCAATTAAAAGAGCTAAGCCGCTCTTTGGGGGGCGGTATGGTAGATTTAGATCAATCATATTCAATTACATTCACTTCACTATCAATCGAATTAGACTTGTACCGATGCTACGTCCCTAACCTAACTTCTACTACCCTCATCATTTTTTATCCTCGATCCTATGGGGGTAAACCAATATCGCGTCGTGTCGTGTCGGCCATATTCACTTCCGATCTAGCCTGCCTACGCGACAGGGCCTTTGAGTCGAGCTCTCGTGTTCCTCATTTATCGGTCAAGTCATAACATCTTCCAAGTGATCGCCGCGAGTTTACTACTGTGATCACGAACTTTTGCCGTGGAAAGTCAGGAAAGAGTGAGACGCGCGTCCACTACAGCCATAAAACCCCTCTTCTTTGACCGCCCAATGTCTTCAGTTTAACAAATATTCATTAGATACGATACTTGCCGAAAAGTACTCATTGAGTAAAAGTATCGAATACAAAGTATCGAGTACAAAAGTATCGGATCGAAAGGAAAGTACTCGATACCACAAAGTATCGATACCTTTTTCGTGTCCCTACACTTTTCAAATTCTTTCAAGAAGTCCGTATGAGACCTCAATAAAGTTTATTGAGTCTCGAGGGGTTTGGGGGAAAATCATTTACCATTAAACGTTCATTATCAGTCACTCATTATCATCCACTTAATGTAAAGAAAATAATAATTACTAAAAAACTTGACACTGGCTAAATGTGCTGATCGCACGAAGCATTAAATAAGAGAAAAAAAATAAAAGTGTTTTCGTCATTCTGTCATTGTCATCTGTGCTCTGTGTATGTGTGTGTGTCTGTGTGTATCAGCGTTGCCAGAAGGTTACTTTTGTAACCTTTTAGGTGATTTTTAGAGCCGTCAGGTTACTTCTAGGTTACACTACACAAAAGGTGACATTTAGGTGATTTTTCAGAATTTGCGTAAAAACGGAGTGTGCAACAACTCAAAAACATCATTCTCTCTATCACAAATCAATAATAATACAATACCTATAGTCAATCTGCGTGTGTGAGACAATTTGTTTGCGACTTGTGTGTGACCACAGACTTAGTAGAGATGCTACGCATTGTATGACTCACTCACTCGCGCTGGTAACGGCCCGCCAGTTTTTGTTTTGGTGTTGTGTGAGTGTGACTATTGTAAAGTAAAGGTAATTAAAGGTATGTTTTCGAGATGGGCTGCAGACTGCAACCGCACGCGACATTGCGGCTAGCGGTTGCGATTAACCGCAATGCTACCTGCGGCCGTGGTTGCTTCTATTTCCATTGTTAGAAGAGGAAGATGATGACGACTTGGTGTTACTTTATGTCAGAAATAAAAGAAATGTGTCTGATATTTTATTTAAAAGTCTTTATTTTATATATTAAGCTTTTATAAAAAAGTAGGTGTCGTAAATTACTGGATGACCGGCAACAGAGTTAAAAAAAAAAAAAGAAATTGGTTCGTAAATGACTTCATAGATGGCGCTTAGCATAGATTAGTATGGCGCTTAGTAAAAGGCGGGTTCATGAAGAGCACGTGTATGGCTGCGTAATATTTATTCTATTCCAAAATAGAAATTGGTTCTGGATGTCCTGAATATAAATAGGTAAGTAAATACTATTTTTTTATTCTTTTGGTAGACAAGTAAAAGTGTAGAATTTATTACAGCCCATAAGTAGCCCAGCTTTCATAAAACGACATCTATCGAGTGTTTTTGAACTAATTTTTACTTTTTAATTTGGGCTGTCAGAAAATCGCCCATTTTGTACGTGACACGGGTAAAATATAATATCAGGTGGCAATCTGCGGTGTTGCCGTGCTTGGAATCAATTTCATAGAGATGCATAGAAACAAGTAGTGTTGCTTGCAGCCTACAGCTGCAGTTTGCAGCCTGCGGACCGTCTTGGAACATACCTTTATGTTTCAACTTAGTCTATTATATCATTTGTGAGTTTAGCTTTGAATTATTGTGTTTTGTTATTGTATTGCATGAAAAAACAGCTCAAATCTTGGTAAGTGTACTGATAAAGTAACTTTAATTTAACTAACGTAGTTATTTGTTATTGTGTTCTATTTACTAAGTACCTTATTTATTTCGTTTCGTTTGAGTCTGAGTGCCTCCTGGATGTTCTGTTGTTTTGGTAAAATAGAAAGATAACAAATCGAGAGGATTGGTTAGTGCTACAAGGATCTTTCTTTTGGCGCGCGGTTGAAATCAGTAACTAACTCTCCTCTACCTAACCTAGTCAATCAATCAACTAGCGATCATGGCAAAGTCATCCATGTAAATGCATGTCAATATAACTAAATATTGAAAAATAAAATCAAAATGAAATTTTTTATCGATTATTTTAACATTATATTAAAATGCAAGTTGTGAGGGAAACAACTATTAAATTAGCCATGATTCTGTAAGTTAATTTAACCATCATGTCTTTATTTTCCCATATAAATACCTACTATAAGTATTACTACAAAAAAAAATTAAAAGGTTACTTTTCTCACGAAAAGGTTACTTTTTCGTACATTTCAGGTAACTTTTGACAACACATCGCTGGCAACACTGGTGTGTATGTATCAGCGTTGCCGATCTGGGGGGAATTCCCCTTTTTAGGGGGAATTATGCTTAAATGAGGGGCAAAAAAGGGTATTGAGAATAAAAGGGGAATTTAATAAAGAAGCTGCAATTACTTGACTGGAAAAAAATATTGACAGCATATTTGATCACATCGGGCAAGGCTGAATGAGCTACGTACGATCTTTCTGTCTATTCCATATAATAAAAAAACATAAAAATAATGTCATTGGTAGAATTAGGTAGAAATATAGTGCGACCATGGACGTATAATATTACGTCCATGAGTGCGACAAGCATTAATTCCTTTCCGGTGATAATCTGTGGAACTAAAACATTTTGCATATGACAGTTCATTTTGACATATTATATATTTTGTACGCAAGTAGCTCCACTGTCATGGTTGTTACCGGAAAGAATAAGAATGTGGGTGGGTCTATGTATCTTTACCTACCTAGTCTGCCTGGAGGAGAGTTTCGGGACGCCACTTCGTTGAGGTGGTTTGGTGGTACTTTGTTAATTTGCAAGTTTCATAATAGATAATGTGGTTTAAAATTGTTGTTATATTGTTGTTTCTACGCATCTATAATATAGTCCAGATGCGTAGAAACAACAATATAACTATAGGTATATATTAAGTGGAATCTGGGCACAATCTGGGCAAAGTGGGAAGTGGGAGTTGAACATTTTATTGTAGTGAAGGAAAAATGTTGTAAGTCTGTAGTGGTCTATAGTCTTTGGCTTTGTTTTGATAAGTACAAGGTTGCGTGCGAATAATGTTTCTGCGTTTCTGTTCTCTTTATCCTTATCCACTTACTTGTCCAGCATATTTATACTATCTAACACGGGCTGTCCATGTCCAGGCTTTGTAGCAGTTACAGAAGAGTGTACAGAAGATTACCCACCGTGACTGAGCTGAAAAAAACGGTTATTATAACAATAATTATCAAAGCGATATTATCAAAACTTAAAATACGTACGGAATGCTTACAAAACGCAGAATTTTAATAAATTAACAGATAATTACGAAAAGTTATAATGACGAAATTGAAGATTCCAAGACATAAAATAAATTACGTTATCGCATTTTGACATTTAGAAGTTAGTACTTACCTACTTACTTAGAAGTCACTGTTTAAAACTATAAAGAATCATACTATTTTCGATAGCTAAAACCTGCTACTTACTACCTAACCTACTTTTCGTACTTCCTAAATAAGTGCACATCGAAACAATCGCATTATTTTTTTTATGTGCACTTATTTAGGAAGTACGAAAAGTATTAATCACATTTCTAACACAACAAAAATCATTTGTAAAAAATGACAAACTGTCAAAATTGTCAACAATTTTTTTTTTTATAAAGTTTGTTTAATATTTTATGAAATACGAAGAGCTACAATGGATTTTATATGTAAACTCGAGGGTAATTTTATTACAAAAAGGGGAATTTTTCAACATGGCGCGGGGAATTCACAAAACTACCTCTGGCAACACTGGTATGTATGTCGGTCGGTCGGTGCGGTGCGGTGCCGTGCGTGCGTGTCGCGTTGTTCGTTGTTGTATGTTTCGATTTATAATGCTTTTTCAATATTTCTAGCAGTAAATAACAAGTAAAAAAAAAAATGGTGGAAGTATTAGCTTGTCGCATCTGCTTAACCACAAATGTAAAATTGTATGATATGTACAAACTTACACTTAAGTCTGCCTACGAGAATTTAATTGGATGTAAGGTTAGTATTTTTAGTTTATTATAAATTACCTAAATGAACTACACTTAGTAGTTAACTAGTAAGTTGGTTAAGTTACAATTTAATAACAAAATTACTTACCGGAAGAAAGGAAACTTGTTTATCACGGATAACCTTTCGTAGGTACTTACCTACAGTTTTTTCGTTCGATGCTACCTGCTGCACGACGCACATTTTTAACTCCTCATTATGCCCTGTGTTTACAACAGCTAAATAAAACGCGATCAAAATCTGGGATTTTACCATCTTTTTGACTCTATTTTGACACGCAAAGTGCGTACACATACGGTAGAAGCCGCATGATGCTGCTTCTACTTAGATCTATTCCTGTGGTTCAGGCGATATGCTAACACAAAATGTTTAGGTTTAACAATATTTTAGAGCTCCGTGGCCCAGAAGTTGACAGGCTAGTTCTAGTGGCCACTTTGGGGCAACTACGTTTTGATACAAAGTATTAGTCAATTAAGAACGCTTCATTGTAGTTATTGTTAAATTTTATTATTATTACACTTATATTTTTGTTAAATATAAACAGAACTGGGCCCTGATTCTGTAACGCAATCTATAGATTCCACACCTAAACCTTACCACGCACAAACGTCAAATGCATACGTTTTTAGGAAGATATCGTAACTTTTTAAGGAATGAACGTGGTTTTGAAAGGAGTTGTTACAAGGAATTGTTACAGAATAGGGGCCCAGACTAATTAACAGGCCTTAGGGTGGATTCGACCAAACTGGAATAGGACTTACTCCGAGATTAGTCTATACAAATTCGTCGTTAATCTAGGTATAAGACCTTATTCCAGTTTGGTTGAATCTACCCTTAGTGTCATACATGATGATATAAAGTATAATAATAAAATAATTTGAGATTTGCGTTAGGTCTGGTGCTGATTTGAAAACAAAACTTTTAAACCCTATATGCTTACAAGACGTTTTCTAAACTTGAACAAATCCAGGGAAACTTGATTATATGGCATCCTTACCCTTACCTTAACCTACTACACTGGCATACTACCAATGTGTGTTGGTAGGTTTTAACAATTATCTGTCTTATGAACATCAACAACAACCGTGACTAACGGCTTTACGTACCTTGTTTTGTTATAGACCCAACTTTGCGAAAATTGCCCTCAATATCTCTGCGGTGTATGCTGCACTCTCCTCATAAAGTTTAACGCATTCAAAGAAGTGAGCAACAGGAGTCTCGAGTTACTCATGTATGCGTACGAACAGAAGCATATGGTGAAGTTGTTGTTTTTTATACAGAATATTTTATTATTTTTAGGAAGGTTAACAGCTGTTATACGAATCTTATAGGTAGCTATGTAAAATCTAAAAGCTAATTATAAACCTCCACAAACTACTAACATACTAAAGTCTTAGTTACAATTTAATGTGAGTTTCATGTTATCTTAATACTTTACAAAAATCTTATAATTTATGGCAGAATAACAGAGGCTGCGAGTCACTTGAGTCATAGACCTTTTTGTCTCATAGAGTTTATTGTTTGTAGAAATCTTTTTGTATGTTTTGGGACATATAAACGAATTTATATTTATTTTATGTTTCTAGAATTTTTTCCATGTTTTATTCTTAACACATATCTTACGTTTCAGGTCACCACCGAATATTTAACTAACTTACAAGCAAAACCGAATTTGCTCTCAAATTTCAGTATCACTCGAAAGAATATATCCATAAACCCCGTACATGAGATTCAAGTTAAAAGCGAATCGTGGTTTATCGATGAAGGCACTTTTCATGATGATACAGAAAACACAAATGACTATATTGAAAGCTTTAACCAAAATTTTAATTATAACGATGTTGTTGAGTTACAATTTGAAGATTCCACAAGCAATGAAGAGTCTATATCAAACCAAAAAGAGAAAAGGAGTAAAATGAATGATATTAACATTAAAATTGAAAGTAGTCATAGGAACAGTGATTATTTTGGCGATGCAGTCGATGTTCAAGATTCTGTTGACAATTTTTACAATAATGATGTAGAAGTGACGTTATTAACTAAAGAAGAACAGATAATGGAGGTGAAAGCTAGAATGGATTCCCTGAATTATAAGGACTCCTTTTATAAGTGCGATTTGTGCTATAAAGGTTTTATGACAAATGCGACGTATAAAAATCATATGCTGCGACATGATCCGGTGAGTTTGTACACATTAAATTACATAGACTCACAACTATTATCCCTTAAGGGTTAGGTAGAGACTAGGCAGTGCGGACCGCAGAAGTAGTCCACTGCCGTAGTCCACGTTTCACCTAATTACAACTTTACAATTGTTCAGGGTGATAGGTGGGGAAGCCCATCGCCGTTCCATACTGTTAGATGTATGTGCAGTCTTTATTCCGTTATATAGGTTGGTACTATTCTTTTAGTGTGCTGCTATACCACGCAAAACATATTATAAAAAAAAAACATCTGATCTTATAGCGTATCTTAATCTTATCTTATCTCATGTCATCTTATCGTATCGTATAATAAAACAATATAAAACACATAGGGCCTCTTTCAACGCATGCCGCTCTTCCCGATCTTACCGGATCTTATAATAATCTTATCTCACCTCACCTCACTTCACTCAAACAGTGTTGAGTAGAAGTGAAAGAATACTACTATCCCCTCTCTTAACTTGGGTGTCGTAAAAGGCGACTAACGGACTAAATACTGCACATGAATCCAACAGCATAGAGTGGCGATGGGCTAACCACCTGTCACGCTGTGCAGTCATAAGGTGAAAAGTGGACTACGGTAGAGGACTGCTTTTGCTGTCCTCATTGCCTAGTCTCTGACTAACCCTTCGGGGATAATAGTTGTGATTGGTTTAGGAAGATAATAAGGAATTAAAATTTGCTTGCACCACTCTTGCTTTATTGTTTTGCTTTAATATGCCCCGTGCAAAAACAGATGTTTTCAATGCCATTCATTAATGGATACTAAAAGGTGGCTTACACTTTGTATTGAAAAATCATAATGTCCTACTAATATTATAAACACGAAAGTTTGTAAGTTTGGATGTATGTTTGTGGCTCTTTCACGATTCCTAATCCCTCCCAATTCCTATTCCTTCCTTATACCTATTCCTCCCTTAAAGGCCGGCAACGCGTTTGCGATTTCTTTGGTTTTGCGGGTGTCCATGGGCGGCGGTGATACTCTCCATCAGGTGACCCGCCTGCTCGTTTGCCTTCCTATTTTATAAAAAAAATAAAATAATAAACGTAAACACTACTGAATGGATTTGGTTGAAATTTGGCATACAGATAGTTTATAACCTGGATTAACACATAGGATACTTTTTATTCCGATATTCCCACGGGAACGGGAACCATGCGAGTGAAACCGCGAGCGGCCGCTCCAAAATTGTGAGTTACACCACTTTTGCGCTGATAGCCTCATGTATATGTACTATCAATAAAATCTGCCGTATACCACCTTAAGGGCTATTTTCATTTGTCAAATCCATGGTACCGGCTTGCTCAAACTTGCTCTTACCGGCCGGCGTGGCGTACTCAAAAATCATAAAATTGTTAAGACAGTCAAGATATTAAAAATGGGTTGTTTTGTTTGTCGTTAATCAATGAAAACAATAGGCGAAACGGGGTATGGATAGCCACCACATGCCAACAATATCTTTATTTTAAATAAATAAAAAAAACTTTCTTACAATCACACCAATTATCTAGCCCAAGAGAAGCTTTGAAGGAACTCTTAATGTTTTTTTTTTTATATTTTAGCGTTTTATTAACGCTTAAATATACTTAAGTAAAATTTTAAACACTGAAAAAAGACGACAACCTCAGGCGGGAATCGAACCACGCACCTTCCGCATTCCGGGCGGCTGCCTTAACCACTTGGCTACCGAGCCACACATGCCAACAATATCTTTATTTTAAATAAATAAAAAAAACTTTCTTACAATCACACCAATTATCTAGCCCAAGAGAAGCTTTGAAGAAACTCTTAATGTTTTTTTTTTATATTTTAGCGTTTTATTAACGCTTAAATATACTTAAGTAAAATTTTAAACATTGAAAAAAGACGACAACCTCAGGCGGGAATCGAACCACGCACCTTCCGCATTCCGGGCGGCTGCCTTAAATACTTGGCTACCGAGGTCTGGCTTTCAACCGTCGAAATTTGTCAGTGCTTGATGCTTATGTTTTTAGTCAACATTGCTTCATCAAATCTTAGAAGTTTTCACCTCTGAGATCCGAAAGAAATATTTTTACAAATATTTAAACATTCGGTTAAGATGAAGCTGCCTTTATAGATTAATGTTTTTTTATTTTTTTTATATTTTAGCGTTTTATTAACGCTTAAATATACTTAAGTAAAATTTTAAACACTGAAAAAAGACGACAACCTCAGGCGGGAATCGAACCACGCACCTTCCGCATTCCGGGCGGCTGCCTTAACCACTTGGCTACCGAGGTCTGGCTCGAGAAGAGATGAAGAAACTCGTTAAATGGTTACTAGACAACGAATAAACATACTTAAAATACTTAAATACATACTTATTATACATAGAAAACACCCAGACCCGAGACTATTTAGAAAAACAATAATTTCTAAATTGACCCGACCGGGGATCGAACCCGGGACCTCAGAGACGGCGACACCATGAAAACCGGTGTACAAACCACTCGACCAAGGAGGTCGTCTGGTTCGTCGTCATTGGTCAATGTTAAACAAAGGGCGGCACAAACTATGGTCATCTTGTGCAAGCAAAATGTTTTGAAAATGGTACTTCATCGGTTTTGTTGATAGTATGTCACCTCACCCCACCGTATCTTGTCTCATTCCACCGTATCTTATCTTACTCCACCGTATCTTATCTCACCCCACCGTAGCTTATCTTACCCCACCGTATCTTATCTTACCTCACCGTATCTTATCTTACCCCACCGTATCTTATCTCACCCCAGTCCGCCGGCGCGTACGCGTGCGACGTTTGCCAAACCCGCTGCCCGAGCGCCCGCCACCTCAGCCATCACGTGTTGAACGCACACGCGCGACGTTACGTGTGCAAACTGTGCGCGTTCGTAGCGAGGGCCAAGTGAGTGCAGTTTGTTATTGTTGTGTGTTATCAATGGCACAGATTAAAGAAGAGTTAACAGATGCTTCACTCAGTAGAAAATTGCCAATACCTACTGCTATAATAGCCTACTAATATTTAAACTGTAATAACCTACCGCGCGATCCCACAGCAGTCGCAGGGCTGCCTGTTCGATAAAATTAAATTAACATAAATAACTGTTTGTGTATATTTTATTGAGAACTGTGAATATGTTCTGTCTATAGGTGGTAGTTTAAAATTGTGTCGTTTATAAAAAAATTTTTTTTTAATAAATTGGTGCTGACATCATCATCAAAAGTAAATGGAGGTCAGTATGTAGGTAAAATAAAAAACTACTACTGCACAACAAACCCATCTACTGCACATAAGGCACCAGACGGCATCGTAGGTACGCGTACAAACGAATGGAACAATTGTTGTTTTGTTTTGAATATTTCTTTATTTCACAAAGTAAACAATACACTGTATAAAATATAGACACTTTTACACAAATAAACTGATGCTAAAGAATACTTTATCAGGCTAGACTCACCTATAAAAGCTTATAAAATATATTTGATTAACTTATTACAACATGTACTAATAAAACAGTCTGTATTAAGATAACAGTTCTAATTGAAAATAACATGCGAATCATTTGTGACTGTTTCGCTCATGGAATGGAACAATTAAAATTGATCAACGCGCGTGCGCTTCGCTTGCGAAAACCGCACTGAATTTGGTCCGCAGACGGCCCGAGACCGCTCGGCCGGTAAGTAATTATAGCACGCAAGCGTACACCGTGATTTTGTATTGGTTTTGGAGCCGAAACCCTGTTCATGTTTAACATCAGTAGAAGCTAAAATATGAGCATAAAAAATCATTAAAAAATATCAATAAATAATTTAAGAACCCTTAGTACAGTGGCGTGCCTAGGGCTTCAGATTGGGGCAAGCCACGAAACCTGAAGTTCCTAATCTTGCTACCTAGGTACAATGTTGGTGCCCATTTGTGACACTAGCCACATTTTTTACTCAAATCGTCATAGGCCGTGGCATTCCAAACGCTCTTGTCGTTGGTAAAAAAACAGGCTATTACCTTCTATTACATCTTGAATGTGATTTTTGAGAATTTTATTTTGGCCAATTTAGGCGTTCTTTATCTCAGAAACAAAAATACATTAACAGTATTTACTTATTGAATAGTGTAGACTAGCTATTGGCATAGTACGTAGCGGCCTCGCTTTTTGTAAATTTCGCTTAATTTTTATTTAAACTCAAAATTGCAGAGAAAGATTTTCATAAATTGCGCGAGGGCACTTTTTTGAGCTCCTGGATTGAACTACTGTTCTAAACAAATGAAATAAAAAAATAAAACAAAACCAAAAATACTTCGAAAATCGCGTTAAGTTAACTGTGAATTTCTCTTATCTACGATAATATTATTGAGTAAAATTTATACCAGAATAATTGTTACTTCTAGAGGAATAAAAATGTTATGATGAATTTATTATCCTATTTCGATGAAAACTATAAATACAACTAAGTACAAAATTACAACAAAATGCGATGCGCCGGCCGTCCGAACTCAGCTTATTCTCGCAGAGTGGAGATTCGTAATATTAAGCATGCATTTATTATCCTATTTCGATAAAAACGATAAATACAACTGGAAAATTACTACAAAATGCGAAAATGGGCATTTTGCGCGGGAATCACAGTCGATATGTTGGCCTCTACACTTAATTTATTAATTATTACTTAATTATTTGAATGGAAGCAACCAACAATCCAAAGAGTTTTTTACATAGACCTATTATAATTAATGCCCTAGATGACTTTTAATAGTTTGCGAAATACATAAATCATGTGTGATGTTCAAAGAATTTATTTACCTCTGCCTTTCGTATGCCAATCATCAACACGTATAAGTACACATTTGTTTGCAATACATCACATGCCCAACACATCTAAGTTCGTCACAGAGACCAATAAAGCGACGAACTGAACTAGGAACACATTTTTTTTATCACAAATTACGAAAACACTTGTTACTAAACAATCCCTCAAACAAAGTGAAGTGTGACAATAACAAAGAATAAAAAATGGCTGGCTGCTGCCTGTGGCTGCTGCACAGCACAATCGCGTATTAACGCTCGCCTCTGATTAGTTCGCCCGAGCTCGAGCTGTCGTCGGTCGCCTCTGATTGGTTCGCCCGCGTTTAAGTTGCACGTGATTCGGTAGAAATAAAGCCTGATTTGGAGAAGGCCTTACTTGCGAACTTCATAACGCAAGCTGGCTTTGACGAAGAGTATGAATTTCTCATAGAATCTATACATACTTACGCAGTATTATGTTTATAGAGTAGCAATTTTGTTAAAGTTAGAAGAGAGCGGATATACTTTAAATCCGAAGCCCGGTTGCAAGCCAACTTGTGCGAGAGAGATGTAAAGCGTCGCACGATTTATAAGCAGCTTTATGCGATTTGTTTTATGAGAAACTTATAAAATTGATAGGTAATTTGAATGCTGATGAAAGAAAATTAACAATGGTAAAAAATATTACTTAAGTGATTTTAATAATTGCGTTTTACCAGTAGTGATATTGAGTTTTTGTTAGGGCAAGCCAGGCTTTTCGGCTTGTATGAAGGTACCGCCACTGCCTTAGTACCGCACGATCTTATAAAAGTCAACGACCGAGGCGCTTCAAACGCGCCATCTTACTATGTGAACTGGAACGTTACAATGTGTTTTCGACAAAAAGTCACTTTTACAACTTTTGACGTGACAACGTCTTAAATTAGGTTGCGGCTGGGAGTCACTTATGAAAAAGTGTAACGCTCGGTAACGTTACGATGAGTCACCGAACGAGAGAGAGGCCCGCCGAATGCCTTGCGTCTCTCTCCCACTCAACTATGATCGGTCTGCCGCGCGCGCAGCACTGGAGAATTTTTTAAATATAATTCTTTGTATAAATAAATGTTTTAAATTGTTACTATTATTTCATCCTTCTTCCTACTATACGAATGAATATTTACATTAAAATTATTTTACCACTCAAAGTCGTTGTCACGTAAAACTTTCGCCCGTATACCGACTTTACAGGCAACCAATTTTTTTATCTTTGCTCGTAAATCGATTATTATTTCTTAAATAGGTACAACACTTTATTTGTATTATAACGTTTTCGCCTCCAAAACCAATGAAAAATCTCGGTGTATAGTGACGGAGGCCTGTCAATGGCTCGTTTATAAATGTTTTTATTCTTTCCGAGAATTTATAAGTGCATAAAGTGCCCTCGTGGTGTTGGTGTGTTATTGTGTTATTTATTTTTATTAATTTCAATTTGCAAATGACCCTTTACAGTATACAATGGGATAGGGGTGGTACTTCTAAGCTGTTAAGGCTAAGTACTACATCTAAATTCAACGACAAAAAGATAATATGGACTTATAAAAAAGTGATTTTAAATCACAAAATAATTAAGTAATGTTTTTTTTTCTCACCAAAATAATCTCAAACATACGAAACAAAGTAATTTAAGTATTAGTTAGCCAGTGTCATTAGCTACCGTTTACGTTTTTTTTCATGTTTCTCCGACGTATGAAACCTTTAATATAGCATAAAGTAAAAATGGTCATAAATTATAAGGGGAGGGTAGGACCCCCCATATTATTTTTTTTGTCGATGTATTTAGATGTGGTACTTAGCCTTAACGGGTTAGAAGTACTACCCCTATCACATTGTATAAGGTGACTGCTAGAAACCGCAAGGAACTTCAAGGATCAGGTCAAGTGTTTTAAACATGACAAAAATAACAAAAAAAGGAATCCGTGTTTTTTTATTTTTATTAAAATAATTCATTTTGTAAATTTTAATTGGATAGTCTTTGAGTACCTAATTTATTTTAAAGCATTTTAATAACATAGCTAGCAAGCAAACATTTCAATAACATAAGGTAAATAAAATGAAAAACTATTAAAAAATAACGATTATTTATTATACCTATACAGGGTGTAATCGTTAAGTGTGCACAGGCGATTATTCCGAAACTATGAGAGATATCAAAAACTTAAAACTGATAACGAAAGAACGTTATCTAATGAGTATAATGGCATCGTAACTTTTTAAAAATCAAACGAGAAGTCACTCCTACATACATTTAGTATGAAATTAGTAGAAAGGTATTAGTTTCCTTGTTTTAAAAGGTTAATTTAGCTTTATTAACATAACAAAATAATGTATATCAAAAAAATAATATTATCTTTAAATTGAATATTTATTTCTTTGTATAAAAGCACAAAATTTTGTAATCAAAGTAGATGTTTGAAATGACGTCCTTGTTGTGCGATACAATGACGAGCTCTATTTACAGTTTCTAAATGAACTTTCCTTAACATTTGAGGAGTAATTAAAGCAATTACACGACGTACACGATTCTGCAACTCTTCCAGACTGTGTATTCTCTCGGCGTACACGTAATCTTTGATAAATCCCCACAGGAAGAAATCACAAGGCGTGAGATCCGGGGGTCTGGCAGGCCAAGGTGTTGCACTGTTATTGGCTATTAAACCATCAAAATTGTTTCGTAAAAAACTCATTATAGCCTGACCACAACTGCTGTACCGCGCCCTAGGTATGCGCGGGGAGAAGGGGTGTGGGAAGTGAAGAGCATGAACTCACATTAGATTCGTAGTGTCAGACAGATCTTAAGATATCGAAGCACAGTTTATTGAAGCTTTATATTTACGAGTATAATTCCAATCCGTTTTTGTCCAATATGATTTTTAGATAAGTACAAATTAAAGAACCAATATAAATGAAATAAATCTTTAACTCTTAGAAATATAAACTTTCTTTGTTTGCTTTTCTTTTCTTCAAATATTCGGCCACTTTGAAAATGACAGTCTTGATATCTCGAGATAATGCACGACCTATTTTTAGATATTTTATCTCATGTGCGTCTGACACACTAGTTGCCGCCGTGAGCGATGACGGCAGAATGGCATTGTTGTATGGAGCAACTGTTTCGCCCCCCGCCTCGCCGCTCGCATACCCAAGGCGCGGTACAGCGGTAGCGGTCAGACTATACAACATTTGTATTATGTGCAGGTGCTCCATCTTGTTGGAAAATTATCGACCTTCTTTCATCGTTTGGAATTTCTTCTAAGAGACTTAGCATATCGTTTTATACAAAGGTGAAAGCCAATGAGCTTGGGAAAAGTATTTTTATTTATTTATTTTTTAAATATTTACATTTTAACTTAAAATATGGAATAAATTTTTTTTCTGTAGTCCTTCAAAATACTTCACAATAATTTTTTAAAGATTCATAAAAATGACCACGCGCTATTGTTTTTGTGACAATCAAAATACGCACGTGACGTCATCGGATTCCATTCTCTCGCACGGGTGGCGCGACTCGCGCGACTTCGTTTTATTAATATGTCCTTAGGAACCAGTGCAGACAGATTACTTAGTAATTAATTGTGCAAATAGTTAAGTAATGTAATCGGACGCCCGCCGGGTGCGGGCGGCGAGAGCGGCGGCGGGGGGCTATCGGATACGATGACGTCACGTCACGTCAGTCGAGTGCCAGCGAACTAAGCGAGGTAGTAGTGTTTTATGCAATCATTTATGTACAATAACTTTGTAAATACTTCTCGTATCGAAGTGAAATAAAAACTATTGGTTTTAGAATAACGACTTCTATAATGGTATAAAGTAAAAATAAACTTTTTTTTTCATTTTTTCCAAGTCCATTGCAGTAGACCAGCCAGACGAGCAGGATCATCATTGAGTAGCGTTTGAGTAGGTTTTATCTTGAAAGCTTTAAAGTTGTGTTTTTTTAATAACTTATGTACATAATTATGGGACACCGGAAATATTCGTGCCACTGAACGCGTCGATTCTCGTGGGTTATCTGCTACGTAGTTTATAATATTGTTATCTAAATCGTTATTAAATTCCGGAGCTCTTGTTCTCAAACCTTTTTTACGGATAAAAGATCCATTGTTTATCAAATTGTTATCTAGTTTACGTAAATACGTACCAGAAGGGACTTCTCTATCTGGGTACTCTCTTCTGTAGGCGATAATGGCCGCTCTGTTGTTACAATCGTATTTGTAGTACATTTTTAACATATCCCTCTTCTCTGTATTGGAATATGCCATTTTTCAATCAATAAATGAAGATTATTAACGCAAATAAAAATTTAAATTGGCGGGAACGAAAACCCGCGATCGAGACTTTGAATTTAGAACGAATAACAAGTAGTAGTAGTGCGTCGCTTTTCAGCCAGTTCAAATTAATGCGATATTGAAACAAGGTTTATTATTAGTTTGAAGTGGTAAGATACCTTATTAATCTACACGTGTATCTACTTGAAAATCATATTTATCATATCATACGTAATCATAAAATATGATTAAGGTAAAATGAATACTAGACCACTTAAAACAAGGAAACTAAAACCTTTCTACTAATCTCATACTAAATGTATGGGAGTGTTTAATGTCAAAATTTTGAATACTTCTCGTTTGATTTTTAAAAAGTTACGATGATATTTTACTCATTAGATAACGTACTTTCGTTATTAGTTTTAAGTGTTTTGATATCTTTCATAGTTTCGGAATAATCGCCTGTGCACACTTAACGATTACACCCTGTATATTATGACCTGACCAGCCCTTGAAGTTTCTTGCGGTTTCTAGCAGTCACCTTATGTAGTTTGTAATATTATGAATTTAATAAATCTTGACATGTTTATAACAATTGATTTAGTTATGATTAGATATTATTATAGGTGACATTTTAATTTTTGCATGCCTTTGTCTATAAGGCGAACATTTGTACTGTTCTAACTATAACATACCATCTGTTTACCCAATCCATATGTTCTGGCAAATTAATACTATTTCATTTCATTTCATATCATTGTAGCATGTAATTTATAAAGGCGCGAAAAAGAACAGGGGGGCTAACTTCAACATCTATCGCAATCACTTTCAAGTAGAAGTACATTAATTACTTCTCTAGCTAATTTATTATTTTCAAATATTTTTTTTTTATATCGGATGTTTTTTTACTGTTAGGAAAATCACATGGCTTACTTACTTAGTAAGTGAAGTAGAAAATAATTAGTTTCATTATAAAAATAACAAAGAAAAAACTGCAAGTCCATATGATTTTTTCTCATTGTCACCCTACTACCGATGATGCAGCGCGTGTGTTGTACCTCCTATACCTACGATACGCTCAAACAAACGTTGGTAAAAATCATTACTTATTTCTTAAAAAAAACGATTTATTTTAAATTATTTTAAAACAATTATGATTTTTTTGTTTTTTTTGTTATGTGTTAAACAAAACCAAATACACTATTATTAGCACTGACAATTGAATAGGCTGTATGAAACGAATACTTTTGCATGATTTTGTCTCTGCTCTGTGCAAAAAGATTAGGTTAAAGGCCTATTCAAACCTGAGCGGTATTCGCTGCCGCTGTGAGTAAAGATATATACCGCGCGGTTGCCGCGCGGGTTTCGCTCAGGTATTTAATATCAAGTTCCGCGGCTAGATCGACCTGAGCGGTATTCGCTGCCGCTCTACCCACAGCGGCAGTGAATACCGCTCAGGTTTGAATAGGCCTTAATAGAGAACAACAGAGATGGCAAATAGAGATCAATAGAGAATAAGATAATCTTTTGGCCTCGTACAATCCAAATTAAGAGACAAGCTTGGAATTGAAAAAGTAAGTAAACTGGTGTTTCTTTTCAAACTTCATAATAGGTGCCTTGTGGCGTTAAGTCCGCCTTTTGCAGTTTTTATGTGCAATAAAGATAAAATAAATAAATAAATAAATAATAGGTAGATTATTTACTTTACAATAAGTAGAATTGTTTTTGCTCAATATTTTTAAAATTTGTTGATTATTTTAAATTAGGTACTTTAATAATTAATATATATAAATCTTGACCAATTATTATTATTATCATCCAAGTTTACAAGACTGATTTCTGATTAGCAAATTTCAAGTATGCAAGTTCTTAAGTCAAGACTGATTTGATGTAAGATTCAGTATCTCATAATCAGAATCAGAATCAGAATCAGAAATCATTTATTTGCCTACTTATTGTACATTTATGTGTCCTCGTGGCTGGTGGGCCGTGCGAGGGTGAGTCAGCTAACTTATGTCCTAGTTGGATCTTTGTAGTGCTGTGTTTTCTTATTCACAATAAATTATATAATAAAAATATTATGTGTTTCGTTTGTATGTCTGCTTATTTACTAATCTTAACCTATCTTATCCTAAGGGGACGCGGGGCTCCCGAGTCATCGGTGGGCCACCGTTTATAGTTTTTCTTGTTGGGATTATATACAATTTCACCTATTCGATAGTTACTTCGGAGAGGGTTGAATTCTCCGTGTGCCAGGTAGGCGTCGCCGGGGGATTCTAAGTCTACTATTTCCAGTTGGACGATGGCGTCCAACATTTTTTTGTTTAGGTCCTCAGCGCGTAGGTGCCAGGCTTCTATGTCTGACATCTCCCATAGGGCTTCCGTGGATGTTCTCCTTGGTAGTTGTGCGGCACTTTTGAGTGCCATTCTATATTGTCTTTCGATCTTACATTGGTTTGTCGCGCTGTACCTTGACAGTAGTTGAACCACTCCGTAGTCTAGCAGCGGCAGTATACAAGCTTGTATTATGGCCAGTTTGGTTTTTAATTCTGTTTTCGCGTAGTATCCTATTATCGGGCTGAGAGCTCCTCTGACCTGTTTTAGTTTTTTTACTACCTTTTCGGTATGTTGGTTCATCTTCATGTGCTTGTCAAAGATTACGCCGAGGTATTTGATTTGTTTTTGGTAGGGTAGCAATTGTTGTTTTAGTTTTACCGCTGGGCGGTATTTCCTTTTCTTAGAGAACATGATGCACTCAGTTTTGTCTACGTTACATTTGAGTCCCCATCTCGTATAGTAATTGATGATGGCATCTGCTGCCCATTCCGATCGCATGGTGGCGTGGTCTGGGTTTGTGGCTCTGTTCAGTATACAGAGGTCGTCTGCATACTGTGAGAGTTTTAGTCCTCTGATTCTGTCGTGTACGTCCCAGATGTCGTGCACGTATAGATTAAATATCACTGGCCCCAGGATCGATCCTTGTGGTACGCCGTGGGGTAAAGGTTTCTCCTCTGTTTCGGTTGTTCTGAATTTGCCTTTTAGAAGTCGGTCTGCGAGGTAATTTTCTATGATTTTTGTGATGTTGTTGGGTACGTCTTTATCCTGTAGTTTCTTGATTAAGCCTTTGTGGTTGATCGAGTCAAAGGCTTTAGAGAGGTCTGTTGATATCATGGAGACGCTGTCACCGTTGGCTAGGGCATCTGTGATTATTCTGCCGGTGCGGAGGATCTGGGTCGCTGTACCTCTGGCCCTCGTGAAACCGTGTTGAAACGGTGGTTGCAGCCGGTCTACGGTGGGGGTGAGTCTGCTCAGGATCAGACGCTCACATAGCTTTCCCATTATGTTGAGCAGCGTGATGGGGCGGTAAGATGATGCCTGGCGATGATCTTTGCCGGTTTTGTGCAGAAAGATGCACATGCCAGTTTTCCATCTTTTGGGGAAGTATCCTGTGGACAATATGAAATTAGCGAGAGGCACGAAGGCCTCAGTAAAGACTTCTTCCCCAAGTTTAAGGGCGTCGGCCTTTATTCCATCTGGCCCGGGAGCCTTTTTGTTTTTAAATCTGCTCAAGGCTTTTTTAACTTCATCTTTTGATGTTAGGTCGAGTGGTTGGAATGGGGTCATTTTTTCAGTACCCTCGTCTTGCGGCTCGATTATGGCTTCTTTTACTATTGCTGCATCAGTCAGTGAGTCAATCGTCTCCTTTTCTGTTTTGCAGTCTGTTATGTTGGGTAGTTTCATGTTTGGTTTTTTCATGTTGCGTTGGATACGCCACATTTGGGATCTGTTATCGCGTGGGTCCTGGATCTTGTCAAGCCAACCCTTCTCAGTATATTCCCTAAGTGCTTGGTCTACTTCTTTTTTGGCTTTGTTATATTGGGTGCGTGTTTCCTGTTGTAGATTGGCGCTGCAGTACCTCGCTTGCCATTTGATTTGTTTTAGTTTGTTTCTGTGATCTATTTTTTTGTTTATTTCTTCTGGTAGGTGTTCTCGTCTTGTTGCCATTTTGAAGGGTGCGTGTTCGTCTAGGGTTGCCACAATGGATTTTTCCATTGTTTCGACGTATTTTTCGCAGTCTTCCTCTGTGATTATATCTTTATCTAGGTCACGGAAGTGTTCCCACATGGTATGTTGATATGCTTTTGTTTTTTCTTCGTCTTCGTATATTTTCATCGTATTACGAGACTTGTTTTCTTCTGTATTATATTCAATTTTTGCAGTGAGTAGCCACGGTAGGTGATCTGACCCGACACTTTCTAGGTGTTTGGCTTGTGTCTCTATCTGTTGGTGTGTTATTATGGCCGCATCCAGGATTGCATTGCCTTGGTGGGCTGGTCTCGACGGCTTACCTGTGTGTTTTAGTAAGCATAGTCCGTCTTGTATCGCCTTCTTGATTACGATACCTAGGCCTGCATCTCTGCTCTGATTTAGTGTCCGCATCTGTAGGTTTAGATCTCCTATTATAATTGTCGGTTCGTCTACCAGGGTCTCCTCGAGTTCTTCTTTAGCTTGACATTGATTACTAATTTGGAAGTAGACTCCTTTTATTTTTATGTATTGTCCGGTCGTGTGGTTAGTGAACAGTTTAATGCCCACGCCTTCGATTATTCTGTTTATGTCTTCCCAGCCCGGGGTGACTTCCGTTTCGATCCATCTTAATCCTCTCTGTATATACATTGCCGTAGTTAAGTGGTCTTCGAGTGAGTGTGTTATTTTGTCGTACCCTTTCAAATTGAATTTTTGTTTGTCGAAGTCAATTTTACACTCGTTTATTACTATTATGGCTGGCCGATATTTCTCGGCCAGTGCTTTTACTTCTATAAATTTGTTTCTCAGTCCTTGTACGTTAAGGTGCAGGATTTTAAGGTTCTGTATTCTTCTTTGCTGATTGTGATTATCCATTGTTTTGGCGGTGGCTATTGTTCATAGTTTCTATGAGCTTCAGTAGTAGTTGTTCCGTTCGTTCCATTCTCTGGAAGAGATTTTCTATGGAGATTCCATTTGTCGGTAGTGATGTTGATTGTGCCGTACTCTGTTGTGGTTGTTCTTTTTCTGGTAAGGCAGGGAATTGCCTATTGTTTGCAACGTCCACGTATTTGACTCCATGTCTGACTGTCGCTCGTTTGATCCTCAGTTCTTTTTTAAGCTGTTTGTCCCTGGCTTGTTCCATTTGTTTGGTTATCATGTTTTGAAATATTGGGCAGGAAACGCTATTGGCACCGTGTCCTTCCTTCTTACAGTTTTTACAGACCCTGGTCGTGGTGCCTTCAGGCGTGTTAATTTTGATCTGAGGTTCTTCTTGCATGCCGAGGCACGATTGTTTCGAGTGATCAAATGCGTAGCATTTCTTGCATTGCACTATATGTCTCGGGTTTTCTTTAAATGGTTCCACTTTAATAGTAGGAGCGCAGAAAAACTTCTTATCGGCAGTTTTGAATGCATCCAGAACACTCTTTTGATTATATTTGTTTTCGAAGATCAGGAGATGTGTCTTGCCTGTTTTTCCTAATTGTTTTATTGAGATTGGTTTGATGCCGATACATTCCGCTATTTCTTCTGCGATTGTTTCGATGTCTTCCCCATATGTTTCATTTTTTAACACTACTTTAGTTGCCGGCTGTCTGTCGGCTTTCGGCTTTGGTGCTATTATTCTGGTTGGTCCATACGCTTGAATTTTCTCAAGGATGTCAGTGCGGGCTTTCGAGTTGCCCGGGTTAATCTTTATTTGTCCGTTCACTATTTTGAGTGTTGATTGGTTTGATGATGCCACTTCTCTTATGAGTTTGAGGGAGGGCTGATCTTTCGCTAGTTTTTCATCCCTAATTATTATGCTGGGGATGTGTGTGTTCTTTTGAGTAGGTGTCGTGTGTTTATGTGTCTCGACGCGTTGTCTTTTAACACCTCTATTCTCGTTTTGTAGCGCTTCAAATCTGTTTGTTAGCGGTATGTTGTAAATCGTTTCGGTGCTGGCCTCATTTCGACTTAGCGCTTTTTTGTTAGACAAACTCTGCAATGCTCCAGCGATGCTATTGTTCTTTTCATTTGTTAGCGCAGTGCGCGTACCGTCTCGCTCTCCCGAGATGAGGCAGGAGATGGGTCCTGCGGTGGACGGTCTGCACGTGTCGCTCGCTGACCACGCTTCCGCGCGTGCTTTTGTTGCGATTTGTGTTTCGAAAGTTTTAACAGTATTGTTTGTCATTTTGCTCTTTCGGTTTCGTTTTGTCTTTTTATCTTTGTTTTCAGTTAGGGACGGGTTTGAATCCTCTGCCGTAGTGTTTATTGTTGCACATTGGTTTTTCCCACATTTACAAATGAACCATTCCTCCGATGTGAATGCGTTTATTGGTAGGTTTATTAGCTCTCTTTTTGTTTTACAGTTTACGCACGCACGAAAGTTACTTACTGAGGTGTCATGCGATGCTGTATATATTGTTACTGTGGTTTCGATTTTTAGGGTGTCGTTCTCGAATTTCGGCACTATAGTAGTGGCCGCTTTTATGAGGAAACTTTGTGCGCATAGTTTACACTGAATTTTCCTTGTGTTCATTTGATTGGTGCCCCATAAGGGAGCGTCCATTTGGAAATATTGTTCGCATTCCCAGCACTGTATTATGTTTCTGTTGAACTCGTTCAAGCCCATTTTCACTTTTTTTACTTTGACTTTCATTTGTTCACCGTCTGAGCCTGACTTAATCAGGTCCATGTCCATGTCGCTAGGGATATATGAGCTTTCACTATTATTTCTTGGAGCCATTTCACTGGTGTCTCTTCTTACACAGAGTTCATTTAATTTGGTTCGTTTCACTTGTTCAGGTGAATCCCGAGGGGTAGACCCCCCGGGGTCCTCACTGTTCATAGTTCTACACTATTTAATCACTTTTATGTCTCGTTTAAGTATGGATATAAGGCCACACCCGTTTCTTTTAAATGACCGCGGTGCGTTAGTTACTCGTAGTTGTGCGCGGGCGCAGCTCTCGGGAGCTCTCCACTGCGCGCGTCCGTACGCTACGGTGGTTCGCGCGAGACCAGTATCTCATACTGAAAGTTGCTATGTATCAGAGCTTATGATAAATGTTAATCATTGAAAAATAGCTAAAGCTTGAGACAAATAAGATTTTTAGTTCCTAATACATACGAAATATATTTTGAGACTGCTAATTCTGTGTAAACCCATTGACAGTATTTTATTGTTAGTACTAAGTATACCTACTTACTTATTATATTTTCATTAAAGATAATAATACGTTTTAAATTGACTTAAATCAATGATTTTTATATAAAAAATCACCTGATTTAAATCAGGTTGATTAAAATCAGCCAACCCTGCTTCGATCAACAATACAACTAAATGTCAGGTTGACGCTAAAAATGTGTCTCGGTAAATAAGAGCGCACTTTCAAAGTGAGCTCTTATTTTCTCGCAAGGCATAACAGGAAAAAGTAACGTTATTTGTTGCCCCTTAAGGTTGGTTTCACCACTAAATGTTATTGACGTTTTTTCTTTTTTAAGTGACAGGAGTAATTTATTGCTTTGAAAAAGTATTTATTCACGTGGACAGAATTTAGCTTTGATTTTGTACGTGACGCGTTATCTAGTTGGTATTGTTGATCGAAGCATAGAGGATAGCAAAGAGGTCATTTTATAAAAAAAATATTGACAGAATTGTCTTTAGAATTTGACAACTTGACGTTATAGTTCAGTTTCATATCCTAAATAAATTTTAGGATGTGGATAGAGCCACCACAAGCGGTATTGTATCTCAATCGGTTCGGGAACCGTAACATATTTTTTATTTGCCATAATGTTCAGAAGAGATAATATTCAAAAGATATTTTTGTATAAAGTTACATTTCTGTTGTCTAATAAAAATAAATGACCTTGAAATTCAAGACAATCGCTACGCTGCGCTTCGGTCACGTGTTAGGTTAGAAATTTAAGGCAATCACGTGACCTACAGGAGTAGGGCAGCTAGTATTTCTGTTGTCTAATAAAAAACTTTACGGCAGATTAGGCGGCGTCGCTATTATACCGCAAAACTTACGGTTACCGAACCGATTGAGGTACAGTACCGCTTGTGGCACTTTATACACTTCCTAAATTTTAATTAAAAGTACCTAAGTAGTGTCAACTACATTCATTGATATTGTTAGACGGTACGATGTTCGCCGGGGCAGCTAGTAATAAATAAATTGTTATTGTTCCTTTTTATTCCAGACATAAAGCGAAAGAGCATTCCAAGTGGCACAGCGGGCACAAATATGTTTGCAAAATTTGCGGCGCCGCATTTGAGTGAGTTTCATTATTGTTAACCGTGGCGCGTATCGGTGAAAGAGGTAAAACCTTTTGAATCGAGTCGCCTGAATCGGGGAGGGGGGAGGGGGAAGGAGTACCCCCTTACTTGCCCCCCTGCCGTAAACAAGTAGTTTTTAAGTTATGTTATTTTTGTATTTTGAGGTTATGTATCGTGGTAACGGTAAAACTTTTGAATCGAGTCGCCTGAATTGGGGGGGGGGGGGGGGAGGGTAGGAGGGACGAGTCCCTCCCACTTACCCCCGCCTGCCGCAAACAAGTAGTTTTTAAGTTATGTTAATTTTTAAAAAATATGGAACTACAAAAACGTCCACAAAAAAGTCAACATGCTAACCTACTTTTTTTATGGCGGGGGGCTTTGCCCCTTTATGTGCATACGTGTACCTACTCCTGTCCTTTTGAGAATCTGTCCATATGAGAATCTGTCCTTATGAGAATGACCCATTTTTTCTTGTACCTCACTAAAATGTATTTATTTAAAGCGTAGAAATTTACTATGTATATATAAGGCGACTGCTAGAAACCGCAAGAAACTTCTAGGGCTGGTCAGGTCAAATGTTTTAAACATGACAAAAATGTCAAAAAATAAATTCTTGCTTTTTTCATTTTAAATTCAATAATTCATTTTGCTTATTTTAATTGGATAGGTAGTCTTTGAGTATCTAATTTATTTTAAAGCAATAACATAAGTAAAATACGCACATTTCGTAATAAGAAAATAAATGGGGTCTCATTGCAGATTAACGTAGGTACTTATAGCCGGCTGACGCGGACGGGTCAACAGACGGTTGGGTCAACGACCGGCCGCTGCCCGCGCGTCGTAAATAATAGTTATTTTTAAATAGTTATTGTTTATTTTTCTAATGTTATTATTGATTTAAAATAAATTAGATACTCAAAGAATACGTATCTAATTTAAATTCACAAAATAAAAGAACGATTTTTTGGTCACTTTTTGTCATGTTCATAACACTTGACTTGACGAGCCCTTGAAGTTTCTTGCGGATTCTAGCAGTCGCCTCATATATAAACTGCTTGTGTTTTCAGCAAATCGAACAGTCACCTCTCGCACCTAAGGAGAGATCATCCTTCTGAACACTTTTGCAACTTGTGCGGGGAATCGTTTATAGGTGAGATCGGATTGAAATTGCACAAGATGAAATCTCACAGAGACAATGAGGTATGTAAAACACTGTCCGAAAGCCTTAAACATTATCAACCACCTCTGCGGTCCAGTGGCTAAGCCTCCGGTCTTAAATACAGTGGTGCCGGTTTCGATTCCCATCTGAGGTAGTTTTTATAGTTAAGTAATGCTTTTGTTAGTTTTGTTTTATATTTATTCATGTCGTGATTATCGCTAACTGTAAGAGATTTAAAATTCCGTTAGTTAGGTCGGTGATATGATATACTACTCTGTCAAGAAAGTTCCGGGAAAAGATCAATAATACACAAAATGTTAGTTATTCATCCAAATTTATTTTATCGCCTTCAAAGTAGGTATGCTTCTTCAGAAACGATACACTTACGCCAACGAATAATCCAATCATCAAAACATTTTTTAAACGCTTTTTCCGGAATTGACTTCAGTTCTCGCCGCGAATTCTCCGTTATGTCTTCTACCGAATGAAAACGGGTGCCACGAAGTGGTAATTTGAGTTTAGGATAAAGAAAGAAGTCGGCTGTAGCCATATCTGGTGAATATGGTGGTTGCTCGGTGGTATTTGTTGAGTTTTTGGTCAAAAATTCGTTCACAATGATGACCTTGTGCGAAGGCGCATTATCGTGGTGCATAATCCAAGAATTTTCTTTTGACAAATTTGGCTTTTTTCGTCGAATTTCCTCTCTTAAACGCCGCATAACGCTCAAATTATATTCTTTATTTACCGTTTGACCTTCCGGCACGAATTCCGAGTGCACAACACCGCGATAGTCAAAGAACACAGTCAACAGGACTTTGACTTTTGATCGACTTTGCCGTGGTTTTTTCGTTTTCTGTTTAGTCGAAAGGCGCCACTCCGAAGTTTGTTGACTAGTTTGCATGTCAAACTCGTAAACTCACGTCTCGTCACCAGTAACAATGCGTTGCATGAATGTTGGGTCGGAATTGACTCGTTCTAGCATGTCCTCAGCGACTCTTATGCGATTGAGTTTTGGAGAAAATTCAGGTCTTTTGGGACTAGCCGAGCTGCAACAGGTTTCATACCCAAGTGATTATTTAAAATGGTACGGATCGACTCGTGAGACACAGAAAGTTCAGCGGCTATCTCTCTCAAAATTGAATGAGGATTTTCAGTCACCATTTCCTTCACTTTTACGATGTTAACTTCAGTTGAAGACATTGATGGCCTGTCAGAGCGAAGCAAATCTTCCATCACATCTCGACCGCTTTTGAACGCTTTGTATTACTCATAAGCACGTGTTTTTGATTAAGTCGATTCACCGTAAGCCTTCTGTAACATTTTCAGTGATTTCGAACACGAAATTCCATTGGCAACGAAAATTTAAGACAAACTCTTTGTTCGATGTTTTTATCCATTATGAAATTCGACACAAATACACACTAGATATAAACTAACTAAAAACAGCACTGTATTTAATCTAATTATCAGATGCAACTCAAACTCCTCGCCAAAATGGATAACAGTTGTGCCAATCTAACAACAAAAAAAAACAAAAAAATGTATTTGGAATCATAAACAAATCATCCGTTCCCGAAACTTTTTTGACAGAATGTATAAATAAATAAATCAATTTTAGTTCTTTAATGAACAGGTGTATTTAGCATAAATTTTTTAGTAGGGAAAATTTTATTGTATCTGACTATATTTAATGTGGGTTCACATGTTAGTGACATGTTATTCGTCTTATTGAGTAATAAAGAACATACCGGTATATATAAGATGGCTGCTAGAAACCGCAAGAAACTTCAAGTACTGGTCAGGTCAAGTATTTTATACTTACATGATAAAAATGATAAAAAAGGAATTCGTGTGTTTTTCGTAGGTACTTATTGCCCAGCTGACTCGGACGAGTCAACAGACGGCCGTATGCTTTAAAATAAATTAGATACTCAAAGACTACCCAAATAAAATTCACAAAATCAATTATTTCATTAAAAATGAAAAAAAAACACGATTTCCTTTTTTGTCATTTTTGTAATTAATTTTAAAATAATTGATTTTGTGAATTTTATTTGGGTAGTCTTTGAGTATCTAATTTATTTTAAAGCATACGGCCGTCTGTTGACCCGTCTGCGTCAGCTGGGCGATAAGTACCTACGAAAAACACACGAATTCCTTTTTTATCGTTTTTATCATGTATAAAACACTTGACATGACCAGCCCTTGAAGTTTCTTGCGGTTTCTAGCAGTCACCTTATATTTTGTGTCAGAACGACAGAACGTCCCAACGCCAGATGTGCTTACGCTGTGGGGTGTCATTCCACAACGCCGGGGCTCTAAACCTGCACTTGACCTACGACGGGGACTGCACTGCGGGTGCCAGGTGAGATAATATACAGGGTCTAACAAAAGTGAGATAATATACAGGGTGTAACAAAATCAATAAGCTAACGTTTAAGGGCGGTATCTATACATCATTCTGAATACAATGGCAAAACATGGGCTCCAGTTTTATAGTGATTTTTCAAAGTTATGTTTTCTAACTAACTCAATTAAAATTAAAAAATCAATTAAAATAATGCACATCATGAAACATGTTGTATCTTTACTAACACGCACGCTAGCGTCAATAAAAAGATAGCTCAGTGTGCTCCGAGTTTAGTGTGCATGTTCGGCTAATTTTGTGTGCGTGTAGTACAGCTATACGGATTTGGAAAGGGTGTGTTTTTGGTGAATTATGATAATGTTTTGTTGATTATCTCGGTAACGAGCCTGTAGTTTTGGACCAAATTTGGTTTTATTTTTTGTATTTGCCCAGGTTTTGCGTCCAATGCGGTGAGAGTTTCGATTCCAACGACAGTCTTAAAAAGCACTTGAAGACGCATTCTAAGGAAGAGCCGGTGAAATGCGGAGAGGTGAGTAAGAGTTTTGGACCAAATTTGGTTTTATTTTTTGTATTTGCCCAGGTTTTGCGTCCAATGCGGTGAGAGTTTGGATTCCAACGCTGCCGTACTTAAGCTAGAAAAGGGTTAACCCCAAGTAGTCGATTTTGAGATATCGTCAAAAAACGTGGGAAATGATGTCTCTAAAAACTATATTAGATAGAGAAAACGTTCTTCTACACAAAAATAGGTCATATTGTATACTACCTTAGAGTATTATTCCAATTTTAAAATATTGACAGTAAAATGCCTAAAAATGATTTTTTTAAATTAAGCTAAGTATTTTTTTCTAAAGTTTAAATAATTACGGCACTAAAACAGGGTTAACCATACCGTAACTGACTTTTAGCGTAGTAATTTCGGGTAACTGTCACAATCAATAATTTACTTCAAAGTTATTCAGAAATGCTTAGCTATAAGATAGCTAAGCTTCTTAACTGGTTTATAACTAAGCTTTCTATATAAAAACAGCAGCACAATCCTAAATAAGATAATGG
Source organism: Scoparia ambigualis (assembly GCA_963921215.1). Taxonomy (NCBI): domain Eukaryota; kingdom Metazoa; phylum Arthropoda; class Insecta; order Lepidoptera; family Crambidae; genus Scoparia; species Scoparia ambigualis. Next base: position 1,904,730 of record OY992525.1, read on the forward strand.
CTAAGGTATTGTAACCTTTATGTAACTAAGAAAAGGAAATATTTTAAAAAGTATAGCAAGAGTTTACAAGACATTACTTAGCTAAAATAAAGTTATGTATATATTATTCGTGGTTAACCCTGTTATAGTTAAGCAAAGATCATTGATAAGTTGAAAAAATAAAACCATTAATTCAAAGAAAATGTGTTATAAAAACATAAAACTTAAATTTAAAAAAATAATAGCTCTCTTCAAGCAAATTATACAACATCATAAAATTTTACCTTATCGTAGTTATATCGTATCTTCCACGTCGTATTTTAAAGTTATTAAATTTCTCGAAAACGTTTAGTTTAGAGATCACTAAAATTTTGCAAAAGCTTACAATACATATACATATACAATACATTATAAAATTAAAAATCTGTAAGCTGTATCTGTATGCTAAGTAAGCATAATAATTATCTAAATTAGATCCATAAAATTTCACGTAGTCACACAACATTACATACTTAATACTTCTGAACATGAAAGCATAAGGTCGTATCTAGAAAAAGTCAGGTTTTCAAGAGAGCCAAACAAAATTTTGAATTATTTTTGTCAAATCTTAATACAAAATCAATTATATGTAACTGTTTTTTTGAGTCTTACTTATGGTAACTATTCTTACCTTTAATATTTTTAAAGACTCATTTAAATCTTTAAATAATAAAAATATGTTTTTTAATTTTTTTGCCTAATATATCTGAAAAATATATTAGTAGTAGTAGTTTATGAAGTACTTTGTTTACGTTATATTATTGTACGATTAATGCTGACAATGTATATGACTGCACTGTAATTTTATGTTCAATGCAGCTTTATGGTTTTAACTTCTAACGATGATAAACGTCTGATCTCGGACCAAATTGTAATATTTGGTCCGAGCGTCTGATATAAGTATGTTCTTGGTGACTTAAAAGTAAATTATGCATGAACAATGAGCTTTGAGCATACGACTCCCTACATCATCAGGTTTCTTTTTGGCCATTGTAGAATGATACGAAGATCCTTGCAATCTCGCTAACTCGCTTTTCCATTTAGCTGGAGTCACAACTTTCTTTTATACTTTTTGCGACATTTCTGACTCATAGCTGTTATTTGTACCTGTCTCCTGAGTGTTATTGCTGTTTATTGAATTTGGCAAATTAATTGTCCTATTAAGCCATGGTACCATAGGTAGGTATATTTGAATCGCGATTCAAGCTGTCAACTCTCCTCGAATCAACAACATTTTTGGGTGAAGCATCAAATATTAGGCACAGTTATTTGGTTTATGGACAACTATAGTTTTGCAATATTTTTATTGTTGTGGTAAGATAAAACTTTCTTTGTTATCAGAATCACTGCTCGAATAACCCTTTGCAATTACATTGACGCTTACAACAGTCTCCAGACATGGCTTCTTTGTAGGAGGTAGAAAGTAATTAGCACTGTCAGATGATTCCTTTGTAGGACCTATAAGATCTTCTAATGTTACTAATTCAGTCATTATCTAAATTTACTGGACCGTCGTTCTCAGATAGTGAGGATATGTGACGTTTCACAGGTAATTGCCATTTTTTTTATCAAGAAGTGTCTGAAGTTTTTCTGTAGAAAATATGCATCTTTTCACTTGATATACACGATTAGAATGTTGTTGTTTGTTCTGATAAATTGCTTATTTCACTACAGCTTGAATCATAGTTGTCTTCATTAGGTTCATAATTTTTGTCCTTAACAGAATCGTCGCTATTGTAGTCAAGATTAACTTTCGATTCATCATTAACATTCTCATGAAGGGTTTTCTTAAACGTATTTTCCAAAGACCAAGTAAAACGTTCTTCCATCAAGTCATCTAAAAGAAAAAAAAACGTTTCATATTTAAGTATAGGTACAGGAAGGTATTTTAGTTATTGTGAAATCCTCCATTCATGTTATTAATAAAAAGATAAATAAAACTTGTCAAACAACGTATGACTTCTTCAATACTATTATTGCTTTCCTTGGGATTTTGAGATGTTTTTAAAATCGAAATGTTAGAAATTTGTTGTTCTCTTTTGCCATGGCTTTTGTTAACTAAAACATAATTATTTATTTCAAATGGAATTCATATTAAAAACAATCAACATTCATAATTTAAGTTGTAAATGCTATTTTATTACCTTTTTTAACAAACGTAGGTAATAGTTTTTAGGAAAGTTACTAATGTTTGTGCATTGCTCCACCCGCGAGAATTAGAAGAGAAACAAAACACTAATTTATCTAAAACTAGATAAATTAGTGTTTTGTTTCATCCTGAAGATGCTACTAAGTAGTTGAAAATGTACGTACCTATAAATAGTTTTCAACACAGTTCGACACAAGCTCCGCACGGCTGTAAGCGGCGCGCGGCGTGTTAGGGAATCACTTCTTTGACCTTTCTTGTAGGTATACATTTGGTATTCTGTAAATAAAACAGCCTCAACTTTGACCACAGCCGTGACCGCAGCAAAGATGTGACGGCTGTAACATCTATGACCACACCCATGCGCGCAGCGTCTATATGTCGCTTAAAGAATCGCATAGCTGTATATATAACTTGTGTGGCAGCAAGTACATACCTACTAACTTGTATGGTAGCAGCGGTACAGCGGTCGTGGTCAAGCTATACAAGTAAAATCATAATGTCTATAATAAAAACCTATATTCAAGAAATGACTTACCTTTCTATATTACGAGACATTGTGTTTTAGCTGGAGCGCAACGAAATTCGCCGCTCGTAGGCTCTCCGGCCAAATCACAGATAGAAGAATATACTGTAATGGAATTATATTTGACAATAATTGTCAAATTTTGACAAATATACATATACTTAACAATACACAATACAATAATTGTCAAATATTGACAATTATTGCAACTGCCGTGTGCGTCCATACAGAGATGCAACTGCAGATAACTGTGTTCTAGCCTATTAATGAGGCTTAACCTTTTTTAAACCAAGGATGACGTGTATAAAATGAATTTATTTTACTTGGCAAAAGAAGGGTTAAAGGATCTTAACTGATTTGTAGTTAAGTTTTTGTTGTTAACCTATTTATAGTTTAGTTTTGTACGAACATTAGCTTAAACTATACTAGCCTTTAGCAGGGTTAAAGTCCCTTAACTTAATTTAAGTGTAGCATAAATGAATAACCCTATTAAAGCTAAGCAATTTATACAAAAATATCTAGACTTCGTTAAGTTATTATACTTTAGCCCCCTTATAGACTAGTATTGTGGCTTAGCTGATTTTTAATTAAGTAAATCGTAAAAATAGTGTCACTTAACTGTTCACCGACAAGCTGTATCTCTATAACTAATAATGATACAGGTATGGTACCTAGATCAAAATGTAAAGAATTTTGCTCTTTGTAACTTTGCATTATTAACTCAAAATTGATCAAACGAGGGTTAACCCTTTTTTAGCTTAAGTACGGCAGAACGACAGTCTTAAAAAGCACTTGAAGACGCATTCTAAGGAAGAGCCGGTGAAATGCGGAGAGGTGAGTAAGTAGACGATAATGAACGTTTAATGGTAAATGAAATGAAAGTACAACAACAACAACAACAACTACTCTTCTTGCCGGTTCTTCTCAGTACAAGGCTCCCGCCCCATAGTTAGACTTATGACCGATGGCATAGCGATTATTCATAAGTGTTCAATTATTGTAGGCTATATTGAATAAATAAATTTGACTTTGACTCAAACGTTAACTAAGTTTTTAAGTCATCATTATCGATATGTTATATCAATCTCGGTATACCGAGATCTCGACGTACTAAGATCCCGCACGAATTTTCACTCCCGCTGGCTGCGGGATTAGACATGAGGGATCCGCGGGATTTGCGGGAGTAAAACAGTGTTACGGGCATACGTGCTTTCGGGAGAGCTGTCGCTCTCGTGACAGACGAACGAACGACCGACGCCAGCGATGCGGCATTTTTTTATTTTATTTCGTGACCATGGATAGTAGTCCTTCAGTCGTAATATTAGAGTTCATTGATTTTGGTCAAACTGATGATAATATGAACGTTTAATGCTTAATGATATTCCCCCCCTCCAAAATCCTTGAGTTCGAGTAAAGATGTGGGACTTTACTGAGATCTCGCACGGACTTCTTGAGAGAATTTAAAAAGTGATGATGCACTGTTTTGTTTTATTTGCCAACACTCATGCACGCTCACGAACACTTAACAGTGAATAATCCACCATTATTTCACATTAATATTCGACAAAACACAAATTATATAAACTATCATATCATTTACCATTAAACGTTCATTATCGTTTACTAAATGCAAAGAAAATATTTTACTAGAGTCTGGCCAACGAAAGCTGAACTTCGTAGTTATTTGATTGGCAACACTTTGTCTATAGAGACACACACACATAGGTGTGTCAATCTGAGGTGTCATGTCGTATGTCAAATTGATTTTTTTCTGAGATAATTGCAGCTGTGTGAGTCACCTGTGTTACCCTGTCATGATTTTGTTGAAATTGCCGCGTTTTTCCAGGTTCAGCTTTCGTTGGCCAGACTATTGCATCTTACTTGACACTGGCTAAATGTGCTGATCGCACGACGCCATTATTTAGGAGGAAAAAAAAAGATAGACTGTCAGTTTTTGTGATGGCGCGGCACCCCTTTAATGTTCGATTCTACTCTATCCAGTGCAACCGCAAGTTCGTTAACGAATATTCGTACGCGCTGCATTACCAAAAGGTCCATCTGCGCCGCGTCGAGCAACGCACGCGCGCCGCGGCTCGGGCGCTGCTGAAACGCGGCAGCGTCGTCTGCGAGATATGCGGCAGGAAGTGTGACGTGAGTTTATTAAATTCATTAAGGGGATCCTGCACGAAATTGTGAAAATTTACGTATTTTTAAGTTACTTGTACTATGCGCTGAATTAACTGTATGCATTAAAAGAACTTACGTAAGTTAGCCTGATCATTGCACAAGGTCGTGGCCTTGTTGAAATTTGAAACAAATTGTTCAAACAATAACAAACAAGACAAATCAAATGACTCCTAAAAACATTTTTCTTCGACAACTTTCTTGATTTTACGCATGAAACATTAATTCTTACATGAAAATATTTGTATTGATATTTCGCAGGTCGCCCCATCTTAAAAAGTAAATTTTAATTTTTAACACAAGCGCGTGATGGTTTTGTACATTTCGCAGAATAAAAACATTGCTCTAATCAAATTACTAGGTCTGAAACTTCAAAGCAGAATTGTTCTAATTTTAAATATCAATATGATTGATTATGCTTTGAAGTTCATTATGAGACTTATGTCAGGTTTTGCGATCGCGCGGCACCCTCTTAAGGGCTGATTTTTCAATCCTTATATAAAACTTATCCGTTTGATAAAGTATAACAAGATCAAACTAAAATAGGTTTAGGTTTAGGTTTAAAGACATTTATTCTCATAAGAACTGTATACAATGTTCACTTAAAATGAGATAAGTAAGTAATATAATAATAAAGAACTTAAAATTATGCCTATCCAAACGCAGCGCAAAGAACTGCATTCTTAAAATCAGTCTTAAATGCAACTAAACAAATGAAACAAATCAGCTTAACTTTGTGCGATCATAGGCTCATCACAGCGCACGTTTTTTGCGACACTCATTAGCGAAACCGGTCCTGGGTCCGCTCGGCGCACGGCACAATACAATAGGCGCAGTCAAGTCTGCTACTATAGCGAGGCATTGAGTCGACCGATTGATGTTAAACATATTTTCTTACATTTTTTATTTTTTTTTTATTTTTTTTTACTTTATTATAATATATACACATATATACGCTTTTGCATGTTTTATATTATTAGAAAATTAAAAATTTATTATTAAGTATTACATTTTTTAACTGTAATATGTTTAATCAAAGTCTAAAGTTCGTAGTAGTTGTAGTTTGTAGTTTTTATAAAGTTTGAACTAGTTTATTTTACTTGTAATTTTTTGTTTGTAATTAAATTAATAAATATCCTTTATCAGCACATATGTATATATAATATAACAATAAATTCTTTTTTTACATAATTATTTCTTTAAAATGTTATAAATAATTCAGAAACAGCGATTGTACTATATGTGTAGTTTTATTCAAACTATAAAAGTAATTATAAAATACAAAGCCCTGACTAGCCGTACTACTGCTCGCTAAGTAAGAGTGCCTTAAGTTTAGATTTATAGGTTTTCAAGTTGTCAGAATTTTTTATATCCTCTGGCAATTTATTATAAAAGTTGACTCCTTCAAATATTACATTCTTTTTACCGTAGTTGACCGTCCTTGGCAGTGGGACCCATAATTTATTTTTATTCCTCATATTGTAATTATATTGCCTCTGTGGGATGCTGATGTTAGTATGTATTGTTTTTGATATTATTTTTTTAATTAAAATACATGTGCTGTATCTATAGAGTTGTTCAAGGTTAAATAATTTTGTTTTTTTATAAAGTATTTTGGTGTGTGTAAGAAATTTTATATGAAAAAGTACCTTTATGATTTTATTCTGTAAGACTTGCAAATCTTTCAATGCAGTCCCAGAGGCCGACCCCCATATCTCAATTAGGTATTGCAGATTTGATTTTACTAATGCATTATAAAGGACAATACGAGCTCTCTGTGGTATACAGTAAGAAATCCTTCTCAGTGATCCTAAAATTGGTTTTAGCTTATTCTTTACATGCTCAATATGTGGTCTCCATAATAATTTGTCATCCAGCCATAGACCCAAGTACTTTTCTTTATATGATCGTTTAATTGGGGTATTATTAATTGTAAGTGAACTGTGATCTGGTACTTTTTTATTATTTGCAGTAAATATAATATATGACGTTTTTGCAACATTTATTGTCAGGAGGTTGTGTTGATACCACATGTTGAGCATGTCAAGATCCTTTTGAGCTTCGCCAATGATGTCATGAATACAGTGACCAAAATAAAAAAGACATGTGTCATCTGCGTACAAAGTTAGGTGCCCAGTCAGTCCTATATTACCTATGTTGTTGACATAAATTAGAAAAAACAAAGGCCCAAGGATTGATCCTTGTGGGATACCAAAAGTGATTATGTGAGGGTTACTCCTGAATTTTCCTATTTTAACAATTTGAGACCTATTTTCAAGATAAGACTGCAGCACCAAAAGAGCAGGACCTGTTATACCTATGTTACGAAATTTTTTAATTAATTTTGAATGACTTATTGTATCGAAAGCCTTTTTTAAATCTATAAAGATACCTAAAGCAATGTGTTTTTTATCTATGCTATTTTTAATTTTGTTTACCAAATCTACTGTTGCTGAAAGGGTATTGGATTTCGGGCGAAAGCCATATTGGCTGTCGCTAAAAAAGTTTTTCTCGTTAAGATATTCAAACAACTGACTGTAAATTATTCGCTCAAAAATTTTGGACATGACTGGAAGCACTGAGATGGGTCTATAGTTACTTGGATTGGTTTTAATTCCTGACTTATGTATGGGGCTCACTTTGGCAATTTTCAGTGAGTCTGGAAAGATGCCCTCTGATAAGCACTTATTAATGCTACAGGTAAGATTTTCGAGTACAATTTCCCTTATGCATTTAATTGCTTTAGTACTCACTCCGTCAATACCTGTACTAGAATTACTATCAAGATCGTCTATAATTTTTGACACTTCTTCCCCACTACATGGTCGAAATTGCGAGAGTTTTATATTGTGTATGTAATCGTTATCATACATCAAGATGTTAGTAGTGCTTTCGTGATATTTATTTGGTATCTCGTTAGCTAAATTACTACCTATAGTCGAGAAAAAAGTATTAAATATTTCACAAACTTCATTGCCTTCGGTAACAGGGTCTGCATCCAATACTAATTTGGGTACAATAATGTCATTCTGTATCTTGTTTCTAGCCAAGGTGTTCAAAAGCTCCCACATTTTCTTTGAGTTATTAAAACATTTTGTAAATAAGTCATGGTAATATTGTTTCTTGGACGTTTTGATAATTGTGTTGATATTTTTCTGCAAGGATTGAAATCTCTTAACATCGCCACCACTAGTTCTAAGTTGTTTCCAAATTAGGTTGCGTTTATTTATTGCATCTAGTATTTTTTTGTTGATCCAGTCATTGCGTGGAGCGTTTAATACTTTCGTTTTAGTCACTTTATTTTGATTTATGTTTTGTATGATTGTCTGTTCAAGCTGTATGTATTCATTACCTTTATTTATATTTTGTGTATCTTTGGCTGTCCTATAAAGTCCATCGTAGTTTAGCGCTTCATAATTGACGCGCCTGTTGGTCTGTACTTTTAATTTTGATATTTCAATAAATATCTGCTTGTGGTCGGAAAGTGAAGAATCAATGACCGAGAGACCAAACTCATGGTTTTTCATGTTTGTACACACATGGTCCAAAATTGTATTTGTTGTAGACGTTTCGCGGGTACTATATTTTTTGGTGGTTTTATTTAACATGTTGTAGCCAGAATCATTTAGGGTTTCTAAATATTTCTTAGAGATATTATCTTTTTTTATTAGATCTATATTGAAATCCCCAAAGACAATGGATCTTTTTCTCTTCACTAGTTGTGTGTTATATGTTTCTAAAAATTTTCCAACATCATCAGGTATCAGGTGGTTTGTAGATACCGCCAATATTAAGCGAAAGCTTATCTATTTTCAACCATAAGTAGTGGTTTCTACTTTCTACCAAGTTTTCCGTCACTTCGTATTTAATGGTGTTGTGTATGTAAATGGAGACTCCACCCCCTCTGCTGTCCGGTCTGAAGTTGTATGCGTGGTTGTAGTAGGGTAGGTTATAGAATTGTGCATCAGAATCTGATTGAATCCATGTTTCTACAAAAATTAAAATATGTAGTGTAGAAGGAATAGCCTTAAGGATGCATTTTATTTCATCAAATTTTCCCGGCGAGCGTATGCTTCGGATATTGATATAGAGAATTCTTAGTGATGAGGGGTTTATAGACAGGTCTTGGTACTTACTGACAATATAGTAGTTTATGTTTCTCGAGTTGTCGATATCATTTGCATTGGTACGTCGCTGCGCGTTATTTAGTTTTTTGATTGGACATTGTTTTTTAATATTTTAGGTGTTCCCTTTGTAAATTTAATTATGAGATTTTTTTCTCCGTTATCTTCCCGTGCCTTTAATTCTTCTTTAAGATTTTTTAAATATGTTTTCTGTGATGGAGTTTGGTCCGAATACAATTTGATATTCTCCGGGAGCTTCGATTTGCTTCGTAACAAGTGCCTGGGTATCTCAACATTATCAAAACGTACCTTTAGCGAACGACTTTTATCGGGGTTGTATTTACCTAATCTTATGGATTTATTTGGTTTAGGGCATTTCTCATGTAACAATGTTACAGTTTTCGCCACCATCTCGTCATCATAAGCCTGCCTTACAACATAATTCTTATCATTTTTTTCCGGGATACCCACAATTATAATATTTTTCTCTCGCTCACTACGGTCTTTAAATTCCGAGATGATATCTTCGTGAGCTGAGCTTAGCGATTTAGAGGTTTGGTATTCAGTATTTTGGTTTTCTCTTATTTGTATGACATCTTTTTCCAAATTTGTAATTTTTTCTTGTGTATTAGTATGTTCAATTTTAATTTGTTTTATTTCACAGCTTATACTATTTACCTTTTGTGTTAAACTTTCTGACACTGACTTTATGGTTTTCATTTCTTCTTTTATTTCCGATATTTCTAGGCTTATCTTAGTAAGGTTTTCGTTTTGAGTCTTGCCAAATTCTTGAAAAAAGCTCATTATTTCTGCACGGAAATCCATTAGGTCTTTTTTATAATCATGCTCATGACTACGTTCCTTCCGCTTTCTCGAGGTAATGTTTATGTTTTCCTCATTGCCATATGTAGACAAGTTAGGCGTCGAACCGCTAGCGCTCCCGCTTCCGCTTATCAATGTGGTAGTAGGCGGTGTTCTTTGCAGTGTCGACATTTTGCAGTATGAGCGTGATGGTTGACAGCTATCTCACCGTTTCAATGTCAATGCCGAAGTCGCGCACAATACGAGAACGTCTCACGTAACCTTCGTATGATTTAGTAATTTATTTCTTATATCTCACAAGTTTAGTTTCAATTTCGCTTGCACTGGTTTAGATAATATTTTAAGTAATTTAAGTATAATCGTACACGCGTCTATTCGATACGCGCGCTCACGCGGTATTCCATGACAACACATTTTCAAAATGGTTGTGTAATAGTTTAACAGACATATAACTTTTATCTGAGAATTGAAAAATCGGCCCTAAGGCGAGGTATTCCGAGCGCTTCTCTCTCGCTCTCTCGACGGTACGACGGTACGACGGTACGGGACGGGTGTATCAGCGAAGCGGCGCGAATAGGCTCGTTTTATAGGTTTTTGCCTTTAAAGGAAAAATAAGTGAAATAAAAAATAATTCGAGGGTGCAGTGTTAAAACCCGATAAACAAAAAAAAATCGAAAATTCATGTGTTTTTATATATTTTAGCGTTTTATTAGCGCTTAAATATACTTAAGTAAAATTTTTAAATATTGAAAAAAGACGACAACCTCATGCGGGAATCGACCACGCACCTTCCGCATACCGGAATCCACCAGGGTGGAGTCGACCAAATTAGTCTATAAAAATTCGGCGTTTAATCTAGGTATAAGACCTTATTCCAGTTTGGTCGAATCCACCCTTAGTACATTACAAATAAACAAAGACTAAGAGCTATTAATAGTTATTCCGTGTTTTGTTCCTGTCATGAAACATAATTTCAAATTGGAGTAAAAGAGACAAAACTTAGAATAACTTTTCCGACCTTATTATCTCTGTATTTGTAAGGCACTTAGAATTTACATTCTTAGAGATCTGAATAATCAACGCAGCCGCCCGGAGGACGTAGGTTCGATTCCCGCCTGAGGTAGGACGTTATTTTTCAACGTTTTGTTATCTTTATTTATTTATGGAAAAAGGTACACCAACAGTATACATATGAATCATTAAACAAAACATTACTTATACATATACCTATTAAAGGCGTACACAACATTAATAATAAGCTCGTTAAACGCAATCAAATAAAATTAAAAAAAAAATCAAAATGAAAATTTAAATTAATTAATAGGTTGGTATGTATTTACTAACAACAAAATTTAAGAAGAAAAATAAAAACAATTAACAACTTTCCACTAAAAACATACACAAAATTTCATGCACATTACTAGTCCTGCAATAATTGTGTATGTTGACCTTAAAGCACAATGTTCTGCGCCCATACATTGTTAGCCTAAAAACCAACAATTATGAAATATTCTTTTCTAGGTTCGAAATTTCAAGTAAATAACAGTAAAAACAAAAATTTTTGACGGACACTCCCGAGAACCTAAATATCAGGAAAACTTGAGGTTATGTTTAATTACAGAATTTGAGAAGTGATGTTGCACTCTTTCGTTTTATTTGCCAACACTCATGCACGTTCACTAACAAATAAATAATCCATCATTATTTCACATTAATATTCGACAAACACACAAAATAAAGAAAAACTGCAGACATGACGTTTCACTTTCCCGCCGAAAAGTCTAGAACGTCAACTTTTTTTTCTTGACTATGGATACTAGTCCTTCAGTCGTATTATTAGAGTTCATTGATCGACTTAAGTCGACTAACGTTTACAGTTTGGAATAAAATGCGATGTATCGTATTCTAATGATGCTTGGAGTATTTGGCACTAAGTATATCGAGTCAGCCATGCATGCATAATATTATTAGGTTTGTATGTACATATTATAAATATTTTGGTCACCAACCTTTAATTCACTGGCTGAATGCACTGAACTCTCAATACCCAACCCATAATATAAAAATGATACTCAATATTAATGTCCAAAAAGTTCTTTTTATTATTAGTTACTTAACTAAAAGTGTCCGCGAATATCTAAATACTGTTATCTGTCGTAAAAAATAAGCTAAGAATTATCATGTTTACTCTATGGTAAAATGTTTAAGCTAACTATTGTGTTTAATATAACTATTATACAATACGGAAAATGTGTTGAAAACGGCTTTCAAGTGAATACGTTCATAATTACTATAATGTCATGTTTGTGTTGGTTCTTAGGCTAAATTCAACAATGTCCTTTGGGCAATAAGGCTGGTTTCACAGTCACGCGTTTGACCAGCGCCGGCCACACGCGCGCGGTTACAATTACACTAGATAGTAGTTGCGTTTCATAGTCATCACGCAGTTCAAACGCGCAACTACTATGCAGTGTAGCGCGCGCGTGTGGCCGGCGCTGATGAAACCAGCCTAAGTCATGAAAGATGTCTATCCTATTAGAGTCTTTACATTAAATTAATTAAATTAAATTTGTTTACGCTCACCAATTATCTAGACCATGAAGAGTATTCTTTTGAGACTCGTTAATATGGTAAGATAACGGATAAATATACATAGACATAGAAAAATCACCAAGACCCGAAACAGGTTCTCTAAATTAACCCCACCGGGAATTGTACCCGGGACCTAAGAGATGGCGCGACGCCAGACCCGGCGTGCTAACCACTCGACCACGGAGGTCGTCGATATACATACATAATAATCACGACTATTATCCCGGAAGGGTTAGTCTGAGACTAGGCAAAGAGGACAGCAAAAGCAGTCCTCCACCATAGTCTACTTTTCACCAAATAGCGACTGCACATGTGCGCAGCGTGACAGGTGGTGAGCCAATCGCCGTTCTGTGCTGTTGGATGTATGTGCAGTCTTTAGTCCGTTAGTCGCCTTTTACGATGCCCAAGAGAAGAGGGGGTGGTAGTATACTTTCATAATAAACTACTATATTATATACTAATAAATAGCAAAGCAATGTATTTGTATTTCAAAAGGTATTGCGATAAATGTTGGAGATAGACCTTTTAGCCCCCTGACACGGAATGGCAGAAAGATGCGGGTTCGAAAAACCATTTCGTGGAATGTTTTTTCAACATTTTTCAATTTTGTAACATACGCTCACTATTAAGGGGCCTTTAGGCGGTGAAAACGGAAAAATTGGTTGTTTTCTATTCAAAGTCAAAGTCAAAGTCAAATTATTTATTCAATGTAAACCTTTACAGGCACTTATTGACGTCAATACTAATAATAATAAAAAAACAGTTAACTAGCTTATAGTTAAGACTTAACAACTAATCTATAGTCTAGTATAAGTATTAGCTATTATTCAAAATATTTTAGATATTTCGCACTGAAGGGAGAACTTTCCATAGAAAAAATGCTTAACTTGTATACAATAGAATTTGGCCATGAAGTAAAGCTAATATTATTTGCTACCTAAACCAAGTTTGTCTTATTTTTATCGAATCGCGGATAAGAGTTATTTAATAATTATTAATTTTTAAAATGGGAAAACTGAGTCTTCAAAAACAGACATGTTACTTTAAAAATATCTAACGTGGCTGCATAAACTATAAGTCTTTTGCTTTTAAAAAGGGAAATGTCAACAATGCGTCACGTCATGTTTGATTTGACAGCTAGCTGATGTACAACTGTCATTTGTTGACAGATATTTTCAGATAGATATCGAAGTACAGATTATAAAATTAAAAAAGTATACAACTTAAGCATAAAACGCCGGGTCTCCTTTTCAATGTGTATTACAGAACGTATGTGTGGGGGATGAACGAAGCCAAAACACGATTAGAAACATTTTGCTCGATAGAAAAAAAATCCTGAAGTTACCTCTAAAATTTCATATAAATTAACATTACGACCGTGTTTTACAATACTAATTCCTATAAAATCATAAACACATAGCTATTTACCTTTTCGATTTTTTGACTGATTTGGATTTCAAAAAAACTGAAAATTTTTATTAACTTTGTGGACCCCGCACCGCGCAACACCCGCGAGGTCCCGCGCAACATCCAAAGTTTCGCTGACCACCTAACCCCCCTTAAGGCGAGTCATCGGACAAACCTGTTTTGCTAGATCAAAATTAAATGGTTTATGTATTTACTATTAAATTACGCTCTTATAAAAAATATATAATACACTACTAATACGATATTGCATAAAAAATGTGCTGAGTTACGCGATTAGATGTACTCGTACTTTATAAGATTTTAAAAAAATCCCGAAAACAGTCCAATTAAAATTCTAAAATGGATGATTTCTTAATTTTTTTAAAGTTGTTCACATAATTTTTACATGTAAATATTTATTTTTCCTATAAAGTCTATATAGCCAAAAAAACCTATAAAAACCTACAAAACGCGCCTATTTGCGCTGCTTCGCTGTTATACCCGTCCCGTACCGTCGTACGTCGAGAAAGCGAGAGAGAAGCGCCCGAAAGGATTCGCCTTCAAGGGCTACCAGACTGTTGTAAACAAGGCTTTCTCTTGGATTACAACCGCCGTTGATGTTTTCCGTCACAAGCAGTGTTGCAATTTTTAGCAGGATCCTGCTATTTAGTATTTTTTTTAAATAATTTAATCCATTTACAGGAAAAAAACGCGATTAATTTTATATCTTTATTAGCTGGATATGAGCTTTTAAAGATGTAAAAAATACCGCGCTGTACGTACATTAATTTATACAAACTTGGCTTTTTCCAGTAACCACGTTGTATGTAGGTTGTAGGTTAAAGATAGCAGTTTGTGTGTAATGGTGTGTAAGGCAGTGGCAACACAGCGGACCGCAGCAAGTTTTCAATGCGCGCCCGCAAACGAAGTTCGTGGAAAGGTCAACCAAAATACGTCGGTTTACAACAGTCTGGTAGCCCCTTTAATAAGAAAAACGGTGTGTTCTTTCCATCGTAACTGGCTCTGTCCGTTTGCAGACAGAAACCGCGCTGGCATACCACCAGCGCACGCACACGGGCGAGAAACCGTATGTCTGCACGCACTGCCCGAAGACGTTCCGCATCTACAGCAATCTGAAGGTGATTGTACACAAACAGGATATATTATCAGTGCGCATAATTTTTTATATCATTCAGTAACGTTAATAGGCATAGTTTTCATTTTTTTTATTTTTTTATTTAATCATATACACTAAATTTTTGTTCGTTTTAAAAAAATTAAGGGTGAGTTCCACCCATGAAACTGAACAACTTTCCCCAAGATACATATGTGCAACAATGACGAAAAAATGTCGATCTCCTATACAAAGCTGTCCGATATATATATGTTTCTATATTTCTATTATAATAATGATTTATTGTTTGTTTTTATATTGATGACATTTTTGACATTTTATAATCTATTCAAAATTTAATTACTTATCTAATAAATGTATTAATTTCTTTACAAAATCATACGGGACAAATTTGCTAATTTTTCTAATTTTTTTCTCTTTTTGAATGTTTTTATTGCTAACGTGTAACATCTATAATTAAGATTGCATTTGGAATGATTAACTATTATATTTAAGTACTTATAAATAAATTGAATGTTAATCTTGTTGATGTTAATGAATTAATAAATAAAATAAAGAAATAAATAAAATCAGCTGACGACAATAGTATGGAAGGTCGAAATTTTTATTTTTATTGTTGCACATAGGTTTTTCGAGGAAAGTATTTCAGTTTCATGGGTGGAACTCACCCTTAATTTTATTAAAACGATTAAACATTGAGGGATATATATAAACTTATTATAAAATGTTTATTAGAAAAATTACGTCTTTGTCGATTGCAATAGTATTTCTTTCGACTGTGGGGGTAGACTTTATACCGCTTGCTCACATCGTAAATCACAAAGTAGGTACTAGAAAAAATTCAAGGAGTCTTCTGGGGTCTCGGTAGCTCAGCGGTTAAAGCAGTGGACCCGCAATCCAAAGGTCGTGGGTTCGAATCCCACTCGAGCTTCCTGAGACTGGTTGATTTTTTTCTAGTAAACATTTTATCCTATATCTATATAGCATTGTGAACGCAAAAATTTCAATAATAAAGATAGATATAAATATTATTTATTAATTTGTCCGGCACAATAAAAAATAACTCGTGGATACCCGAAAGGTCACGTGTCGGTGCAAGTGCATTGACCCGCCCGGCCGCCTGGTATCGTAATGTGTCAGAGTTCAATTTCGCGGTCCCGGTCGATTTACCATGATCAACGGTATTTTTGTGGATATGTTTGATCAATTTTAGTTTCTTTATTTTTCATTATAAAAAAATAAAATTAAATCTGTAGCTATAGAATAAGTAACTCTATAATTTAATAAATTATGCGCACTGATACAAATAAATCCTGTACATACCTACATGCTCTTTTTTTTCTCATAATTGCTTCATGCGGTCAGCACATTTAGCCAGTGTCAAGTAAGATACTCGTATTGAAGTGATTATTTTATTTGTTTCGTTTATTTTAGTACCTACAGAGAATTTGAATTTTTTTTTAATATTATCTTTAAATGCAGTTGTAAAGTATATTCTAATTTTATTCATGAAAATTAAGGATTACGATAAAAATGTCTAGACAGAAAGGTTGCGGGTTGTTTTTTTTCATCGCCGAGTCAAGAGTACCGTTATTTTATTAAAATATCATCTCCCTGCCCGCTATTCCACGCTCATAAAGGATCATCCATGATCATCCTGATAACGGTCAAGTGCCTACTTTTTTATTTCCACAGATCCACCTACGAACTCACACAGGAGAAGCTCCATTCAAATGCAGCATCTGTCCCAAAGCGTTCAAGCATAAAGCGGATCTCAACCGGCATGACAGGGTGAGTAGGCGACCCTACCTCTCTCCCCTCCCCACTAGTTAATCCATCCCCTCCCTCAAGGCCGGCAAGCCATCTGCGATTCCTCAGTTTTGCAGGTGACCAACATTTTCCTGTTTTGTAATTTTCTTTTTTCTCTTAAATAATGGCTTCGTGCGATCAGCACATTTAGCCAGTGTCAAGTTTTTAATAGTAATTATTATTTTCTTTACATTAAGTGGATGATAATAAGTGATAATGAACGTTTAATGGTAAATGATTTTCCCCCAAACCCCTCGAGACTCAATAAAGCTGTGGGACTTTATTGAGGTCTCACAAGGACTTCTTGAGAGAATTTGAAAAGTGATGTTGCACTGTTTTGTTTTATTTGCCAACACTCGTGCACGTTCACGAACACTTAACAGTTAATAATTCACCATTATTTCACATTAATATTCGACAAAACACAAATTATAGAAAATAAAACAAAACTGCAGACATGCGCTTCACTTTCCCGCCAAGAAGTCCGTTTTGTAATTTATTCGAAACAATTTTTTTTTAATAGTGCGCATAGTTTTTTATATTAAAGAGTAACTTTATCTGGAGCTACAGATTTAATTTAAATTTTTTTAAGTGAAAAATAATGAAACGAACATATCCACAAAAATACCGTTGATCATGATTAAATCGCCCGGGACCGCGAAATTGAACTCTAACACATTACGATACCAGGCGGCCGGGCGGGTCAATGCACTTGCACCGACACGTGACCTTTCGTCCGCCCAGTATCCACGAGTTATTTTTTATTGTGTCAGACAAATTAAATAAATAATGAATAATAAATAAATTAAAAAAAAATGAAAATAATGTCTATTAACGTTACTGAATGATATAAAAAATATGCGCTCTGATAAAAGAATTATCTTGTAAACTTAGACAATACGATATTTTATAACATTACTTGCCAAATTCTTAACTGATTTGTAAAAATATTAAATAATAATATTTTTGGTGCGCTGGATAAGGCCACGGTAGTTAATTGGAAGAACACCTGACCCGGATTGTCAGAAGGGTGCAGGTTCGAATCCTGCTTGTGGAAATATTTTCAACATTTTCCAATTTATATTTTTTTTTGAGTGATTGTAATAATTATCCTTGAATTGCCATTATAACAGTGCCGTCTCTTTCCCAGGTACATACGGGGGCGAAGCCCTACCCCTGCTCGCATTGCGGCAAATGCTTTTCACAATCAAGTGGCATGAAGACGCATGTCAGAACAGTGCATTTGAAACTACCCGCGAAACTTACTGACTGACGTTTATGATTTGATTTTTTTTATTGAATAATCAATTTTTTTAAGAAATGATTGAAATGTTTATTTGCAGTAGCAGACGAAGTCTCCGCTCAGCTAAGCCTGTATCCCGAGATAAATTTCTAATAAATTCTTTCATCTAAACCTTGGATTAAAAATATTACGAACACTACAAAAAAATAATAAAATAAAGGCTGTGGATAGAGTGCCACAAGCGGCAACATAGTACGATCGGTTACGTTGCCGTAATTACGGCATCCTAGTACAAAGTGTATAGAGTGCCACAAGCGGCATTGTATCTCAATCGGTTCGAGAACCGTAACATGTTTTTTTATTTGCCATAATTTTCAGAAGACATAATATTCAAAAGATATTTTTATATGAAGTTAGATTTCTGTTGTCTAATAAAAAAAAATAACCTCGAAATTCGAGACAATCGCTTCGCGATTGTCTTAAAATTCTAACCTATCACGTGACCTACAGGAGTAGGGCAGCTAGTATTTCTGTTGTCTAATAAAAAACTTTACGGCAGATTAGGCTACGTCACTATTATACCGCAAAACTTACGGTTCCCGAACCGATTGAGATACAGTGCCGCTTGTGACACTGTATACACTTCCTAAAATAAATTTCACAACTGTCACACCAATGATTCAGCCCCAAACTAAGCATAGCCCGAAGCCGAACTATGGTGCCTGAATAGGAATAAAGTTTCTGCGGAAACGGTTAGTCATGTGACATTTGGCTAAATGTCTGTGACGTCACACCACAATAAACATTTATCTTGAAACCTAAAAGATAGTTTTTGTTTATTTTGTGAAATGTGGCGTCACACGAAGCTCAAATGGCCCGTGTTTCTGGTCTTGTAATCCACAGCCAAATAATCGCAAATTTATTTTGTAATAATAAAAATAAAATATTTACAAAAAAAACTATTGGATAATTATCGTTAAATTATAAACTGCCATAATCGACATATTTCATATTTTATTGTTACAACAGCCAAATAGCCAATTCAGTGAAACTATTTTAATGTTTGTAACCCTATTATATTATTCCATTACATACAATAGATAGCTTTACAAAACGAAGTAAAAATAAAGAACAACTGGTCTTTAATTGTAGGCATTTAAGTCAATATTAATATTCGATTCTGCACTAACTAATCTATGTCCGCAGCGCACGCGTCCTTATCGCTCTAGCGTCAAAACTAGATTGCTCTCTCTTTCTTTACCTGAACATGGCGTCTTTGCGTCAGCTATTAGATTGTTCGGGAAAATAATTGAAATATACTAAATAATCAAGTATATTTGCATATTGATACACGTGGTAAGAGAACCCTTGTATTTTGTTTACTTTTGAGTCATAATTGGTGCACTTCCGAAACACACATGATGGCATTTTTGATTTATTTTGGTAAGGACACAGGAACTACGGTGCGACACGCTCGTGATTGTGCTCGACGCAGACTAAACACAAGACGTCCCAATTAGGACGTATTTGAGTCTTCACATCGAGCGCGCTTATAACATATCTGTTGTATATAATATCATTGAGTATCAACTATTTTTTCTAACGCTTTTCCAATTTAGACATTGGAACATTACTGCCCAGGGTGACGTGTGAGTGCACGCGGTGAAAGGAATATAGTCGGTCAACTATACATCCTGCAAGATAAATAATTGACTAATTGACTGCCTATTACTGGTATTTTTTTCTTAATCATTTAAAACAATTCTAATTTTAGAACTGTAAAAGTGTACAATACTTTTTTAATATACCTTGATTTATATAATAAAATTAAAGTATTTCTATTTAGGAAAGTTATAAATGAACCACTTCGGACCGGAAATACATTATTTTCTAGGATTTAGTCGCGAAGTTTTTTTTGATGTGGCCAAGCTTATCGGAGACAACGGAACACGAAGTTTTTTATCGCGACAACGGAACAAGAATTTTATCGCGATGAGTCTGGCCACGGCATTACACATCCAGCAGCGAAGAGCGGCGATGGGCTCACTACCTGTCACGCTGAGCGCTCAGTAGAGGACTGCTTGCCTAGTCTCTGACTAACCTTTCGGGGGTTATAGTCGTGATTATAATATATATGTATTTATGAAGCTATCTGTACATGGTAGTTGGAAAATGATTAAAATTGAATATTTTTGTCTTCATCTTTTTGAAACTGAACCTCATTTATCGACATTGTTAAAAAAAAACTAGGCTGTATAGATTAGATCCCTTTACCTTCATATGTGTGAAAATAAACAAAAAATAATTATGTCATTGTCACTTTTCTGTTTGACATTTTGTCAACAACAACCTAGTAAATATTTTTTTAATTTGAATTTAATGTAAGTACTTTTTTGTAAGTATATTCAAAACAATAAGTTTGTTAAAAAGGCATTGTGTAACCTCTCTTGTTTACATTTCACAACAACAAAAGTTGACGCGCATTAAAGCTTGTTTATTCAGTACAAGTAGTAAAGTTGATAAGGTTACCTTACGTCCTGCCTCATTTTAGTAAACAAACCATACAAACATTGAAATGAGCCATTTAAAAGTGGTAATTCAGTTCGGCGGCGGTGCAGAGCTCCTATTCGATAAGATTAAGAAGCGTGAGATGGAATTGCCTGCCTTAGACAAGTATTTGCCAGAAATTAACAAATCCGAATGGAGTATCCGCGAACTTCTTGTTTGGATCAAAGACAACCTATTGAAGGAGAGGCCCGAGCTATTTTTACAGGTATCACGACAGTAATCAATGACACTACATACTACAATGTAGACATAGAGTGTTTATTTTATTTTATTTACTTATTTTATTTATTTATTTGTTATAAAGACAATACAATTTTACAATTACTTTGTGTCAAAAAACCCGGCTAGTGTTTGACTAGACACTGCACATTCATCATAATTTTACAAAACCTTAACTATATGTTTACATATTTAAACATTAATAAGAAACATAGACGTACTTACACAATTTACATTAAAACAAAGTCAAGTCAAACGCTTAGTTAAACCTTTACAGCTACCTACTTATTGACGTCACAACTAACTTAACTACCTGTCTACCTAATGTACTTACCTAACTAATCTACCGCCAGTTCGGATTTTGGGAGAGCCTTCTTCTGAGAAGAAGCTGGTATCAAACTCAAGAGGTCTTAGTTTTTTCTCCCTCTAAGTAACAAAAGTTATAATGTCGTCGCCAAGTCATACAAAAAACATTAAAAAGAAATATATTAATACAAATTACTAATAAATAGGTTATGCTCGTACATGCACTATGTCCATACATATTTGTCATTTACATAATCTTCCACTTTATAATAACCTTTACTCATGAGGGTTTTTTAACAGACTTCAAAAAAAGGAGGAGGTTCTCAATTTGACTGAATGTTTTTTTTTTAACATGTGCTTTAACACGTATGTAAGGGCATTTCAGTAATGTTTAGTGAATAAACAATAATACTGATAATTATTAGCAAAAATAAAATTCTTCTACAATTTTCATCACTGGGTAAAGGTGGCGTAAAGTATGTAGGTAGTCATTAGTAATTACATTTTAGGCAACTCAAAAGCAATATTTTGTACTGCCAGGGGGGTGTCACTCTGCAGTTTAGGTACGTCCGAGAGATTTGTTAGATCATTTTCACAAAAGCATATAAAAAGCTACTGGTAATTTATGCAATCAAAATAAACGCAACCATAAAATATTGCTTTATGAAAAATCGCTACATTAAATTTCGCTAATAAAAAAAAATACGATTATGAAAAAATGCGATATGAATACTTGCTTCATTAAAATTCGCGAATAAAAAAAATTACGAATATGAAAAAAATCAATACAAAAATTTGCTTCTATAAAAATATGCTTTTGTGAAAATGATCTAACAAATCGAGCCCATCGCTGCTCTATGCTGTTGGATGTATTGTGCAGTCTTTAGTCCTTTAGTCGCCTTTTGCGACACCTAAGGGAAGAGAGGGGGTGGTAGTACTCTTTACGGTTTACATATAGTGTCACTTGGATTTTAACTTTTTTCAGAGAGTTTCATGAGACAACCACCAACAATGGTAACACTAAATATTTGTACAAAGAATTGTGAATAATTATTTAAGTTACAAACATATTTGTGTAGTATTCACTTCAATCAACAATACCAACTAGATAAACGTACCGTACAAAATCAAAGCTAAATTTTGTTGATTGAAGAGTATTCATGTTAATTTAAAAAAAAAATTGTGTATTGTTTTAGGGGGATTCTGTCCGTCCCGGCATTCTTGTGCTGATAAATGATTCTGATTGGGAGCTGTACGGAGAGTTAGATTATGTTATTCAGAATAATGACACTATAATGTTCATATCAACTTTGCATGGTGGATAATCCTGGATGTATATTGTTACATTTTTTTATAAGTATTTTATAATGATCGCACAAAGTGTGAATTAAATTGTTTAATAAATTATTTTATTTTTCTTACTTTGTTGTTCATTTATTTTGACATACTTTTCTTTTAAAGAAAACAACGTCCCTTTCTATTGTTGCTTTGTAAATTATTGCAAAACTTACAACAGACTTTACTTTAAACAGGGGGTAGTTGACAAATACACAAGAAAATTCGCAACATCTACAGCACCAGCATGGCTAAAGTTAAATTAGAAAGAGAGGGAGAATTATTTCAAATAGAAAGAGGGGTAAGACAGGGGCGACTCATTGGGCGACTCTCTTTCACCAAAATTGTTTTCAGCCATTCTAGAAGAAATTTTTCGTAATCTCAACTGGAACAGCTATGGACTTTAAGTCCATAGCTGTTCTGTAAATGGAGAAAAACTCAATCACTTGAGATTTGCTGATGATTTGATAATCTTGGCATCAACCAAAGAAGAAATTCAGCAAATGCTCAGCCAGCTAGATGAAGAAACTCATAGGGTGGGCCTAGCCATGAACTTTGATAAAACAAAAATGATGACAAATGGCATACAAAAGCCAGTAGAAATCAATAACCACAATATTGAATAGGTTAATGAGTTCACCTACCTGGGACAAATTATATCACCAAAGGACTTAATATCAAAATAACTAGAGGTAAGGACCGCAAATGCATGGAAAAGATACTGGTTGCATGGAGAAATAATGAAGAACAAAGAGTTAAACATGTACCTACTATAAAAGAAAGCTCTCTAATACATGTATTCTTCCAGTATTAACTTACGCCTGCCAGGGCTCTAACTAAAGCGCAAGCTAAAAAGCTACAAGTATGCAATCTGCCACGTAAAGAAGTATGCTTGGAAAGCGGAAACTAGATAAAGTTAAAAATATAACACTTAGAAAACGCACAAAAATAGAGAGGTGAGTGCATAAAAATAAAGAAATTAAAGTGGAGATGGGCGGGTCACACTGTGAGAGGCAAAAGCAAATGGAGCAAAATCCTAATAAACTGGTTCCCAATTTACATTAAGAGGAAGAGAGGGAGACCTTATAAGAGATGGGAGGATGAGTTGAAAGTGATGGCGGGATCAGAGTGGACAAGGATAGCGAAACATAGGAAAGAATGGAGTAGGCTAGAGGAGGCCTTTGCCAAAAAAGGGCAAACAGATATTCATTACTAAATTGTTATTTTAAAAATGTATTTACAAACTTTTTTCTGAACAAAGGCTTTAATTGAAAAGTGAAGCGTCATGTCTGCAGTTTTGTATTATTTTCTTTAATTTGTGTTTTGTCGAATATTAATGTGAAATAATGGTGGATTGTTTACTGTTAGTGTTCGGGAACGTGCATGAATAAGTGTTATCAAATAAAACAAAACAGTGCTACATCACTTTTCAAATTCTCTCAAGAAGTCCGTGTGAGACTTCAATAAAGTTCCACAGCTTTATTGAGTCTCGAGAGGTTTGGTGGAATATCATTTACCATTAAACGTTCATTATTATTCATTATCATCCACTTAATGTAAAGAAAATAATTATAATTATTGAAAACTTGACACTGGCTAAATGTGCTGATCGCACGAAGCCAAAAAGAAGAGAGAATAAAAAAGCTTTAATTATTTTTAATTGATACTTTTCTTTTGCCTCTATGGCCATGCGCTCGGTATCATTTCGGATTTGGCAAGCGTGTAGTAGTAGCGATATGACTCGATTCCAATGATGCAAGCCTTTGTCCTACAATGGGAAGTCTACAGGCTGTACTTACTTAACTTTTTTTACCTAATTTTCTTTAAAACTAAGATACGCCTTTGGAATGCTCTGCCATTAAATATCCGTGTCGTGCTCAGAGTAAAATGGTATTGAAAAGACTTGTGCGTGAGAACTATTTAAACTCTATCTAGATTGTCACACTACCTGATGTATTGTATTTATATAGGGTATCTATGTAAAATATTTATTTAATTAAGTATTATATTAATATTGAATCTTTGTTATGTAAGTAGGTATATACTTAGTATTTTTGTAGATCTGTGTATTTTGTCACTATTTAACTTTAAAATTAATGTTTGCGTTGCTAGGTCTTTTATCTATTTATGAAGTTGGTTGTAAGTAGGTAGTTGTTTATTATTCATTAAGGCTGGATTCGACCAAACTGGAATAAGACTTACTCCGAGATTAGTCTATACAAATTCGGCGTTTAAACTAGGTATAAAACCTTATTCTAGTTTGGTCGAATCCACCCTTAGTATTGCAACTTTTTTGATTCAAAGTCAAAGTCAAAGTCAAAGTCAAATTATTTATTCAATGTAAACCTTTACAGGCACTTATTGACGTCAATACTAATAATAATAAAATTAATCGCCTTACCTAAGTCTCCTACATCCTTACTGGTTGACTGGTAGATAATGCCTTGTGGGGTTAAGTCCGCCTTTTGCAGTTTCTTATGCGCAATAAAGATTAAATAATTAAAAATAAAAAAGACAATTTTTTTAACGACTTGTGCTCTGACCCGGGATTCCCTACATGAAATTGAAAGACAACAGAGATGTTGTTCGCTATGGATGGAGTCACTCAATTTGGCGACTTTTGATGTGGCGTGATCGAAATAGGACGATGGTTTTTTTTTATATAAAAGATATTTTGTACAAAATGACTGAAGCATGGCGGTGTTTCTAAGTTAGCGTGGATAAAGGTAAAGTAAACTATTTAAAAGTAAAGTTAGAAACAAATCGGACGAGCGAGCGGATTATTTGACCATTGCGCGTTATAATACCGAAGTCTTTTTTTTTAGGGGTGCATTTGGCCACTATCTCACCTGATGGTAAGTGATGATGTAGCCTACGGAGAAACATGCTTGCCTAGAAGTAACCTGTTCACTCGTGATTTGAAGACTCCAATATTGTACCTGATAGGAAACACCGACTGTGGCAGGGAGTTCCACACCTTTGCAGTACGAATGATGAAAGTACGCATGTGCGGAATCTTCACAATGAATCTATGACGTCGCTCAGTTTGTCTGGTTGTCCTATGGTAGAAAGGTGATGGAGGAATTAAATCGAATAATTTCATGGCACAGTTCGAAGTGTATCCTATAAAAAACTGATAGACATGCGAGTCATGCGACCTGGCGCCGATGTTCTAAGCTCTGCAGCTTGGCGTCAAAAAGGTTGTCATCGTTGATGAGCTTTCTGGCTCTCCTGTCAATCGACTCCAGTGTACCAAGTTGGTATTTGGCAGATCTGTCCCAAAGGTGAGAACAATACTCCATACACGACCGGACTTGTGCTTTATATAAAGTAAGCAGTTGTCCCGGTGTGAAGTACCTTCTCACCTTTGAGAGGATACGTCATGTGTGTAAAGTATATATAGTCAACGGTTATACAATGTGTTATGGGTGGTACTTCTAACCCGTTAAGGCTAAGTACTACATCTAAATTCACCGATAAAAACAATAATATGGACTTAAAAAAGTTTTTTTTTTTCTTTAAGAAAAGTACCTATACCCGTATCCAGGGCACCATCTATCTCTGCGCCATAATTTATCGAAATCGGTTAAACGGTTTATGCATGAAAGCCTTCGATCATATAAACTATAGATACATGATTGCGGCTTGATAACGGCAGAACGGCTCCACGAAACAAGGCAAAAATATCAAAATTTCGATTTAGAACTTCGTTTCAATCTAACTAGCTTGAATCTAGCGAGACTAGTTAAAAAAAAATCATAATTCAATATCTTTTAATTTATTTAATTTAGGCTCCAATAATTGATCACTTATGAAAGTCGCTATGCCATCGGTTCGTAAGTCCTAACTATGGGGCGGGAGCCTTGTACTGAGAAGAACCGGCAAGTAACTCAGCAAGGGCATTTCCTTTCTCCCTTTCTTTTACACCGTCAATACAAATTGGAAAATGCCCTCCTTAAAAGGACATTTTCCATTACAACATAAAAAAAACATTTTAAATGATTACAAGACAACACAACACATACCTACTTACAAAAGAATATCTAATAAAAAACAGGTATTGCTCCATTGTTCGAAAAATGATGTAACTCCATTTTCCTCCTCCACCTTATCTAAGTCTGTCGCCATAAGAACGATGTTTATTTATAGCATTGTTGTGTTCCGGCAGTTGGAGATAAGATAGCCAGTTCCTCAGTGGTTGAGGATTCCGGGTGAAGCGCGCTTCCACCTCCGGCCTTATCGTCACTTACCATCAGGGCCCTTATTCTGTAACGATCCCTTGTTTCAAAACCACATTAAGTCCTTAAAAAGTTACGATATCTTCCCAAAAACGTATGCGTTTGACGTTTGTGCGCGGTATGGTTTAGGTGTGGAATCTATAGATTGCGATACAGAATCAGGGCCCAGGTGAGATGAAGGCCAGCGGTTACTCGTACATAAAAAAAAATGAATTTGTGCTTTAGTTACTAAAGTTTAAGGTTTACTTTACAATAAGGGTTTATACTTATAGAATCGATATTATCTCGTTTCATTTCTGATGTTGATATATGGATAAGTATGTATTAACGCGGGGACATTATTTGAGTTTGTCTTTGTTTGATACCGTACATCTATTGTTTATATGATCGAAGGTCAAAGTGCAATAAACATATTCACTTTTGAATAGTAGTTAGGACTTCACATAATGGAGGTAGGTACTTTGTTTAATTTGAAATTCAAACATCAGTGATGTGCAGAGCTTTAAAAATCACACCACCCGACCCTTAATTTTCTACTTCCAGCCCTCGTTTCATCTCCCGGTCCCCAATGTCACTGCACTAAGCCAATTACTAAGGGACAGCTTACGTGACCTCCTTTTTATGACGATATCAAAAAGAGTAACGAAAAATTGCTTACAGACTTAGCGTAATCGAATGGTTAATAAAACACACGCTCTGAGATATTGATTCTTTTTCTATAAGAGTAGGTACTTCAGGTGGGATTCAAAAGTCAAAAGATATTTATTCAATAAACTCAATTAAGTACATAATAAGTACATTGAATCGTCCAAATCTCTTTTAACCTACCACCCATTCAGGACGTCAATTTTTAACTGTGGCGAAGAACGGGCGCGAGAAACCACAGTGAACAAAAAAAATCGAAGGATATCTTAAAATAAGTAAGTATACCTACATACTTAAATACATCTAGTCACGACTATTATCCCCGAAGGGTTAGTCAGAGACTAGGCAATGAGGACCGCCAAAGCAGTCCTCTGCCATAGTCCACTTTTCACCAAATAGCGACTGCACACGTGCTCAGCGAGACAGGTGGTGAGCCCATCGCCGCTCTATGCTGTTGGGGGCATGTGCAGTCTTTAGTCCTTTAGTCGCCTTTTAGGACTCCCAAGGGAAGAGAGGGGGTGGGTAGTGTTCTTGCACCGCTTTTACTTAAAATATATTTGAGTTTTCTGAGGTATAAGCGAGCACTACATATTGAAATGAATCACTTTTTTACGGGTTCGAAACGTCAGGATAATATAAACTATGTAAATAGTAAATTAAACGCGAGTTAGTCCGTAAAAAAGTGTTTCATTTCTATACCGCATTTATTAACGCATCAAATCATATTCATACCTATTATTACCTATAACTTATCAAATAATTCTATGGGTGAAAATTTAATCATACCATAGGTAACATTGGTTTAATCACAGACATATATATGTCTGTGGGTTTAATTTGATTTGGTTTTTAAAAATAAAACATCGTCATCTATGACTTTGCTGAACTACACTTCTGGACACATCTATTGGCCCACCTTGCATTTTAAGTTTCATTTAGTCCTAGCTAAAAATTTATACTAAGTCGAGCAAAAAGTTTTTATACAGTTTTGAACCAGGCACATTCATAATTTTATTCAGTAGTCTTTTATAAAATTTCGAACACAGAATTTAAAGGAACAAAAGACAATTTTGAGCCTGTTTGTTGGTATCAAACAATCGAATACTAAGAAAACTTGATTTTATTGGTTTACTTGGATTTAATTCTTGAAAGTGTGATTTTTCTCTTTGGTTTTGCAACAAATATTACATAATCTTAACATTAAGGTGAGGTTCTATCAATAATCTATGGATACTTCGCCTGAAGTCGCCGCCCAAGCTGTGGCACTTATCCAGGCCAAACACAGCCAAAGAAATGTGCGTGCTCAACTTAATATAAGTCGATCTGCGGTCCGTAATATTTATCGGAGGTACGTAGAGACTGGCGGCTTTGTTCGTCGCCAAGGAAGGCCACGATCTCGGGTCACAACTGAAAGGCAGGATCGATTCATCGTGACGACCAGCTTGAGAAATCGTCACCTTACCTCCATTGAGATACAAAACCAACTTCGCTACTTCCACGGAGTATCTGTGAGCGCTCGAACTGTTCGGAGAAGGTTAAAAGAACGCGATATGGTACCACACAAGCCAGCTAATGGCCCCAAACTAACGCGAGCCTACCGAACAGCGCGTCTTCATTCCGCGCGCACTTATTTAAATTGGACTCAGCAGCATTGGAGCCGTGTACTCTTTTCTGATGAGTCTAAAATTGCGTTACATGGCAATGTTGGAAGGAAGACCTTCACCGACGTAAGGGAGAGCGTTTTGCACAATGCTGCTTTGAAGAGAGGGTTGCTTATGGCGGTGGCTCATGGACTGTCTGGGGCGGTATATCCGCGAGCAGCAAAACTCAACTTGAGGTTATTACGGGACCACGGCTGCCAACATTAAATGCTGAAAGGTACATTCGTGAGTGCTTAAAACCTCACGTGATGCCATACGTGGACCATGTGGGCCCAAATTTCCTTTTTATGCATGTTAATAATGCAAGAGCCCATACGGCCGGCATCGTCAGGGAATATCTTCGGGATGTGAACATCACAGTTATGGACTGGCCAGCCAGAAGCCCAGACATAAACTCGATTGAGCACATGTGGGACGAGCTAAAAAGACGTGTTAGGGCTCGTCAGCCAGTTGCCCAGACGATGCAGGAGTTGAAACCTGCCATAGAAGAGGAATGGGAGATGATCCCTGAAAATTTCATAGAGCGGTTGATAAACTCTATGCCTAATCGTATGAGAGCTGTCGTAGATGCCCATGGAGGCAACACACGTTATTAAATTAAACCTTTATTTGATAAAACATGTCTTTTATTCAAAATTCAACTGCCTTCATCAAGGCGCATACCCGACTTGTTAGGCGTAGCTCCATGTCGTGTGGTATTCTGAATTAAAATTTAAAACAACACGATCGAAAAAGATGGTAAAATGTAGGTTTAAAACTGCATCAATAGTTTTTGTTCAATCTAGCAACCATATTTAAGTAGGGGCCATAGAAACCTAAACTCTAAGGTGGGCCAATAGATGTGTCCAGAAGTGTATACTTACCTATTACATAATCGTCCATAATTTATAGTAAAAAAAATTTTGGAAATTTTCCCGGAATTGAGCATGTTCACACAGATGAAGACCGTTGCAGGCGCTAGTTTTATATACTATTAGGCTGGTTCCGGAGTCACGCTGATCGCCCGCGCGGGTGAAGGGACTCGGGCCACTAGCTATAAAACGGTAAGCGTGACTATGAAATAATTTAATTGGCGAGGCGTCGGACTATGAGCCGGCGCCCGTGAATAAACCCCATTATCGTAGGCCGAAAAATATTCTTTCGGACCCTCCCAATCAGTTATCAGCCGATCTAAATCGCTTATTAGAGGCACAAGATTCATAGTCGCATTTACATTGCGAGCCTTTCGCTCGCGCAGCTTCACTGCAGACATATAATATATAGTACTCTATGCTGCAGACATAGCGCGTCCTACTAGAGGGCGCGCAGTATTTTTATTGAGTAGCGCTTGCGTCGTCCCCCCCACGGGGCGATCGCATCATATCAAGCCTATATAATTCTCTCTAGGTTTATGACAATTTCATGGGGGTGTTTCAGTAGGAGTCTGACATAACTTCGCCAGCCGCCTGGTGTCGTACTCATGTAGAGTTCACCTCCTCCCTCCCCTCGGTGGCGAAAAACAAAAAATAATAATATATGAAACGGCACTTCGAGGCAACACTTAGCTCGTGGCCCGCATCGCTTAGATTTGGGCATCAACTCGTCACCAAAATTTTGTTCTAACCGGTCATACCGCCAAAAGCAGTATCATTTGTTTCAACCCGTTACAAGTTGATTTATTTCTATTAGGACACATTGTATTTTTGTTGCTACTGATCACACTACAAATCTGCCCGCGCGTGCGGTCAGTATGACTCTGAAAGGAAAGGGGCCTTATGAGGCCTATTACATCTCGAATGTGATTTTTGCGTAAAATGCCCATTTTAGTAGTATTTTGTAGTAATTTTGCAGTTGTATATTTTATCGTTTTTATCGAAATAGGATAATAAATTTGTGCATAATATTACAAATCTCCATTCTGTTAGCTTACGTTGAATTCGGACGGCCGGCGCATCGCATTTTGTAGTAATTTTGCAGTTGTATTTATCGTTTTTATCGAAATAGGATAATAAATTCATTATAAATTGCTCTGATATAAATTTTGCTCAATAATATTATCGTAGATAGGAGATATTCACAGTTAACTTAAAGCGATTTTCGAAGTTTTTTGGTTTAGAATAAGATTTTTTCCTATATAAAATCAATGATATCTAAAAATTCCGAGGCCGCTACACACTATTCGACTCTATAAGAGATAACATTATATTTTTTTTATTTCACTTCTTTAGAACAGTAGTTCAATCGATGAGCTCAAAAAAGTGCCTTCGCGCACTTTATGAAAATCTTTCTCTGCAATTTTGGGTTTAATTAAAACGTTAAGTAGAATTTACAAGAAGCGAGCGCTACGCACTATTCCAATAGCTATTGTTCACTATTCAATAAGTCATAATTGTTAACGTATTTTTGTTTCTGAGATCCATAACGCCAAAATTGGCCATTTTACGCAAAAATCACAGTCGAGATGTAATAGGCCTCTTAACCCTAGCCGGGGCCTTAGCCTAGTAGTTAATTAAAGTAACGCTTAGCACACTTGAAATACTAATAGGTAGGTAGTTCAAACTTTAAACTTCAAAGAGCATCACTCCCTGTTACACAAAATTTTATATTTTATTTTATTTTTATTTTACAATTTTTTAGAAAACTTACAGCTATATGTTAAATATAAATTAATGTATGAACACAATATGGCCAATTACAAGTTTTCACCTATAAATAAAGTATGTTGATACGTTTAGCATTTATGACTGCCTGATTTAAAATTTTTGGTCGTAATTGGTTTAAATACCAGTCCGCTATGGTCCTACGTCACTCAAGGGCGCCCACCCCTCTGTTTCTTGTGACAATATATTTTTAAAGGCGAACGGACAGACGAGCGCACAATATTAAGAAATATTTTTTTGAATCCCGTGTCGCGTAACGAACTGCTTAATAAAAGAATACTACCAACTCCTCTTCCCTTGGGTGTCGTAAAAGGCGACTAACGGACTAAAGACTGCACATACATCCAACAGCAAAGAGCGGCGATGGGCTCACCACCTGTCACGCTGAGCACATGTGCAGTCGCTATTTGGTGAAAACTAGACTAAGGGCAGAGGACTGCTTTTGCGGTCCTCACTGCCTAGTCTCTGACTAACCCTTCGGGGATAATAGTCGTCATTATATATGTCAGTATGTAGATACTTATACATATGTATTTTTTTTGACAGTTAACTTCTCTACAGACGACATTTTTTTTTTGAGTTTCTCCCGTGTTCTCTTCGCAACAACACGTGTTGTGAGACTCCATTTTAATTCAATCTACCGTACAATACTAATTATACTAAAAATATATACCACTTGAAACTGGCTTAATGCTAAACGCGAAGCCATTAATTAAGATAAGATAAGAGATGGCACCTTTTATGTTGATTTAAAGTCATACATGGATACTTAATTAAGTATATGTAGTACTTACCTACATATAATAATATTATAAAATAAATAAATAAAATCAAAATAAAAACGAAATGCATATATTCACGACCATTATTCCCCAATTGTTAAGAGACTACTAGCCAACGAGGACTGCAAAGTAGGGTTGTTGAGGATTTGTTTATGAGGAAGAGGAAGTGGAAGAGGAATTGTATAGCACGAAGAATGAGAAAGTGGCGATGTGCTCACCACATGTCACGCTGGACTCGCTAGGACTGCATTAATTAGCGGTCCTCATTGGCTTGTCTCTGACAGCTTTCGGCGATAACAGTCGTGTCACGATTATAAGCATGCATAGTTTTTCGGACGCCGCTCTATGCTGTTGGATGTTTGCAGTCCTTAGTCCGTTAGTTCCTTTCTACGACACCCAAGGGAACTAACTACACATGTCTTTAGTTTTTCTTGATTTGGTCATTAAACTGATGCAAAACAGCCAGAATAGATAAGTAATATGTTGTCTGTTTTGATGCAGAATAAATTAATTTCTTATTGTTCTCTATGACTTGTGCGAGCACTACACATTGAAATGAAACACTTTAGGGTTCAAAACGTCAGGAATATATAAAAAAAACTATGTAGGTACTTAATGTAGTAAATTAAACGCGAGTTTTGATCCGTAAAAAATGTTCCTTTCATTTCAAATTGATTTCTATTCTATTCTATAAATACTTTTTGTCGACCCCTGTACGTCGGTTACGCAAAACATGACGTGATTGAGCTCCAAACACTAATCCCCTCTGTAATATGATTAGCTGGTCGCTCGGGGACCGCCCACAGATATAGATCTAAGTAGAAGTGGCATGTGTTCTTTACACACAAAGATATAATCACGACTATTATCCCCGAAGGGTTAGTCAGAGACTACGCAATGAGGACAGCAAAAGCAGTCCTCTACCATAGTCCACTTTTCACCAAATAGCGACTGCACATGTGCTCAGCGTGACAGGTGGTGAGTCCATCGCCGCTCTATGCTAATGGATGTCGGTGCAGTCTCTAGTCCGTTAGTCGTCGTATTCTTTTACCGATACGCGACATGGTTACTTTTCGTGCCAAAATAGTGTCAAAGGGATGGTAAAATCCCATCTTTCGACATTGTTTCATTTAGCCGTCGTCAACAACGGACGTAAGTAGAATTCTAAAAAAATACTACTTGCGCTGCTGTATCGAGCTGTAAAAACTGTACAAGAAAGGTTAGCCGAGTTATTCAACAAGTTTCATACATCGAAAGGTAAGTAATAGTGTTATTAAACAGACAACGAAAAAAGTGACATAGGTACTTGGTTTTTATACAATGAGCTAACATGCTATAACGGTTGGTGCAAAAATTAAAACCTTTTCTTGATTTAATCGCCATTTTATTACTTTTAGCAACTTTTACAGCAGTACAACTTCTCACAGCAACTTCCTTCCGATACAAACTCTCAGCTCAACGTCTTGCGGACGACCGGGGCCGCTGCCCGATAGCGATCTTGGTTTTGTAAAGACGATTTGACAAACCGTAGACAAAGAACTGTCTACGTGACAGACAAAACCAAGATGGTGGCAGTGATGCCAGCTTACAAAATATGAACTAAAGTTACAAAAATATAATAGCTTGATTAAATAATTTAAAGGAGAACCGGCACTTTCCATAGAAAAAAATGCTTAATTTTTATACAATAGAATTTGGTCATAAAGTAAAGCTAATATTATTTGCTACCTAAACCAAGTTTTGTCCTATTTTTATCGTATCGCAGATAAGAGTTATTTAATTATCAATATTTTTCAATATGGAAACACTAAGTCTTCAAAACACGGACATGTTACTTTAAAAATGTCTAACGTGGCTGCATAAACCATAAATCTTTTGCTTTTAAAAAAGGGAAATGTCAACAATGCCGTCACGTCATGTTTGATTTGACAGCTAGCGGCTATCATTTGTCAACAACTGTCGTTTGTTGACAGATTTAAATAATGAATAACAGATTAAAAAATTAAAAAAGTATGCAACTTAAGCATAAAACGCCGGGTCTCCTTTTCTAACAATACCGCTTCTATTTGTGCATTTCTATTTCTGTGGCACCGCCGCATTTTATTATGTGCAAATTGAAAAAAACATGGCACACCCGCCCGTTGTTATAATGGCCGTAATGAGAATTGTCATCCGTTATTAGAGCGGTGTCCTTTTTGTTGTAAGTATTTAAAAATTAATTTCACCTCGGTGACAGAGTGGTGTAAAGGTCCGATATTTAAAAGCTCTTGTGTTCTATTCCTAAGTACATTATAACTCAATGGTTGGGTCTTGCAAATAGCGTTGAAATTAAAATAAAATACCTACATGTAAACTTTAATTTTACAATACTATTGTTAATAGAAAGTAGAAAATACAAAATTTTTAGGACTCGTTATAGATCAAAAGCTAAATTGAGAATCACAGATCGATACTTTATGCAAGAAAATTAGTAAGTCCGCATACGCTCTGCATACATTATCGCCAATAATATACACGGATGCACTTCTTACTCTACGGAGAAGTAGAATCACACTTACGAAACGCTATTATATTTTGGGTTAACTCAACCGGAAAAGAAACAGCATTTAAGGCACAAAAAAGGTGCATAAGACTGATAGCTGCGTTCCATACTTTAAACAATATAAAATATTAACGTTGCCTAGTCTATACATACTAGAAGTAGCTGTCTTTGTAATGTCTAACCCAAGTTACTCGTTTTGAACGCCTAGCCGACGTAGTCCTACGGAATAGGCGCGACAATAGTATACTATGTCGACCTCAAGCTAAGACAGCACTTATGCGCAAAAGTGTCTATTGTATGGCTCCAGATATATAAAATAAAATACCAAAGTGCTGAAAGGAACTGCCTCTATTGAAATTTAAACATAAACTTTGAATTTTATTAGCAGCTAGAGCATTTTATAGTGTAAGTGAATTCCTGAATTAAAAACAATTAAGAATTGATTAGTTATTATAATTTATAATAATTTAATTATGTTTAACGTATTTTTGCATGCCTAGTGGTAAAATATGGCTGAATCAATTTAATTTTTCTGTACCAACAATCATGTACCTACCCATATTTGCAAATAAAAATATCTTTATCTTTATCTTATAGTTTATGAAAAACCATAGACTATACTGAAAAACTCTGTATTATGTTTAATACAGTGGTATTGTACGTGTGTATGCGTGTCGTACCATACGTCTAGTAGGCAATACAACATAAATAGATTGATCTATACTAATTATTATAAAGAGGAATGATTTCTTTGTTTGTTTTTGAATAGGCTCCGACACTACTGAACGCGATTTAAAAAATTCTTTGACCATTAAAATCTATATTTTTCCCAAATGACATAGGCTATATTTTATCCCGATATTCCCACGGGAACGGGAACCACGCGGGTAAAACCGTTTAAACATTCAAAAACTTATAATAACGCCATCTACCGTCGCCACGTAGAACTATCACTACCACCGCCATGTTGGACAAAATAATAAGGTTCCATTCAGTGTATACATTATTGTAGGTTATGTATACAGCCCGTGTGCGCCTTTGAAGCTCCAAAAGCAATTTAAAATAAAACCTCTATGTGAGGTGCCAACTTAATTCAGCAATAAGTCGAGGCTCGTGAGAGGCTTACCATGACAAGTTACCTGTGCCTCGGAAACAGATTTATGTACGTACACAATTGAGATACGTGTATTTGTTGGCTACCTTTGAATACGGGAGACGTGATCGGATAATAAAAAATATTATTATGTACTTACAAAAAGAGAGCTGTGAATAGAGACTGAAAAGGATGAAGAATTTTTTTTTTCTTTTTAGGGTTCCGTACCTCAAAAGGAAAAAACGGAACTCTGAAACGATAACTTTGATGTCCGTCTGTCTGTCTGTCAAGACCATTTATCTCGGGAACGCGTAGAGATATACTCAGGTCTACAGTCTCTTGAAGCTGTGAAAAAATCAAACTCCCAAGTTAACGTAAAAAAAGATACGGCCATTTATGCCGCAAAAACGTATATTTCGACACTCTCAAGGAATCAAAATTAAATAGGGTATTTTCCGTTCACCTAGAACTATGAAAGGAGACGGCCCGTCGTGGGCCTAAGTTTAACAAGCAGGGTAACAAGATGAAATATTGTTCATTTAAACACATATTGAATAGGTAAGTTATATATAAAAAAATCAGCTTTATCTTCAGTCTAGGAAAAAAGAAAACGACGTAAGAAAGAAGGTAATTATATTAAATAATATCAAAATCATGTAAACACA
The DNA here is from genome assembly GCA_963921215.1 of Scoparia ambigualis. Taxonomy (NCBI): domain Eukaryota; kingdom Metazoa; phylum Arthropoda; class Insecta; order Lepidoptera; family Crambidae; genus Scoparia; species Scoparia ambigualis. The sequence goes on from OY992525.1 coordinate 1,941,429, forward strand.
TGCATAAAACACATAAATCATTTTAAAATAGATGTTAGCAATCTTGTTTCTTTTTATTAATAATATCTGTAATCGATTATTCATATACTTCTAAAAATCCTTCGGTGCCAAAGCCGTGACAAAAAAATTTACAATGACAGGAGAAAAAAAAGGTCACTCGACTCGTTTGCTTTGTTTTCTTCGCTGCGTTTTGAGTGTGCTCTTACTGTTTTTGGATTTTTCTTCGACCTTGGCATTCATTATGGACTACAGTTATCTTCTTCTTCTTGATCGACCTTTGCTTTCACCACGAACACCGAAAACCCGCTTTATTTATGTTATATTCGTTATTTTATTTATTTATTTATGCATTACATGCTGCCTGGTTAGGTCTATTTAGCTACCTACCTACCTGGTGTAGATATATTGTTCATTGTTGAGATTAGGTACCTACCTACCTACCTACCTACATATTTTTACCCAATGTGGACCAAAATAGCTAGTAACAAAAATACACTTACCTGTATTAACACAAAATGTTCCATTACTTAAAAAGAAATGCTTTTAGAGGTTATTATTTGTAAAAAATAACTATTTCGGCGTATGCTATTCTAAACCTGACTTTTTATAATCCTCTATTTCTCAGGTCTCAGACTGCCAGTTTTAGCCAAACTTTTATTTGAAAGATAGTATGAAATTAAAGGATTTAAGGACCTTCATTGTGTTACACCTCAACTTTACCTCAAGCCCAAGGTTCTATGGAAGGTCGGCCGTCTTCTTTGGCAAGTATTACTGTCTTATGTTACAAGTATAGGGAAAAATCTAAAAACTATACATTTACTTACTTATAGTTTTATCACTAAATACAGGGTCTTTATCCAGTAGGAACGGCGGTCTAAATTTTAAATTGAGATAACCATGTCATGGGGGTATCGTATGAAAAGGCTTCATTGGCACAAGCATAAACAGATTTTTAATTATTTCTATGACGTAGGTATAGTTTTCGATTTATGACGAAAAATGAAAAAAACATTTTTTATAATATGCAACTACAAAGTACGGAACCTCGATGGCGCCGACTCGCACTTGTCCGGTTTTTTTTTAAATTAGATCTGATCTGTATGGTGAATGCTCATTGTAAGAAAATTACCAACCCATCTCTTCCCTTTGGTGTCGTAAAAGGCCTAACGGACTAATATACTGCACACACATACAACAGCATAAAGCGGCGATGGGCGCATCACCTATTACGCTAAGCACATGTGCTGTAAAGTAGTTACCTACTTGGTGAAACGTGGACTATGGCAGAGGACTGAGGGCCAAGTCTCTTTCTTCGAAGTGGAGTTTCGGCCATATTTCGTTTTTTATTTATAGTGATTCCCATTATTTTTTAAGAGAATTTACGCATTTCGGTTTCCCATACAAAACTTCCAAGTTGAAATTTTTAAAAACCAATGAGTTAATTTAAATGAAACTTGGCATGCTAAAGTAAAATACAGAGACCCAAATAGTTTGTTAAAAACATTTTTAAAAAACATTTATTCAACTGAGTTATGGCGATTTTAAACTTTCTATGGTGGACTTTAAATTGCAATAACTCAGCTAAATAAACGTTTTTTAAAAATGTTTTCAACAAACTATTTAGATATCTTTTTTTTACTTTAGCTTGCAAAGTTTCATTAAAATTGGCTAATCGGTTTTTGAAAATTTCGACTTGAAATTTTGTATAGGAAACCGAAATGCGTAAAACCTCTTAAAAAATTATAATCTAAATGATTGGTTATTTACTTACATACACTCATGACACGACATATCCCTAAAGGGCTTTTTCATTATAGTTATTGGTCTCCGCTTCTTTGCAGGACTTTTTTTGCTTTATGTTTATTTCCTCTCTTTTCTGTTGGGGGTAATAAACATGAGCTTGAAGAGCTCTACTCTATTTTTTTATTTTCGTTTTAATGTCCTTTCACATAATTATCTTTGTTATTTCTAGTTAATTTTACACAACTTACATTTCTATTCTACCTATTTTGTATAAAAGAATTTTCGGAAGAAATCGTTTCGGGGAATGAGAGTAGGCTCTATTCTTGCGGACCTCATTGCCTAATCTCTGTAGTAAGCAATACAATAGACAGCATACAATGGACCTAAATTACTATACTACGAAAGAGCGTTACTATTTTGCTACGAAGTATCCGCTTGCTACGTCGTCGTAGCGACGGACTACGGTCTGTGTAGTCAGCAGTGCTACGGAAGCAAGACCGTAGCCGTATGGCAAAAAATAGTCTTTTTTGTAGTATGTATTGCAATTCTAACAAATACTATAAATAAATAACAAACACTATGTAAATAGTAAATTAAACGCAAGTTAATCCGTAAAAAAGTGTTTTTTTTCAATGTGTAGTGCTCGCTTCAACCTCAGAAAACAATATAATATTATAAATGCTAAAGTGAGTTTGTTTGTTAAGGGAAATAATAATTCCAAATTTTAAATATCTTATTAGGTAAAATCTAGAATATTCTAAGCCGTGAAATGCATTATGCAAAATTTTATTAATAAGTACTAACGATATTTCTGATTTACAATTATCATAAGTTACACGTCTTACCAAAACTAACTCGATTCTAATTTATTTTTTTAAACCTACTAAGGTGTGCTGCCTCGTATTCGGAACTTTGAAAATGTTGAGACTTCCAAAACCCTACAAAGTGCCTACCATAAAAGCAGTCCTCCTGCGTTTACCAATTTCCTAGTGCCATCGTACTTCTTCGCAGAGACTCGGCTTCCGTCGGCGTCATATCGATTTGTATACAGCGAATGGAGGATGTTGATACTTTACTATTTTTATTGTAGTTACGGGTCGCTAGTTTAATTTATAAAACAAGGAAGGGCATTTCTTTCCACTATTATTTTGTAACGTTAGAAAATAGAAAGCCACTTTCCGTAACAAAACCACATATAGTAAGTATTCGCATAGCGGTGAAAGAATACTCCACCCCTCATTTCCCTTAGGTAAAAGGCGACTAATAGACTAAAGGCTGCACATGTCGACACCACCTGTCACGCTGAACATATGTGCAGTGGTTATTCGGTGAAAAGTGGACTATGGTAGAGAGCTGTTTTATAGCTGTCCTCATTGCCTAGTCTCTGACTAACCCTTCGGGGATAATAGTCGTGATTATTTGTATGTATGTAAAAAGTAAGTGGTTTTTTTGGCGCAACTGTCAACGTCAAATTTGACAGAATCGAGCATAGACTATGCGATATTTTGCGATAACAATGCATAAGATGTACCACAGAACCGAAATAACCAAACTTGTTCAAACTAAAGTAGTATGTAAGTCTATGAAAACACGGTACAATGTCAAGTGTGTTTTTGTTGGTGCGGTCTCATGCGACCGCTTGGGGTTTGAGGGGTTATTTACTTACATACACTCATGACACGACATATCCCTAAAGGGCTTTTTTATTATAGTTATTGGTCTCCGCTTCTTTGCAGGACTTTTTTTGCTTTATGTTTCTTTCCTCTCTTTTCTGTTGGGGGTAATAAACATGAGCTTGAAGAGCTCTACTCTATTTTTTTATTTTCGTTTTAATTTCCTTTCACATAATTATCTTTCTTTATTTCTAGTTAATTTTACACAACTTACATTTCTATTCCTACCAACTATATATTTATGTCCTTTTTTTTGCACTTTGTTTCTTCTCTTTTATTATTTTCTTGTAGACAGTCTTTTCAAGTTCCTTGTTCCTTTCAATTCTTTCCAGTCTTTCTGACAACTTTACCACCAT